>JBBGZY010000028.1:3162500-3762500 GCA_037952925.1 Lithobates clamitans | reverse complement strand
CAGACAATTTTTTGGTCCGCAGCCCCAAGGTATGATCGGTTCCAGCAACCATCGCCAGCGTCTGTTTTACATGGTGCAGGAATACCTAGGGGCAAGATCAGACTTAGACACCTTTCCCACCGAAAATCCTCTGGGTTACTGGGTCTTCAGGATGGATCACTGGCCAGAGCTTGCACAGTATGCAATTGAGCTACTGGCCTATCCTGCATCCAGCGTTCTTTCGGAACGCACATTCAGTACTGCTGGAGGCGTGGTAACCGATCACAGGGTGCGTCTGTCCACCGACTCGGTTGATCGACTGATCTTCATAAAAATGAATCAGTCTTGGATCACCACCAGCTACCAAGCACCTGATGCTGATGTAACCGAATAATTTTTTTTGAAATCTCAGATCCCTTCAAAGACTGCCTATACTGATGCTGAGTGACTATCCCTGAGTAATTATCCTCTTCCTCCTCAATGATCACGCTGATAGCTTGTAAGAACATTTTTGGTTCTGGGCGCCACCACCAGTGCCTAAGGCACAATTTTTCAGCCCCTGTTTAACAGGGGCGTGTAATTACAATTTTTGATGCAATACTTTGCAGCAGGGCTCATTTCAGCATTCCAACTAGAGTATCTGTGAGGGGTTGCAGTGTTGTGGCACCAGCACCAGTGCCTAAGGCCCAATTTTTCAGCCCTTGTTTAACAGGGGCGTGTAATTACAATTTTTGATGCAATACTTTGCAGCAGGGCTCGTTCCTGCGTTCCAACTAGAGTGTCTGTGAGGGGTTGCAGTGTTGTGGCACCAGTGCCTAAGGCCTAATTTTTCAGCCCCTGTTCAACAGGGGCATGTAATTACAAATCTTGATCTAATATTTCACAGCAGGGCCCATTTCTGCACCCACCAAAAGCGAGTGAGGACTTAGTGTTGTGGCACCAGCACCACCACCACCAAAGGCCCAATTTTTCTGCCCTTGTTCGACAGGGGCATGTAATTACAATTCTTGATCTAATATTTCACAGCAGGGCCCATTTCTGCACCCACCAAGAGCGAGTGAGGACTTACAGTGTTGTGGCACCAGCACCACCACCACCAAAGGCCCAGTTTTTCTGCCCCTGTTCAACAGGGGCATGTAATTACAATTCTTGATCTAATATTTCACAGCAGGGCCCTGTGAGGGCTTACAGTGTTGTGGCCACAACAACACCTAAGGCCCAAATTTCTGCTGAGTATATAGGGCAGGCCCCTACTTTCAAACATCTAACTTACAAACGACTCCTACTTGCAAACGGAAGGAGACAACAGGAAGTGAGATGAAATCTACCCCTAGGAAGGGAAATTCTCTCCTGTAAGAGTTAATATGGGAAAAACATTTCTCCTTTCCACTGATGCTTTCCAATCCTTGTTCCACAAAAAAACCCCAAATTTTCAAAAAACATTTGTCATTGGGACAAAAAGTGAGGTGAAATCTTCTGAAGAGGAGGAAAGACAGCAAAACAAATGTCACAGGGGTGATAACCCTTCCCTATGTTTTCCAAAAAGCTTAAAAAAGATTTTTTGGCTGGAGCTAAACACGTTAAAAATGTACCCATTCAAAATTACAAACAGATTCTACTTAACACAAACCTACAGTCCCTGTCTTGTTTGCACCGCCTGTATACTGCTGTTCAGAGTATATAGGGCCTGGTGGCCCCACACCTTTCCTTATTTTAATTTGGGTGCGGGGTTCCCCTTAATATCCATACAAGACCCAAAGGGCCTGGTAATGGACTGGGGGGTACCCATGCCATTTGTCTCACTGATTTTCATCCATATTGCCAGGACCCGACATTACATTAAACCCGCAAGCAGTTTTAAATGAGATTTTTTCCTTTAAAAATGACATTTGGTGCAGGGACTGTTCTAAACACGGGAAACACGCGCCACTTTACAGGGAATATTTCACTTTTTTTTTTTTTTTACTTCTAAGCATCATTAAAATCACTGCTCCCAAAAAAAAAAAAACGGCCATTTTTAAAAGTTTTTTTTTGCATTGATACATGTCCCCTGGGGTAGGACCCCGGTCCCCAAACCCTTTTTAGGACAATACCATGCAAATTAGCCTTTAAAATTAGCAGTTTTGATTTCGAGCGTTCGAGTCCCATAGACATCAATGGGGTTCTAACGTTCGTGCAAATTTTCGGTCCGTTCGCAGGTTCTGGTGCGAACCGAACCGGGGGGTGTTCGGCTCATCCCTAGTCATCACCATGACTTCAATGATCCTTTTAGCTAACTGTATATGTGGCATTCTGACCACTAAGGTACTTCCCACTGCTGATCAGCGCAATAGACATTTTTCCCACTGACCCCCAATAAATTGGCTTTAGCAGGAGTTACCCAAGACCTGATAATTATTCCAAGGGTTCCTCGGGGGTTTAAAAAAAGGTTGAAATGGCTGGTCTAGGGGAAAAAAACACTGTTATGGCAAAAAGAAAAAAGCATAAAAAATGCATCTAAAACTGATGAATGTGCTTGATGCATTTATAATAGTCTTTGGTGCCAAAATTGCACCAAGTCGCACCAAAGAAAGATATGCAGCATTTTTAAATGCTGACGGGTCAAACAGGCAATCAAGGAAAGATGGGATTTCTCTTGTGCAAGAGACGGACAAAAAATCGCACAGATGCGAATGAAGGCTAACACTTAACCTGACCCTTAAAATAAATCTTTTAAACTTTACACATCCTCTAACTCCTTATTTAACACTTATATAAAATGTATTGCATTTAGAAATGATCTACATCCTTACAATTATTATGTACAATTTACTACCTATAACTAGCAAGTATAGTTTTATGTAGTAAATAAACATGATCTATTGCTTGTGTCACCTACAATGTATTACTTGAAGCAACTCTTATGTATAATGAATTGCTTACAGTACACATAAATAAAAAGAATGTATGACTTTTAGTAACTATATATAATACTGTCAATTGCTTTTAGTAAGTACATATAATATAATTGTAGTGTAAAGCATAGCTTTGAGCACGTATGCATAATGTATTATTTGAGTAAGACATTGCTTGTATTTTCATAAAAAGGTTGGGCATGTGGTCCTATTATAGGATAGCCCTCCTAAATACCTCTGTTCCACAGCACTATAATGCTAGCCCCCCTCCCTCGCTTCAAGGAAAACTTTAAGGCTACATGCACTTGTCCTAGTGCTGCATACAGCCGCCCATGAATGGGCAAAGGTAGCTGTACACCGCTATATGCCAAAATTATTATTATACAGGATTTATATAGCGTCAACAGTTTGCGCAGCGCTTTACAACATGAGTGCAGACAGTACAGTTACAATACAATTCAATACAGGAGGAATCAGAGGGCCCTGTTTATTGGCGCTTACAATCTAGAAGGGAGGGGTCAAGTGGGGGGGAATAGCTGATAGAGCAAATAGACATACAGTTGTTAGCTGTGGGTAGGATAGGCTTCTCTGAGGAGGGTTTTCAGGGATTGTCTAAAAACTAATAGAGTAGGGGATAATCAGACAGATTGGGGTAACGAGTTCCATAGTATTGGAGGGGCTCTGGAAAAGTCCTTGAGGCGAGCATGGGAGGAGGTGTTGAGGGAGCTAGAGAGGTTTTGGGAGGAACGAAGAGTGCAATTAGGTTGGTATTTTGAGACTAGGCTAGTGATGTATCTGGGGCTAAATTGTGGATGGCTTTGTAAGTAGTTGTCGTTGTTTTGAATTTAATTAGTTGGGTGAGTGGAAGCCAGTGGAGGGATTGACAGAGAGGAGTAACAGACACAGAACGACTGGTAAGGTGAATGAGTCTGGCAACAGCATTCATGATGGATGTAAGGGGGGATAGACTATGTAGAGGTAAGCCAATGAGAAGGGAGTTGCAGTAGTCGAGACGAGAGATGACCAGGGAGTGATTTAAGAGCTTTGTTGTGTCCTTGGTTAGAAAGGGGCATATTTTGTAGATGTTACGGAGGTTGAGGCGGCAATATTTGGACGGTGATTGGACATGGGGCTTAAAGGAGAGTTCAGAGTCCAGTATTACACTGAGGACCTTGGCATGCGGAGATGGGCTGATAGTTGTGCCATTGATTTTGACAGAGAGATCAGGAGAAGGGGGGTGGAAGAATTATAAGTTTGGTTTTGGATAGATTGAGTTTGAGGAAGTGGTGTGAAATCCAGACTGATATATCTGTTCGTAAATTAGTGATAAGTGAGGAGACAGAGGGAGTGAGCTGAGGGGTAGAGAAATAGATTTGGGTTTCATCAGCGTAGAGATGGTATTGGAAGCCATGGGAGGCTATCGGCTCACCCAGGGAGGAGGTGTAGATTTAAAATAGGAGAGGTCCAAGAACAGAACCTTGGGGGACCCCAACAGATAAAGGGAGAGGAGGAAGTAGAATTGTAAGTAACGCTAAAGGTAAGGGTTGGATAAGTAGGAAGAGAAGCAGTGAAGAGTACAGTCACGGAGACCAAAGTTGTGGGGTTTTTTGTGGAGGAGGGGGTGGTCAACTGTATCAATGGCAGCAGAAAGTTCTAGGATTTTGAGCACAGAATAGTGTCCATTCTAACGGTTTTGGCCGTTAGTAGATTGTTAGTTTTAGGAAAGCAGTTTCTGTGGAGAGTTGGGGATGAAATCCAGACTGAAGGGGATCAAGAATGCTATTTTTAGCAAGGTGGTCGGCAGTCGCTCAGTCAGTTGTAGACCAAAAGTTCAAGGAGTTTGGATAAAAAAGGGAGCCAGGAGATGGGGCGTAGGTTGTTAAGATTGGTTGAGTCCAGCGAGGGCTTTTTAAGTATGGGGCTTACTAGTGCATGTTTTAGAGAGTTGGGGAAGATGCCAGAAGAGAGGAGAGAGATTGAAGATGTGGGCTAGACAGTTTATATTAGATCCAGATGGTGAACGTAGCATTTGCGAGGGAACAGAATCCAGAGGGCAGGTGGTTAGCTGGACGTTGGCAAGTAATTTAGCAACCTCGTCTATATTGGTGGGGTTGAAAGAGGGAAGCAATGATTGTACCTGTGGGCATGAAATGTAAAGCGTGGAGGGTATCTGAACAGCAGAGATCTCCTTGCAAATTGTATCAATCTTCTGTTTGAAGTGATTGGCGATCTCTTGGGCATCGAGTGAGTTAGTTGGTTGAGGCAGTGGGGGACAAAGTAGAGATTTGAAGGTAGAGAAGATTTGACGGGGACGGATGATAAGTTGTTATTGAGAGTGATAAAATAGGTCTGCTTGACAGTAAGGAGGCTGGAATTGTATTTTTAGAGGGCAGATTTATGTTGGTTGAAATCTTTCTGAGACTAAAGCCCCGTACACACGGTCAGACTTTGTTCGGACATTCCGACAACAAAATCCTAGGATTTTTTCCGACGGATGTTGGCTCAAACTTGTCTTGCATACACATGGTCACACAAAGTTGTCGGAAAATCCGATCATTCTGAACGCGGTGACGTAAAACACGTACGTCGGGACTATAAACGGGGCATTGGCCAATAGCTTTCATCTCTTTATTTATTCTGAGCATGCGTGGCACTTTGTCCGTCGGATTTGTGTACACACGATCGGAATTTCCGACAACGGATTTTGTTGTCGGAAAATTTTATATCCTGCTCTCAAACTTTGTGTGTCGGAAAATCCGATGGAAAATGTGTGATGGAGCCTACACACGGTCGGAATTTCCGCCAACAGGGTTCTATCACACATTTTCCGTCGGAAAATCCGACCGTGTGTACGAGGCATAAGTCTTACGCCACAGGCGCTCATGAGCACGGCTATATTTTTCAGCCTTCTAGTGTCATCTGTTTGCCAAGGTTGTAGGGGTTGGGGCCTGATTCTGTGTGTAGTGAGGGGGGCCAGTGTGTCCAGTGAGGCTAGAAGTGAAGCATAGTAGACAGAAGTGGCTAGGTCGGTGCAGGATAGGGGTGAGATTTTGTCATAGAGGTGGAGTAGAGAAGAAAAAGTTGAGATGGCGTAGGTTTCTACGGGTAACTGTTAAGCGGTTGGAGGGAGAGGAGGTAGAGGAGAGGGAGAGAGTTAAACTAATAAGGTAGTGATCAGAGAGAGGGAATGGATAGTTGGAGAGGTTGCACGGAGTGCATAGGATGGAGAAAACAAGGTCAAGGGTATTGCCTTCAGAGTAAGTATAAGCATGTATCCATTGGTTCAGGTCAAAGGAGGAGGTTAGACTGAGAAATATGGAAGTAGCAGGAGTGTTAATTATAAGTATTAATAGGGGTATTGAAGTCACTGAGAATAGTTGTGGGGATTTCAGAAGAGAGAGAGTACCGTAGCAAGGCAGAGAAGTCTTCAAGAAAGATTGATACCGGTCCAGGGGGCCGGTAAATCACAGCTATCCTTAGAGAAACTGGAGAGAAAAGATGAATACAGTGTGCCTCAAATAAAGAGAGCGACAGATAGCAGTGGCGGCTGGTGCTTAAAATTTTTGGGGGGGCCGCAAAATTCTGAAAAATACTGCAAAATCCCATCAAATACCGCCACTGTGCCCGTCAAATGCCGCCACTGTGCCCGTCAAATACAGCCACTGAGCCCCCCCCCGTTCGCCTGCTGACTGCCCGGGATCAAGCAGCAGGTCAGGCGGTGAGCTGTGGGATGAGCAGCGGGTGACGGCGGCGGCTCCTGTGTCCTCCATTTGCCTCGTCTTCCTTCTGCTAGACGTCCTATCACAGCGCCGGTGCCTTTAGCCAATCAGGTGACGGGCATTAGATCCGCACCTCCTAATTGGCTGAGAAGCGGTTCAGTGTTAGAAAAGCGAATATTCATTTGCTTTTCTAACACATCTGGGTGGGCTCGTAGCGCAATGATCTGCTCCACGAGTTTACCTTTTTTTGAAGCCCATGTACAGTAGCACACACAGACGTAATGCATCAAACGCACCGTGCTCCTTGAGTACATTTTGTAGTAGTAGTTTGTGCTTGTGTTTTGTGTTTGCAGTATGTTTGTGCTTGTGCGCTACTTTACGCAAATAGCTGCATAACATTGCCTTTACCCATTCATGCTAATAGGCGGCTGTAGGCAGCTTTAGGACATCCTGCATACCAAAAACACACAGTGAGGTTGATTTACTAAGGCTTGATTCACATCCATGCATGTTGCTTTTGAGCATTTCTGCAGTGCTTTTGGCAGTGTTTGCCGCGTTTTTGGACGCGCATTTTTGCCACGATTTGCGTTTTGCACTTTTTTTTTTTAGACTGTATATAGCTGGTTGCTATATACACTGTGCTACATTGTACCCCTATCCATGCACTAAAAAAAAGTAGTGTAATGCTAAAAAATACAGAGACAGTTTTTGACAAGTCTTTTGTTAAAAATCTTCTTCTTCTTCTCCGCTTCTTCCTCTGGTCTTCCTCCATCTTCTCCCGCATCTTCATCCTCCAGTCTTCTCCTTCTCCACCTGCTTCTTCTTCCGCTCTTTGTTCTGTCTTCTTTGTCCGTGTTCATCTTCCTCTGCCGCCGCTGCCGCCGCTGACCCTCCTCTGATGCTGCGTCCCGCTTACCTGTCAGCGCCGATGTCCTGCATTTCTTAAATAACGATAGGGGCGTGGCAATCGGATTACCTAATCCAGAGGCCACACCCCCTTGAGACATCACAGATCCATCATGCCCCAGGCGGTGATGTCACAAGGGGGCGTGGTCTCTGGATAATGTAATCCGATTGCCACGCCCCCATCGTTTTTTAAGAAATGCAGGACATCAGCGCGACAGATCAGCGGGATGCAGCATCGGAGGAGGGTCGTCGGCGGGATCTGGGGGTCTCCTTGTTAAAGGGGGCTTCCAGATTCCGATAAGCCCTCCCGCCCGCAGACCCCGACAACCACCCCGACAACAAAAATTTAAGAGCTGGCTCTCAAATTTTCCGACAACAAAATCCGTGGTCGGAAATTCCGATCGTGTGTACACAATTCTGACGCACAAAATTCCACACATACTCGGAATCAAGCAGAAGAGCCGCACTGGCTATTGAACTTGATTTTTCTTGGCTCGTTGTACGTGACCGCGTTCTTGACGTTCGGAATTTCCGACAACATTTGTGCGACAAGTTTGAGCCAACATCCGTCGGAAGTAAATCCACGGTTTTGTTGTCGGAAAATCCTGTCATGTGTACATAACATTATGGTTTGGGGAGGTCTTATGTGGCAATTGTCTTAAAACAATCCTACATTGTAACTGTCTGTTGGATTGCAAATTCCTAAGAGCAGGGCCCTCATAATGATTTTGTATTGAATTGTATTGTAAGTGTTTCATCCCCCTTTATTTTGTAAAGTACTGTGCAAACCGTTGGCATTATATAAATCCTGTATAATAATAATGAAAATAATAGCCTGAGTTTCCTCAAAGAGACTAGGTCTTGGCAAAATGAACTATGTCAGACCTTTACGCCTGTGTCACTCTCATTCCATTCTTTACTTTGTAATTCTTCTCTTCTAAATAAACAAAACTAAAATAACATGAAAATAACTAAAACAAGAAATAACAAATAAAATAAACCACTGTGAGCAGAAGTGGGTCCCTTTCTTATCAGTGCTATCCAGTAAATACAGCAGGGTTTTTTTTGACAACCCACCTTTTTGGCTTTAGCATGCTGAAATCTGATTGGCTGCTTTGATACCCTGCGATTTTTGCATCATAATTTTTCTTGACATTACTTTAATAAATAGGCCTGTCTGGGACATATTACTAGAGCTAATTATGCAAAATGCATAATTTTAATGAGCTCCTTTCCTGTGCTGCTTAGTACTAGAGGTCTGGAGAGTAAAGTAGAACCACATTTTTTTTTTTCATCTAGCAGAATTTGTTTCTGAACTTGTCTCAAGGCTGATTGATTCTGAGTAAAGACAAGCCACACATATAATTAGATTGTAAGCTCTAGTGAGCAGGCCCCTCTCACCTTCTGTTTCACTGACATGCTCTGCGCCGCAAAGATGTCATTTACATTTTTAAAGCATTTGAAGGATTCACATTCATTCGCTTGTCTGATGATTGCAGGATAGAATGGTTTCCTTTCATGGTTTAAAAAACAAGAGAAAATCGAAAGACAAGAAAAAATACTGTTAAAATAGAAGCCAATTTTCTTACTGGAGTGGACAGCAAACCCCATTTCTACAAGGGGATTTAAAAATTAATAAATACATTTTTCCAGTAGTCTTCTATCCAGTCTTGTGATGTCATCGCTTTTTTTCTTCTGTCCTCGGCGATAGGCAGGCCATGAAAGCTGCACACAGAGGTACCAAGTAATGTTCCCATATGACTTGAGAGTGATCTGAAGGTGTGCTCTTAGTGGGTGGGTCCTTGACTTGGCTGTTACTCAACCTGGAGGAGCAGCAACATTTAGTGGAAAAAAAGACTTCCTGCAAGGGACAGCATTGGAGATAAAGTAAAGTATTGCAACAAGAACTGCTTTTCTTTTTTACCTTTTATTGGAGACAATTTTTTTTTTCTTATGTTTAAAGCTAAGCTCCAAGCAAACAGCTGAATGTACTGTAGGAATGCATCTATGGGAACTGTTTAATCTGTCAAAAGATTTGTATGTATTCCTAACTCAAAAAAGGCCCTTCGTTTGTTCTCAGCCTCCTGAAAAACTCCAAATTCCCTTTTTTTTAAAATTTTATTTATTGTTACTACTGTGATTACCTGTTAGAGAGTGGCGATAACCATTCTTCATAATCCCACTGTATGCAGGAACATAGCCACCCTCTTCTGCTCACTCCCGAGATGGGCTATGGACTATAGGGTTTGTAGTGTGCATAGAGCAGTACACATGACCACAACTAACGTTCATTGCTTGTTTCAAAGTAATAGAAGTGGGGGGGTGGGGGGGTGGAGAGGCGTGTGAGCTCATGGAGGACGTTACAGGGAGGAAAACACAGAAAGAAACCATTTAATGAAAAATAGGTTACAAGTCCATTAGGCAGTCGAAGTTTGTAGATTGTTTTGGAGAATAATTTTGGATATAGTTTAGTGTCACCTTAGGCAATAAAGCCTGATCAACTTGCATGTGGGAGTACCTTTCCCCATGTAAGCACTCATCAATGCCTGGGACCAGCCTTGGACTGTGGTCATGTGAGCATCAAACTTTAAAGCCTGATTCACACCTATGCATTTTTAATGCTTTTTGCATTTTGCAGATTTGCACTACAGAACGTGTTCCATAGGAAACCATGTTAAAAGGACTGCAGTGCAAATCTGCAAAATGCAAAAAGCACTAAAAATGCCTAGGTGTGCATCCAGGCCCGGATTTACTCCCTTTGCCGCCCCAAGGCCGGGTCCTTCAATGCCGCCCCCCCCCACACACACACACACACACCACGTCCTTTATCGATGACTTCTACAATAGATCAATTAAAAGCATATCTCCATACACGAAAACACTGAAAATAACTGGCTTTAATTGTACAGACTAAAAATACTTCAGGGTAAGCGCGCGAGGGGTAAGGATTTTTCGCAGGCAATTTTTCAAGGCAATGGCTGGTGTTAGTGCTTCAAACATCCCCGGCACCATGGTTGTTATGGTGTCAGGATGATTGAAACACATTACTTCTATCATTACATTGTAATATAAACTGAAATAGTTCAACTCACCATAACCAGATGGGGATGTCACTTGCCACGCTGCCTGCCACCAGATGGGGATGTCACTTGCAACGCTGCCTGCCACCAGATGGGGATGTCACTTGCCACCATGCCTGCCACCAGATGGTGATGTCACTTGCCACGCTGCCTGCCACCAGATGGGGATGTCACTTGCCACACTGCCTGCCACCAGATGGGGATGTCACTTGCCACACTGCCTGCCACCAGATGGGGATGTCACTTGCCACCAGATGGGGATGTCACTTGCCACCAGATGGGGATGTCCCTTGCCAATGTTGCCATGCTGCCTGCCATCAGGAGGAGGGCGGAACAGCGGTGCGGGCAATAGGAGATGTCATCTTTCTCCCACGCCTCCGCACCGCTGACACTACTAGCTAATCTCAATTTTTTTAAAAATGGCGCCGAGCGGCGCCATCACGCTACTGCGCGTGCGCCGCCCGGCCGAGCACTTACAAGCTTTCCCGAGCCCGGCCGGCTTCGGAACGGTGCATGAGCAGTTGCATGGTCGGCTCGCGGCCATTTTTTCTATGGGCACTGGTGCCCATAATAGACTTTAATGGGCAGCACGAAAGGGGGGGCGGCTGCGAAGTCGCTGCAGGAGCGGCGCCGCCCCTACACCACTGCCGCCCCGAGGCCTGGCCTCGGTGGCCTTGTGGCTAATCCGGCCCTGTGTGCATCAGGCCTAAGACAGATGCTCAACTTAGAGATAAGCTGTGTCACTGTGGGCAGTAAGAAAAGTACAGAGTTCCTCTGAAAAGTGCCATCCCATGTCACTACACACTGTAACTTGAGGTAGGTTGCATTTTCAGTAACAGAATGGGGTCCCACCGTGCACATAGAGCGGACCTTATGCGTACTCGTATTAACTCCTTCACTTCCAGTACCTCATGACTAAGCCATGGATCTCTGTAATGTGGGTTCAATTCTGGTTGCTACTGGAAACTGACCGCTGAGGGGGGAGTCAAATCACCAAACCCCTCACTACAGGAGGACCTGTCACCTTTACCAGGTACCACGCTTCACGACTGTTTTTTCTGATACCCCGGAACCAGTATGCACCTCTTGAATAACTTCTGACCAGGACAGTTGATACAACTTTATTTAAAAGGATTTTAGCAGTACAGTCCTAATGAACATTTGCATAAGAAGAATCCTATCTATTTCTAGCTTGCTGCCCAGGTATACCACTACAAGGTAGTAGTCCAAAACTGGCATTTTTCCAAGACTTGGTTGGTCTCTGGATCCCTGGTGCCTCAGACGGACTGCCAGGCGCAGCAGTCCTCCTCCACACGAATCACAGCATGTTCTGCCCAATAAGTTTACAGCTTTCCCTTGTATTTGTTACCGGTATGCAGGCTGTGTCCAAAAAGCCTTGGAACAGCAGCACAAACGTTGGCTCTTTCCCCCCAGCCTGGGCCAGCCACTAACTAAAACCAAACTCCTGTAGTCAATCTATCTACAAACTCCCCATCCCCTCAACCTGTGATTGGACGGCTCATTAGACTGCTGCTTCGCAGCAGCAATCTGAAGAGCTAATCCCTCTGCTCACTTCTCTGTTCACCTGTCAACATTTTGCTTGTCAGGACATGTAGGTGCAACACACCTGATCCCTGATTGCTCGTCCCTCTTCCAGTATGAGTGTTGCTGTACAGAACATTACCAAGAAGCTGATACCATGTCAAATGTCTTGCATTGCAGTCCAAGAATGACTATTTTGCTTCACAATTTCCTTGTATAATGAAGCTCTTTGTCATTTAGTGGAAGGCCACTGTTTAGAACTTTGTGCTTTGATGCCACGTGTAATACTTCTGGGATGCACATCCTATATTATTGATCAATAAAGGAAATATGGATTGTTGCTGTGATATCATATTGATTGACCTGCAGTTGATTTGAGACTCTAATATAAGAACAGAGGGATCACCAGCACTGGGAATCTTCACTAGCTATCTGTAAAGCATCAGCTGTGCCACTTCCAATATTCAATGGTCAGCAATGATCTCTTTCAGGTTCATTGACATTATTCTCAGTGTTGCCCTAAAAACAAATCGAAGGGTCAACATAAAAAGGAAACATTATTTTTAGCATTATAGCTGTAAAGGTTCTTGAATGTTCCAGCTGATATCTATATATATAGATATATCTATATCTATATCTATATATATATATATATAGATATAGATATCTATATCTATATCTATATCTATATCTATATCTATATCTATATAGAGATATCTATATCTATATCTATCTATCTATATATATATATATATATATATATATATATATATATATATATATATATATATATATATATATATATATATACATATATATATATATATTTTCATGGGAAAACTGAAGAAATTACACTTTGCTACAAGGTAAAGTAGTGAGTGTACAGCTTGTATAACAGTGTAAATTTGCTGTCCCCTCAAAATAACTCAACACACAGCCATTAATGTCTAAACCGCTGGCAACAAAAGTGAGTACACCTCAAAGTGAAAATGTCCAAATTGGGCCCAAAATGTCAATATTTTGTCTGGTCACCATTATTTTCCAGCACTGCCTTAACCCCCTTGGGCATGGAGTTCACCAGAGCTTCACAGGTTGCCACTGGAGTCCTCTTACACTCCTCCATGATGACTTTACGAAGCTGGTGGATCTTAGAGACCTTTCGCTCCTCCACCTTCCATTTGAGGATGCCCCACATATGCTCAAAAGGGTTTAGGTCTGGAGACGTGCTTGGCCAGTCCATCACCTTTACCCCCAGCTTCTTTGGCAAGGCAGTGGTCAACTTGGAGGTGTGTTTGAGGTCGTTCTCATGTTGGGGTACTGCCCTGCGGCACAGTCTCCGAAAGGAGGGGGGATCATGCTCTGCTTCAGTATGTCACTGTACATGTTGACATTCATGGTTCCCTCAGTGAACTGTAGCTCCCCAGTGCCGGCAGCACTCATGCAGCTCCAGACCATGACACTCCCACCACCATGCTTGACTGTAGGCAAGATACATTTGTCTTTGTACTCCTCTCCTGGTTGTCACCACACTTGCTTGACATCATGTGAACCAAATAAGTTTATCTTGGTCTCATCAGACCACAGGACATGGTTCCAGTAATCCCTGTCCTTAGTCTGCTTGTCTTTAGCAAACTGTTGCAGGCTTTCTTGTGCATCATCTTTAGAAGAGTCTTCCTTCTGGGATGACAGCCATGCAGACAAATTTGATGCAGTGTGCGGCGTATGGTCTGAGCACTGACAGGCTGACCCCCACCTATTCAATCTCTGCAGCAATGCTGGCAGCACTCGTACATCTGTTTCCCAAAGACAACCTCTGGATATGATGCTGAGCACGTGCACTCAACTTCTTTGGTCAACCATGGCGAGGCCTGTTCTGAGTTGAACCTGTCCTGTTAAACTGCTGTATGGTCTTGGCCAATGTGCTGCAGCTCGGTTTCAGGGTCTTGACAATCTTCTTATAGCCTAGGTCATCTTTATGTAGAGCAACAATTCTTTTTTTCAGATCCTCAGAGAATAATTTGCCATGAGGTGCCATGTTGAACTTCCAGTGACCAGTATGAGAGAGTGAGAGGGATAACACCAAATTGAACACACCTGCTCCTCATTCACACCTGAGACCTTGTAACACTAATGACATGACACCGGGGAGGGAAAATGGTTAATTGGGCCCAATTTGGACGTTTTCACTTAGGGGTGTGCTCGGTTTTGTTGCCAGTGGTTTAGACATTAATGGCTGCGTGTTGAGTTATTTTGAGGGGGCAACAAATTTACACTGTTATACAAGCTGTACACTCACTACTTTACATTGTAGCAAAGTGTCATTTCTTCAGTGTTGTCACATGAAAAGATATAATATATTTACAAAAATGTGAGGGGTGTACTCACTTTTGTGAGATACTGTACATATTGCTTGTACCATAGCTCCCCAATTGTCTCTGATTTGGAATAAAGTCCCTCTGCCCCTCTCTCCTCCACTTTCGTCCATCATTTTGGTCTGATCTATATAGTTGTACATAAAATGCACTTTTTATCTTTCAAAAAGTGTTTTCCAGTGCTAAACCTTTCATTCAATTTCTAAATTGCTGCATTTGTAAATTTCAAAAGCCAATAAAAAGGAATAGTAGTGTTAAAAAAAATAAACACTTGTGGGTTTAACTCATCCTTCTTTTTTTGTTTTGCATAATTCTCCTTTTAGGGGGCGTGGCAAGGGGGTGTGTCCTATGCCTACATACTTTTGCTAATAGGTGTCCCTCGCTCCTATCTCAAAAGGTTGGGAAGTATGCCTGTACTGTAGTAATTATTTATAGGATGTATTTTTTTTCCTGTTACTAGTTGTAAATTTAGGCTCTATTCCTCATAAAGGTTGCTTGTAGTATTTACTATATATAACATATTGTATTAAAGAAGTCCAGCCAAAGCTTGTGTGCGTGCACGCGCCCCCGATACCGCTGGGAAGTTGAGGACGATATATGACGCCCGCCCAGGATGGGAGATCCCATCTGCAGACGTCATTTGACAATGTACAGGTAGGGAAGTGGTTAGCATATGGTAGCATATTTAAGCATGTTTATGCATGCATGGCATTTGTAAGCATGTAGCCACTAGCCAGGTGCTTGGTTAGAGACAGAGAGTAATTCAGGACATTGTGCTGTAGTGCTCATTGTGCTTCCACCAGACTTTAGGCTGAACGGGTCAATACTACCTCACCTCCGCCCATCAGCGGGTGCTGTTTTCTATATTGGACTACAGTTCCTAAGGAGAGCCTGGTAAAAAGAGGAGAGTAAGTTTTATTTTCTTGGGCTGAATACTGTGCGACTTCCTCTTTGCTTTGAGGAGGCCAAGGTGTGCATATTGTTACTCCTGTGTGCACATCATGCTGCTACAAGCCTGCAGCCAAGACAGAAACCAGAGCGCTGAGGACCAAAGTCACTCCAGGCATATCCAGAAGTGAGCTAACATTTGAACAGTGGGACCTTTCTTGCTGTATCACTGGGACTGGTGTGAGGGCATTGGTGCCATTGATCTAGCAGAGCCTGAGTATTGAGGCACTGGCCATCTAAATAGCAGCCTTTTTTTTACTGCATGCAGACTTTACCGGGACTGTACTTATATGCACCACTGTAAAGACTGGGCCCCAGCACTCGCAGTTGAAGAACTAGTGCTAAGGACTGCTCACCCAAAAAGATGCCTCACAAGAACTGTGTCTAATGTCTATAGTAAGACATATCTCCCTAGGGAGACTTTTTTTGCACCATAATTATTCATATATTGTGTCCCCTTCAAAATGGCTATAGCCTACTGTTTACAAAGGAATTATCACAGTATCGATTATCATTGCTGTGACTGATTACCAAATGCCATTGCATATTGCTTATTTTGTGGATCACCAGGTTTACTCTAATTTAGCTGCATAAAACTCCATTGTAAGTTGATATAATCTATTGATAATATTGTCTAGTGAATGGTGATTGACCTAATTCTTAACCTGTTCATACATATTGCCATTTACTGCAACCTGTAACAATATATTGGGTCCCTTTAACTACTAAACAGCTTGGTGTTTACTTACTGATACTGAACTATAGTTGTGCGCAGGATATTTTTATTTGTGCTCCCAATAGTATTGCAGTATTCATTTGTTTAACCTGGCATCAGAGGGGTCAAGGTTGTTTAGAGTCCATGCAGAAGAACAGGGAACCCAATCTACCAAACGGTTCCTGTGGGGGTAGGGCTATAGGTGTATGACTGTATTCTATTGGCTAGAATATTAATTTATTCTAGCTTCTGGAATAAACTTACAAGCGTAGAGGATGGTTTATGAATGTATGCTGATAATTTATGCTCATACCCTCTTCTCCAAACACAGCTTTGGGGCATTTTTTTTTTATGCCCCCCCGAACACTGGGCACAAATATGCGCTTAAATGCCTGCATGACCACATTATAGTGTTCTTAAACCCAAACATTTATTATATTACAGCTTACCAATTCTTAGATGTGATGGCTGCCTTCAATTTTTTTAGGCTTGCTTTCTTCTATTTTCATCTGTGATCTGGCTAGGAAGCCTGTTGTTTTTCAAAAGAATAAACTCTTCAGCGGAATGTATCAGTTACAGAAATGAAAAAAAAAAAATTTTTGTAAGGGGAAATTTGATTCATTCATAGTAAATGAAATGGCTTATTTAAAGTGACCCTGACTTTATACAACATTAAAGCGGGATTCCGGCCAGCTAATCTATTTTTTTAAAGTCAGCAGCTACAAACACTGTAGCTGCTGACTTTAAATAAGTACACTTACCTGTCCTGGGTGCCCGCGATGTCGGCCGCCCGAGGCCGACCTGTCCCTGGGCTCTCAGGTCCTGGCACCGCCATCCTAGGTAAGGGAAACAGGCAGTGGAGCCTTGCAGCTTCACTGCCAGTTTCCTACTGCGCACGCGTGAGCGGCGCTTTGTGAATAGGACGCGATGTGTTGTGGGACACACACAGTTCCCATAACACACTGCGCCCCATTCACCAGAAGACAACGCGGGGAGCAGAAGACTGAAGATGTAGGAAGAGGCAGATTAGCAAGACTGCCTAGGCACCTTGTATAGGGTCACTTTACAACATAGGTACCTTTTTGTTTGTGTCATCTTCATCAATTCCCTGGGACGCCTGTGGGGCTGCTATGAGGGATTACTCGACCTTAAGAGGGGCCTCCACCATGAACATTGGCACTACAAATGTTCTCCAATTAACTCTCGGTTCCCTTGACAATGTACACCTTCACCATAACTTGCATTTTGTAGAAGCACGTTGAGCCAATCCACCTGTCCACCGTTTTCCACTACACTTCCTCAGTAGTCCCCGCTGTGCACTCCACACATTCACTCGACTTAACGTTGGACAAACTCCTGCTAGGAGTATGAACAACATCTTGGTTACTCTTGGCAACTGCTCATATCTAAATGAATGCCTTCATACCCCAATGTGTTAAGACCTACATGTAAAGCTATGTGTGCCAGTTACTTGCAATATACCTCTTTAGTAACTTCAGACCAGGCAAGGACAATGTTTCAATACTTTACATAAGAAAGTGCAAATTAGACATCCCACAACAGATAAAGGCATTATTAATTCCTAATTCCCTAACTATAACACTAGTGTAAATCCTTCAGAGGCATGCTCCAGTGCTGGTGTCTTCAGGTCGAACCCCAAATTAAAAATCTCTACATGTGGATAGTAGAGATGGGCTCGGGCATGCTCGAAAGCCCACATGCCCGATTCCGTCTGGAATCAGACATTGCACACCGCTAATCACAGACCGTGAGAGATTTCCTGGTCTTCAGCTGCACAGATCAGGAAATGTCTCACTGTCTGTGATTAGCAGTGTGCAATGTCGGCTTCCTGGCAGGATAGGGGAAATGGGATTTCGAACACATGCCTGAGGAAGGAGCGTAGCTCCGCAAACGCGTCGCCTATTCGCTACCCCTGCATGGACCCGGAAGTGCCTTCGCTCCCCCACATCACATACAGTGCGTTCCAGCGGCCGGATCTGCCGACTACACATCAGCACAGCCTGTCTCCACAAGCGGAACGACGCCTTATGTTGTGACCGGATTATACCCCTGGGACACCTGGCACTACCTGTATATCACTTACATGCCTGATTACATGTACCCTTGTGAGTACCTGTTTTTAAGATTCATTAAAATTCTTTTTTAATATTGCACTTAGAGTGGCGCCCTTGTTGTTCTTCTCCTACAGTATCCAGAGGATTGCTTCTTCTTTATCAACAGGGCTGCCTTCTACAACTGCTTTTATTGGACTATAATTCAGTTCCTTTTTGGACTTTAACAGCTTAGAGTCTGTTGTTTTTGATCACCCATCTATTATTATAGTTCCAGATTGTAATGTATTTTATGTTATTAGTTGTACATCAACCAACCGCCTCATTTATTCTTTACCACTAACAACTAGATTTGTTTGGGGGCCATAACTGTTTTCTGATTATACTGAATATAGCGCTCACATCTACATGTTGTCGAACACATGCCTGAGCCCATCTCTAGTGGATAGTAAAGCGCAACATCCTTCTGTTACTCCGGGTTTCATCCTCTGTCACAATCCCTTGCAGGTCTCACAACCCACAGTTGCATTTGAACTCTTTTCCAAATGCTCTGCTCAGAGAAAAGAAAGCAGTCACATGTACACAAAATAGTCAATAGCAGCATACTGAAGTCCCAAATATTTAGGGAGATTCAGGGAAAGGAAAGAAAACTCTGCCCTCTGACTGAACCCCCTGGGCTGGTTTATATCTCGCGGGACAAAATGGGCCAGACCGAGACAAGAACCCTCCAAAAAGTCCAAGAAACCAGACATGGCATTACCTCTTACCCCCCCCCCCCCCCAGCCAGGACAACACCTAATGGTTTCAACCTGCCCACATGCAGATAAACAGGTACAGCTTATGTAGGAGGATTTGTTTCATCTCTGAGTATCACCCTAAGGCCAGCCACTTCAATGGGTAAGGGTTTACAACCACTATAAACAAGAATATTTTCTGGATATGCCCAGTTCACAAATTAATTCATTCATCTCTGCAGCCATCTCTACTGTGAAACACTGCATTCAGCTCCTTTGGTGCCAGCTGGACATGAGTGACTGCAATGAGAACATCGAGTTTGATTACACCAAATGGGCAGATTATGGCAGAATAATATGACAATCTCAAAACCTCCATGTTTGTTTGGGGTTTGTTTTACTTTAAAAAACTCTTCAATGAGAAAAAATAAAATACCGTCCTGACCTCTGACCCCTGTTCTATTGCTCACTCTTATGAATCTGTTAGCACTCATCCTCCTGTTCCATTATTCAAATATGTGTATAGCTGAACGCTCCTCACTTTTTTTTTTTTTTTTCTAATGACATTTACAGCTAAACCGTTTTAAGGGCTTTTTCAGATTATGCACACCTTCTGCTCCTGCATCATCTATCTATATGCAAATAGAGGCAAATGAGAAAAGCTAAACAGGCACAAATTGTAATCAGCCGGACAACAAACACTTCTGCATTCCATGATTACAGTTTATGTTCCGAGTGCTGCAAACATTTTTCGATTGAATGAAGAAGCATTCAGCATAGGTTTGTTTAGGGGATATCCACACATACTTTTATTATAGTGTTTGGGCTACATTCAGCATTTGTAAAGGATTTCTAATGAATAATCTTTATTGATTCGTGATGATCTTGAAAATAATCGCAGCCATTCAGCCATTTTTGTTTCCTACAGGGCTTGCTAGGGCTTGCTCCACATGGAAATAGAGATGTGAAGACTAGGTTAGGAAATAAAAGCAACTTTAAAGTGCATTTCTACTTTTGCAGCCAAGTTGACGTAACACATATTTTATGTTTGTTACATATTCGCATTCATGTAGCATAACTTAAAAAAAGAACACATAACAATTGCTTAATTTTCTTAATTTCTTTTTTTCTAGATGAAAAATCACGGTTAGCTTTCCATTTTTTGTAATGTTAACCGCTTCCCAACCAGCGCACGCCGATATACGTCAGCAGAATGGCACTGGTGGGCAAAAGGGCGTACAGGTACGTCCCCTTCAAGAAGTGGTGCTGCGGGAGCGCGTGCGTGCCCGCCGCGGTCTTCGTGACCGTGGGTCCTGCGGACTCAATGGCCGCCGAGTGCCCGCAATCGTGTCACGGAGTGGTAGAACGGGGAGATGCTTTTGTAAACAAGGCATTTCCCCGTTCTGCCTAGTAACAGGACAGAGATCACTGCTCTCTGTCATCGAGAGCAGTGACCGCTGTCATATGTATGTTGTAGCCCCTCCCCCCACAGTTAGAATCACTCCCTAGGACACACTTAACCCCTTCACCGCCTCCTAGTGGTTAACCCCTTCACTGCCTGGGTCATTTACACAGTAACCAATGCATTTTTATAGCACTGATCGCTGTATAAATGACAATGGTCCCAAAATACTGTCAAAAGTGTCCGATCTGTCCGCCATAATGTCGTAGTCCTGATAAAAATCACAGATCGCCGTCCTTACTAATAAAAAAAAAAATGAAAATAAAAATGCCATAAAACTATCCCCTATTTTGGAGATGCTATACATTTGGCGCAAACCAAACAATATACGCTTATTGCAATTTTTTTTTTACCAAAAATATGTAGAAAAATACATATCTGCCTAAACTGAGGAAAAAAAATGTTTTTGGGGGGATTTTTATTATAGCAAAAAGTAAAAAACATTGCGTTTTTTTTCAAAATTGTCGCTTTTTTTGTTTATAGCGCAAAAAATAAAAACCGCAGAGGCAATCAAATACCACCAAAAGAAAGTTCTATTTGTGAGAAAAAAGGACATAAATTTTGTTTGGGTACAACGTGGCACGACCGCGCAATTGTCAGTTAAAGCGACGCAGTGCCGAATCGCAAAAAGTGCTCTGGTCAGGAAGGGGTAAATCCTTCAAGGGCTGAAGTGGTTAAGAAGAGGGCTGTGGAAAGCAATGTTAACTGTAATTTACCTTGTCTGAACTGTGCTGGTAGATCTCATTATCTATTGTAATGTAGATGTGTACACTATCTATTCTAACAAAGTGTTGAAGATCCCCAGGCTTGGGTTTTGCATTGTATGTTAACTAGTTACCGATTGCCCACCGCAGTTGTACTGCGGCAAGTTGGTAACCCATTGCTAATCGGGGAGCCAACCAGTGAGTCCGGCAGACTCGATGTCCCCTGGCCACCCGCGATCGCTCCAGAAACAGGCAGAACGGGGGTCTGTCAATGTAAACAGACAGGTCCCCATTCTGTCAGGGGGGGAGAGAGAGAGATTGTCTGTTCTTAGTGATTAAGAATAACCATCTCTCTCCTCTTCCAGTCAGCCCAGCCCCCATACAGTTAGAAACAACTCCATGGGGAACACCTAAAGTGGAGTTCCACCCAAAACTGATTCCCCCCCCGCCCTCAGGTGCCACATTTGGCGGGGGGGGGGGGGTTGAAGCGGATACCTGTCTTTGACAGATATCCTGTTTCCACTTCTGGGAGTCCAAGGCACAGCCCATGAAGTCATCGCCTGGCTCCCTCCTCCTCTCCCCGCTGCCGGACCAGTAGGAGAGAGGAGCCTCGCGCATGCGCAGTAGGGTTATGGACGTGTAGCAGTAAGGCTACACTGTTGGGTTCCCTTACCCGCAATGGCGGCAGCATGCACCCAACAGCTGATGGAAACATCAGCTGCGATGCCTACATCGCTAGATTCCAGGACCAGTAAGTGTCCTATTATTAAATGCCAGCAGCTGCAGTATGCGTAGCTGCTGGCTTTTAATTTTTGCAGCAGTGGGCGGAACACTGCTTTAACCCCTTGGTCACCCCTAGTGTTAACC
This sequence comes from Lithobates clamitans, assembly GCA_037952925.1. Taxonomy (NCBI): domain Eukaryota; kingdom Metazoa; phylum Chordata; class Amphibia; order Anura; family Ranidae; genus Lithobates; species Lithobates clamitans. Next base: position 3,740,506 of record JBBGZY010000028.1, on the reverse strand, counting down.
CCTTCCCCGACAGTGACATTTATACAGTAATCAGTGGCTATTTTTAGCTCTGTTCGCTGTATAACTGTCAATGGTCCCAAAAAAGTGTCAAAAGTGTCCGATCTGTCTGCCGCAATGTCGCAGTCCTGCTAAAAATTGCAGATCACTGCCATTACTAGTAAAAAATAATAATAATAACAAAAATGCCATAAATCTATCCCACTGTTTGTAGACGCTATAACTTTTGCGCAAACCAATCAATATACACTTATTGCGATATTTTTTTTTTTTTTTACCCAAAATATGTAGCAGAATACATATTGGCCTAAACTGAGGAAGAAATTTGTTCTTTTTTTGTTCATAGAGCAAAAAATAAAAACTGCAGAGGTGATCAAATACCACCAAAAGAAATCTATATTTGTGGGAAAAAAAGGACATAAATTTTGTTTGGGTACAACGTCGCACGACTGCGCAATTGTCAGTTAAAGCGACACAGTGCCGTATTGCAAAAAATGGCCTGGTCATTAAGGGGGCAAATACTTCCGGTCCTTAAGTGGTTAAATTGTCATTAAACCCACATCATTAAAAACTATCAACAAATGGTGTATTACATACTGTTCATACTCAGTTAATATGGGATTTGTTTTCTGTATTCTACAAAACAACTGGTTGATCCTGCCATTCTCTATTTCCCCTTCCTGTCCATGTCCCCACTGCAGTTGGAGATTTTGCAGAGCAGTGTTGGCAGCTGTGCACATGCTCAGTTTTCAGTGTATTTCTACCTTGATCATTTCCTCCCTATCACATCTGAGCAGCCCTAGAGTCACACATGTGGGCATATACACAGTGGTAAATGACAGTCCACTACCTTATCCTCCTCCTTTCCCACCAACCAGCTAAACACAATAGGGGCGGAATATTAAATCTTGATTGATGGAGGCATCACCTCCCTTCTTATTCTAGGACACGAGATGGAAGGGTGGGATACAGCCTCTGACTGGCAGATATCCGCCCACATAGTGTTATTGCCAAAAAATAATAAAGATTTATTTGAAATAAATATTTGTATGACAATTATTAACAGTTTATTAATATTTTTTTTTACTCTGTATTCCAAAAATCTTTTTATTATTTTGAAGATGTGACCAGTAGCAGAGGACTAGAAACTCCTCCTGCGATCACTTTAACACCCCCTGTCTGTCTCTTATCTACGCATTATCATCTATACGAGGCAATGTAAGCTTGCCTAAAGAAATTTAAAGGGGTTGTAAAGGCTCATGTTTGTAAAGGTGAAAAAATACCTTGCAGTCACCGGCCCCCCAGCCACACACCCCCCCCCCCGTTTTACTTACCTGTGCACCTATATCTCTTCGTCGGGGACGTGCTGTCCCCCTCTCCACGGGGTAGATTGGTTCCCGCTGCTGTCAATCAAATCCAATGACGCCAGAGGGCGGGGCCGAGTCCTGCATTTGACCTCTATGGAGGCCGAATGCTGGAATCTATCCAATTAGGACCCGAGACAGCGTCTGGACTCGTTCTCATTGCTGGAACAATCGGGTTCAGGTAAGAAAAAGGAGGGCTCTGTGGGGCAGCTGCACCACAGAAGGTTTTTCACCTTAATGCATAGAATACATTAAGGTGAAAAACCACAAGACTTTAAGCAGAATTAAACTTACCTCTTCTTGCTTCCTTGTTGGCACTAACATCTTCACTCGGTCTTCTTTGGGGTTCAAGATCTTCAGCCAACTTGATTAGCTGGGCTGGAATTATGTGACTCCTGTGCATGCGCATGGGAGTTCATTCTTCCCTGCACCAAGGTGTGCCAAGAATGTACACTGAGCTACGCATGCATCTCTAGAAGTTGTGTTCTAGGATCATCACGTTACATAAGGACATAAGGTGTTGGAGCTATGCTCAGTATTGTACTAAAATCTGAACTAGTCAGTACGTAGGCTACTTTTGTGCATCTCAAGGCTTAAATATCATTTTTGCCTGGAGTGTTTCTTTAACTCTTTGGTTACATTTATTCTAACACCTATCTCCTTATTCCTGAAAGTAGACCAGGTATATCAAGTATAGCCATATATTTTGTCTGATGTGTCTCCCTATAATAGATCTAAACCCAATTACTAAATTTGCAGTAATTGTCAGTAAATTTTTAATGTTCTGTCATTAAAAAAAGTTGCGGGAGGTTGGCAATCCTGGCTGTCACATGTGCCCCTGGCCGAAAAACTAACAGTTTTGGTCCACCATTGTCCCAATCAGGAAACCAGTCCAAAGCAATGATGTGTAGCCAACCCAAATACATGTAGGCAAGAAGTGGCTGAAAAAAGCTGGAGGACGTTATCAAAACTAAGATGCAAAATAGGATGAAAATGGATCAAAACTGATAAAAAACGTAAAACAATGATTTATGACACAGTGCTTTAGCAAATTACATGTCATCCATTTGGGATTTACTTTAAATTTAAATGTAATCTCCTAACCCTTCACCTTCTGCTTATCTATAACGTAACCTTTAACTTGTTCCCTGATGCTAAGTTAACCTTGACAACCTGAAATCAATACTCATTAGAATTGAAAGACAACAGTCCTGCACTGAAATACTGGCACTGATGACTAAGAATCTACAACAGGATATTGATGTTATGGTATGAAAGATGTTTCTGTTAGCTCTCATACCCCATACCAGGTAAGGAATTGGAACTTTTAGCTGGGGGGAGGTTAAGAGTGAATAAAACTGCCTGGCCAGTAAGACACAGCCCACCATACAACTTTCCTCAAAGCATGGTCAAAATATTTGGTCTCTGAACCCCCCTAATCAACAACTGAAAGATTTAATGGGGCTGTTCCACCATACCACTTGGCGCCACACTGAAAAACTGGTTGGCACACTAAGCCCCTCCACAACAGAAGGTATCTGCCTTAAATGGCACTCCCTCCCACCCCATTCAAGTATTTGGTCACCATAAAGAGAAAATTCCATCTTTCTTTACGTTCCAGTGCTTGCTTGTGCACCCCTTCCCTGATATGATATTTCACCCCTGCAAGAACACCACATTATAAAATGTCTAGATCTTTATATGAGTATTCCAAATGGCATACTAAGTAGTTTTTGTATGTCATTCAGTCTTTTCTTCTCTTTGCATCAACTATTATTGGCTGGTGCCCTGTCTGAGACAAGTACTCAAATTCAATGACTTCTGCCAAATGGAGGATCTACTCTCTACATTAAACAAAAAGAGAGACAAAATTTAGAATGGTTGTAACGTCAGAAATCACAGACACCTATCGGTGTGCAATGTCAAAAACCCCCCTTTCTCAGACCAGAGGTACACATTCTGACAGCTAAACTTCAATTCTTTTGACCCTCTCTTCTCATACAGGCTAATTTCTCTGGAGACATTGTCCTTTCTAGTGGTTACCCATCGGGGTAAGTACTTTCCTGGTCATCCTCTTGGATGGAATCGGCTTACCCCTACTATTCCACTTCCTGCCCCTCCAGCCCCCTCTGTACACGGGCGAACCTTGGCTGGCCCTAGGTTGGCCACTCCTAGACGTAGGAATTCAACTTCTCTTATACTTAGCAGTTGGTGGGATTTCTACTAAGTCGCAGTGTATTGGTTATGTTGGTTATTCCCTGCCAAAGCTACTGGAAACATGTAATTGGAAATGCATACAAGAATACGTGTACGTTTTTGGATGTTATATTACAACATGAAAAAAAAATCACATGAAAGAAAAATGGTCAATTCATGGTAGGGACACTTCCTTGTGGGCTAAAAGTATGTCACACAAAGTGTGCTACAGTATTGCAATGAATGGTGACCCCAGTGTATTGGTTATGTTGGTTATTCCCTGCCAAAGCTACTGGAAACATGTAATTGGAAATGCATACAAGAATACGTGTACGTTTTTGGATGTTATATGACAACATGAAAAAAAAATCACATGAAAGAAAAATGGTCAATTCATGGTAGGGACACTTCCTTGTGGGCTAAAAGTATGTCACACAAAGTGTGCTACAGTATTGCAATGAATGGTGACCCCAATGAAAGGTGGGTGTTGGTTTGTTGGAACACACCTTTTGATTCATATATGCTATAAATGCAGGATTTAGGGGTCCTTAAAGGGGTTGTAAACCCTCATGGTTTTTCACCTTAATGCATTGTATGCATTAAGGTGAAAAACCTTCTGTAGTGCTGCAGCCCCTCAGCACCCCCATTTTACTTACCGGAACGCTGTCATCTTCCATCCGGGAATGAGCACACCATCTATAGCTGGTGTCTCGTGTCCTGATTAGCTAGATTGATAGCAGCTATTGGCTCCCGCTGCTGTCAACCAAATCCAATGACACGGGGGGGGGGGGGGGGGGGGGGACGAGTCCTGCATTCTGTGTGAATGGACACAAACGCGGGACTCAGGAGCGCGCCCGCACGGGTATCCACCAAGGAGAGCGCTTCTCTAACGTGGACACTCAATGCGGGGAGGAGCCACCAGCGCCGCTGAGGGACCCCAGAAGAGGGGGACCGGGGACACTCTCTGCAAAACAAACTGCAAAGTGGAGGTAAGTATGACATGTTTGTTATTTAAAAAAAAAAAAAAACGAGGATTTACAACCCCTTTAAGCCCTGGCTTCTTGGCAATAATGGCAAGTTTCATACTCTTCCATGTACCCTTCAACATTCCTGTAGCCATGAGCCAGCATTGCCCCAGGAAAATAAAGATACATATCTACCCAAAACTTGGGTATTTTAGGATACATTCATCGCAAATGCAGGTTCTGATTAGCGCTACAATCATTTCACTGATTAAAGCTGAAATACAGTAATTATAATTCTGTAAAACGTCTTTTCTTGACATATTTCTGAACGTTTTGCTGAGCAATTCAATCAAACATGATACAATATTCATGATTTAATTTCTCTCCTGGTGTAAATATCCTTTTTTTTTCCACTTTAAAGAATAATCTTTAACTCCGTTACAGCTTGTCAAGATAATGCACAAAGTTTGAGCTGCATTTAATCCCTTGGAGACATTAGTACCCATTAATACAGTAAAAAAAGGAATAATTGCAGTTAAAGTCTCACCCACAGCGAGCCAATCTTGTCCTATAGTGCCGTGTATTAACTTGTAATTTAACAAGTCAGACTCACAGCGCAAGTAACGTGGATTAATACACTTAAGGAGCATTGTAGAATTTAGTTATCCTATAAATATTATGATTAACGCTGTGCTGTTACACTCGCCGTGTCCTATGAATAGGTAATTCTTTAAGCATTCTCATAATTACGGTAAAAATATTACATTGATAATATTAGTGATTACTGTAAACATATGATTTTTTGCTAATAGTTAAAAATGAGCTAAAATAATTGGGTTTTTGGTTCACCTGCAGAATTGTATACTGGATATAAGGCTTGATTCACTAAAGACAAATAGGCTGTTAACTTTGCAAGGGAATTTTCCCATCGTTTGTAAATGTGGTGCAAATTCACATTGCAAAGAATACCCAATCACGTGCAAGGAGAATACAAAAAGAGTATTTTTGCTTGCACATGATTGGTTGATGGAAGTCAGTAGAGCTTTTTCCTCATTCACTAGCTTAGGTAAGTTTCTCTTACAAAGAGAAAAATCTTTTTGCCTTTAGAAAATCAATCCTATAGTGTAGCTCCAGTAAGTATATTCTTGCAAAATTTGCTTCAAAGTAATTTTGACATTTCACATTTTTACTTACTTGCCATATTTGCATATACCAAAGAAAGGTTCAGATTTGCAGATTCACCCTCTAGCACCTGTGACATAAACACTTCAATCAGCACCCTTCCATAAGAATATCTGAAATGAAGCTAGCATAATAAGCTATGTATTGTTTTCAGTGAGTATTCCAGTTTTTATAAGTGTGCAAATTCCATGATGACTGCCTTAAGCCTCGTACACACGATCCGATTGTTGGCCAACAAAATGTCAGACTTTTGTCTGAAGGGTGTGTGACGGGAACTTGTACAAAACAGTACACAATTTTTGGTCAACAAACACGAACGTAGTGACGTACTATGTGGAATTTCAACTCTTGAGCGCCATCCTTTGGGCACCTTCTGCTAATGTCGTGTTTGGTGAGCATTGATTCTGGGCATGTGTGTTTGTATTTTGGACTTTTGTGTGATGGCCGTTGGCTTTCGGCACTGAAAACAAATGAAAAATAGCTTTCCTCTTTCTCTTACCCTAAACATAATTTACCGCTGAGCTGTAGGAATTCAGTCACTTTCTAAAATGTGCTGGCTTATTATGCATGCAAAATTATAATGCAGAATGCATGATAACTTGTGGACTTATTCCTCTTATTTATACCTGACAGTTTTACTGAGTACCAGAAGTACAGCCATCACTACACTCTCTGCGCTCTCACAGGAGCGATGCTGCTTCCTCATACAGCGGTTGCTCTGCTGTCCTTTCACAGAAGGCTTTGTATTTTGTCAATGTGTTCACATAATGCAAAGCACTCTGTAATTATGCTAGAGGAGGGGTAGGCAGAATGGTAGGGTGGAATATTACATGTAGATTGATGAAGACTTTACCTCCCTCTTATTCTTAGACATAGGCTGGAGTGGCGTGACACAGCCTGTGACTGGCAGAAATCTGCCACACCATGTTATATTCACAAAATAATAAAGATTTGATTTCAAATATATATTTGTATGACAATTTAAAACAGTTTATTGGTAAGATTTATTTTTACTCTGTATTCAAAGACTTTTTTTTTTATTGTGAATATGTCTCCCTGCAGACAGGCTTGGGAGAGAGCTGGGTCTTGTGACAGCTGTATATCAATTACGAAAAGGGTACGTAGATTTTTTTTTAGTAAAATAATTACAGTGCCATCATCCACATACAGAAATAGAAGGGACAATGTAAATTAAACAGTGTGTTTAGTATCATGTTAAGTCTAAACCTAGCTTTTAATGTTTTTAATCTAACTCTCAAAAATTAACCCTTAACATTTGCCCTAGAACTTACTTTCAATCTTTTTTTATTGTAAAGTTCAAAGTACAGGACATAAAAAGGCGATAGAGCCAATACCCTAGCTACGTTCCAGAACAAAAGCATAAAATGAAAATGAGCTCAATGAAAAATAAGATAGGCTTCACAGAGCCTCAAAGCTTACATATGTAACAAACATAACAGTAAAAAAGGCTCATAATCCAAAATACCCAACTACGCAGGAAAATGTTTCAGATGAGCAAAAAGGTCTGAGAATACCTACTATTAGGATTCTCAGAGGCGAAACAATACAGAGCCTAACGCCCGACATAGAAAAAGGCGATTGATAAGAAAAACAAGGGAAGAGAGAAGGGAACCCAGCCGGGGGCGAAAACAAAGAAGAGACAGGGAAGAGGGAAAAAAGAAAAGATTGCCGGCCAGGTAGAAGAAACCAAGAGAGTGACCCACAAGGATGTCTAAACAGAAGGAATCATGATACATGAGCTAGAAACTGAAGGTTTCTTTCAAGAACGAGCTATAGTGAGTGTGGCAGCCAAAAACATGAAATGGAGTCATTTTTGCTTGGCATGTTCTACCTGTTCATTCAGTAGGGCAATGCGTGGTAATTGTAGAACTGGTATTCCTGTGACCTTACGCATCAAAGCCATAACCTTATTCCAAAAGCCCCTGAGCTTGGGGCATTCTCATCAGATGTGGTACATGTAGCCATTGGAGTGACAGCCCCCAAAGCAAAGAGGCGAGTAGGTCAGAAATAGCTTTGATAGCCGAAAGGGGGACCATATCCCAATGAGTCAGAACTTTGACACCTACTTTAACCAAAGTGACATTCATGATGCCGTTGTACACAGAGTACTAGTGGTCCAACTCCTTCTCAGAAGCCAAATCTGAGTCCCACATATGCATATAGGGCAATTTTACAGTAGTATATAACAAGAGCCTGTGAATATTGGAGATCCCCCTCACCACCTGCATCCTGCTTACACCATCTCTCATAAGGGGTCACCTTAAGATCTCTGGTCACTGCGGGGCCCAAGGAGCATAAAAAATTAGAAATTTGGTGAAACCGAAAGGTCTGAGGCAGGCATCTTCAATTGTGATCTGCAGTGGGACAGAGTAAAAGGACCCCAAGGAGTGAGGATGTGGCTAATCCTGTAGAGGCTTTTATTCAGTAACCAACAGAAAGCTACTGGGTTCTGGCCAGGAGCAAATGCGGAATTGTTAAAAAGATAGGCTAAGGGATGGAAGGACAAGATAATATTATTATTATTAGTTCGCACCCAGTCCCAAACATCGAGTTAGATAGGCGATAGAATAAGGAGCCTACTCTTCCCTCATTGCCATTTAACAAAATACCCCCAAAAACTGTGCTATCTGAGCTGCCTGGTAATAGAGCAAAAGTTACAGAAGGCCCAGACCTCCCTTCATTTTATGGGCAAATAGTACTTGATTAGAAACTCTATAGCCCTTGTTGCCCCAAATATACCATACAAGCTTGGATTGGAACCTAACTAGATACGACCGAGCAATTGATATGGGTAGGGATCGAAAGTGATATAAGATACGCAGTAACAATGTAATTTTGATGGAGTGAATCCTACCTAACCAGGATAGACCATAACTCATCCATGCCTGTAAATCCTCCTCCAATTTCTTGTACAGTGTTGGATAGTTCATCTTGTATAGAGATGCCAGGGAAGACATAAGGCAGATACCCAGAAAAGGGTCAAAATCTGACTGGGAACGCCTCCTGCAGGTGAGACACCAGTGGCAAAGGAAGATTGATATTCATGGCCACTGATTTACAGTCGTTAACATAAAGGCCCAAAACTTCTCCAAAATCATGCAATAAGTGGGTCACATTCGGTAGAGAATTTAAAAGTGATGTGAGAAACAGAAGTAGATTATCGGCGAACAAAGCACATTTGTGACTATTACCGCCGCAGTGGACACCGTGGATATTCGGTTCCGTATCACAGTCGCCAGATTTTCAATGGCTAAAGCAAAAATAAGGGATGAGAGCGGACACCCCTGCCTAGTCCCTCTCAAGATGTATGTATAGGTTCAGAATGGAATCCATGCATTCGTACCTTCGCCAGTGGGATCGCATATAACATTCACAACGCCAGGCTCCGATCAGTTCAAAGTGATAAGGCCACAAGACCAAATTGAATGCTTTTGGAACCTGATCGGGGCCTTGCCTACCGGGGATAAACCCCACCTGGTATGAATATAAGCATTAATAGAAGAGGAAAGTCTGTTTGCCAAAATTTTGGACTTTAGATTATTATTGATCAAAAAAATTGGATGATAATTCTCAACCTTTCCAGGATCTTTACTGAAAAAGACTGAAAATTTTGAAAAAAATAAAGTTTTTCTTTGTTTCTGTTAAAACATTTGTAAATAAGTAAGTTTTCTCCTTCAATGATGGGCACTGATATGGCTGCACTAACGGGCACTGATAAGACAGCAAAGATGAGGTGGCATCAATGAGGTGTCACTGATGAGGTGGCATTGATGGGCACTGATGATAGGCACTAATAGGCGGCAAGGATGGGCACTGATGGGCGGCACTGATGGTTACTGATAGGTGGCACTGGTATGCAGCAGTGATGGGCACTCATGGGTGGCACTGATGGGCACTCATAGGTGGCACTGATGGGTACTTATGGGTGGAACGGATGGGCACTGATAGGTGGCACTGATGGACACTGATGGGTGGCACTGATACTGATGGGTGGCATTGCTGGGCATCACTTGTCTGATCTGCTGCATAATATTGTCAGTCAGTGCCCATTTTTGGGCACTGATTGGCATATATTTGGCATATTTTTGAATATGTGGATGGTCATGGGGTACGTACCTGGCCATCCACATGTTGGGGGCTTCCCTGGTGGTCCTGGTGGCTTCCCTGGTGGTCCAGTGTGGGCATCCCGGGGGGCTGCGCTGATAAACAATCAGCGCAGACCCCCCCTGTCAGGAGAACCGCCGATCGGCTCTCCTCTACTCGCGTCTGTCAGACGCGAGTGAGGAAAAGCCGATCAAAGGCTCTTCCTGTTTACATCGTGATCAGCCGTGATTGGACACGGCTGATCATGTGGTAAAGATCCTCCGCCTGATATGTCATGGACTTGAATATTTGAATTATTGCCCTATATACTAGTTCCATTCCCATAATTTTCTCTATATAGCCTCACCCAGAGTGTGCCAAGTTCACCCACTGTTTGTATAGAACCAGAATAGGGTCTACTCCTGCTAGACTTCAATCACAGGTTTGCTTTACGGTACAGTAGATCCATCAGAACCAAATATTTACTATTAATCCAGTGTTGTCATGCAAACATCAGACACTCTGTAGCTGAAGGCATCGATTCCACTACAAAAATTCCTACGCTGAAAACCACAATTTGTTTGTCATGCATCTATGTCCTGCCCACATTTAAGGTGTCCGTATTCTCCTGTACCTTAATATTGCTCCTATCAGTGATGGTGAGGAAGCCCGGAGCTGGAGCCTCTTCCCTTCCTCCATATTAACTCTACTTTTATGTCAAAGCAAAGAGCTACAGAATTCACTGTAGGGGGAAGAATAAAATGTGCCAGTATCTTACTGTCTCCATGGGAGCAATAACTGATATGCCATCCTATATCTCATGCTTGTTGGAGGGGTGAAACCTTCTTCTTTCCAGACATAATGTTACCAGACAACAAGTGACACTATTTTTTTTTTTCTGTAAACAGTGAAACTGTGCTGGTTACAAGGATGCTTATAATGAGGAGAGTTAGAAAGGTTTTGTGTCTATGGATACAGAGTTTAATTTCTATTTTTTTGGAGTCACAAGAGTCAAGGGCAGTAAGCAGGTTTAGTAGCATTAAACAATAATGCCGCGTACACACAGTCTGACTTTTCGTCTACAAAAGTCCGACAGCCTGTCCAACAGACTTTTGTCGGACTTATGGCGGACTTGCGGCAGACTTTCTTACGAACGTACTTGCCTACAAACGATCACACAAAAGTCCCGACGGATTTGTACGTGATGGCGTACACCGGACTAAAATAAGGAAGTTGATAGCCAGTAGCCAATAGCTGCCCTAGCGTTGGTTTTTGTCCGTCGGACTAGCACACAGACGAGCGGATTTCTGGGTCCGGCGTAGTTACGACGTAAAGATTTGAAGCATGTTTCATATCTAAAGTCCGTCAGATTTGAGGCTGGAAAAGTCCGCTGAAAGTCCAGGGAAGCCCACACACGATTAGATTGTCAGCCAGTTTTAGTCCGTCGATGTCCGTCCGACTTTTGTAGACGAAAAGTCCGACAGTGTGTACGCGGCATAAAAGCATGTGGTTTTTATGAGGGTCGTAATTGGACTGTTATACCGTATATAAAATAAGCTTTATAACACATAAAATATGAATGTGTATAGCCTGAGCTTTCATTCTTTTGAACTCTCTCCCCTGTATTTTATTTTCTTCCACCAATTTTAAATTTTGGACAGAATGGGGAAGGGTTAGACCCTCTGACAAGTTTTTTTATTGCTGTCTGAGTTCCCATCAGGAATTTACCCCTTTAATTTGTACTAGGGTGGATCTCCTCTAAACTTTTGGATTTCCTCTCATTTCTCAGCAGTGGGTTCCCATTGAGAAGTCCCAAGAACGAGTGATCATTTATTTCATAATTCTTTAGCAATTTCTTCCTGGGGACTCAATGTGCTTTATTGCTGTTGGGGGTAAGGCAGCCGTTTTTGGCACACTCAAGGGAAAATTCTTCCTATGAGAGCAACTGTCTAATAGAGAAATTCCCCTCACTTTGGGAGATTTTCTCTTGTTTCCTTTTGCGTCCCTGGACAGGAAGTAAAGGTGAAATTCTCAAGGGAAAGTCTTCCTATGGGGACACCTGTTCTGAGAGCAACTGTCTAATAGAGAAATTCCCCTCACTTTGGGAGATTTCCTCTTGTTTTCTTTTGCGTCCCTGGACAGGAAGTAAAGGTTAAATTCAACAATGCTACACAGGCTGCAAAAAATACCCTGGCAGGGGTTTTATTCTTCCTTAATCTATGCAATACAAAAAAAAAAAAAAAGAAAAATCGTTTTACTTCTTTCTACATACAGTGGATATAAAAAGTCTACACACCCCTGTTAAAATGTCAGGTTTCTGTAATGTAAAAAAATGAGACAAAGATAAATCGTTTCAGAACTTTTTCCACCATTAATGTGACCTATAAACTGTACAACTTGGTTAAACGACAATCTGAAGTCTATTAGGTGAAGGGAAGTAAAAAGTAAAAAAATAAAATATGGTTGCATAAGTATGCACACCCTAAAACTAATACTTTGTTGAAGCACCTTTTGATTTTATTACAGCACTCAGTCTTTTTGGGTATGAGTCTATTAGCATGGCACATCTTGACTTGGCAATATTTGCCCACTCTTCTTTGCAAAAACACTCCAAATCTGTCAGATTGTGAGGACATCTCCTGTGCACAGCCCTTCTCAGATCACCCCACAGATTTTCAATCGGATTCAGGTCTGGGCTCTGGCTGGACCATATCAAATTTTTAATCATCTTCTGGTAAAGCCATTCCTTTGCTAATTTGGATGTATGCTTTGGGGCGTTGTCATGCTGAAAGATGAAGTTGCTCTTCATGTTCAGCTTTCTAGCAGAAACCTGAAGGTTTTGTGCTAATATTGACTCTTATTTGGATCTGTTCATAATTCCCTCTACCTTGACTAAGGCCCCTGTTCCAGCTGAGAAAAAATAGCCCCAAAGCATGATGCTGCCACCACCATGCTTCATGGTGGGTATGGTGTTCCTTTGGTGATGTGCAGTGTTGTTTTTGCGCAAAACATATCTTTTGGAATTATGGACAAAAAGTTCAATCTTGGTTTTATCAGACCATACCACATTTTCCCACATGCTTTTGGGAGACTTTAGATATGTTTTTGCAAAATTTATCCAGGCTTGGATGTTTTTCTTTATAAGAAAAGGCTTCCGTCTTACCACTCTACCCCATAGTCCAGACATATGAAGAATACGGGAGATTGTTGTCACATGTACCACACAGCCAGTACTTGCCAGTTATTCCTGCAGCCCTTTATTGTTGCTGTAGGCCTCTTGGCAGCCTCCCTGACCAGTTTTCTTCTTTTCTTTTCATCAATTTTGGAGGGAGGTCCATTTTTTGGTAATGTCACTGTTGTGCCATATTTTCTCCACTTGATGATGACTGTCTTCACTGTGTTCCATGGTATATATAATGCCTTAGAAATTCTTTTGCACCCTTCTCCTGACTGATACCTTTTAACAATGAGATCCCTCTGATGCTTTGGAAGCTCTCTGCGGACCATGGCTTTTGCTGTAGGATGCGACTAAGAAAATGTCAGGAAAGACCTACTAGAACAGCTGAACATTTGGGGTTAATCAGAGACACTTTAAATCATGGCAGGTGTGTACTGACCCCTATTTAACATGAGTTTGAATGTGATTGCTTAATTCTGAACACAGCTCCATCCCCAGTTGTAAGAGGGTGTTCACACTTTAGTTCACATCATTTTAGTTTCTTTATTTCTGAAATGATTTATCTTTGTCTCATTTTTTTACGTCACAGAAACCTGACATTTTAACAGCGGTGTGTAGACTTTTTATATCCACTGTACACTTTAAGATCTCCCATATAAATCTGCATTTCCCTGCTTATGACAATATCATATAATTTGTCTCATATTGGTAATAGTGTGTTTGTTTTGGTACTATATGGGTCATGTAGTAACCTAGCAGAGTTAAAGAATATGTTAACACATTTCATTTTCCTGATATATGCCTGCTGTAGCATGTACTCCTAAGAAAAAGTATTCTATTCTCTTTGTATTGCTTCCTTTGTGTGAAATACCTGGTGTTATTGCCAGCCCTTCTGCTTTCCTATCAAAAATTGACCACACTAAGCAGTAGAGCGAAGTGTGGTCAGTACTCTAGCTGTGGTGGGAACTAAGCCTGCTCGCCTCTAATTATGAGACTCCCCCCTGCACAACCATTCACTGGGAAGCTGTGGGAACTGGAAAGTATTTATAGTGTTTTTTATTAGGGTTGCACCAATACCGTTTTTTTATCGGTGAGTACGAGTACCGATAAAAGTAGTATACCGTTTCAGGTAATAACCCCTGTGCTTCACCGCCACTGCACACAGAGAGGGTGCCGGCCCTGCATGCAACAGGAAATATGTGGTAAAGAAAGTCTGGATGGCCGCACCCAAATGCAATCACCTTTATTGATCCATATAAAATAACAGTCCATACAGCAAACAGATGGTGAAATGTACAGCACAGCTACAGCTAAAGCTGTGCTGTACATTTCACCATCTGCTTGCTGTATAGACTGTTATTTTATATGGATCAATAAAGGTGATTGCATTGGAGTGCGGCCATCCGGGCTTTCTTTATTACATACGAGCACTGATACTTTCAGTCAAGTACTCACCAATACCGAGTACCGATACTTTGTAGTGCGATTTAGGTCAATACAAAAAAAAATTGCTGCAAATCACACTTCAAAGAACAGCATGCTATTTGATCAGGAATGCGATTTCCCCCCACTGCACGTGTGTGTATAGAAAGGGATTAAAGCACCATCAAGTGGGCAGTTTAAAACATGTTAGAACTCACAGTACATATCTGGCCACATGCAGAATACTCTACATCAGTGTCCCGGTCTACCAATGGTAGCAAATCAGGGCCGCTGGAGGTGCTCACAGTACTGGAGGAGAAGTTCTGGACCCCCATGGGTACAGAGCAGAAGTATTGTCAGCTTGGGGTTGGACCGCCTCTACATCTCCTCCAGCCCTGTGAGCACCTCCAGCGGCCCTGATTTGCCATCATCGGCAGACTGGGACACCTATGTAGATTATTTAGCATGTGGCCAGATATGTACTGTGAGTTCTAACAAAAAGTGATACCACTTCCTGAACTGGCTCAATACTTGTAATAAATAAAAATGCTAGCTAATGGGGGAATACAGGCACAAATAGTTTGGGGGATACAGACTCCAAAAACATCACACACCATGGAGTTTGCAACTTTACAGTCACATGTGGCTAGAAGGTTTTCTTGGTACCCCTAACTGTTATTATTTTGTACATATAGCCTGATCAAAATACTTTTCAGAGACAATGAGATTATAAAACTATTAGCCTAATAATGATAAGATATTTTTACACTGTAATGTGTGGGCATCAGAGCAAGAAAACCCTAAAAAGGCCAGTTTTAACATTCACCCAAAAATACCCGTTCCTCCCTATTGATGGCCTCCACATCAGTAATGTGTTCTGCAGGACGTAGGGGCTGGATATAATAATGATAGTGCTTGACAGGGGCTAGGAATCTAGTGCTGTTTTGAGTGTGTCTGATGAAGAGCGTTTAAAAGGCACCATAGCTTCTGAAAACCATGAAGATCAGCATATCTTTTATTTACATGAGAATAGTTGTTCACATTCAATTGGTCTTGTTCTGTAATGTTGAAGATAATTTGTAACTTATCCAAGCCACTTCTTAAATTCTAAGCTTAAATTATAACATTGAATAAGCTACAAAATGTCCTGCCCTTTATAGAACAAGTTCAGTTGAATGTGACTAACTTCTACTAAATCTGCCAGGACCTTCGTTTTTAATTGTTGCAAAATGGTCAAGTTAAAGAAAGCTATATGCTATATCTTGTTGAATCAGTAAGGTTATCAGAATAACTTTTACCCTATTTATTATTGAGTTTTTCAGTGAGAAAGTAGAAGGCCTCTACTGCACACTTCCTCTACTTATCGGCAGAAGTCACCCTTCCTCTATTGGCGTTAGTGTCAGAACTTTGCAGCCATCCTTTGAAATCCATTGGTTTTCACCTCAGGCTGTCTTGTGCAGAAGTCATCCAGACTCAGAAGCCCATTGTAAATTTCAGAGGGTGGCCAAACAAAAGTCAAGTTAATCTGAGTAGTGATAGCCCTGGAGTTGTGCAGCTTTTCTGCTTGAATGGCTAATCAGTGGGGGAATCCAAGGAGGGCACCCATGTGAAGAGACAAGGTAGTAGAGTTTTCCTCTTTGTCTCTCGTTAGAATACCTCTAAAATATTCTGTAACTGGTTTTACATAGAGTTAAGAAATGTGATATGTGAATTCATTTGGTTCTCCTCACAACGTACACTTGTAGTTTTGACAAGTGTGGAAGTGAAGACAGGATTTGAATTACATTGTATTGTTCACGCTGTCCTAACAATCTGATTGCCTTCACCAAGCTTCCTGACCAATGTCACTGTTGTGATATGTTTGGAATTATCAAAATGCTTTACCGTGGAATCCAATTGTGCTCTTGATGACGTTAAGAACATTTTTGAACAGTGGGATTTTTTAAATCTCCAGGCTACTGTAGGAAACAAATGACTCCACATACTGTATGTACATACAGTGAGTAGAAATTCTATGTCTATGTGTAATTGTTATTCTTTATAATAATTTGAAATCTGTTGCTGTAACGGCACGTCAAGTAAATTTAAGTCTGAATACTTGGTATTGGTAAAACAACGATGGGTCAGGGTCTTTGAAGCAGGGCCATCAGGTGGGAAAGCTAAAGCCACACAGTTTGGTCAGGTAACATCATATTGGCAGCTCACCAGGTGGTTGGGGGTTTCAACCTGGGCATTGTTCCATTATATCTCTCCAAACTCTAAAATGCAGAAGGTTTTGGGCACAGTTCGTCGAACTGTTTTTGCCCAAAACATTGTGTAACTTTGGTCCTGTGATGACAAAATGAATAAGATAATCCAAGAATGGCTGTGATGTGCTTCCAGGTTTTTGAAGTGATATTATAAATTCAGTAGCTGCCCAATCCTGGAACCTTTCACCATATACAGTATGTGCTTGCCTAACATGGTAGCGGTATTCCTGTATCAGGTGTTCGTTGTTAATTGTATTCAACTAGACAGACTGGCTACCTCCAGCCTTCACAAAAACTAGTTTTAGCAGCTACACTGGTATTGAATTAGGATTATGCATGATCCACACTCTGATCACTTTTCAGAGAAGTTTGACGATGAGGTGATGAGGAGGGAAATGGCCTCTACTCATTGTCTGTTTTAACCCAGTAAATGGAGCACCTGCCCACCAAAACTGCATTCTTAAATCATGTGAACAAGCCCCTACTTGCTGGATAACCAGGCAGTGGCGGCCCATCCATAACGGGCGCCGCTCCCCCCCCCATCCATGTGTCCGGCCACCTGGTCTACATATCAGGACGCTGGACTATGGATTCCAATGGGGGAGGAGTGTTTTTTTGAAGTACGTGATTAGAGCCTGAGGCTCTAATAGCCTTCAAAAAAGGGTGGGCTTGGGGTGCAGAACACTGCCCCCAGAGCCCAACCAATTGTGTGAGGATAGCGAATTAATTTTTGCTATTTTCACACTAAAGTTCCTCCCCGCCAATCAGGAGGCAGGTCGTGAGACCTGTTTCCCGATTGGCCAAAGCATCAGATGATCCATTTGGATGCCTAGTGCTTAGGCAGAAGAGAAAGGAGACACACGGCGGAGGAAGCTGCTGGAGGAGTGGACACTGGACCTGCTGCCAGCAGCCCACTGCTGGAGGACACCACAGCCCGCCACCTAGATCGGGTAAGTGCCAGACCGCCAGCCGTCCGGGTGGGGGGGGGTGGTAGTGCCGTGCTGCCCAGGGGGGGGGTGGTAGTACCATGATGCCAGCCGCCTGGGGGGGTGGTAGTGCCGCACCGCCAGCCGCCCAAATTAACAAATTGCAATGTATTAGTATTTACTTCTTGGGATTAGATATCATTTTAATTACATGAAATCAGGTCACATGTGGAGGTGGCAGAATTGTGATCCAGCTAGTCTCTATTCCATTGCACAGTGCTTTTCCAGCCACTGGAATCTGGATGAGCTAGATTCGATAATCCCTTAGGAGACTGCTTCTTCTGCACCCCATCACAATCGGTTTTCCAGAATTGTGCGGCAGCATTTGCTTTATCACAGGAAGGTTGGCTCTGGAATTATGGGCTGTACTCTCTAGAAACTTTGCATTACAGCAGGAATTATACTACATCATACTAGTAACAAGACATCAAATTTGGAACATGACATCATTGGGGTAAAATGGCATCACGTTGACAACAGAATGACAAGGCCAAGTTTGTTGGTACAATTATAATGCGTTGTGGATCCTTCATTGTAATGAAGGAAGGGGAGATGAAATAAATATTTGTGTGTGTAACAACGTTGTACGTTAAGTAGGAACCACAGCTTGTCTGAGTTAATTGATTGTAGCTACAAGCCCAGCATCTCTAAAATGAATGTAATTTCCCTGGCTGCCTGTAAAAATGAATCAATATATCCCAAGAGATTACTTCCTGGCTACATTGCTTCAAAGAAATTAGACCAACCATTGTGTACAAATGGAGCAGCTTTCACCCTCTGCAATTTCACAGCGATTTTTTTTTTCACCTTTTATTTTAATTTTTCATTCCATTTGATGTAATTGTAATTGGAGCCCCGTAAGTACATATT
The DNA here is from genome assembly GCA_037952925.1 of Lithobates clamitans. Taxonomy (NCBI): domain Eukaryota; kingdom Metazoa; phylum Chordata; class Amphibia; order Anura; family Ranidae; genus Lithobates; species Lithobates clamitans. Next base: position 3,721,993 of record JBBGZY010000028.1, on the reverse strand, counting down.
TGGCCCTGCTGATTTTATTTAGATGCTAATTTAATTAGGACTCTATAAACATAGAGAATAACTTGGTGATGATAATGATGCATGAGCAGCCTGTGTGTCTTCAGCTTTTTTCTATACGTTGCCTAGGAATGTTTATGATGAACGTGTTTGGTATTGATGGTTATTGTCACTATGCATATTAACTAGGCTGAAGTTGCCATGATCAAACATTAATCAGTCACTGAAACACAACACTGTATTAAATGTTCATTATATAAAGTCAGAAAGAGTGTTCACTTTATTTTCATACAAATTTTATGTAATCTAGTGCTGCCAGAATCAGACTTTTTTAGAGTGCTTCTGAGCAGGACTGCTACATAATTCTGTAATGTGCAATGTCCTAGTTAAGAACCACAGAGGGTGCTACTTAGTTGCCTAAGAACACGCAACCTTTTTTTTTTCTTTCTGGCATATTCATAATGTAGGGATACAGGAATCACAGGACTCGTTCACACCAGCAGCATTAGACTGTCTTACCCAATGTAGTTAAAATACAAGAACAAGGCAAATAGCCATATTTCCTAAGGTTTCCATTCTGTGTTATGTTGTTGTGCATAAAAAAAAAACAAAAAATGGGAGGTTGCATTTCTGCACAGGACATGATATTGCATGCCAGAATGAAAAACAGAATCATTCAATGGATAGACTGCATCCCAGGTGACTTTAATGCAAATATTAATGTTTGCGTGTACCTCTAAAGGGTAAGTCCACAATAGCTCATTCCCATTTTGCATGGAGGCTTCTTAGATTTATCAGGGGCACTGGTGCTGATGTCACTGTCCCTGCATGGGCAGTTCTGCGGATCTGCCCTTGTGTCTTTATAAGTGCCCAGTTCTGCCCACCTTCTCATGTGTCTTGCTGGGTATCTAGTTCTTGCTCCTTTGTCTCCAAGTGCACCCAGTTCTTCCCACCTCTTTGTGTCTTCCTGAGTGCCTAGTTTTGCACACTTGCCCTTGTGCCTCCATGAGTGCCCATTTCTGCCCACATGCCTATGTGCCTTCCTGAATGCCCAGTTCTGCCTACCTGCCCCTGTGTCTTCATAGGTGCCTAGTTATTGCCATCTGCCCTGTGTCTTGGAGTGGTCAGTTCTGCCAACGTGCCCCTGTGTTTCCCAGTGTTTCCAAGTGTGCACAGTTCTTCCCACCTGCCATCGCGCCTTCCTGAGTGCCAAGTTCTTCCAATATGCCTTTGTGCCTTCCTGAGTGCCCAGATCTGCCCATCTGCTCCTATGTGTTCCTGTCTGATTTCTTTCTTTTTTCAACAAATCTAATGGAAACTGAAACTTAGTTCCATTTTTCATAGATATGACCTCCTTGAAACATGCATGGATATATTTATTTGAATACCCCTATATAGTTTCTCAAAAATACATATACTGTATGTACAGTCCCTTCAGAAAAAGAAAGCCGAACTGATAGTAGAGGGATGAAGCTGGCGGTGGAGTTTTGGGGAATGGGAGATAATGGTGAAAGAGTGATGGGAGATGGGAACTGATGGTAGTGGTGGTGGGATGGGAGCTGCAGGGAATAGAAACTGATGCTGCAGGGATGGTTGGGAATGGGAGCTGATGCTGTAGGCTTGGAGGAGGGTGGTAGCTGATGGTGCAGGAGTGGTAGGGGATGGGAGCTGATGGTGGAGGCTGGTTGGGTATGGGAGAATATGGTGCATGAGTGATGCAGGATGGGAGCTGTTGATGACTGGTGGAGGATGAGAGCTGGCTTAAATGAAAAAAGGGGTGGGCAATATTCTTTCCTTTTCCTCCAAAACTGCAAATGTTCTATAAACCATTTTGTGATTAAACACAGAATATATCATTCTCAGTGTTCATGCTCTCTGTGGTTCTGAGATTGCAGGTCATTTGACACTTAGTGTAACAACACTTACTATGACAATTGATGAACAACGCAGGAAGGAGAAAATGTCACTGCTCACAATTCTTAGGACAGATGGATGTGACAATAGCTTTACATTACAATCCAGTGTTTACTTCTACTGTAGTATTAAAAGTATAATTTTCAAATTTGCCGAATAGGTCCACTTTCAGTTCATCCATAAAAAGGATTCTTCCAGTGAGTGAAATGGGCCTTTCTGAGAACACTTTGTTAGGACTTTGCCCTTCTGAAGGAATTTTTTTTAAATCCCGATCCAACGCCATTCCGGAAGGACCTTTTTATAAAAGACTTCTCCAGTAGAGGCTTTAGAAAGGCGAGCTCCTCGCTTCGGTCAACTTCAACCAAGCAACTGTTGAGCAGGATGAGACAGTGGTCCGTTTTCCTAGAGGACTGGAAGGGGAGATGAGCATTGTACAAAATTGAGGAACCATACTCTATAAATAATTCATAAGCTGCAGGCAACAGGCATAAACATTTGCCCCAGACTGTGGGCAAATGTTTACACTAAGTACAATTTTATTTCACTCAACGTCATCTCACATCACTTCACAGTAATATCTTACTCAATATAAAGTTGTAAAGCATTCAGGCTGTTTACCCACTTAGAAGTCAGGGGTTACTGATATTGCACTAATTTGCTGGCAGTTGGCCGATTACAGCTGACTACAGTATATTATTGAGAAGAGCAGTTATTTGGAAGACTCACCTTAAAGTGTATGTAAACCCATAACAATGAACTTTTCTTATTGGCTCCTGTTTGGTCTGTTAAATATACCAGTGTAAGTGAACAGATTCCTTTCCAAATCAGAGCAGAATGGAACAGATGTCTCTTTTGTGACACTTGTGTCCATTTCATTCATTCTTCTTGTTGTGAAGGAAAAACTGGAGCTTAGTGAACCCATGTTAAGTCTATTGGCAGGCTCATGTAAACAGATGTGCATTTGTTTAAATCATTTTACCTCCAATCTATCATGTTTAGGGCTGAAAAAAACAGAGAGGAACACACACTTTTTTTCTTAATTTTTTTTTTGGACCTAGACAGACTTTGAATTGTAAACTGAATCACATACATTTACATCCGCCTGCCCGTAGCATAGCATTAAGCATCTGTTCAGATCCGCCTGAAAAACTGACAGGTAAATCTGACCAAACCCTAATGCCCCCTACACATGGTCAGAATTTCCGACAGAAAAAGTCCGATGGGAGCTTTTCATCCTATATTCCGACCGTGTGTATGCCCCATCAGACTTTTTACGCCAGATGGACTTAGATAGAGAACATGTTCTATATTTTTCCAACTGAACAAATTCCTATCGGGAAAACCGCTCATCTGTATGCTCTTCCAACGTACCAAAAATGACGCTTGCTCTGAAGCAAGTACGAGATGTCGTACGTGTTGTCCCATCGTTCGTGTCTTCACTGTGTGAAATTCCGCCGGAATTCCATTCGAAAAACCTTCAGAGTTTATTCCGATGGCAAAACCGGTCGTGTGTACAGGGCATTAGGCTTCATGTTCACTACCTACATTTACCGCGCCTATGGGAAAACACAAAATCGCAAAAAAAGCAGCAATTTTTTTCCACGGTTTTGCCACATTTTCCCGCGGTCAAAACATTCCTATCCTGTACTTGCTTTTTCTGCGTCCAGGAGAGGGAGGTTGAAGTTTACCTAAATGCGGTAGCTCCTAAACTCTGCTAAAAGCCTATGTGTACATTGACACACAGGCTTTTATGAAGTTGAGTTTAGGAGCTTTGGCAAAAAAAACAAAAACGCAAAAGCTCCTAAACCCAAGTTTAGGAGCTGCCAGCATAGGCTAATGTACATGAAGCCTTAAGCTGGTCATACATGGATCAAAATTTGCCCAGTTTAGCAGGACCCAGGAGATTTTTGATCCATGCAGGGCCATTCCCATTCAAGAGGAGGTGATCTAGTCATTGATTCCTCCCGAAAGGAACTATTGGTATATTTTCACTCTATTAGTGTATTCTCCCATCTACCTCAAATGTGTGGAGGGGGGAATCAATTTTTTTCTATCTTTTTTTTAACAGCCAGCTCTCTGATTAAAAAAAAAAAAAAATCCATCTATATAGCCAGGTTTACTCTCTACTTTGTGGAAATGTGAATGGGGTATATATGCAGTATTTTAACAACAGACAATTGGGCAGGGCTGACACCATTTCTTGCAATTTCTTTCAAATAAACATCACTGTGGTGTGGAGTCCACAACAGAAAACTAGGAATACATTTCTGGCAGATCAGTATTTTTCTGTTCATATATGGGTTAACAGATAACTGAACGCCAAAGGCTCTTTGAGGCAAACATTGTTTAGAGAGAACAGAGCCACCAGATTTTCAAAGCATTTGTAAGCAATCAATATGTGCCACCAATGGAGACAAGCCCTAACATATTTGGGTGGAAGAAAAAAAAAACGAGGTGAAGTGTTTAAAGGACTATCTGACTAGATGTCTGTTTTTATCCGACGGATTAAACCAGTTTCTACATAAAAACAGCTTAATCAGGCTTAGTAACAGGCCTGCCACGGCCATTATTACTACTTCTACTTATTTATCTGTTAGAATATAGAAAATGCAGCAAGAGGTGAGAGATTTTCTAGGCTTCTTAATAGCTAAAACAGAACAGTGATGTCCCTCTCCCCTGATGGATTATTCATTATATAGCATAATCATATTGTTGAACTGTCCAGCTACCAAAAAAGTATTTTTCTTTTTTTGTTCTTGTGGGAGTTAAAGAAAATCTCACCATTGGCAGTCAACATGTGATTGAACCCAATGGACTCCATCCAAACGTAAAATATAAGTTCCAAGTGGAATTTTATAAGTTAGTTGGATGGGCATATGCGATTCCTACTTTCCATTATCTATCTGTATCAACAGCACTGTCTTTTAATACACTTACTCCGACCATAATTTCCAGGTAGGAAAAGGTTGAATGTATTAATCATGAAACACACGCACTGTGCAATAAAAGTCAATGTACTAAAATATCACATACAAATGGGTATTTTACAAAGCTAGGCTTAATCGCTTGCATCGGGACAAATGAAATGAAGTCTGCCATCTATCACCCCATGCTAAGGTCTGTTTCAAAAGACCAGGTCTGGCTGATTTACTGAAATTTGCAGGTATGTTACTTGGAACTCAAGGATTAATAGCTAAAGTAGCAGAAGTGATTGTTAACCCTCTTTAACGAGTAACTTTTGCTCATTTGCTTAAAGCTAAAACGCTAAAACTGTATGTATTGGGTGAACAAGATGGAGAAGGTAATGGTCTGGGCACTATTCAGAGAATGCTTTTTTTTTCTGAATGAATACAAAGTGTTCTCTATTTGGATGAGATGGAGAGGCTGGGCAGGAAAGTCACGCTCAGTTGCGGGGTTCAGAAGCAAGTGGAGATCACTGTAGTGGTGGTGTCTACTTAAGTGATTTCCAACTTCCAGGGGCGTTGGTCAGGTATGGTATATGCAATGGTACATTGGTCCAAGCTGGAACAATGTAAATATGTATAAAATATCCATACCTGGAATTCATCTCTGACTGAGCTCTGATTAAATTGGTGGATTATCCTCCACACTACAAAGAAGTATTCACAGATATAAGCACAAACCTTTTGGTTCCAGCTGTGAGGGCCATTTAGATCTATATATCAATCATTAAGCCCTTTGCCAGTAACTGGTTTATATACACTATATTGTCATAAGTATTGGGACACCTGCCTCTACACGCATATGAATTGTAATGGCATCCCAGTCTTAGTCCATAGGGTTCAATATTGAGTTGGCCCACCCTTTGCAGCTATAATAGCTTCAACTCTTCTGGGAAGGCTGTCCACAAGGTTTAGGAGTGTGTCTATGGGAATGTTTGATCATTCTTCCAGAAGTGGATTTGTGAGATAAGGCACTGATGTGGACGAGAAGGCCTGGCTCGCAGTCTCTGCTCTAATTCATCCCAAAGGTGTTCTGTCAGGTTGAGGTCAGGACTCTGTACAGGCCAGTGAAGTTGCTCCACCCCAAACTCGCTCATCTATGTCTTTATTGACCTTGCTTTGTGCACTGGTGTGCAGTCATGTTGTAACAGGAAGGAACCATCCCCAAACTGTTCCCACAAAGTTGGGAGCATGAAATTGTCCAAAATGTGTTGGTATGCTGACGCCTTAAGAGTTCCCTTCACTGGAACCAAGCTCAACCCCTGAAAAACAACCCCACACCATAATCCCACCTCCACCAAATGATTTGAACCAGTGCACAAAGCAAGGTTCATAAACGCATGGAGGAGCGCATTTGGGGTGGAGGAACTTGACTGGCCTGCACAGGGTCCTGACGCACTCCTAAATCTGGTGGACAGCCTTCCTAGAAGTGTTGAAGCTGTTATAGCTGCAACTCAATATTGAACCCTACGGACTAAGACCGGGATGCAATTAAAGTTCATGTGTGTGTGTGTGTGTAAAGGCGGGCGTCCTAATACTTTTGACAATATAATGTATGTTTAGGTTGGATGTATATATTGTTATATTTAGATTTTAAGGTGGGAGAGAGTAGGTATCCTCACACTTAATTGGCAATCCTAGTTTTTTTTTTTTTTTTAAGGTGTGTAAATTGCATATTAGTGTTGGCTTGCTTTAGTACTATAGAATGTTTAAACAGTAGTTCAGGAAAATTACTGCTATTATACAAATTGCTGATTAAATGGTCTGCTGGTCAGAGAGTGTGCTGCCAAAGCTTGACTCTCTAGAACATTGATGAGCCTCCTTGAAGTGAATAGTGACCTCACAAATTCTCTCTCTCTAAAAGCATGATATGCCTTCTCTGCCTTTATACCTTCTCAACCCACATACAAGGCCCTGTTCCTTCACTTGAGCCTCCCACCCAATCAGATCTAATCCTGGAGTATCCAAGACACACTGGTCATATACCCTGATAAAGAGGTCCTGTCACCTCATTATTGGTCAACTTTTTGTAATACTAAAATAATAACATTGAAAATATAAAGCAATATACCCAATGCTGTCAATTACAAATATATGATTCGTCAGTGAGGAGTTTGATGACTGTATACTGTATGGGGGCACAGCCCAATGTAATAATTAGAGACCAGAGAACTCTCATGCAACTCCTTGCAAAAGGTTTGTTGACGATTTATTAAAAGGCTTTTTACAGATTGGGGAATGTTGTCAATGCTGGAGAGATTTTTCTCTCACTTCCTGTCCTGAAAACTACAAAGTCACAGTCACGGAAGTGAGGATAATCTGTTTAACAGGGACACAGATGACAATAAAAACCTGAAGAGGCTCTCAACCCTTTCCAATCTATTCAACACTAAAAAATGTTTTGACTGCAGTTGTTTTGTAAAATTCTTAGTTATATATAAAATATTTTTTTCCTAATAAACTATTGCAGATCCCACAAGCTTTGTTTTTTTTTTTTAATCTAAATGTATCAATTGGACCTTTGATTGGTTACATGCATGTCTTTTTCTATTTTGAATTCTACTAAAAAATAAATAAATGAAAACTTAGAACCTTTCAACCTGCTTTAGATTTGAGTGGAAATGACACAATAAGATTTTCAATGAATAGGATGTCAAAAAAGAAAAATAAGAAGACAGGCATGATCAAAGGGATAAAAATAAAAAAAATAGTAACAGTGTTCAAATGGTATAACATTTCCAAAATACTACCGACAGGAGGCTGCCCTGGTCACTCAATAAGTGGGTGAGTAATAATGATTCTGTATCTCATTTAAAAATATGTAGATATATTGATATACTGTATAGATGGATGTGAATCCAAAATCCACAGCTTTTTTTTTAAAGTCTTCCAATAATCAGTCTAAATTCCACCTCCCTAATCAGTCAAAACCCCATCCAATTTTGTCAGCCACAACCCATCACTGTCCAGCTTAAACAGGTGATTGGGAAATAAATGCCGTACACCAAATTTTAGCATGGTTTGCTACAAAAATGGCATTAGCTTATTTCTTTGTCTTTTATTATTGATTGTGAGTTCAGCATCTTAATATGTTGCTAGGGAACCTACTGTACACTGATTACATTGCAGCAGATACAAGAAGATGCCTAAATACTAGGATGCTGGGAAAATAACAAAAATAATTAAAAATAATCCCTTTGCTGTCCTCCAGTAAAGAATGTAAAACATAATGTTCAATGTGTGTCGCAAATGCTTCCCAAACTTATTTCATAAGCAAACGATGTATAATAATTCTAAATTCCCTGCCCTTTGTGGTAACAGGTTCTCCTAAATCTCTGAAAATTCCTATTTCAGCCAAGACTACTTATTTACACCTTTCTGGTAAATATGACATGCTAAGGGCAAGTGTCAAATTCAATATCTTTGTGATTAGTTTTCATTATCTATTGTTTCCATTATGCTTGTGCAGGCTCCGGAAGTACCCGTTGCTTCCAGCTGGAAATGTTGATTGTAGAAGTAAACTGTAGACGCAAGAAATCCTGTGACTACATAATATTCCATAGTCGCCTCCAGATTACTGTAAACTGCTGTATCCACAGACATCCCTTCAATAAGTTCAAACCCTTGACCACAATAGGTACGTTAGGAGCCTGCATGTAAGTGTATTTAATATGTATTGATTATATTAACTATACACAGGATGAATATTATCAAAGAAAGGTTGTTTCTGATCTTATCTGCCAGTGTCAATAATGGATCCTTGCCTCAAAATCTTTTTAATTTGTGAGTCAACATTCACATTTTAGCTGTTATTCAGCTGCATACATTTTGCTTTGTTAACCATCTAGAAGTGTGTGTATATGTGTATGTGTTTATATATATATATATATATATATATATATATATATATATATATATATATATATATATATATATATATATTTATATATATATATATATATATATATATATATATATATATAGATAGATAGATAGATAGATATATAGATATATAGATATATATCTATATATCTATCTCATATATATATCTATCTCATATATATATCTATCTCATATATATATATATATATATATATATATATATATATATATATATATAAAATGTGTATGTGTGTGTGTATATACATATATATATATATATATACAGCACATTTTACAGTACCTGTTTGACACTTACCAGAGTCAGCCCGGGCCGATACCATAGATGCATTGCAGATATCCAGAAGATGAGCACAAAATGGAATTTGGCTATACTGTGACACAAAGAACATACAAAGAAATGAATATACCTACCACAATGAGTTTTAAAAGCCATACATCACATTCATTTTATATTCTTTACCTGCTCAGCTGTCTTCCTTCCATAGTGACAACAGGCATTCAAATCATCTAAATATCCTCACACTTGGGGAGCATTTTATACTCTCTGCCAGGGTCATGGTAGCACACTGTAGCACGTCTCATTGATGATGAGATGGCCTTTAATGAATGTTAAAATGCGTAAATGCGACCAAATTCACAACTTTTCTTCAGGAGAGGAAAACTTGACTTGGATCAACTTGTGGCCTTTCAGGAACGGACACATGTCAAGCTGCCATTGCACAAATAGTTTAACAAAGACCCAAGTACTGGAGATGAACTGATATTTTCCTGCTAAACCTGACGTGGCAAAGTACAACTCAACATGTCAAGTCTGTAAATGTCAACTGAGTAACTAGTATCGTCACTACTTTCCATGCGTACCTCTGGCAACCCTGACATGGGGTTGCCTTAATATTTTGCAGTTCTGGGCTTGATTTTTGAGAAATCATAGTCCAATAAATTTTGTTCCTGCTTAGGCAATATTGAAAACATAAACCAAGTTAGAATGAATTAATTTGTTAAACACTAACGTAGCTGTCTTTTTCTTTTTTTTTATTACTGTATATATTGACGTATAACACGCACTTTTTCACCCTGAAAATCGGGTGCAAATAGCGTGTGCTTTTTACACGCAGATACTTCAATTTTAGCTGCCTCGGAGGGGACAGGGAGGGGGGCGGGATGAGCGCCATCAGATTACATACAGTGAGAATCTCCTGTTTACTTGGCGGCCTCTGTAATAGGAAGTCCCGTCTCCTGGGCTATCATTGGACCACTGTTCTGTCTATCATGAGAGATTCTCACTGTATGTAATCTGTCGGCGCCCATCCCACCCCCCTCCCTGTCCCCTCTAGGCTGCAGATGGGCATCGATCAGGCTGCACTGATGGCAATGTTGAGGCTGCTGCATTGATGGCAATGGTGAGGCTGCTACATTGATAGCACTTGTGAAGCTGCAGATAGGCTATGATCAGGCTGCATTGATAGCACTTGTGAGGCTGCTGCATTGATGGCAATGGTGAGGCTGCAGATGAGCACTGACCCTTATTTTGCTTCAAAGTTCCTTATTTAAAATGTATGTTTTTTTCCAGAAACTTCCCTCTTAAAATGAATGTGCGTGTTATACGCCTGTGCCTGTTATACGCCGATAAATACGGTAACTTTGTATCCAGTAACAATAATATAAAGTAGCCACCACAATTCGCCTGCGAGTGTTTTTTGCAATCATCCATAAATTTTCAATGAGCCCCAGTTCTTGGTTCTATAAGGCTCAACTTGTCTGATATGGACCTAAGCCCCATCATTCAACAATCTAATACTTACCTACAGACATTTTTGTGTTGGACTATTAAATAAGTTGTTTGGTTGGGGCTTAGGTATAAGCCTCAACTTATTCAAGGTTGTCCTAAGCCCTACCATGTAACAATCCAATACCAAATCCTCTAATGACCACTAAAACTTTGATGGACTAATAAATGGGGTTTAGCACCAGTAGGGAGGTCTAAGTCAGACAAGTCATGGCAATACACTATCTAGACCAGGGCTAGGCAACCTCGGCCCTCCAGCTGTTTTGAAATACAAGTCCCATGAGACATTGCAAGACCCTGACAATCACAGAGGCATGATGGGATTTGTAGTTTCACCACAACTGGAGGGCCGAGGTTGCCTACCCCTGATCCTAGACACTTAGGATGGGGTCTCTAAAAATGTACTTTCAAATCCCTTTTAGTGGTTATTTCTTTTTGTTAAAATAAACAATTGTTTCAATTAATCAGTATGGAGAGTTATAAAATCTGATATAAACAGATTTTGCAAAGTATTTTCAGTTCTTACAAATATTTGGCTTTGGAAACCTATTCAGAATTTTGGGGATATTGGGAATATGTTAAGGGATACATTAATGCGGGCAATATACTAATGTGTATGTAGATAGGCTTTGACCTATTAAACTCGAACTCCAGGCTGCCTTTAACCACTTGCAGACCAGCCGCCATCATTATACTGCAGTAGGTCGGCACGATCCCGCGAGCCTTCGTAGCTGTACGTCGGCTCCTTTAAGTGGGATAGCAGGCACGCGCACGCCGCCTGAGGCGCACGCGCTGCACTGCGGGGGTGCCGATGCTGGTGGGCAGTGGTCGCGGGCATGAGAGGCAGAACAGGGATGTGTGTGTGTACACACGCACATCCCTGTTCTTTGAGGAGAGGAGAGGCAGATCTATCATCTCCTATAGTCAGTTCCACCCCCCCTACATTTAGAACACACACTAGGGAACACAGTTAACCCCTTGATCACCCCCTAGTGTTAACCCCTTCCCTGCCAGTGACATTTACACAGTAATCAGTGCATTTTTTTAGCACTGATCGCTGTATAATTGTCAATCGTCCCAAAAATGTGTCAAAAGTGTCCATAATGTCGCAGTCCCGATAAAAATCGCCGCCATTACTAGTAAAAATAATAATAATAATAAAAATGCCATAAATCTATATATATACGCTTATTGCGATTTTTATTACCAAAAATATGTAGAAGAATACAGTGGGGTGAAGCTTGAGAGGTATCTTGAGTGCCAAGCTAGGGACCAGCAGAGAAGCGGGAGTGACGCTTGAGGAAGATACCACCGTAAAGATTGGAGGAGGAGGGATTCAGTGTCAGTGAATCCTCTAGTCTAGTGAGAGACTGGGAGCTCAGTGGGCTGAAGAACTAAAAGAAGTGATTGTAGTGGAAGTGAAAAAACGCTTCATGTTAGGAACTGTTAAAGACTGTTGCCATAGGAGATAGCATTCCTGCACACGCAGATGTGGCGTCTTTCTGGATGCCTTTCCCTGCATGGCTGTCCTCCTATTGAAGTCTCAGAGTCTGCCGATTAACCTTACAACTACCTTAGGGTGTTCTGGCCCTAACCCTCTCTACCCCAAAAACGTTTAAGAGAAATGAACTCTCTTTTGCATTCAAGAAGTTTCTGGCGCCCAACAACTTTAAAGTGGAGGTCCACTAAAAAAAAATATTAAAAGCCAGCAGCTACAAATACTGCAGCTGCTGACTTTTAATATATAGACACTTACCTGTCCAGGGAGCCCGCGATGTCGGCAGCCGAAGCCGATCCGTCCTTCGGCTCTCGGCTGCTGCCGCCGCCATCCTCGGTAAGGGAATAAGGAAGTGCCGCTTCACTTCCTGGTTTCCTACTGCGCACGCGTGAGTCGCGCTGCGCATCCTCTCTGGTCCCTGCTGTGTTCTGTGTCTCACAGAATACAGCGGTGTAGGCGCCGGAAGTGGCGTAGGTCACCGCAAGCGCAGCGGTGATCTATGCCAGGAAGTGGGAGCAAATACCTGTATTAGACAGGTATCTGCTCCCTCCTCCCCCCTGAAAGGTGCCAAATGTGACACCGGAGGGGGGGGGGGGGGACCAAAAAGTGGAAGTTCCATTTTTGGGTGGAACTCCACTTTAATCACCTTGCACTCACCATGCCTCACAACCCACCATATACAGAAGGGTGTCAACTGTCTCTGGCCCTAGAGGTTCTCATTAGACCGAAGGAGGCCTGGGACCTTGCTACATACATAAGGTGAGAGTCATGTTGAGAGTCTTCTTCAGTGTGAGAACCTCACATGCAGAGTGGAGGCTGTGTTTGGAATAATACCCTAATATTAGAAGGACGGAAGTTCTAATGAAAGAGATATTTCTTCTATGCTAACTGGCCTGTAGAGAGGATGAAGGTTCTGAGTTCTCATGTACAACTACAGTACCTCTTTGAAAAAAAGATACCGGGGATTACTATATTATCATATTGTTGATGCAAATTATAGTTGTGTTTTTTTGTCTTGTTTTCTGTATGTATTCTTCTTATAACATTTGATGTTTTTTATTCATCAATCATTTGCATGATCAAACTTTTTTATATAAACTGAATAAAATAGATTTTTTTCGTATTACCGAAGTGTGTGTTGCCTTAAGTCCCATGAAAGGGGGATTTCTCTTTTTTTTTCAAATTGTACACTAGGGATGTGGCAACCACACTATTAGACACTATTTAGATCTGACATGGTAAAACCCTCTCTCTTACTAACTACAGTACCTCTGTGTTGTGAACATAGAGTTGGCATTGCTTTATGAAGTATGGGGCAACTTGGTTTAATAATGATAAAATAAAACTGACATAAATAACAGTAAATATCTATCTATCTATCTATCTATCTATCTATCTATCTATCTATCTATCTATCTATCTATCTATCTATCTATCTATCTATCTATCTGTCTATCTATCTATCTATCGATAGTTATATCTATCTATATATAGATATGGATTTATATATCGTTATTATTTTTATTTTTAATGACAGCATACGTATATCAGCTTCAAGAATTAGACAAGTGTCATCTTCAGCCTGCATACCTCTGTGGGTGGATAATAAGGATTCCTGTCTTGGATTATACTTCCCACACCATGATAAAATGACAGCATTTAAGCTTTGATGCATCTCGCTGCCATTTCCCCAGGTACAGCGTAGTCTGCTAAAGGAGCACTAAGCAGTTTGCTATAACAAATCCCATGTGAAATTTAGTGATAATATCACATTGCTTGTCATTTTTCAGATCACTAAATAGTGTGACATCTCTGGAGAGGTCTCAGCCTGTTCTCCTCTGTACTCACATGTCACCAGAGTTTGATGGGGCCTGTCTACTGTCATTGACTTTTCCGGAGAAGAGCCGTATTTTATGTGGGAGTGTGCGTAAATTCATTCTGTGGGTAAGTCTCTGTCATTTATATGTTTTTCGCTAATGGGTAAGTCTAAGAAGACATTTTAGGTAGAATGACTCAAAAGAGATTTTCTACAGTACCTGTATTGTACCCAGTGCCTTTTTGACATCCTAAGGTGAAAGAGTACACGTTTCAAAAGATCAGCATCAATCCTCAATTCTCATAACCCCCTTCCCGTCTAATATTTGCATTGTTCTTGCATGTAAGCTGGTGGATAACTCACACAAAGCAGCATCTTATCTTCTGGACAGGAAAAAGACCTCACGGATATTTATTTATTTATTATTTTTTTTTAACAACAAAGTTGGTCTTTGTTGAAAAAAATGGATCGCAATACATTACAAGACATGAAATATTGCAGTGGATACAACAATGAAAGAACAATACATTGGCAGTGCATGGTATATAGCATAAAGAATGGAAGACCTCAGGCCCAACTACCACTAGAACTTAGGCAGTATCTATTTATCCCTCATCCAATAACGCTAGAGGGAGGGGGGGGCGGCCCCAAAAGCACAAAGCCTAGTCATCCTTAATGTATAGGGAAAAGATAGGCAGGAATACTAACAGGATAGTACATTTTACAAAGGATCAGACCATGGCTGACAGACCTTCTCAAATTTCTGGGGACAACCTCTATTCATATATGTTAACTTATACATTGGTAAAACGGCATTAACTGAGTTCATCCATGACCCCACCGTAGGTGGGAGGAGGGAGGTCCACTTTAGCAGTATCTCTTTTTTTGCATAAAAGAGTAGTAAGGAAAGCAGGAGCTTAGTATACCTAGGCCTTTGGTCATTATCCTGTATGTCCAGTAGGGCCAACTCTGCCGTCCTGGGAAGCTGCAGCTGGAGACGTATATCCAGAAATTCAAAAATAGCAGACCAATATCGGGAGAGTCTAGGACATGTCCAAAACATATTCATATAGGTGCTGTCCATGGATTGGCATCTCGGGCAATTTGGGGACCTCTGTGGGTAAATTCTGTGCAGTCTCTGAGACGTGAAATAAATCCTATGTAAGTCTCTCAATGTTGTCTCTGGATGATATCCCCAATCGGTAATTATTCTCAAAACATTCCTCCCATTCCTCCCAAGTCTCCCTATCTAGGGATGGGATATCAGCCTTCCATTTATCCCACAATACATCCAGTTTTTTAGAGTCTGTTCGCAGCAGCGTCAAGTATAATACCGAGAGGGGTTTATCAAGGGTTTCCTGTGCTAATAGTCCTTCCACCGCATCCGCCTCAAGGACAAGCGGTGTCGGGAACTGAGCACGGAAAGCATGTCTCAATTGATAGTAGCGAAACAGCATCCTTATAGGAAGGTCATATTTCCTCATCAGGTCTTGAAAAGAAAGCAGGACTCCGGAGGAGACAACATCCCTAATTGGGCCCATAATTGGGGACAATTCCCCCCTCCCAGGAATTGTCCTGAAATGTGGGAGGCCTGGATTGCCCCATAGTGGACAGTAGGGAGACCATCTATCTGGAGCTAAAAAGCGCTTCCTAGCCACCCCCCATACTCGTAAAGTGACCTTAGTGGGACCTAAAAGGACAGGACTAGAGGAGGCTCCACGATACACCAAATTACCAAGCTTCTTGAGGGAACCCACCACAGCCGCCTCCAGGCAAACCGCAGCATTGGCCTTAGATTGTTCAAACCACCATCTGACCGTTACTAACATGGCCGCCCAATAGTACACTAGCAAATTAGGTAGGGCCAAGCCTCCACAACTAACAGGGAGTTGAAGGGTCGATCTAGCTATCCGAGGGGAGGATCCTCTCCATAGGAAGGACCCAATGCAGCCGTCTATCTCCTTAAAAAAGGACTGAGGTATCCATATAGGGCAGTTTCGAAAGAAATAATTGAGCTTAGGTAGGTAAATCATCTTTAAGACATTTATGCGCCCTAGCAAGTTAAGGGGAAGATTGGCCCACTTGGTACAGTGGTCTCTTAGGCGTGCGAGTATAGGTTGAAGATTAAGCCTTTGATAGGAATGAAGGTCGCGCGTTATTTTGATGCCTAAGTATGTAAATTCCTCCACCCACTTCAATACAGGTTGTGCCCTTAAGTCCCTGGCCTGCGCATCTAGGGAGAAGAGTACAGACTTCGACCAATTGATACGGATCCCTGAAAAGCGCCCAAACTCATCGAAAATTTCAAGGGTCGCCTGCAGCGAAGAATTCGCATCTTGTAAATATAGGAGGGCGTCGTCAGCGTAGAGGGATATCTTCTCCTCCAGAGGGCCAACCCGGAGTCCCCCAATACGGTGAGACTCACGAACCAGTGTCGCCAGTGGCTCAAGAGCCAGGGCAAACAAACTGGGGGACAATGGGCAGCCCTGCCTGGTTCCCCTCTGGAAGAGAAAGGCATCCGAAAGAGAGTCCTTTACCCTGATTCTAGCCCTAGGAGCCCTATACAACAAACTCAGCCAGTGAAGAAATTTGGGGCCCATCCCAAATTTTCTCAGCACCTCCCATAAATACTCCCATTCGACTGAGTCAAAAGCCTTCTCCGCATAGAGAGAGGCTATGACTCTTGTGCCTGCATTATCATGAGTGGCAGCTAGATTTAGGAAAAGACAGCGTATGTTGATATTGGTACCCTTCCCCGGCATAAACCCAGTATGATCTACATGAACGAGGTCCTCTATCACTTTTCCGATCCTCCTGGCCAGAATTTTGGCCAGTAGTTTGGCATCAGCGTTAATAAGAGAAATAGGCCGGTATGAGGCACATTCTTCAGGGTCCTTGCCGGGTTTGGGCACCAACACCACAATCGCCTCAGAGGAGTCAGGTAGAGCGTCTAAAGTAAGAAATTGCAGCATCAATGCAGTAAATCTAGGCGCTAGGAATTCTTGATATACAGAGTAGAATTCAATAGGAATTCCATCTGGCCCTGGGGCCTTCTCCTGTTGCATGGATCCGAGGGCTTCTTGGACCTCCACCAAGGAAATATCCTGCTCTAATTCAGCGCTTGTTTCTGGTGCTAGAGAAGGAAGGTTCACCTGGTCCAAATATTGGGTCAACTGTGTTTAAAGGCTGCTCTAGAGTAATGCAGAGTCTTGTAGAATTCCAGAAATCTCGCATTGATATCTGCTGGAGCTGTCAAAAGTCTGCCACTTAAATCTTTCAGCCTACCAATGCGAGTAGTGGTATGTTGTCCCCTGGCAAGCCAGGCCAACAACTTACCATTTTTATCTCCATATTCGAATACTCGTTGTGCGCTGTCTAACATAGATTTCTTGGTAATCTCAACCCTACAAAGAGACAGTTCCCTCAGAACTTCCTGCCAATGAACATAATGAGACTGATCGGGAGAACGCACATACTCTGTCTCCTTCAACCTGGACTGTTCTTCTAATAGCCTCAGAGACTGCACAGACCGTCTTTTTTTAGCAGATATGCAAACCATATATTCACCCCTCAGCCAAGCCTTAAAAGCGTCCCATTGCACCATGGGTCCAGCGGATTCAGCGTTGTTTATCCAAAATCCACATAATGCCTCCGGAAGTTCTTCCTGGATCTCCGGTTTCGCAATCCAGAACTTAGATAGTCTCCATATCCGCTCACCTGCCACTGGAGCAAGTTGGATAGTTACTGACACAGGGGCATGATCTGAGATACCTCGTGAGAGGATCTCTGCAGAGACCACCCTCCACAGAAGTTCGGGGGAGGCAAAAGCCAGGTCAATGCGAGACATAGTTTGTGCGTAGTGGAGAGGCAGGTGAACACCCTATCAGAGGGATGAAAGTGTCTCCAGAGGTCTGTCATGTGAAAGGTAGATGCCCAACGGGCAAGGTCCTGTTGCTGGGGGCCAGTAGTCTGCATCCTGTCTAATTCCCTATTTAGAGTCATATTGAAGTCTCCTACAAATAAGACATTGTCAACACTGTATACCGTGGCTTGTTGCATCAGGGTATGAAGTAGACCTAGGTCTGCCGGGGGGGGGGAGATAAACTCCCACAATAACAATAGGGATCTCTTCAATCAGAGAGTGTAGGATAATATATCTACCTCCGGGGTCAAGGTGAACGTTTAGCAATTGGAATTGTAGGGTTCTGTGAACTAGCACACTAACTCCCCTGGCGTAGTTTGAGTATGGCGCATGATAGTGAGTGCCAATCAATGCCCTCTTTAAGCTAAGGGTGCGGGAACCAACAAGATGCGTCTCCTGCAAGATCACCACCTGTGGGTGGAGTTTACGTAAGTAGTTAAGCACTAGGGATCTTTTCACAGCAGAGTTTAGTCCCCGCACATTCCATGACACCACTAAACAGCCCGCCATAACACAGCTATAAGTAAAATAAAAAGAACAATAATAATACTGGAAAAAACCCTCTTCAGTAAGGAAGCCCGGCTCCAGTGCCCCGGGGGGGAGAAAGGACCCCACCCGAGTTCACCGGAGACGCGCCCCCCAACATCACACATAGCACCCCTGCATAGAAAATGTGTTTGTGCTGGATATTTTACATGCCACAGTAGACTAACCGAAACCTGAAAATAAAGAAGAGTTAAAGCCACCAAACAAAACAACCCCTCCCCCCATCCCCCACCCCGTGCCCCCCGGAACATTGAGGAGCACATGAGTCCCATAACCCCCATAAACAGGCAACTGGTAACTTAGGTTGAGGTCGTGCAACCAGAGCAGAACATCACAACACCATTCGAACCAGAGGAATAGGTGTGTGAGTGCGAGTTCTTGTCCCAGAGCTAGTGGAGTGATACTTAAAGGAGAACAATAGTAGAAAAGTTCCGTTCGTCGCCTGACCAAGCAGGGGCACCGTCTTCAATATCTGTTGCAATAGCATAAAAGAAGGGGAGTGTAAAAAATGAAAAATAATAAAAGTAAAATGGAAAAAATATAATCAATAAGCAACCCAGCATAGGCACAAACGAATGGCTGCGACAGAGGACAGGCATCCCGCAGCACAGCAGTAAGGCAGATGGTGTCGATGCAGATACTGCTAGGCCAAAAACTGAAATGCAAGCATGCAGTCTTATCAGGCAACACTTCCCTCTGTTAGAAATCCTTCACAGAACAGTCATGCATATTATCCAGGTAAGAACATATGAGGAAGGTTAGTTCATCAAACCCCAGAGATAGCGATAGACAATAGGACAGATCAGGCATCCGAAGTAAGAAAATTCAAGTTATATCAGGCAGACTTACGGAGGAAGGGTCTCCAACCACACCGATGCATCTTTAGGAGAGGTGAAAAAACGGACCGTCTCCCCGTCAACCACCCGTAGCTTAGCGGGGAATAAAATACTGTATTTCATCCCTCTCCTTCTCAGCGCCACCTTGATTGTATCAAAAGAACGGCGTTGCCGCTGAGTTTCTATGATGTAGTCCGGAAACAGCAAGAGTCTGCCATTTTTGTTAGGGAGCTTGCCTGCGGCTCTGGAGGCCCTGAGTAGCTCATCCCTGTCCTGAAAGTTTAGCAACCGGAGAATAAAAGTACGTGGGGGTGAACCCTCAGGTCCCGGTCGGGGTGGTACACGATGGGCCCTCTCCACCACAAAGTATGGGGAGAGCTGAGCAGCTGGTAATAAGGATCGCAACAGTTCCTCTGCAAACAGGGCCTTCCTCCTCTGGAATATTCAGGGGGAACTTCAGTTTCTTACCCCTCTTTTGATAGCCCGGAGTCCTGGAAGGCATCCAGATAGCCCGAGGATTCTCTAGCCAGCGTAATTAAGCAGTACGGATAGAATTAGCGGATCACACTCCAGGAGAGCTCAGAGTATACGTCTGCTCAGTCCGCCATCTTGGCCACGCCCCCACGGATATTTATTGATGACCAGCAGACTTGTTCTCCTGAATTACCGGTTGGGCAAATCAGAGCAAATTAATGTTTGCTGAAAATTTAGATTTGACATAAGTGCTACTTTACCCTTAACAACTTGATAAAAATAATGTTTTTTAGCAAGAAACATACATTTCACATTAATAGTTATGCTACCAAAATTGGTATGTGCTGTGAAATTACCTCCAGTTTTGTTCCTGTTTTTTCTTGCTGAAGGCTGACATTTTGCTGAAGCCCAGAGTCCCTGAACAGCAATAAATCTTTAGGCTGTCTGCAAAGGCGGCTCTAGGCTTTGTGAGGCCTTAGGCAAAACTTAGACATGAGGCCCCACTCACGCCCATAATTGGAAAAATAATTCAAGCGATACAAGTTAACTGTATAAGGAGGGTACAGTACAGGGGGGAGCAGGAGGGCACAGTACAGTGGGAGGGTAAGTGGGCACACTACAGAGGGCAGGAGGGTACAGTATAGGGGCAGTAATGTGTAATACAGATATGGTCTCCTCAAGCAGAGCTGCACAGGGAAGCTGCTGTCACAGATCCTACCTATCCTGGCAGGCTGTCACTGGGCTAAACCTATGCTGGAATGACATCTCCCCCTCTACCTTCCCCTCCAGAGTTTCTGTCTCTCTTCCAGCACTTTGCATGGGTTAAGAAAGAACTCTGATTATTATTGTGCTGCTTGTGTGGGAGGGAAGTGTACTGCACCAATCACATGGGATGAATAGGAGAGGAGGGTCAGTAGGGATTGGTGCAGCAGTAGTAGTCTCTGGGTTCTTCACTAGCCACTAAAAAAATGGGGGGATGTGGGATGGGGCTGAGAACCATGGGGTAGGGGAGAAGGAGGAGGGGGAAAAAGGGGTGAGTGGGTAGGAGATGTGGGATTGGTAGAAGAGAACTGGAGTGAAACTGGGGGATCCTGCTCTGTATAGGGATAAAAAGGGAGGAGGATTTGTGCTGGCATGAGGGAAGGAGGGGGAGAGACAAATAGGCATCAAGGGGGCTGGAGAGGGGATGTCAGGGATGGGCATGGCGAATACTGTCGCCTGGTGATGAATAGCATCAAAGAAAGAAAGAAAGAGCTGGAGTGTCCCCTTAAATGAGTATCCAGCACGGTGCCCCCTTACATCACAATCCAGCACAGTGCCCCCTTACATCAGAATCCGGTACAGTGCCCCTTACATCAGAATCCGGCACAGTGCCCCTTACATCAGAATCCGGCACAGTGCCCCTTACATCAGAATCTGGCACAGTGCCCCCTTAGAGAAAAAGAGATCACTGCTCACAGGTGATGCAATCGGCCCTGCCACTGCAGCAGAAAACCTGGAAAAAAGAATCTTCGGATCGGCAGCACACCCACACAGAAAGTAAAGTATAAAGTCTTTATTGAAGCATTAATATTAAAAGCACTGGATGGGTACAGGCAGGGGCAATGCAGGTAGGTTGACGCGTTTCACACTATAGAAGTGCTTTGTCAAAACCAGTGCCTCCTTACATCAGAATCCGGCACAGTGCCCCCTTACATCAGAATCCGGCACAGTGCCCCCTTACATCAAAATCTGGCACAGTGCCCCCTTACATCAGAATCCGGCACAGTGCCCCCTTACATCAAAATCTGGCACAGTGCCCCCTTACATCAGAATCGGGCACAGTGTCCCCTTACATCAGAATCGGGCACAGTGTCCCCTTACATCAGAACCGGGCACAGTGCCCCCTTACATTAAAATCAGGCACAGTACCCCCTTACATTGGAATCAGGCACAGTGCCCCCTTACATCAGAATATGGCACAGTATCCCCTTACATCAAAGTTCAGCACAGTGTCCCCTTACGTCAGAATCTGGCACAGTGTCCCCAGTTGTCCCTAAGTTCTAGATGGGGGAGAGAAGGGAGGGAGATGGGTAGAGTCCAGTGGTAGTGTAGAGCTCACTCACCCCAGGCTGGTCTCTGTAGGATCAGCGGCAATCATACAGCCAGATGGATCTGCCTCCCGCAGTGCTTCAAATTTCCCGCCCAATCATACAGCCAGATGGATCTGCCTCCCACAGTGCTTCAAATTTCCCACCCACACCCCTTTCTCGGGCACAGTACAATTCAGGAAATGGAGTGTGGGCGGGGCAGACACCGAGGAGAGGGAGGGGGGGAAAGCAAATTGATATCGCTCTCCTCTCCTGTCCCGTGGCTGAAAGGGGAGGGAGGTGCTGGTTTGGTTTGGCCAGCCTGCCCTGACAGCTTCTTTAAATTGACGGTTGTCAAACCTGCTCAGGCACTATGTCCATGGTGGTGGGTGTGGCCTGGGGGGCGTAGCCCAACCCAGCACCCCCCAGATCCAGCCATGGGGATGAGGAGGAGCAGAAGCAGCTCTTCTTTCCCATCCATGTGGGAGAGGAGAGGAGGGGGGAACAGTCAGCGGTGGCTCTGGTTCTGCTGAGCAGCTCTATTTAACTGTGATCTGGAGCTGTCAGTGAGCTCCTGTCCCTCAGTGAACCAGTCCCGATCGCAGCCCGTTATCTCTCCACAGACCATGTAGATCTCCCTCTAGAGCAGTTGAGCGGATTGTACAGCAGACTGGCAGAGACTCGGCACTATGCTGATGGTGGTGGGGATCCTTACTGCCAGCCTCTTAATTAGGCAAATTAGGTGGCTGAGAGACACCCTGTAAGTGCGAGGCCTTGGGCAACCGCCTCTGGCTGTCTGCCTGTACAAATTCAGCACACTTACTTTTCTGACTAAAGTTCCACTTTTAGTAAGTGAACTAGTGAAGGGGCCTTCAGACTCCTGAACAGTTCTATTGAAGAACCCAAGCTTTGAGAGACCTCTAGTCAATGTGTGATTGGAATTAAGTGTAGTTACAGATTTTGCTGATTGGCAAAGGATACATTGGGTTGTATAGGCTGTGATTCCTTGATCCCTGTAGTGCCCTTGCCCTAGTAAGTATAAGTTATACTTCCATATTGGAGAAATTTTATCACAGGGGTTAGGTGTTACTTTCTTACAACCAATACTGCTCTCTGCTAGTACAAACAGGACACAAGTGGATCCTAAACAATTAATAACTGAACATCAAAGAGTGAGGGGCAAGGAGCCTGCTCCATGATATTAGTAAACAAACAAAGCGACCCTAAGGCAGGCCATGGACGGTGCAAATTTCTTTCCTGCAACCCAAAGAAATTCACATGATTCCACCATCAACACAGACTGTGCTAACAGGGAAATCCCTCCTGCTAAGCAATTGTCTTCTCCCCGTGTGGGGGCGGAAGTGGGCAGGTGAAGCCATCCCTGCCGGGAGAAGATAATCGCAAGCAAATCCGGCAGGCTGGTTATACCCAATGAACTTTGTACTTTCAGCCTGCCCTTTAATGGTTCAAATTCGAACCATGTATGGCTGGCCTAATACTGTAGGCTAAACATGCTTCCTGTAGAGCCCTTTCCCTAGGTAGGTATGTAATACTTTTATATTAGGGCAATGTCATCACAGGGGTTAGGCTATATTTCTTTACAACCCAAAATGCCCTTTTGGGTTGAAAAGGAATAAATTCTATTCCCAGCAAGGGGGCCCAATACTATACACTGGGTATGTACCCTGCAGGGCCCCTAAATTATTAATAGTTAGTAATAATTTCGTATTATGACAATATCATCGCAGGCATTAAATGATACTTTCGCACAACCCAAAATGCCTTCTGCCAGTCATTACAAGCATGACCTGCTTGGATCCATATTGTTTACTAACCAAAGGTCAAGGAGTGAGTGAGAAGGGAGCCTGCTTGGGGACAATAAATAAACTAACAAAGGGACCCTAAAACTACATGCTGGCAGACTGCAAACTAGCTAATCACTCAACTCAAACTTAAAAACAATAAATCAGTTTTGAATAACTTATACAGAGGGACACAGTGGACATCTCAGGGTCAATAACAAACAAGCAATTGTTTTGTAATGCTACTACTTATAGCTTTATAATGTAGATGCAGTTATACTTTAGTAGTAGCTTTGCAACATTTGTGGTTTCATTTTTTTTTAGCAATGCATTATAAGCTGGAATTTTCCTTTTTAAAGGTCCATTAAACATCCAAAGTTAGTCTATGTGAAAGAGTTTTAGTACCATTTACATGTTAACATGTAATGGGATATTTATTACAAAAGATTCTTTTGATGTGAGGTCCTGCATTACATTATGCAATTTCTCACAAAAGTGAGTACACCCCTCATGTAAATATTTTATTATATCTTTTCATGTGGCAACACTGAAGAAATTACACTTTGCTACAAAGTAGTGAGTGTATAGCTTTTATAACAGTGTAAATTTTCTGTCCCCTCAAAATAACTCATCACACAGCCATTAATGTCTAAACCGCTGGCAACAAAAGTGAGTACACCCCTAAGTGAAAATGTCCAAATTGGGCCCAATTAGCAATTTTCCCACCCTGTTGTCATCTGATTTGATAGTGTTACAAGGTCTCAGGTGTGAATGGGGAGCAGGTGTGTTAAATTTGGTGTTATCGCTCTCACTCTCTCATACTGGTGACTGGAAGTGCAACATGGCACCTCTTGGCAAAGAACTCGTCGAATGGCCATACCTGTGGAGGTCTTGAAATGCTTTGGCCTGGGTACTCGTTTTATTAACTGGGTGCAGCTTCTATACTTAGCCTCTATGGCTAGGCTCAGGATTGTTGGAGATCTAACTGACTCTTTCCCACTACACAGGGGCACACGGCGGGGGGTGCCCTTTGTCACCCCTGTTGTTTGCTTTAGCTCTGGAGCCTTTGGAAGCAATAATCAGAGTTTCCCAACTTATTACAGGCTTTATTAGGGGGTCCAGGGAAGAAAATATTTCATTATATGCAGATGACACCCTCCTATACTAAGGTGACACTGAAACTTCCCTTGCAAATGTGATGTCTCTAATTGAACATTTCGGTACCCTCTCCGGCTTCGCTATAAATTGGAGCAAGTCCGTTCTCCATCTGGACAAAATGTGCTCCTTACTGCCAGAGTGTGCTGGCTATCTGCAGTTTGTAACCCAGTTTAAATACTTAGGAGTCCAAGTTACCACAGATCCCTCCAAATATCTGGAACTTGATTTGCTTCCCATGTTCCAACAATTTCAAAACCAAATGTAACACATGGTGTAAACTCCCTCTCTCAGTATTTGGCAGAGTTAACCTGATCAAAATGGTGTGGTCCCAGCAGTAACTATACATCCTACATAATTCCCCACAGTGGATTCCCCACAGATGGTTTGTGCGCATTGAAACTTTATTTTGAGCACTAATCTGGAAGAAGAACATAGCTAGGATATGCCTCTCTACATTGCAGTATAGTAAAGACCAGGGTGGACTAGCGGTATCCAATCCCAGACTTTACTTTATGGCCTCCCAGCTTCAACATCTTGGGGGATAGGATTGTCCTGATGCCTTGGACCTGATCCGTAAAATATTCTTTGCGGAAACCTCGAGTCTAACAGCTTTATCCCACTTAGAAGTTGGGCCCTCCAATCCACCACTTTCAGGGTCACGGTCTCGCTTATAAGGAGACTTTGGACAGAAGTTAAGCGCAGTCTGCAACTATTGTTTTATTTTTCCTGCGACGCCTTTATGGCACCAGCCCGATTTATACTGAACTAAACAAACTAGAGGGATCTCAGGCATCGGAGATAGCGGGTATACAGTATCTATCCCAATTGTATAATCAGAACATCTTAAAATCTTTTACTGAGCTACAGGCTGAATTTGCTTTACCTAGACAACAATTCTACAAATACTTACAATTATGCCATGCCTTACAGGCCCAAACACGTTATTCTACTCTTACACTATCAGGTCATCCTTTGTTGCGGGAAGTATTCACTTTGCCCAGAAATGTATGATCTCCCTGATCTATTCTACACTAATTTCAACAATGCAAGATGCAACCACTCTACAGTGTAGGAGGGATTGGGTACGATACCTGGGGGACATTAGCAGGGAAATGTGGGATCTGTGTTTGCAAAATGCACCTGCATTTTGCAAACAGAGAGATTCTCCTATTTGCCCTATATTACTCCATTGAAGAAGGAACTCTTATTCATTTAATGTGGAGATGCCCTGAAATATTCAGTTACTTGAAAAATGTGACGGATTCCATCTCTGTTATATATATGATTAAGGTCCCACTGGACCCCCTGTTTTGTCTGCTAGGTGCAGTGGACGAAGAGATCCCCTCCGGCTAACATAGCTGTACTTAAGCTGTTATATATAACTCAGGAGCAAATAGCTCGGTTTTGGCTTTCCCAGCATACCCCAACTAAGAAAATCTGGATAGAACAGTAATTCTATACTTGTAAGGGAATGGTTAACATACCAACACAGAAATGCCATTTGAAAGTTCTCTTTTATAAGCCAGGCATGGTTGGATACTCCAGGTCTTGCGCCATCACAGCTAGTTATGGGCAGATTCTTACAGGCATAGATGTTTGAGTCTCTGCCAACTCCTTATACAGGTCAGATTGTAGGGGAACTACTTATTCTAGTTACTATTATGCAAGAAGTTCTCAGAAATAAGTCCCTCTAATGGAGTTTCTATTCGATACTAATTATCTTCAGGGATAGCGACAATATGTATTATATCTGGCTGATCAGCTGGTGGTCCCTCTCTCCGCAACGAGAGGGGAACCCCCTGTTTAGTTAAGCCTTTCTGTTTATAGTTTTAGTTTACTATATTATTTTTATGCCAAAGTGCCTCATATTTGTGCTATGCATAAGATGAATCTTATGTACTCCTGTACTCCGAACAACTCTGAATAACATAATATTCTGGTCATCTCATTTTCTTATACTGTTTATACCATGTGCCATTATACCCAATTGTTTGTCTTTTGGTTTATTGTATTGTATCTTTGCTGACTTTTGGCAAAAAATAAATTTTTCTGATAAAAAATAAATAAAAAGGAATAAAAATGAATCCATTTAATACTGATCCTATGTAAACACACAGGATCAGCACTATGGATTACACCATACGCTTTGAATGTTGCCAGCAGATCCAGCTCACGAATCGCTCCTGTATTTTCCAGAGTATAATAAATACACCCTACTGTCTGTATGGTGGAATAACTAGAGATTGGAGATTACACTTGCCCATGTATATATTGCCCATAATGATGTATATTTAGCCACATCTTTCAATTTTCTGATTCGGGAAATAGGGACGCGTTTTAGCGCCAACTTAATTTGACAGAAGATGTTGTCTTCCCACAAAACCCCAGTAATTCCTCCATTAATTCAGGCAACACAGACCATAAATCTTTTTTGCAGGAAAGACTTTCTTTAATGTAGACATCTACAACCGTCAACATCAGCAAAAAGGGATGCTACAAATAAACACACTGGTGTCAGTATAAAAGAAAATTAGCTGAGCCACCTAAAACAACTCCATTCCATCATGTTTCTGAGTAAGTTATACAGCCATTTAGTTTACATTTAATGACAGTGGGTAACGGTTTCTCTCTTTTAAAGCTGAACGGTAGCCATGTAATGAGGCTGCACTAGCATTTTTTTGTGTGAAAGTGTCATCCCCATTTTAATTTTTTTAGACCTGATCTCTATGGAGCCGGTTCACATATCTCCGCTGCGGCTCCGGTGCGAATTTGCACAGGAGCCCTGTGCGTCTTTTGGTTCGTTTCAGGTCCGAATTCAGCCAAAAATTCAGGCTGAAATCAGACCTTAAACGGTGAACCAGGATGCTGGGTGATTACCTTGACCAAATATGGTCTGCGGGAAGCTGTCATGAAGTGGAGGTAATGATATCCCCAATAAATGAATGACTTCCAGCTGCACGAGTCAAAAGTTTGTGTGGGTGGGCAAACTGACCAAATCTGCCCATTTTGTTCATCCATTCAACCAACTGTGAATAGGCTGGATTTGGGTCAAACTTAGTCTGAACCTGAAGCTCATCTCTCCTTACAAGAAACATGTTGATAGGAGATATAAAAAAGGATATATAAAATAAAAGAATAATAAAAAAAGAATATAAAATGTATAATAAAAAAATTACCTTTTATTGAATGTATCGTGGGAAATAATATTTTGCTGACATCTGTAAAAGTTTGTAATCTGGACCAATATATTGTATCGTTTTAAAAATAAAAAAAAATTTTGGTGGCTCAAGCTAACCACACATAGAGCACTATGACTGCGTGTGCCTGTGCAAGCATGACCTCAGAGTGACATTGTTAAAACCTTATAAATTTTGCTCCCTGATGAAAATGTACAGGCATTACAACAATTTGGCGCTAGTTTTCAGTGGCTGCATTCTATGGTCCCCTTTCCGTTCTTCCATGATCGCTCTTCTCTATTTCTGACAGTCCAGCATCTAATTGTCATCATTTAATTTTTAGCACACCGGGCTAGAGACTATCTCAGATGATAATGTGAGTCATATTTTGTGCAAGCGCAATGATTAACTCAGGACGAATGCAAACGAGAAGTCACTGTTGGACGTCACGTACAGGAGAGTAATGTACGTTGACACTGAGTGTCACAAGCGACCGCTGACATTTTCGGTTCTAATAACATACAATAGTCTGAAAGTTGGCTTTATTTCTGTTCCAGAACAGTCTCTCATACATATGTCCAAGGAGATGATCAAAACGCCAGTAATCAGATGAGAGCATTTTAGCTCTAAATGTAATCTCATTTTTGTCTTTTTACAAGTGTACATCACCTAATACATTAATTTCAGCTCCATCCTCCTTATTAATATGCTATTGCTTTATTTGGCAGGCGGACCTCTTTTTTTTTTTGTGTCATTCTCCCCCTTTTTTTTGTTAGCCATAGGACTTGGCGTATACTTCCCAGTCCAACAAGTTCTGACAGAGTCAGCAGAGATGCTGCAGGCATGCAAGTGCTGCCATTTCAAATCGAACTGTAGTGCAGAAAGTACACAGGCCTGCCATGAGAGAGAACGAGAGGGAAGGAGGACCATGGAACGTCTGAAAGGAAAATAGAACCAGTCACATTGTATTATAAAAGTAAATATATTTAATAGTGTTACATAACCATGTTGACAATTTCCACCACATACTTTTATCATTTTCCTGCTGTTTTTTCTGATGCACACCTTTTTTTTTTTTGTGAGGCTCCCTAAATAGAGTGATTTATTTTGTTATTGCTTACTATAATTTTTAATAGAACTTCGGCAAATTTTTGAAGCCGCAAGAAAGCAAGATGAAATGACCATATGATCTATTAGCTGTAAGTACCCCCAGATGGGAGACAACAACCACCCAATCTGGAATCTTTGGGAGCCAATCTCACATCTGCTGGGACCTACATACACTACCAGATGGTCACTGTCTCCGGGACTCCAAAATTTGTAGACACCTGTCCATCACACCTGCACTGTAGAGGCAAAAGTTTATGGACACCCCTCCAAATTATTGAGTTCAAGTGTTCACAGTGAAGAGTACTTGTAATGCTACAGCATACAAATGCATTTTAGACAATGGTGCACTTCCCTTGGGGCAGCAGCTTGGAGGTCCTTTTCTGTTTCAAAATACAAACAAGGGGCCACTGCCCCCACCTATAACTGGTCTATTGCAGCATCTTGCAGCATCTGGGAGGGCGACACATGTCAAACAAATACAAGGAGACTTCTAAGCTCAAACTTACCAACCAGCCAGCGACCAACCGAATTGATCTGTCTAACAATATGCGTAACATGCACAATGCACACATTTGCAAATATATGCGTAAGCTGTGAATTCAGCCTGTAGGCTCAGTATACGGATCTAATAAGGATACAGCTCCTGGAAGAACATGTGAACGAGATTTAACCCTTTCACTACCAAACTATATTGTTCATTTCTTTCAACCCTTTAACTGCCAAACCAAGTAAACTTCCTCCCCCTACACACACACACACACACACACACACACACATTTTAACCCTTTCACTGTCAAATCATTTTTTTCCCATTTCTCCTCCATATGTTAAATTATAAATAAAGGAAAATGTTTTTATTGTTCGTATTGGATGGAGTGGAGAGGGATTAGAACCCCTGTCAGGTTTTCATTCCTGTCTGCGCCCCCTTTAGGGAGATTCATTCTCTCTATTTACCATTACCAACAAAAGTGAAAGAAAATCCCACATTTTGGGTTGTCATCTCAACAGGAATTAGAGGGGAAATCTTCCAATGGGGACACTAGTTCTGGTGACACCCAGGGATGATGTCACTTTGGGGGATTTCTCTAACTTCTTTTTTTGGCAATGGGAAAGGAAGTGAAGGGAAATCCCTCCCAATGGGGACACAGATGGCAAAGAAAACATGACAGGGGTTATAGTCCCCCCTTACTTTATTGTAAATGAAAAAAATGTTTGTCTTTAGTTTTATTGTATCTTTTATCTGGTATGCGGGGTTTGGTGGGGACTCGTTGTAAAAGAAGGTGCAGGATATTACACATGGGGCTATGGGGGGGGGGGGGGTCTGCAGACAGGAACAACTGCCATTGCCAGAGGGGGGGAGGGATGAGTGCTCAGTCAATTGAACCCTTTCACTGTTGGACATTTTTGCTGATTTCTGCTCTCCCAGTATTCCATAGTTTGTGAAATGATGAAGGCCCCAGTCACACCTGTGACATACACCTGGATGGCAAACACCCAACAAGCATAGCGCCCCCCATTCATTTCAGTGTGCTGCCCTTATATAAAGTAGCCCATGGCGCCTTCTGCTTTGTTTTATTTCCCACGCATTTCGCCACATTTGTTGTATAGGGGTCTCATGTTTGGGGGGACATTTACAATAAATGGCACTACAAGTGTGAGGCACATATTTTTGCATGTTCCGGAATTGTGTTGAAATGTGCACTTCTGTGCTCATTACTGGAACTCGCAGATGTGACCGGAGACTGATATGGTTTTAATTTGTCACAGCGGCATTCAGTGTTCCACTAAATTTCCATTTATTTTCCTTTGTTCCCTTTTCCAGTTTTTCCTTTTTTTCCCCAAGTATGGGGCATGAATGATTGTACATATAGATCAGGAGATCTATGGAGGAAGGGGGTTCAGTAGATAAATAGCATATGACTGGAAGCAGGGGGCCAAGACAAGTGGGGGGAGGGTCACACGACTCTGGCACTATGCTTGGGGGCAGGGCAAGGGGACAGGCTCCCTCTCCTAGCACCTCCCCCCACAACACTACAGCATACTCCTCCGCCCCACCCCTAAGTATTCTGCTCCACCCCCTCCTTAGTCTGAATTCTCCTACACCAAGAGATTAGTTGAGTCTCCTCTCACATAAAGTCCCTGGCTCCGCCTCCTGCACAGGCTGATAGGCTCATAGAGCCTTTACTAACATGGTATACTGCCCACATGTGGTGGTCCAGTAAGCAGCTGGGCAGGGG
Source organism: Lithobates clamitans (assembly GCA_037952925.1). Lineage (NCBI taxonomy): Eukaryota > Metazoa > Chordata > Amphibia > Anura > Ranidae > Lithobates > Lithobates clamitans. Next base: position 3,690,786 of record JBBGZY010000028.1, on the reverse strand, counting down.
AAAGAGGGGTGATGGGTGAGGAGACACTCGTCTTCTCTTGATCTGGTGTCTCTGCATTTATCGATGACCGTCATACAAAAACTTGTGCTGGGCTTTTTTTTTTTTAGAAGCGGGCAGACATATGTAAAGTGCGCATGTTTTCTTTGGATGGAAATGTTGGAGGAAAGTTCTTTATCTCCTTAAGGCTACTTTCACACTGAGGTGCTTTACAGATGCTATAACGCTAAAAATAGCGCCTACAAAGTGCCTTGAAAGAGCCTTTCTTCTCTCACTCCCAAGGGCTTTCACACTGGAGCGGTGTGCTGGCAGGACAGTAAAAAAAAAATCTTGCAAGCCGCATCTTTGCAGCCATGTAGGAGTGGTGTATACACCGCTCCTAAAGCGCCCCTGCCCATTGAAATCAATGGGCAGTGCCGCTGTACCGCTGGCAATGCGCTGCTGCAGCGGCGCTTTGCGGGTAGTTTTTTTGTCCACTAGCAGGTCGCTTTTAACCGAAAACCTCTGCAAAAACTATGGTAAAGTGCAGCTAAAAATACCCCCAACGACCCTAATGCCGCAGTGGGAAAATAGCCTTACTCCTGAGTATGAATAGAAAAAGAGTAAAAAACTGCGCTAGGATAAAATAAATAAAATTTAAATAAAAATTGAGAGAAGTTGTTTCCAAAACTGTGATCCCTCAGGAGCTGCAACTCTCATGTATGACACTAATACAAAAAAAGAAGGTTTGGAAAGTTAGAATGGCGCTATCCATAAAATATTGACCAAAAATCAAACTAATCTCATAAATATATGATGATGGTGAACTGGTGACTTTTTATTCATTTGCTCACTAGATTGTTTTTTCACATTCACCCATTTTTTATGGATTTATAATCTGTTTAGATTTATGTATATTATCTCTTCAATTAATTACTCACTGATTTATTAATTCAGGTGTTTATGCACATTTTAGTTCTTGGGGATTTTTAGATTTTCATTAATATTATTTTATGATTTTTCACAATCTTCATATATTTATGAGATCAGTTTGATTTTTGGTCAATATTTTATGGATAGCGCCATTCTAACTTTCCAAATCCTGAATATGAATAGCTGTGAATGTGAGCAGACAGGAAATGTCTCTGGCTCTGATCAATGAGAACTGGACCTTCCTAAGATGATTCCCCGCAAACCACAAAGCTTCTTAAAGCTGTAGAAGACGGAAGGCTGAGATTGGGAGGGGGGAGGGGCATAATTTCTTAGACAGGGCTCCCCACAATTTCTGGGTTATGGAGGGTCACCATGGCTATGGAGATAAAGGGTCTCGCTGTGTAATTGGTGTATCTGTTCTTTAGCTCCTCAGAGGGCCGTTCAAGCCCAGAGGACCCCTGTCTCCAACAAACCTGTCCAGGGGATTGGCAGGAAACCTGCAGGTATCGCCAACGAAGAAGAGTCTGCAGGGTCAATTCAACAGATAGGCCATGTGATAATGATCAGTCAGTACGGGAGACTATGCAGCTGTGCTACAAAGTCCTTATCAATTGTAGCTTTATCTATTTACATCCTGTATATTGTACAGTTACACCATTCCCTGCCCCCTAGCAGCTTACAATCTAAGCTCTCTAACTCACATTCATACACATTCTAGGGCCAATGTACCTCCCAACATGTCTTTGTAGTGTGGGAGGAAACCGGAGTACCCAGAGGAAACCCACGCAGGCACAGGGAGAACATGTAAACTCCAGGCAGGTAGAGCTGTGGTTGGGAATGGCACCCACGACCCCGGTGCTGCTAGGCAGAAGAGCTAACCACTTAATTCCTCTAACTTCTGGTGGGACTGCAGCTGCTTGTTGTATGGTTTTGTGCAATGTAACAACTCCTATGCTCCACTGCATGTGGATTAAGCTGGACTCGTAGAAACATCTTAGTCTGCCAAAGCCAAGCAGTTACTCATTGGGTCTTTTTTTTTTCAAATGTAATTTTATTAAAAAGCCAAAACAGAGAAATGAGAGTGAAAAGAGAATAGTTTCTATGTTGTCAGAGAGGGAAGACGGTGAGAGGAACATCGGTGCTGGTTGAACTACTTGGAGGATTTGGAGGATTTTAGTGGGTATAAATCTGCTGATGGAGCTGGTGCCGGTCTGGGCACTGGAATGTGGAAGCATATAGATTGCGGGAGGAGCTTTTAAAGGGGATTTATTAATAAAAGCGCGTTTACCTTGTCATTTCCTTTTTGGGTGATTGTTGCATATCCATTGAGGGGAGAATATATCTATTGGATGAAGAAATGCTGATTTGGTGGCTTTTGGTGATAGAATAACGCATGATTGTCCCAGAGGTCCTCAGGGTTCTGGGGAGGGCATTAGCAGCATCACTGGCAGTGGAGCAGTTTTGTATTGAATTTTAAGGATTACTTCTATAAAAGCACAGGGGATGGGATGAAGTTTGATAAGTGCAATAACACAGAATTTTGTGGATGAACATTTTCAAGAACTGTGTTTTTTTTTTTTTTTTTTGGTTTTGTTTCACGTTTTTCATAAATATGGATATTCACTCTTTCACAAATGTGGATGTTTATGATTTAGACCCCTTTCACACTGAAGCAGTTTTCAGGCGTTTAAGCGTAAAAAATATCGCCTGATAGCTGCCTCCCATTCACTGCAGTGTGTTCTTTCACACTGGGGCAGTGTGCTTACGGGACGTTAGAAATAGTCCTGCAAGCAGCATCTTTGGGGGGGGTTGGGAGCGCTATTAATAGATCTCCCAAAACGCCCCCGCTCATTTGAAATGAATGGGCAGCGCAGCAAAAGGGGTTTTTTTTGTTTTTTTTTAAGGTCCCCTTGTCACATGACCTTAAAAAACCAACCCCCGCTAGCGCCCGAAAAGCGCAGCTAGAGCATGGCAAAAAGGTCTGGCACTTAAGCACTGTTTTAGTGGCGCTTCAGTGTGAAAGGGGTCTTTTTGTATGGTGGTGAATCTTATGTAAATGACACCAACTAGATATTGTTGGTAATATAGATTAGCAGTTAGTAGTGAGGAGGATCAGCGCCTACTTTTATTTTGCTTTTTTATTAATATGTTTATGCTGTCTTTTTTAAAGCTTAGGTTGTAAACATGTCAGTTGGTATGGCAACAGTGTTGTTACCTTTTAGCTGACAAACCTTTTTCAGTTTGGTTGCCCTTCTCTGCACTTTTTCCAGTTCCCTGATATCCTTTTTGAGAACTGGTGCCCAAAACTGAACTGTTTATTCCAGATGAGGTCTTACTAAAGATTTGTACAGGGGCAAAACGATATCTCTCTCTCTGCAGTCCATACGTCTTTTAATACAAGAAAGGATTTTGCTTGTTTTGGAAACCGCTACTTGGCATTGCATGCTGTTATTTAGCTTATGATCTATCAGAACCCCCAGATCCTTCTCCACCATTGACTCCCCTAGTTGCACCCCCCCTCCTAGTATGTATGATGCATGCATATTCTTAGCCCCCAAGTGCATACCGTTACATTTATCAACATTTAACTCTGGTTAAAATCGCATGCCATATTGGCGGCAATGGCAGCGTCCGAATCGGTGCGACGCTGCACTTGCGGCTCCGCGCTGATTCCCAAAAGTAGTTTCTGTGCTACTTTTGGCGGTTTCGGGGTGCGATTTCAAATAACATCTGTGCAGAAACTTGCACAGATGTCTCTGAAATCACCCCCGAAATCGGGACAGACATGCTGGAATGAAATCATGCAAGTTCAGCTGAACTCGCACAATTTCATTCCCGCAGTCAGTGTGAACCAGGGCTAAACCCCATTTGCCATATAATCCCCCCTTTAAACAGTGCGTTGAGGTCAGCTTGTAAGTTGGAGACATCCTGTAAGGATGGCAAGTAGAAATTTCCATTGGAATGGTTGGTATGGTGGACAGAGATGGGGGACTCAAGTAAGTAGAGATTTCCAGCAGAGTGGTAGGGAGGTAGAGATGGGACCTTAGGTAATTAGATATCTCCACTCCATCATAGTGGTTGAGAGGCAGAGCTAAAAACCCAGGTAAGTGAAGATTTTCACCAGAGTGGTAGGGGTGAAGCTGGGATCTCAGGTAAGAAAGAAGATATCTTCAGCAGAGTGGTAGGTGCTTGGATCCGGGAAGTCAGGCAAGTAGAGATTTCTAGCAGAGTGGTAGCGGGTAGAGCTGGGAACTCCGATTAGTAGATATTTCCACCAGAGTGGTAGGGGGTGGCACTGGGAGCCAAGGTAAGCAGACATCTTTATCAGTGGGAAATGCTTTGCAATATCTAACCAAAACTGAAATATCAGATCCTTTAACATCCCAGAATGATCACTTACTGAAAATAAAAAAAAGGCTCCCTTTTATAGACAGTTTATTTGGAGCCTGTGGGAAACTGAAAAGCAATGACAGCTTTGTAATAAATAACATTTCCCGGCAACATTTATATCTTGTGATTCATGAAAAGATCATTTCTGATAAAATGCAATCTCTTTTGTGCACTGTTCTTTTTATTTTGAACTCTGCTGATGTCCTGCCCTCACAAGTCAAAGCTATTATATTGGCTGAAAAAACAAATGACATTCATCACAGAGGACACTTTAACAAAGCAAATAATTGTGAGTCATGGAACCTTTAGCATACCAGCTCCCTTGAGGGCCTGAATAAAATATTTGCTAAAATCTTCTGTAAATCCCTAGATAAGTTAATTTCCCAAAGATGAGCAACATGATTAAAGATGTTCCTGCCTTCACAACTGGGGGCAACACGGACATGCCGATCTAGATTGCCAGCACTAAAGGGTTGGCTCTAAATTCACCCTCCAATTCTGGCTCCTCCTACAACTGTGATGTAGGCCAATGGATGAAGATGCAAAAGTGCAGGAATTTGGTTTGGGATCTTATTTGTCACTTTGTTCACATATGTTGGAGCAGTTTCTTCTCTGGCACTGTATAATTTCACAGTGGGATGCACACATTATTGGTGCAGAATAGCAGTTAAAGTATAACTAAAGGCAAAACTTTTTTTTTCAGTTTTGGGTAGAGGGGAGAGGGATTAGAACAACTGTCAGTTTTTATTGCTGCCTGTGTCCCCGTTAAGGAGATTCACCCTTTCTATTCGTCCTGTTCACCATTATCGTTGAAAGTAAAAGTAAAAGAAAATCTAAAATTTTGGGTTGTCCCCAGAAAAGTAATAGAGGGGAAATCTTCCATTGGGGACACTAGTTCTGGTGACCTGGGGGTCCCCAAGAAATTCCCCTAATTTGCAGGGATTGCCTCTCATTTGCTGTTTGGCTATGGGACAGGAAGTGAAGGGAAATCTCCAAAATGAGACACAGATGGGGAAAAAAAAATCTGACAGGGGTTATAACTCTCCCTCCTTGCTCTATCCAAAATTAAAAGTTTTGCCTATAGTTCTACTTTAAAGTGTTGATCTGTATATGCAGTAAAGCATGCTTGTTATACTCACTGTGGAACCTAATAAGGTAATCCTCTGCATTGTGTAAAAAGGCATTTTGATCCTGTCTTCTCTAAACCCCCCTTTCTTCCACTGTCCCCACTCCATCTCCTGATCGTACAGAGCCTTTGGAGTCACGCCGCACATGCTCAGTATGGTGTGTATTGCTAGAAAGTTTTTTTTTTCCTAGGAGGGTGCATGTGATCAGCACAGGGCCAATCAGTACTGTCCAGACAGAAGGTCAGGGGTTCTGCAGCCTCATAGGACAGTCAGAGAAGAGTGAAAACTCCACCTACAAGACACTGATAGAAGTCACAAGACTGCTTTATACTGCTGATGAGAAAATGTATTTAGCATTTTATATTTACTAAAATAATTTAATTTCCATGTTCTGTGTACTGTGGGAGACCAGATATAGTGAATGCATGGTCCTGGGTTTAGTAACACATTTAGGCTCCATGCACACTAGCGTTTTTCATAAGCTCAAAAAAAAGCTAGGAAAAAAAACGCTGGATGAAAAATGCTGTTATTAGCATTTTTGTGCCAGCTTCTAGAAGCATTTTAGTAGCTTTTGGAAGCTTTTAGGAGCATTAGCATTTTATTATTTTTACAGTACATAAAGAAAAAAAAAGCTGTTGGGAGCATTTTAATAGTGTTTGAAAGCAGTTAGGAGCGTTTAGGAGCATTCAGCTCCTTCATTCTGCTGGAAAAATGCTCCAAAAAACTCAACAAAGCATTTTTTATTTTCTGCTTGTAGACTCTGAAGCTCAAAAAATGCGAATAGCCTAAAGTTGCATGGACACAAAGGATAAGACGATTTAGCTTCTAGGAACAGAAAAAATGTTAACAGCTTCTAGGAGCTTAAAAGAACGCTAGTGTGCATGGAGCCTAAAGCCTCGTACACACGATGCGATTGTTGGCCAACCGAGCATCTGATTTTTGTCAAAAGGGCGTGTGCCAGGATCTTGTCTTGCATACTAACGGTACACAAATTGTCGGTCGACAACACGAGCGTAGTGACGTACTAGATGTACTACGAGACTATAAAGAGGAAGTTCATTTCTCAGGCACCACCCTTTGGGCTACTTCTGCTAATTTTGTGCTAGTAGAAGTTTAGTGAGTGTTGATTCACGCTTTTCAGTTTGTGCTTTTCAGTTTGTGCTTTTCAGTTTGTTTCTGAACGGCCGCTTGTCAACCAGCCATGTTGCGTAATCCACGGAGAGAACGTGTTATTATTAAGCTAGGAGTTATTGCTTTGACCCAAGTCCAGCCCAGGAACAGGAGAAGGAGGATTGCTTGGACCAAAAATTGGTTGCTTAACCGTGACCAATTATGTTTATGCTATTGCTGCGGGAGCTCCAGGAGAATAATCCGGATGATTTTCGGAATTATCTCCGGATGACCGACCCCTGCTTTCACCAACTGGCATTGGTGACCCCCTATATTAAGAAGAAGGACACATGCATGAGGCTTTCCATCACTCCAGAGCAAAGGCTCCTAGCCACCTTGCGGTACTTGGTGACGGGGAGAAGTCTCCAGGACCTCAAGTTTACGACTGGGGTCTCCCCCCAGGCTCTGGGAGTCATTCTTAGAGACCTGCTCAGCCATTATTCAAGTCCTGAAGAAGGACTATATTAGGGTAAGTTTTTACCTTTAAGATCACATTCTATGTATTTATGTTTGCTATTGTATTGTATTTGTTGATTACATGATTCTTAATATTGTAATATGCTGTGAATGTCCCCCCCCCCCCCCCCGTCCTCATGCATGCTGTAAGCTTTTCCTGCTCCTTTTTTGGCCTACATATATTTTCCTTCAATAACCTTCCCAGCTTGCTATCCTAGGTCCATACACACCTAGCCTAGTAACTTAACAATGTTTTTTGTCAGCTACATTTTGGGGCTTACCCTAAACAACCCCTAAAATGTGTACAAATGTTATTGTTGTCCTCAAATTCAGGCAGAGTGCAAGAGGCCATTTTTTGTGGCCCAAACTCACTTTTGTGTGCCAAGCCATATAGTGCAAGGGCCTGCCTGATTACCTACATATTGAAACTTTCTAATTTTTTGGCTCCTATTATATTGATAGGTTAAATCATAATGTCAAAATGTGCTGCAATTTGGACAGTGTGTATCCAGCTTTTTCGATTATGACACTTCTTACCTGTCCACTGGGCTGCCAATAGTGTAAGTAAGGAAGGGCTGGCCAAAGTATTACTGATTATTTATGCAAACAGCTCTCTTGGAAGTGGAGAGGGTTACCTGTCCAAAACATCTTCCCATTACCCCCCCTAAAATTTGTCTATTGGCCACCAGAGCGGGGGAGGAATCAGATAAGTTGACCTTGCACTTTTGTCTTTAAATGCTCATTGAAGTGTATCCTTATGTTGGCTAAGCATGTTTGTGTCAAATCTGCTTGCAATGTTATATGCAGAAGTAGTGATTATTTTTTCTTTTCCTAATCCACAGTTTCCTTCCAACCCAGAGCAATGGCAGGATGTTGCAGCCCAGTTCCATCATCAGTGGTATTTTCCCAACTGTGGTGGTGCTATTGATGGCAAGCATGTCTGGATTGTACCGCCACCCAACTCTGGCTCCTATTGTTTTAATTATAAGGGCTTTTGCAGCATAGTCATGCTAGCTGTAGTGTCTGCCAACTACGAGTTCCTGTATCTGGATGTTGGGAAGAACGGCCGCAACTCTAATGAAGGATTGATTATGCAGACAGAGTTCTACAAGCAGCTCTAGAATGGCACCTTAAACTTTTGCCACCTGCTGAGGAGAATGTTGAGGGCCTCAATTTTGTTTTTGTGGCAGATGAGGCCTTTGCTTGGGGTGAACATCTAATAAAGCCATTTCCTATGAGGAACCTCACCCCAGAGCAGAGAATCTTCAATTACAGGCTCTCTCGAGCCAGAAGAGTAGTTGAAAATGTCTTTGGCATCCTATTGAGTCGTTTCAGGCTGTTTTTGACTCCAATCAACCTGGCACTCTACAAGATAAATCATGTGGTCCTGTGCTGCTGTATTCTCCATATTTTTTTAAGGAGTAATGCTACCAGCTACCTAGCCTCACTGCCAAATGATGTGGACCCAGCAGTGACAGACCCAGGCAGCCTTCCGTCTGTGGGCGTGCTGGCGGCTATTGAAAATGCCTGTGCTGGATTGCCCTCACAAATTGCCATAGATTTACGGCAGAAATACCTGGAATATTTTGTGGGTAGAGGGGCAGTGTCTTGGCAGTAAATTGTAGCTGATAATTTATAATTTTTTTGGAAGATCATAAACTCCTATTTAATTTCAACTACTGTTGTCTGGGATTCTTATATGTCTAATATGTTCCCAAATGGGCTTTATTTTGTCCACTTACTCCAATAGTGCAAATGTACCTTATTGCTACATGAGGTGACAATATCTTCTTCACCTAACTATTATGGTGTGCTGTGGGTCTGCTACACACACACACACACACACACACACACACACACACACACACACACACACACACACACAATGTTTTTGTTCTTAATAGATGCATTAAATAAATGCATTAATCTAATGCATGAAGTTAAAAAGATTATGCCTTTACAACTCTATTTTTTTGAGGCTTAAAAATTTCAGGAGTTGTCCACATTTAAGAGCACATTGTCACTGTAACTACAACAACTTACGAAATACACTGGTATTGAGCAATGAAATAATAACCCACACGTTGTTTAGTAAAAAAACATTTTACTCAAAGCACATTCACATGTGCATTTTAAGGTTTAAAAAAAAACAACATCTTGGTGTATAACATGTATGTTTTGCATTATTTCTCCTTTTTTGTGGCTAAACAGGCATGTTCTAAAACATTAGATACACATTCCAAACTCAGTAACTTACAAAGCTCGAGTTTGGTAAAGTGAAGGCCAAACGAGACAGTATCCCAAGACTGTGTGGATGTTACCTTCCTCAGATGGGGTGATCTCATCTCTCTAAAAGCCAAAATTTGAAGCCACGTACACGTAGAGGCATATCAATTAAATGTCCCTTATGATCTCATGCCTAAAATTTATCTATTTTTCTAAATACAGAGCAAAAAGTTGCGCTAAATAATAAGAATGGTGCAAACAAATTGATATATGCTCCCAATGATAGATGCCAAAAAAAACCACACTGAGTACCCATAAAATTAAACAGACCCAAAGCTAAAATGCAAAAAATGAGTGCATCCAACTAAATAATAAACAAACTAAATAGTGCATCAAACAGGTGAATGTAGATACATGTGTGGGAAAAATAATAATTGAAAAAGTGATTGGGAATTGTCCAGTGACTAGATAAAAATAAATATAACAAAAATCAATCCATATTGAAGAGATGAATGGAAAAAAACAAAACATAAAATTGAGTCCATAAAATATGATAATCAAAAAGTGATGTGCCGTGAAGTTCCACACTAAAGTGACAAGTGAAAAGTTTCCTCCACCACAGAAAGGACTGCCACTTACCAGACATCGGTGGTCCCTTATTACAGGGGACCACACTGGGCAAGTGGCTGTAACCCCAGCCCGGGATGTCACTGGCATGTACTGGACTCCTCAGCGTCAGTGGGACACTGTGTGTTTTGGGGTTTTTGAAAAATATATGTATATAACTACACATATTTTAGGCATGGGATCATGGGGGAAATAAGAATGTTAAGGTCCAATTTGAGGGCACCTTTAAATTTGGGGTTTTAGATTGTAAAAAACACATAAACATTACAATTCACATTAGTTAGGGCAGTGTTTCCCAACTCTCCTCCTCAAGATGCAAACCCAGGTCATGTTTTTGAGATTTCTTGAATTTGGCACAGGTGATGTTGTCATTTTCACTAATTCGCACTGTCATTTTTAGACTGAGGAAAATCTAGAAAACAGGACCTGGTGGTGCACCTAGAGGAGTGGAGTGTAGAAACACTGAGTTCTGTCACTAAACTTTCACATTTAAAAGTCCTAAAAACATGGCAATTATTAAAAGGGAAAACAAGAGCCAACAAGTGAAACAATAAACTTCAGACCAGGCAAGAGGAAATTAAAATTTGGCAAGCATGTCTCTTATTCTTCGCTGTAAAGCAGTGGCAGCCACCTTGATTTGCTCCAGGTCCCTCAAACAATGCAACATATCTGCACTCATTCTGCCAATAGTACATCGTGGGAGATCATGACCTAGTAAGAAGAGTAAAAAGTATTAATGGTCAAGTGGCAGAGGAACTACATAGTGAGTTATGGTCAAATTCCGGAAATACCTACCCAGTCTATTGTTGCTTGTAACCTGCTTGCCCTTCAGACACCTACACTACTAGGAATGTACACATGGCAACTACTCTAAATAATCTTGGCCCTGGTGCCTGGGTCTCCCAAATTCGGGTATCTAGCAACACTGCCAGCTCCTTCCACCTCTTCCTTCTCCATGCTAATGCTAAGGCACTATATACTTTGGTAATGTGTAGAGTGGGTGTTTGGTTTGGACATCTAAACACTCGACATGTATACACATTTGAAGCAAGATTCCAAGAATACTTGCGCAAACAAGAGGCTCCTGAATACTTTCTTCGTCTTCTGGTTCGATTTGGCCCTCACTGTGACTCATGTCAGGGGATTTGACGGCCACAATGGCAATGTCTGTGCTGGGTCCAGGAGTCAGATCCCATGGCTCCAAAGAAACATCCTGGGTGAGCTGACCACACTCACTTTCCTCTAAAAAGAAACCATTCATTAAGCCACCCCAAGTCACTTCTGTTTCTAGCATTCATTTTGCTACATTAGTTGACCAACCTTGCACTTGGTCTGATGTCAATGTTTGCTCCTGACTAGTGGACTCCATCATGTTGCACTGTGGGATTTTTTCTATGAAAAATGCATAGAAAAGGGTAGGTGAGGACACTTTCCAGAGGGCAAACACTTGACAAGCGCCAACATTGTCCTGCAGTTGCCCCCCACCCCTCTTTTCCCCTATGGGATACGGGATATATAATGACCATCCTAGCAGGCGTGACTGTTTGTGACTGGGAGCCCAGGGGCCTCTCCTCTACCCATGCCTACACTGGCAAGTCTGCATAAATGGGCACTGATGAGCCAGGCAGCAACCAGAAAGTATTCCTTACCCCTTAGGTTCTGCCCTAAGCCCATGGCCTTTGGCCCACCTAGAAACACCCCTGTCGGTGGCTAAATGAGTGTCTTTGAAGTTGGCACTTATGTTTTTGGGGGGAAGATGGCCTTTGTAGCCTCCCCTGTTGGGGCCCAAGCGAGGGTAGCCTCCCTTCGTCACTTGTGGTGGCTTGGCTGGAGCCTCCTTTTTTGGTGCCCCTCTGTTGAAAGAAGAAAAAACAATAAGTTTTCAAAAAAAAGGAATGTCCAAAAACATGACCAAATAAGAATGTTCATATGTGCTTTATATTTACCTTCATCTTTGGAATCCCAAGTCATACAAAGATTTAAGAAAAGCTTATATAGAATTCTCTAGAGCTACTTGTTTAAAGAACATATACAGACGGCTAGCTTACACATATACATATAGTTTAGATCCAAATATTGCTTACTTTTTTTATGATCTGATGTATGTACTCCATCTGGTGTTGTCCACGGTGTTTGAGATCTGATCATCGTTTTCAGATTTGGTCCTTTGATCGTTCCAACTGAAAATTCGCACTGCAAAATGGTGATGACCTTCTCCAAAATGAGGTCCTTTCAGCTGTTGGGCCTTTCGTAATTGTGCAGCTTGCAGTCGTAATCGTGCTTCCCTAGGATGCACACCATCGCCACCATCTCACCCTTGCTCATAGGGGTTGCTTTGTGCCTCCTATGAGCTCCACCACCACGGGGCTGGCTGTAATCCTCTGAATCTGCCATGTTGTCCCTCCCGAATGTTCCTCTGCGTGTGTCGCATGCAGAAGAGAGAAGGTCACGCCCCAACGTCATGACGCACTGAGAGCGGAATTTGACGCATGCGCAGTGTATATAAAGCCAGAACGCACGGTCAAAGGAACGGCCGTAGGAACGATCTTAGAGTGGAGGACAAATGATCGCCAATGCAAGAAAGGAGGCATAAAACAAAGGTACAATTGGTGGGTAGTGGCTTATACTGCTTAGATTGAGGCCTATATTGGGACCAGCTTATGGGTTAAACCAGTCATTATGGTTTGTCTTGTGTTCTGTCTTGCAGGCATCATATCATTTATCATGACAGATAAATTTACTACCCTGAATTTTTACCCCAATTTATTGACCTGTACCGGGAGCTGTCCTGTCTCTGGAAAGTCAAGAGTAGAGACTACTCCAATAAAATATTGAGAAAGGCAGCTTTGGAGAAAATGGTCGAGTTGGTCAAACAAGTGTACCCCATGGCAGACATCAGCTATGTAAAGCAAGAAATTGCTAACCTGAGAAGTATATTTAAAAGGGGGCTGAACAAGGTCCTGGAATAGGAGAGGCCAGGAGCAGCAGCAGATGACCTAAATGTCCCCAGGCTGTGGTATTATCACAGCCTGCTGTTTTTAAACGACCAGACAGAACCCAGGCCATCGCTGTCTACGCTCCCTTTGACTTCTGCTGAGGCCACAGCTCCTGAGGTCCGCACAGGTTCTGATGCACAGGATGAAGATGTGGAGGAGCCCAGATTGACCCAGGTATAGCATTGTTGAACATATTTGTATCCAAAAATACAATGATGATAACTAGACGTTATTGGTAAAATATTTCTGCCGTAACAAAGTGGTTTCCATATCAATAGACAGTAGTGACCAAAAATGATTTGAACAAGAATGAAAAATGCTGGGGTAATAATGTTAGTCTTTTCTATTTCTCCACATTGAATTTGCAACAGTGATGAGATCAAGATTGTGTGTGATTGATGACCAAACCCTAAAAAAGATTCTAATTATGTCCCATTTTTATACACGGGAAAGTGTCATTCTGGAGGAGCCAGTGGCCAGTAGCCAGACGGAGTCCCAGATCCCACCCCTACGCCCTGCTGCTGCTAAAAGGGCTAGGAAGAGCAGGAATCTGGAGGAGGCCACAGCTTCCTTCCTCAGCCAGACCACTACTGCGCACCATACAGACCCAGATGAGGCTGAGGCATTTGGGTGTGTGACTGCCAATAACTTAAGGCAGATGGCCGGTGAGCAAAGAAGCAGGTGTGAGGAACTCATCCTGCAGCTCCTCAACAAGGGGGTGAGGGGCCAAATTTCTGAAAGCACCCACAATTCGGATTTTGTGGCCCCACCTCCACAGCCAACCCACACACCACAGCAGCATGGCGGTCAGTGGCAATTCCAGCCACAAGACCCCCAACAACCCCGCCGGTCTGGGGATTTTCACCCCTTCCCCTACTAATTTCTTTTTTTTTTTTTTTAATAATAAATTTATTTGTTATATTTTCTATATTTTTGTATACATAGAATGCACTTTTTGGTTAAGTTCTTTGTATTTGGATGGTAGATAGCATCTATAATTTGATTTGTTTTATTTTTTTTCTGCACAATAAAAAATTGTGTAGAATAATACTTGGCTATGTGTTTTACTTCAAATGACAGTTCGGGAGTAGACAGTTACATTTTAAAAAATACAATTTAAAATAACAAGGGACTCCAACATAGTTGTATCTTTGATCTTGAGAACTACGGGATAATGGTGGTGTTGTAACTTGCCCAAAAAAACAAACAACAAGCCTTATAATAATAATTTTGATATCACTAGAAAACAAAAGCCTTTTAAAATACGTTTGCCATAACTCCATCAGTATCACCAGTAAAGCAGCTTTATTATTGTCCCATTAAAGAAGAAGAAAATGTGCGCTGCATTTCGACATTTCATAATTTGCCACGTCACGAATGTTAATTCTCCATTACGAACGCTAGTTTACAAGACCGACTGCTTCCGACTCGTTCCTTGCTTTCGATCATGCGTGTTTGTACCTTCGACTTTTGTGTGATGGACTTGTGTACTGACCATACAAAAATCAGACAACAGACCGTTGTCCGCCGAAAATTTACTAGCCTGCCATCCAACATTTGTTGGCCGAAAGTTGGACAACAATTGTTAAAAAGGAGCGTACTAACGGTAAGATTTTAGGACACCAGTCTGTCAACAGAAATCCCCTGCCAACAATCGCATCATGTGTACGAGGCTTTAGTATACTAATTTCAGCGTATCCTCATATTGAAATGGTGCGCAGAATATTTTTGGGATTTTTTTACAGCAGCTGTTCACACACATATTTTACATTCTATTCTATTTGGTCACCAGGTAACAGGCAGAATGGTAAGAGCCATTCTTAATCATTCACAAAGCGCTATATCTAATACATCATGCCTTACTAAACATCCCGGGCCTGCCGATATTGCAGTCACCTGTCCAGAGATCACCGGAGTAGCTTGTGCTGTAAAGAAATTATACAAGTCAATAGAACACATTGATCCAGATCTTTTCTGTGTGCAGCGCCAGAGTGCAACAGCCGAAACAGGTAAATGTGAAATGAAAATTCATAAAAGGCTGCACACTAAAGAAATAGAACAATATAAATCATCACAGCTGTGACCTTTTACTAAAGACTTAGAGACACAGAGACATCCAGCATTTTTATTTGTACAATTGATTATTATTTTAAGTAAACAGAGGGGGGGGGGGGGAGACGTTAATGGGTCGGCTCAGGGGGCAAGGGCTTTTCTGATCAGTCAGGAACATATGAACTCATAAACTCACATTAACACAAATTACCAGTGCGTAGCTTGCCTCCTGCTACCATCCCCATGCAGGGCGGGCAGGTGGCTATTGGCAGGCGTTCCTGTAGGCTACGCAGCTGTCACTATAGCTAAATTACAGAAAACCAGAATACTGACAGCTGACATAATTGTATAGAATGTATATTGTACATATATAAAGAAGGAACTTTTTCCAGAGGGAGCTCCTGTTTATAGCATTGAGTTTTAAAGTGACTGTCTCTATTTTAGAAGTGAAAACTAAAGCCATGTTTGTAAAGAAAAAGGGTTCAAAGATACAGTTTCCATTAATTTCTGCTGTCTTCCAAACCCACGTTTTCTGACAAATCTTTGCCACACTTCCGGGTGTGTTGGATGTCTTGTTCTCTCTATGGATAAGGTTCTGGTTTACTGCTGCCATGGGTTTGCAGCGTATCCCCAGTTTTAGAAAACGTTGCATGTTTGCTTCCAGAATAAGGAAAGACCTATAACGCATTGCATAGTCAAAAGACAACATAAACCAGCAATCTTGGTTGGTGTAAAAGGGTGGGCTCACAGCAACCATATCTTCAGTGTGTCTTGGACCTGTTAGAGAGAGCTGACACTTCTGTATAGATACTGTTCTTTTTATATAATATTTATACTGTATATTCAGTATGTGTGTATATAGTGTATTTGTGTGTATATGTGTATATATATATATATATATATATATATATATATATATATATACCGGTGTGTGTGTGTGTGTGTGTGTGTGTGTGTGTGTATGTGTATATATATATATATACATAGTGCCTTGAAAATATTTATACCCCTTCAAATTTTCCACATTTAGTCATGTTAAAAAATGTAAATGTATTTTATTGGGATTTAATGTCATAGACCAACACAAATTGGCACATAATTGTGAAGTGGAAGGAAAAATATAAATGGTTTAACACATTTTTTTAGAAATAAATATGTGAAAAGTATGGCGTGCATTTGTATTTAGCCCCCCTGAGTCAATAGTTTGTAGAACTACCTTTCACTACATTTACAGCTGCAAGTCTTTTTGGGGATGTCTCTACCAGCTTTGCACATCTAGGGATTGAAATTTTTGCCCATTCTTCTTTGCAAAGTAGCTCAAGCTCTGTCAGATTAAAGGGGAGTGTCTGTGAACAGCAATTTTCAAGTCTTGCCACAGATTCTTAATCAGATTTAGGTCTGGACTTTGACTGGACCATTCTAGCACATGAATATGCTTTTATCTAAACCATTCCATTGTAGCTCTGGCTGTATGTTTAGGGTCGTTGTCTTGGTGGAAGGTGAACCTCTGCCCCAGTCTCAAGTCTCTTGCAGACTTTAACAGGTTTTCTTCTAAGATTGCCCTGTATTTGATTCCATCCATCTTTCCATTAACTCGGACCAGCTTCCCTGTCCCTGCTGAAGAAAAGCATCCCCACAACATGATGCTGCCACCACCATCTTTCACAGTGGGGATGGTGTGTTCAGGGTGATGAGCGTGAGCATTTTGCTTTTAGGCCAAAAATGTACATTTTTGTCTCATGTGAGCAGAGCACCTTTTTCCACATGTTTGCTGTGTCCCCCACATGGCTTCTCACAAACTGTAGATGGGACTTCTTATGGATTTCTTTCAACAATGGTTTTCTTCTTACCACTCTTCCATAAAGGCCAGATTTGTGGAGTACACGACTAATAGTTGTCCTGTGGACAGATTCTCCCACCTGAGCTGTGGATCTCTGCGACTACTCGAGAGTTACCATGGGCCTCTTGGCTGCTTCTCTGATTATTGCTCTCCTTGCCCGGCCTGTCAGTTTAGGTGGACGGCCATGTCTTGGTAGGTTTGCAGTTGTGCCATACTCTACATTTTCGGATGATGGATTTAACAGTGCTCTGTGAGATGTTCAAAGCTTGGTATATTATTTTATAACCTAAACCTGCTTAAAACTTCTCCATAACTTTATCCCCTGACCTGACTGGTGTGTTCCTTGGACCTCAGGATGCTGTTTGATCACTAAGTTTCTCTAATAAATCTCTGAGGCCTTCACAGAACAGCTGTATTTATACTGAGATTAAATTACACACAGGTGGACTCTATTTACTAATTAGGCGACTTCTGGAGGCAGTTGGTTCCACTAGATTTTAGTTCAGGGTATCAGAGTAAAGGGGGCTGAATACAAATGCACCCCACATTTTTCAGATATTTATTGTAAAAAAATTTAAAAAACATTTATCCTTTTCCTTCGACTTCACAATTATGTACCACTTTGTGTTGGTCTATCGCATAAAATCCCAATAAAATACATTTAAGTTTTTGGTTGTAACATGACAAAATGTGGAAAATATCAAGGGGTATGAATACTTTTTTCAAGGCACTGTGTGTGTATATTTATATATACACACACACACACACACACACACACACAGTGCCTTGAAAAAGTATTCATACCCCTTGACATTTTCCACATTTTGTCATGTTACAACCAAAAACTTAAATGTATTTTATTGGGATTTTATGCGATAGACCAACACAAAGTGGTACATAATTGTGAAGTCGAAGGAAAAGGATAAATGTTTTTTAATTTTTTTTACAAATATTTGTATATAATATATATATATATATATATATATATATATATATATATATATATATATATATAGATATAGTTTTTTATTTTATTTTAGTATTGGTACATGCTCACCATAGCAGTGTCTGTCTGCCTTCTCATACCTTTTGCATGACAACAGCTTGTTAATTAGCCCTTCAAATCACTATAACTGAATAGCAAGGTTTGTCAAGTTTTTGATCAAGTTTGTGATCAAGATTTGTTCATCCCTAGCTCCCCCTCCCCTGGCCCATACATCAATACAGGACACAATAATGGTATAAGGGCTGGGACAGGAAGTAAAGGAGTGTTCACAGGAGTGTGAACCTAGCTTACATTTAAGTACATTGTAAAGAAAAATACTATTTGTATTACTATTATTTCGAAAAACAAGTCTACATATAAACATCCAAAATAAAGCTGAAAAGAAAATACAGACTCTTGGACAATCTGAAACAAGATAGAAGATGTACTAATACATTATATAAGCCAATAGGTGTTGTATATGCCCGTCGCACTTATAGGCCATTTCACACTGCCACGCTGCGGTTTGATCCCAGTGCAGGTGCAGCGCAGCGTACCAACGGTTTTTGCGTGGGTTACCTGCGGTTTCCCATAGACTTCTATTATATCCCACATTTGTAGCACACTTTCTGAAAACGCACCAAAGATGCATCATGCAGGAATTTTAGTGTGCTTTCAGAAAATGCAGGACATAATAGAAGTCTCTGTGAAACAGCGGGTAACCCATGCGCAAGCTGCAGGTACACTGTGCTGCACATGCGCTGCGGCCAAACCGCAGCACAGCAGTGTGAAAGGGGCCTTAGGTATTGGAAGTTCTAATGTTACAGGTTACAAAAAGAGGAGTTTACTCATACATACACAATTCCTTCTATTAATTTGTACAATGGGAATTGTTCCACAAATCAAGCTCTATTTCAGCCAGAATACAGATGAAATATCTTGCATCAACACCACATAAGAGCACCTTGCTAGTTGTATTGGAAAATGCTTCAATATACAGTATAACACACACAACAGTATTTGCAATTCATGATATTACATGCAAGAGTCTCTCCAGAATATAATTCTTCAGTGACCTGCTAGACTAATTTCTTCATAACGGAGCTATAATCGCACATGTGCTCATCGGTATAAACTGTTGCAATGTGAACTATTTTACACATAAGGCTCTATTTGAATCAAAAGCGTAAAGACATCATGATGGCACACTGCGCATTGTTCTGAAAAGTACTTCAACATGTGATGCGCACAGCAGTAATTGTAATCCCTAAAACTGTACAGAAGAGTGTCTCCAGGGTAAAAATCTTTCCATGCCATCTAAAGGCTATTAGCCCAGCGAGACTGTTTTGTTCATGAAAATGTCTGTGATATCACATGTGGTCTTATCCACAAATAATGACTTGCTACCCTGTGAAGGTTGTCATATCTCAGGGAGTGATTCATCCCAAAGCAAGATAAGGCTTGTATGATAGGCATCCCATGAAGATATATTGCTTGATTATTTAAAATGATGCTTGAAACATGTATCTGTGAGCAATAAAAATTATAAACACTTATGCCAGGTGGAACTTTGCCCAAGCAGAATAGTATAGTATTATTAACTGCTGCAAACACTGAAATGGTCAGTCCATAGTCACAAGGTAAAATATATACAGTGGATGGTGCTGCTCTGTTACATAAAGTAAATAACAAAATATGAAACAAAGTACTGCAAACCTAGATAGATTGCTGCATGCTAAAGTGACAATATAAATGTGATGGAAAAGATATCGGTCACACTGAAAGTAAAAAATAGGAATAAAGTGCTGAGTGCTAAAGGTAGCAGTATAAACGTGATGAAGTCCACATTCTATAGACAAAAGTCTTCAACGATGAATATATGATTGAGGGGAAGTGAAAACAAGTACTGGATTCCCTCTAACACTTTGTGCAAATAGAAACAGTGTATGAGGTGACTTATCCTCTTCTGTGCAAAAACACCTTAGTGCAGAGTGGCCTCTTACTGTACGGCTGTAAGGTAACAGCGTGTGTAAATAGCAAGATAGTTACCACCGCTCTAGGTGACCGGGTTCAAGCTTCCCGTCCTCCGCTGTGTGGATGATTGTGAGAGCCCCAGGTGCCGGCAATTGCTATTCCAATGGTATGTGTGTGTTTTGGAAAAATCTGGACAGCCGCACTCCGGATTGAAAAAGTGAAAAATAAAATCCTCTTTATTGAAAAAGTAATAACATGATTAAAATCCGTACATGGCTTTGTTGGGATAATGCAGCATAACCGCTAACGCGTTTCACGCTCCCATAGAGCGCTTACTCATGGCTTTGCTATGAGTAAGCGCTCTATGGGAGCGTGAAGCGCATTAGCGGTTATGCTGCATTATCACAACAAAGCCATGTACGGATTTTAAACAGTGTGTAAATAGCAATGGAGATCCTGAATGGTGAAGTGAATCACGCTAATGGCTTCTTATGGGTGAACATCTAGGGAGCCTCTTTGTCCTGATATCAAAGAATGATAGCAGCAGGAGCTATTGGCTCCTGCTGTTGTCAGTCATATCCAGTCACAAGGGCGCAAAGGGCAGGGTGAGCCGAACTGTATGTGTCAATGGATGCAGACAGTGCAGCTCAGGATGAGCCTGCAAGTGTACCAAGATAGGAAGTGGCTTCTCATGGTGGCACACCAAGAAATGGAGCCTTGAGCACCAGCAGGGGACCCTAGAAGAGGTTGATCGGGGCTGTTCTGTGCAAAACTATTGCACAGAGCAGGTAAGTATAACATGTTATTTTAACATGTTGTTATTTTAACATGCTGTTGTCAGTCATATCCTGTCACAAGGGCGCAAAGGGCAGGGTGAGCCGAACTGTATGTGTTAATGGATGCAGACAGTGCAGCTCGGGATAAGCCTGCAGGTGTACCTAGATAGGAAGTGGCTTCTCATGGTGGCACACCAAGAAGTGGAGCCTGGAGCACCAGCAGGGGACCCTAGCAGAGGTTGATTGGGGCTGTTCTGTGCAAAACCATTGCACAGAGCAGGTAAGTATAACATGTTATTTTTAAAAAATAGCTTTAGGCCCCTTAAGCACTCCGTTGGAGTCTGCCTGCTCAGTGGAGAACCTGTTGGCTGTTCCCCGCTGAGCAACAGATGGCTGGTCCGTGTCCGCTCCATTAATGCAGAGCTGACACAGACACAGCCTGCTCTCCTCTATGGGCAATCGCATGTAAACTGACTGCCTGTTCGTTTACACCCGACTGCCATTCAATTTGATCCGGCAGACGGATGGAAAACGGATCCCCATCCGTCTGTTTTTAGTGGTTAGGATCGAATCAGGTGTCAAGGGACACATGTCCATTTACACCCGCCGCTCCATAGAGGAAACTGGAGGGTCCAATCGGATCCACCTGAAAAACTGACAGGCGGACCCGATCAGTCTGTCTGTGTGAAAGGGTCCTGACAATTTTATTTTGCAGAGATACCATATTTTTGGTATATTGTTTCAAATTAAGCTCTTGCTTATTTGTGGAAAAATCAACATTGTTTGTGGAAAAATCTGCATTTTCAAGCCAAAGAGGCTTATGTAATATTGTTGTACATAATATTTTACCAAGCTTTTGATCGTTGTAGATGAAAAAAAATGTTTCATATCTCTTTCAAGTTATTTTTTGTCATAGTCTTGCTGCTGATTGTTCTGTATTTTGGAAACAATGGAATCCAGTCTATCTATAGATTCCTAGTTTTTAAAAGAAGTTAATCCCAGAATGCTATACAAAGGAAATAGGATAGTTTACTGTGAGAAAAATCCACTTATACAGTATTAAGGATGAGCCGAACACCCCCCGGTTCGGTTCGCATCAGAACATGCGAACAGACAAACAATTTGTGCAAACATAGGAACACTGTTAAAGTCTATGGGACACAAACGTGAAAAATCAAAAGTACCGTATTTATCGGCGTATAACACGCGCCGGCGTATAACACGCACCCCAAGTTTAGGAGAGAATTTTAAGGAAAAAAACTTTTAGGAGGGAAGTTTAAGGAAAAGAAACTTACATTAAAATGCCCATCAATGCAGCCTCATCAGTGTTCATCTGCAGCCTCATCAGTGTTCATCTGCAGCCTTGTTAGTGTCATTGCAGCCTTTTCAGTGTCAGTGCAGCCTTGTCAGTGCAGCTTTGCCCCAGTGCAGCCTTGTCAATGCAGCCTTGTCCCCAGTGCAGCCTTATTAATGCAGCCTTGTCCCCAGTGCAGCCTTATTAATGCAGCCTTGTCCCCAGTGCAGCCTTATTAATGCAGCCTTGTCCCCAGTGCAGCCTTATTAATGCAGCCTTGTCCCCAGTGCAGCCTTATTAATGCAGCCTTGTCCCCAGTGCAGCCTTATCAATGCAGCCTTGTCCCTGCAGCCTTGTCCCCAGTGCAGCCTAGTGTCCATGCCTCCTCCTGCCACCGCCGCCGCCGCCGCCGCCATACACATAGTAGTTGTTTTAAATATGGCGCCGCGGAGTTCGGAGAGACTCGGCGCCGGCGGAAGTGAACGAACGCCGCCGAGATACACATAGCCGAGGGTTCTCGGCTCTTTCCGGCGCCGCTCACAATCCCGCCCAGCGTGGGCGTGACAGTGAGCGGCGCCGGAAAGAGCCGAATACACCCCACTATGTGTATCTCGGCTCTGTGATTTCGGCGGCGCTCGTTCAGCACCGCCGAGTCTTTCCGAAGTCCGCGGCGCCATATTTGAAACTACTCGCTATGTAAATGTCGGCGGCGATCGCCGACATTCACATAGCGATAGCGGGGATCGGCGTATAACACGCACCCACGACTTTCCCCTGATTTTAAGGGGAAAAAAGTGCGTGTTATACGCCGATAAATACGGTACTAATTTTAAAGGCTTATATGCAAATTATTGCCATTAAAAGTGTTTGGGGGCCCCGGTACTGGCACAGGGGACATGTATCAATGCAAAAAAAAGTTTTTAAAACTGACGTTTTTTCAGGAGCAGTGATTTTAAGAATGCTTAAAGTGAAACAATAAAAATTAAATATTAAATTAAATATAATGCCTGGGGGATCCTCTTAGTCTGCCTTTAAAGTAGCGCATTTTTCCCATGTTTATAACAGTACCGCAGAAAAATTACATTTCTAAAGGAAAAAATGTCATTTAAAATTGCTTGCGGCTGTAATGCATTGCTGTATCCCGGCAATATACATTAAAAAAATCATTGAAAAAAACGGCGGGGGGGAAATCCTCCTCCTCCAGTCCATTACCAGGCCTTCGGGTCTGGTATGGATATTAAGGGAAACTCCACAGCACTGAATGTGCATTCAAAAAGCACGCTGGATGCAAGACAGGCCAGTAGCTGAATTGCATATTGAGCAAGTTTGGGCCAGTGGTCCATCCGCAAGACCCAGTAACCCAGTGGATGCTCTGTTGGAAAGGTCTCAAAGTCTGCTCTTGCCCCTAGATATTCCTACACCATACAATGCAGATGCTGGCGATGGTTGCTGGAACCAATCAGACCTTGGCACTGAGGCCTGAAAAATTGTTTAAAGGCATTGGTCAGCCAGCCACCTTCTCCGCCGTTCTTCGTCTGACCGAACAAAGCCTCAGAAATACGTTGCCCAGAACCAGGAAATGGTAACCTCCCAGGGTCTGGAAATGCGTTACAAAAACTTTTCTTCAAGGCCTCCTGAAGATGTTTCATCCTCTGCTCCCTCTGCGAAGGCAGAATAAGTTCTGCAACCTTACCCTTGTAACATGGTTTAAGAAGGGTTGCCAGCCAGTAATGATCCTATTCCTTGATACCACGAATCTTAGAGTCCTTTTGCAGGCTTTGCAGAATCAGGGAGGCCATGCAGCGTACATTTGCAGAGGCATTCGATTCTGAGTCCTCTGGGTCACTAAGGATCACATTATCTGTAACTACCTCCTCCCAGCCACGTACAACTCCTTGGGTTTCTGGGGACTGAAAACCATCCCTTGAATACTGCTGCATGTTATCCGAACATCCATGCTGACGCAATCCTCCTCCTCCTTTTCTTCCTGTGTGTTTGGCGGCCCCACAGGAATGCTATCTGGATAAAGGGGTCCTTGAGAGGAAAGGAAGTCCTCCTCTTCCTCCCGCTGTTCTGCCTCAAGTGCCCTGTCCATGATTCCACAAAGCGTGTGCTCCAGCAGGAAGACTAGAGGGACAGTGTCACTGATCCATGCATTGTTGCTGCTCACCATCCTTGTGGCCTCCTCAAATGGTGATAGGACAGTGCTTGCATCCTTAATGAGTAGCCACTGGCGTGGCAAAAAGAAGCCAAGCTCCCCTGACCCTGTCCTGGTGCCATGCTCACACAGGTACTCATTAATGGCCCTCTGCTGTGTGGGCAGCCGCTGCAGCATTGCCAACGTTGAGTTCCACTTGGTGGGCATGTCACAAATGAGGCAGTTGGTGGGCAGGTTGCATTCCCTTTGAATGTCAGCCAGCAGAGCACTGGCATTGTATGACCGGCGGAAATTACCACAGACTTTTCTGGCCTACCTCAGGAGATCTTGTAAGGCTTCATGTACACGGGACGTGGTTTAACCCCTCCTGAATAATTTAACTTGACAGGTAGAATCCGACGTTTAAAAACTTCCATTTTGCCGCGTTTGCGTTTAGGAGCATTTAACCACTTCAGCCCCGGAAGAATGTACCCCCTTCCTGACCAGAGCACTTTTTGCGGATCGGCACTGCGTAGCTTTAACTGACAATTGCGCGGTTGTGCAACGTGGCTCCCAAACAATATTGACGTTCTTTTTTTTTTCCCCCACAAATAGAGCTTTCTTTTGGTGGTATTTGATCACCTCTGCGTTTTTTTTTTGCGCTATAAACAAAAAAATAGCGACAATTTTGAAAAAAAAAAAATTCGCAATAAGCGCTTATTGATTGGTTTGCGCAAAAGTTATAGCGTCTGCAAAATATGGGATAGTTTTTATGGCATTTTTATTAATAATTTTTTTTTACTAGTAATGGCGGCGATCAGCAATTTTTATCGTGACTGCGACATTATTGCGGACACATCGGACAATTTTGACACATTTTTGGGACCATTGGCATTAATACAGCGATCAATGCTATAAAATTGCATTGATTACTGTAAAAATGTCACTGGCAGTGAAGGGGTTAACCACTAGGGGGCGAGGAGGGGTTAAGTGTGTCCTGGGCAGTGATTGTAACTGTGGGGGGGATGGGCTAGCAGTGACATGAGACTGATCGCTGCTCCTGATGACAGGGAACAGACGATCGGTGTCCTGTCACTAGGCAGAATGGGGAGATGCTGTTTACATCGGCATCTCCCTGTTCTTTAGCTCCATGACACGATCGCGGGTATCCCAGCGGCGATCGAGTCCGCGGGTCCTGTGGGCACGGTCACTGAGCTCACGGCGGGAAATTCAATACAGGTACGTTATTTTGCCCAGCCATGCCATTCTGCCGACGTATATGTGCTGACAGCAGTCGGAAAGTGGTTAAAAAATATATATATATATATATTTTTGTTTTGTTAACATCTGTAAACAAAACCATGTAAACACGAGTTACCACGTTTAGCAGCATTTACAAGCTGTTACAGGCATTTGGCGTTTCAAATGCCTCTGAACATCGGTCCTGAACGCATTTTTTGCGTTTCAAAACCCAACTGCCCAACTGCTCCTAAATGTCAGTTTACCAACAGCAGTGGACATGAGGCCTTAGCCTGGGTACCTGGTCAAGAAATGCTGCACCACCAAATTCAGGAAGTGTGCCAAACATGGAACATGGGTCAAGTGTCCCTGTCGGAGGGCAGAGAGAAGGTTGGTGCCATTGTCGCATACAACCATTCCTGGCTGAAGATGGCGTGGCGTCAACCACCTCTGATCCTGCCCCTGCAGAGCTGACAGAATCTCTGCCCCAGTGTGGCTCCTGTCCCCTAGGCAGACCAAATCAAGCACCTCATGGCATCTTTTTGCCTGACTGCTTGCTTAGCCCCTTGAGCATTTAGGAAGCACTGCTGGTACAGAGGACAATTCTGCAGAAGAGGCCATAGAGGAAGAAGAGGAGGGAGGGGAGCATACCGATGTTGTGGCAGAATCACCACTAGCTGTTTGGAGGCGTGGTGGCAGAACTAGCTCCAACACTGAACCCTGCCCTGCCCTACCCAGTGCGCAGTAAAGGAAAGGTAACGTCCCTGCCCATGCCTGCGGGACCATGAGTCAGTGGTAATATGAACCTTACTGCTGACCGCCCTGTCCAACGAGGCCAAAACATTGCCTTCCACATGCCGGTAGAGAGCCGGAATGGCATTACGTGAAAAGAAATGGCGTTTTGGAAGCTGCCACTGTGGTACAGCACATTCTACAAATTCACGAAAGGGGACTGAGTCTACCAGCTGAAAAGGCAGCAGTTGCAGTGCTAGCAATTTGTGAAGCTAGCATTTAGACGCTGAGCATGTGGATGGCTGGAACCAAATTTCTTTTTACGGTTCAGCATCTGGGGTAGGGAAATTTGCCTGCGGAAATCCACTGGTGGTGTACTGCTAGCAGATTGGCTGCAAGTACTTGTGACACCTATTGCTATACCTTCATTCCTCTCAGTGCAGCTTTTCAAAAGGACTGGAGGTATAGTAGGATTTGAGATCCCAGATGAGGAGCAAGGAGAAGTCTAACAGAAAAACAGAAATGGAAGGCGCGCACACCCTGTGCATTACCAAAGATAATTTAATAATAAAAATGTTTGTGTATAAAAGTGGGTACTCACAAAATGCAACTGACAAAAGGCCATAAAAACAATGCATGGACATGGACAGAACACAGGGTACAGCTAACGCACTTCGGGGGCGCACCCCCTTCCTCAGAGCTAGGCCTAACTCTGAGGAAGGGGTGCGCCTCCAAAACATGTTAGATGTACCCCGTTTTCTGTGCATGTCCATGCATTGTTTTTATGTCCTTTTGTCAGTTGCATTTTGTGAGTACCCACTTTTATATAAAATATTTTTATTTTTATATTATCTTTGGTAATGCACTAGGTGTGCGCGCCTTCCGTTTCTGTTTTTTTTGTAGTCCCTTTTGGATCACCCCATCTGAGGAAGGCAGCATCCACCCAGTTTTGGATACCATATATACCTTTCACACCACCATTTTATTTGACATCTGTTACTCCACACCTTAGAAGACCTATTAGCGCTGGAAGTGACTGTGTTTTTTGTATCTCTACTGCAAGGAGATGTCTGTCTTTTTCTATGATGTGGGTCTTTCAGGTGCTGCTGCCAATGGACTGCATGGCAGGTCATCATATGTCTGGTCAAGCATGTGGTACCCAAGCAACTGTTCTGGCCACACTTGATCCGCTTCAGACATAGGTTGCAAACAGCAACGATGCGATCTGCTGCACACGTGTCGAAAAAGGCCCACACCAAGGAACTTTTAAAAGTCAGCGGGCAGTCAGTAGTGCCCTGCACCTGCGGACCTTTGCGGTGTGATGCAATAGGGTGGCTGCCCTTAACTGATACCTGGAGGACATCCTGCCTTGTTTGAGTTGTGCCTCCTCCTCCTCACTTTCCGCCTGTCTTCTCTCCCAAATACGGGCTGTGACCTTATCATCCCCTCCCTCCTCGTCACTGGAGCAAACTTGGCAGTATACTGCAGCTTGGGGAACATGACTGCCAATTTCTTATCCTTCTGTGGCACCCCCTGTCTCTAGGCTCACAATACTCCCTTCCTGAACCTGGGAACCAACATCGGAGCCTTAAATATGCTGCACATCCTCCAGCAGCATGTAACCGACACTGTGGTCGAATAATTTTGTGGATTCCCCCGTGCATGATGGTGTTGCTATGGAAGGAGTTACTGTGGACAAGGAGCCGAAGTATTAGGCCACTTTGGCAGCTGCATTGGAAGGCAAACTACTATGAGCCTGGGTGACAGAGGATGAGGATGGCTTCGTTATCCACTCCTCCAACTCTTCTGCATGTTGTGGCTCAATAACATGGCAAGCAGCAGAAAAAAAAGGCAAGCGTGCCCCACAGCCACCTGCAGAGGATGCACCGTGTCCATGACCACCACTGTTGACTGTAGATACAGAGGCTGCTTGCCCTCTTTTAGTGGCCTGTGATCGTCTGCTTCTCCTTGGTGGCCTTCCGAAAATGATGGGGATTTTTTCTTTTCACAGCACACTACACTGTATTTTATATACTGTGTACACCGGCTGCACTGTATTATATACTGTGTACACCGCCTGAAGTGTATTAGAAACTGTACACACTGTATTATATACTGTGTATACCGCCTAAAGTGTATTAGAAACTGTACATCACCGAATGCACTGTATATATAGGCTACACTGAAAGCAGAGTGTGTGTGTGTGTGTGTAATATAAATATATATATATATATATATATATATATATATATATATATATATTTTTTTTTTTTTTATGGTCGTGGCCCTAAGCATGAGACAGATGTGGATCACATAAACATGTGGATCACAACAATGTGGATCACAACAAGACTTCCAACATAAATAGACCTGAGGTGTGGCTTTTGGTCATCTGGTAGGTAAGCCAAGAAAAGGGGCCATGACTAAGATAAGTAATGGATGATTGTGGAGGAGAATGTGCTGAGAAATGCTGTGAAAAAGGGGAATGGGAGGGTGGGTATCGCGCACTGGAACCGACAAAGAGCAAGGGCGAGTGGTCAGCTTAAAATTCCCACCGGGCTCCTCCCATAAATTCAGGCCACCATACTGGCCTTCTAATTTATGGTCGTGGCCCTAAGACCCAGACAGATGTGGATCACATAAACATGCGGCAAGACTTACAACATAAATAGACCTGAGGTGGGTTTTGGTCATCTGGTAGGTAAGCCATGAAAAGGGGGCAAAAATAAGCAGGTAGGGAGTATATCTTATATTGGTTCTAAGCTCATTGAGAAAGCTAGTAGAAGGCTAGGACTTCCATCTGCCTAATTTCTTGATCACATGGTCTGGTACTCTATGCTGAGATGCGGCTGAGGGTGCGCCGATACAGGAGGAATGTCCAGAATACCGCCCAGGGTCTAGGCCTAAGTTGACCAGTAGGACCCTAACATGTTTGATAAACTGACTGCCACTCAGGGGGTTGACCGGAAAAGGCAGTAACGAGCTAGAGACTGACTGGCTGAGTAGGTGAGAGAGCAGACAATCAAGAATCATCACTGGGCACCAGGCATTGCTGGTCCTGAAGAAGTTGATATCTACTCCGGGTCAGTTTTTTTGCATTTTGGAGACCGTAAGATGAAGGGACATAATGGTTTGGGAAGCGAGTCAGCAGGTGTCTGTACAGTACCTGACTACTGGTACTACCAGAGGTGAACTTGCTGGTTTGTAGGAAGCCGCAGAAAGCCAGGTAGATGGCCGCCTGGATGACCAGGCTGGGCAAGAGTCCAAAGTGGGAACGTGTAAGGATTTCGGACATGCCCCTAAAGATAGCGCTTGTGATGGGTAAATGTTTGCCATTGGTAGCAGGCTGCTGCTTCTGAATTCCACGCAGCAGGTGGCTCTCCGGTATTCTGTAAGGACAGGAAATGCTGAATACCAGCTAGGTACAGCCTGATAGTGTTATGAGTGAGAGCCAGCGGTGTATGGCAATAAGATATGAAGGCTAGGACGTGAGTGACGTTGTCTGCTGTGGTTCCAGGACAAGTGGCTAGGAACCCGCAGTAGGTGTTCCAGGCCATGCGATAAGCTTTAAGTGTGTCTGGACGTCCGAAACTGTTGCAGTTAAGCAGGAGACCAAATAATGCAGATGGGAAATGGCCCCGGAGATGGATTGCTGGGATGCCTGCTGGGTGCTTAGCCCGGCTGCAGCTGAAGGCAGGAAGAGGAGCCTGAAAAGCTCTGCCTTCCTGGCCATAGCAGGAAAGAGAATATCCTTGCGCCTCAGCTCAGAAATGAGTTTGGGGATGGTCCATCCCCTGAGGGACTGTACGCTGCCACGCTCTGAGCCCGCGGAGGGTGACAAAGGGACAGGTATGGAGTCCTCGCTGCCAGCATGTGACATGGCTCCAGCTAGAAGACAAAATGCTCAAGTTAAGAAGAGACAAACCCGTAGGATAGAGAGCGGAGTGTTAAAGAGAAAAATTTTAGAGAGGAAGAATAAAGAGAAGTACAGGAAAATGAATGATAGGCGTAGACAGGAGCTGACAGTGTTCTGTTGTGGCAGAACTATGTAGAGTGAAAATTTAGAAAACTCAGAAGAGTGCAAGGTGACCGAGGTGGGCCAGGAGGTGACTGGCCAGATAACCAATAGCTGGGGTGCCTGTTTGTGGCAAGCACAAACCTAAAGACCAGAACCCCAGGGCGTACTGGGACGAAAAGATGAAGGCTGGTACGGCCTACATAGGAATGTTGTGATCTGTAGTGGGTGACGTATGCTCGGCCTGCTAACACTTGCACTGCCAGCAAGCCTACTGTTAAGCGACCTTGTCTGCGAGGTGAAGGGGCGTCCCTCGAAAACAGAGTGTCATGTATAGACATATGTTACAGAAAATGAACGCCTGAAGAGCTCATCCAATGATGTATGTGAAGTAACAGTAAAGTGCAAGGGTGCTGTAGAGTGATGTGCTAGAGAAACCCGTAAACTACGCACCTGACTGACGCTCTAGTAGTGAGGTCCTGGTTAGGATGGAAACACGGTCGACCGGGAACACCTGCAGTAGGGGTGACATGAGTGCAACAAGATTTTTTTTTTTTTTTTTTACTCCTTTTTGTGCCCTTTGTATGCGACTGGCTTTGGTGAAGATGCAATCATTGCGTTTATTTTTTATTTTTTTGGGGAAATAACGTCCAACCTGGTACAGGATGGAACCTGAACTCGACTGACCTGAGGGAGAAAGACAGACGGAAAATAATGAGTGGCTCGTATGAATGCCACTGGAGACGAGTGGCCGATTAAGTGCCACTAAAATGAAGTGTGGGTGTGTGAGTGCCACTAAGTGTGCTTGCAGTGATTTGCAAGAAGTTATGTTGAGATGTGTACTTGCAGCGTTTGCAAGGAGTTTAGGCCTGAGATACATGTTTGCAGCGCAGCAAATGGGTAACTGCTGAGATGCGTGTACTTGCAGCGATTGCAAGGAGTCTATGATGAGAAGCCTGTTTGTAGCACATGCAATGGGTATATGCTGAGATACGTGTTTTGCAGCGATTGGATGCGTATTCTTGCAACGATTGCAACAAAGATAATCTACTGATAGGCGAAAAGAAAAAGATAGCAGAAATAGTATGTGTAGGAACGAACTGTGAAAAATGGCATACGTAACGAATCGTAGATTTATGATAGGGAGTGTAATGAATTGGTGTGCGGAACACTCGTGATGCAAACCTTTGTGCCGCTGGTGCGACTAGGTTTGGTTTGGAGTGTGATGCATGTAGCTGCTGACGTGATCCAAATCGGTCAGAACAATGATATGAACAATGAATCGTAGGGTATGGTACGAACCGCTACGAATCGGTGAGTGGGATGCGATTGATGCTAAGCGTTGTGCCACCAAGGCTACTAAGCTCGAATCGGAGTGATGCGTATGGCATGAAGTGATATGAACCGGTGAGTGAGACAACGAATCGTTAGTAGGGTAGAGGGGTGAGCGGTATGAATTGGTGCAGGATGTATCTGGTGCGAACCATTGTGCCGCTGATGCGAAAAGGGACAAATCGGACTGTGTATGTGTGTGTGTATATATATATATATATATATATATATATATATATATGTGTGTGTGTATATATATATATATATATATATATATATATATGTGTGTGTGTATATATATATATATATATATATATATATATATATATATATATATATATATATATATACACACACCGCCTGAAGTGTATTATATAATGTTCACCATCAAATGACCTGTATATATAAAAATTAAATGTAAATATCGCGCTGTCAAAAGGATAAGTGAAAGTGAGCAGCTAGCACAAACAAGTGATCAAAACTCATATAAATCATGGATATCAAAGGAAAAAAGTGCAGCGCTAGAGAATCAGTAATAACTACCATAGATTCATAATATACAATATAGATATATCACAAAAGTATATACAAAAGTGGTTGGAAAACACACAAAATTAATGTGGTTAGGAGGACATGTTTAGGTAACACATTTGTTAAAAATAGAGTCCCAAAAACATCCGTTTGAAATGAACATATCAAACATATATTAATGTGAAAAAAAGTCCATAGAACATCCGTTGAAGTATATGTATAGCACCAAAACGTGAAAAAGCAATCTGAATATCGGGTTGATAGGAGATCCACCACCATATGTGTAAGAGGGAGGCTTACCAGAGCAACTGGACACAGATGGGTCTACACCCACTGTGTCAAGTAGGCTTATATGGATGAGGATCCCAGGAGATGTCACGAGGGAAACCAGGATACTTGTAGATGGTATATATGGCAGGGGTGAATCCCATCAAATATTCAAATCATATAAGGAAGAGATAGGAAGACACATAGCGTAATACTGTATAAAGAAGCTTTACAGCCCATTTATTAAAAGTAAAACACTCACATTTGAGAAGATAAAACAGCGCTGATGAAGGCTGAATCACTGAGCCCCGGACATGGAGCGCCATGCAGTCACTTACAGCACCAACAATTGCAAAAAAGAAAAAAGAAAAAAAGAGAGAATTGAAAAAATAATAATAACTAGGCATTGGCCGTTTAGTTTACATAGATATAAAGAAATATCCATTAATTGTACTACCTAAATACCAATAAATTAGGGAAGGAGAGGGGGGGGAAGGGGGGGAGGGGGGGAGAGGGAGAGAGGGGAAGGAAAGGTATATAATGTATGAGAAGGGGGGGGGAGGGGGGGACAGACAAAAAGTACAAGAATGGGCCACTTAGATTGATAATAGTAGCCACCCCTAAGGGAATAGGTTTTGAAAAATGTGGTTTAGACATTAACGGCTGTGTGTTGAGTTATTTTGAGGGGACAGAAAATTTACACTTTAATACAAGCTGTACACTCACTACTTTACATTGTAGCAAAGTGTCATTTCTTCAGTGTTGTCACATGAAAAGATATAATTAAATATTTACAAAAATGTGAGGGGTGTACTCACTTTTGTGAGATACTGTATATACTAGACTGACTGTGTGTATATATATATATATATATATATATATATATTAAATACACTGCAACTAACTAAACTGTCTGCCTAATCTAGCTCAAGCCATCTCTGTTCATGCCAACAAGACTACACGCGGTCGCTCTGTAAGCAGCCTTATATAGTGTGGGGCATGGACTTGGTCCCCCTGAGCCATGAT
Source organism: Lithobates clamitans (assembly GCA_037952925.1). Lineage (NCBI taxonomy): Eukaryota > Metazoa > Chordata > Amphibia > Anura > Ranidae > Lithobates > Lithobates clamitans. The sequence continues at coordinate 3,657,685 of JBBGZY010000028.1, read as the reverse complement.
TGGCCAAAGGCACCCTGCCTTTGGCCAATTATGGCTCTCTCTGCAGAGCGCACTGTGATTGGCCAAAGCATGCAGGTCAGATGCATGCTATGGCCAATCAGACGCTAATGTACTGCGATCTCGCAGTGCATTATGAGGCATTCTGCAGCGCTTAAATTTCCCGCGTATGCCCCATATTGTTCGCTGCTCGGCGAACACCAGATGTTCTTCGACTCGAACATCGAGCTCATTACTATACAGTATATACATGTAACACAGACCCCGAACAAGCCTTGCAGATTTGTCCCAAGTTCTATTCCCATGTGAGTACACGGCAGCCAGGCACACAGGAGCTCTCAGTCTCTCAACGCAATTACCAGGCAGCGAGTGTCTTTTTAAGGTTTAACCACTTCAGTTATCCTGACTGGGCGTCATATGACATCCAGCAGGATAACATGCCGCCGCGCACCCTCGGGGACGCGCATCGCGGCGATCGGTGGAGCGGTGTGTCAGTCTGACACACCGCTCCACCGATCTTGGTAAAGAGCCTCCAGCGGAGGCTCTTTACCGCGTGATCAGCCATGTCCAATCACGGCTGATCACGATGTCAATAGGAAGAGCCATTGATCGGCTTTTCCTCACTCGCGTCTGACAGACGCGAGTAGAGGAGAGCCGATCGGCGGCTCTCCTGACATGGGGGGTCTGCGCTGATTGTCTATCAGCGCAGCCCCCTCTCAGATCACCACACTGGACCACCAGGGATTGCCACTAGGACCACCAGGGAGAGGGGCAACATGTGGATGGCCAGGTATGTACCCCATGGCCATCCACATGTGCCCAATGTGCCTAGTCAGTGCACAATCTGTGCCAATCGGTGCCCACAAATGGGCACTGATTGGCACCAGTATATTGCAGTGATGCCCAGCAATGCCACCCTTAGGGGCATCAGTGCCACCTATCAGTGCCCATCAGTGCCCATCCGTGCCACCCATCAGTGCCACCCATAAGTACCCATCAATGCCACCTACGAGTGCCCATCAGTGCCGCCTATGAGTGCCCATTAGTGCCACATACCAGTGCCACCTATCAGTGCTCATCAGTGCCACCTATCAGTGCCCATCATCAGTGCCCATCAGTGCCACCTCATTGGTGCCACCACATTGGTGCCCATCAGTACCGCCTTATCAGTGCAGCCATATCAGTGCCCGTCATTGAAGAAGACGTACTTATTTACAAAACAGAAACAAAGAAAAACTTGGGGGTTTTTTTCAAAATTTTCGGTCATTTTTTCTTTGTTGCACAAAAAATAAAAAATGCAGAGGTGATCAAATACCACCAAAAGAAAGCTCTAATTGTGGGAACAAAATGATAAAAAATTTTTTGGGTACAGTGTATCATGACCGCGCAATTGTCATTCAAATTGCGACAGCGCTGAAAGCTGAAAATTGGTCTGGGCGGGAAGGTGTCTAAGTGCCTGGTATTGAAGTGGTTAACCACTTCCCGTCCACTGTACGTTTATAAACGTCCTCAGACAGGAAGGATGATATACCTCAGTCATAGCTGCAGCAATGATGGAAATACCATTTTTTTAGGACCGGTGATTCCCTACAAAGTAATCCTAGTGACTAATGACCCGCTGGATTACTTTTACAGGCAGCGCTGCCGGCACCTTTACCAGGCTCTTCTGTGTGCTAGGGTAGCCCGGTAAGGATGCGACAGCATCCGACTCTGGGAACACAGTGAGAAGAACGGATGTTGTTCCTCCCACAGTGTGAAACCGGAAGCAACCAGGATTTCGTCACTTCCAGTTTCGGTTCTTTGTTTACCTGGTTCTTCAACAGACATGTAAGGTGCTACTGTGAACGTCAGAGCGAGAGGAAAAAACTGGTAACCTGTAAAGGCAATTAAAAGCGTTGCCTATGGAGATAGCAAAACATGTCATGCTTTAAAATTGCAATCTATTTACTCAGCATAACATCATCTTTTATATTTTACCAAACAATTGGGTATTATATTGTGTTTGTGTCCATAAAAATTAATTAAGTGTATTTCTTCCAAAAAAATTGTGTTTGAAAAACCACTGCGCAAATATTGTGTGACATAAAAATATACAACGCCTACCATTTTATTCTCTAGGGCCATGCTTAAAAAATATATAATGTTTGGGGATTCTAAGTACTTTTCTAGCAAAAAAATTATGTTTTTTTACATAGGAAAGGAATGTCAGAATTGGCCCAGACTTAAGCCGGTAATGCTCATTGAACTTGGACAGGGTATAGAGAAGTCTTAGGATGTAAATAGATGATCATCTGTTTACATCCGTTTTTCCATAGAGATGTATTGATATCCATTTTGCATCCATCAACGGATGGATGATAAACAGAACGGTGAAGGGGGCCTTAGGATACCCCAGAATTCAGTGCGCAAAGTACTCAAAGGACTTTCTCTCTTCTGCCTACTCTTTCCAAGGGCTTCTCCTCCTTCTCTGCAGAGACTACATGCACAACACTTATGGAATTCCCAGCAGAGTGAATCCCACTTTGGCAGCACTAGCACAGTCACACAAGGGATTAAACAGCAAGCAGTCACTAGGACCCACTTCCAGACCTTTATTCACTATGCCTCCAGATTCATGGATTGATCCTGTCCAATATTAGCTAGACACTGTACCAAAAGCCTATACACCAGATCCTCAGTGCACCCCTTACTCGGTTCTGAACTGCTTCCAGGAAATTATCCCCCCCCCCAGCCCTAGCATGGCTGGGACGTAGGTGAACTCTCTGCAGGCTCTCAGCTTGCTTGTCCAGAAGGGCAGAATCCCTTCCAGGCTAGGATCTCTTCATCCAGGATAAGACCCTGTTGCTCCAGACCTCAGACTATTTCTCTCTCCACCTTCTGGGCATACCACTGCAGGGATTGGCTAGAGTTCCATAAATATTCAAGCTCAGGGTCTGCCTCTTCCAGCTCACCACATTCTAGAACAATGTTTTTCAACTGGGGTGCTGCAAAGAGTCCCCAGGGGTGCAGCAGCAAAATGACATAAAGCCCTTTACAGTCCATTGAAAGGGTTACTCTGTTAATGTCTGTGTATAGAGAGGAGAGAAAGCACACCCCGCACCTCCACCCTCTCTCCTCCATGCTGTTATCTGTACTCTTGCTGGCAAAACTGAAAGCTGTGCAAGCTGCCCGCCTGCGTCCTACCAACTGATTTTTTTTTTGTTTACCAAATTCCTTGGTCCCAATCCCCCCTTTTTTTACTTTCGTGTTTCTCTCTCTTTCTTTTGTCCTTTTTCACTTCCTGTCCTTCTCTCCTTGTTTCACAGCTGCTTTGAGGGCTGTGTTTCTCTCCACTCACTCACGTTCCCCACATTCACTTCTCCTCCCCACCTCCCTGTATTTGATGTAATCTGCCTTGGTGAGCGGGGCAGCTGGCATCATCCGTTTCCATGACATCGGCGGCCCTGGCACTGCAGCATCCCCTGTCACTTGGTCACGACAAGCGTCACATGTGCGATTGGCGATCGCCGTTGTGATGTGCAATTACTGATCCCGGCACTGGCGCCGATCGATATCTAGATCGTGCGATGCATATTGATGTTCCCTAGCAACGGGCCCGTCCTTACAGTGACCCATGATCCACAGTATTAAATCCTACATGACAATACACAGGTAGTGTCAGTGCTTTTTTGTTAACCCCTTCTTCTCATACGTTTTTTTCAAATCTGTGTAATTTTACTAACATTTTGAGGCTTTTAGGCGGTATTTGTGACGTCATACCTATCTGGGGGTGGGAGGAGCTCTGGTTTTCTTTCTTTTCTGATTGGTTGATGGTTATTTAGATATTTTTCACTGTTACCCCACATTTATCACATGCCAGACGAAGGGGTCCTGCGTGACTCCGAAACTTTGCACCTTTCTTGTGTTGTGATCATGCAATAAAATACCCGTTTGGACACCACTTTGTGCCGGTCCTTGGTGTGCTGGCAAATATTTACTTTGTGACTTGAACCAGTATCCAGCTGGTTGTTGCTGCAGTGCCCAAATCTTGAGAGCTTATACCAGGAACATGTGCGATGGGAATATGAAGTACTACCAACTGATGACGCTCTAGGACAGTTTTGCAGGTAAGAGTACAGATAACAGCATAAAGGAGGAGAGAGCAGGGAGGAAGTGCGGGATGTGCTCTTTCTCTCCTCTTTGTACAAAAACGTTAACAGAGTAACCCTTTCATGGTCAGACTGTAAAGGGCTCATGTCCCGGTAGCAAATATTGTGGGTAGAGATGGTAATCGAGCCCTGCACATTCCTGCCCAAATCCGGGGGTGGGGGGTGCTAGCAGGGGGAATTTACAACCCATAGACCTCTTAATGATACATCAGAACTCATCCTAACTCTACCGCATAATGAAGGATAATGAGCTGAATATCAGTGCACAGGCTGTTATATCCCAAAAATCTCAAATAGCAAAAAATGTCGACAACACGAATGCCTCTTCTTGTAAAACTTTGGTTAGAGCACAAAGAACAGTGCTATATCTGATATGATTTTCAGATAAAGCACTGCTCTTTGTGCTCTAAAAAAAGGTTTTACAAGAAGAAGTATTCGTGTTGCCGGCATTTTCTGCTATTTGAACACAGACCACTTAACTCTGCCTTTACTAACTATATTTTAAGGCTTTTTCACAGTGCGGTAATCTGTGTGAAATTAGACATTTTCCAGCACCACACAAAAATGCACTGCCTTTTGCAGATGTGCGCAGGTGGCATTAATTCTTAATTGCACCAAACGCATTCCACCAATTGCATGTACCTTTGCGCACACAAAAACAGATGGTACTACATTACGAAGTATTTTGATAGGGTGCTATTCAAAAGTCATGCTGGCACCTTTTTTGCATGCTTCACGAGCATAGAGAAGCCTATTAAAAAAACTCACACTGGTTGATGGTTCACATACCTATATGATTCGCACTTAATATTTGCTATTTGGTAAGGAGCCCCTTTGTGTGGTGTTTGCGGTCATCAATTTTAAAACACTGGGTGTTTAATGTATGAAATTTTTTTCACAATGTGAGTGCCACTCTTATCTATATATGTCAGAATAATTTATGTGTCAGTATTACGCTATGTTGCTATTTTATATTTTTTTTGGGATAAATAATTTTTCGTGGATTTAACGCACACCCATCGTGAGTGAAAGTCGTTAGACCCTACTGTGACTGGTTTACATCAAGGCCCAGGCTGGGTTACAGCCACCTGCTTGATTGGCTTACAATCTGGTAAGCATACCATCTATCAGTTGGGGATATATTTCGCTTTACCCAATCACTGAGGGTTAATATCCGGAAAGTTGGGACTATTAATTGGGATTTTTTAGAATCACTAATCTTATTAACTTTACAGAGATTATATTTATGAATTTATTTAATTTTTAAGCGTGGCTTTTTTATTTCCATTAAAAACTCAACATGCAGGAACATGCAGACAAGCGCTTGGACGAACCTCCTTATATTAACAAGACCTCAGACTGGTGTACCCCAAGATTTTGCACAATTCTAAAAGGTTGAAAACGTTGAATGGCCGGGCAATCTTCTGGGCAAGATTGCAGGGAGAGAGGGGGGAGAGTTGATCTTCCTTCCGTGCCACGGATGTGGCATGTCAAGGGGTCACCATCGCTTAAAGCGGATGTTCCATTTTTGGGTGGAACTGCGCTTTAATTCGTTTTCAGAGTTTGTTTAGTTTATTTGTTTTTGAATCGATTCAAAAAATTTACGGATCAATTTTGACTAGTTTTCAAATTCGAAAACGTTTCAAATTCAAATAGTTTTCCAATCTCCAAAAAGAATAAAATAGAATAGAGAATAAAGGAATAGAATAGAAAACAAAACATTTTTTTTCTATTCTATTCCTTTATTTTCTATTGTATTTTATGCTCTTTGGAAATTGGAAAACGATTCTAATTCAAAGTTTTCAAATTTGAATTTGAAAACTATTCGAATTTGAAAAGTATTTGAAAACTGTTGGAATTTCGTCAGAATTTTTTTTTCCATTATTTTGGATTCGTTTAAATTCGGTACTATTCTAATTTAGAAATTCGGATACATCCGAACTTCCGCATAACGAAAATTCGTCCAAATTTTAATCCGGAACGAAACGAAACGCACATGTCTAATGGGCTCCCTTTAGTCATACCTACCCTAATTTATCCATTGCCATATGTGCTTCAACATGGAGACTCTCATAGAGTTAGGACTGCACCATACCAAGATGTCTTAATGAGGCAGTGTGGCCTTCACATACTGTATATTTGCAAAAGTTGTGCAATTAAAACCTCTGTTTTTTAACACAAACTGTGTAATTGATTTTTCTTTTGCTGGCTAGCTGGTAAATTTGCTGGGAAATACTTTGTTCTGATTGCTTTGTGCAAGGCCCTTCCACCTGCACTTTACCTTAAAGTGGTGTTCCACCCAAAAAATAAAAAATACATAAAAATTCCTAAAAAAAATTTTTTTAAAAAATTTGAATTTTTTTTTAAACTTACCTCTAAATGCCTGTTTCTAGGGGGTGCCTCGTAGTCTGCCTCTTTCAGTGCCTAGGCTGGTGACATCACTTCCCCCTCGGCAAAGCCCGGCGCCCACAGTTGCAATGCCGGTGCCGCCGAACGGAGGGGGAGGCGAGCGGGGCTTCGATCCCCCACATCGCTAGACCCAGGGACAGGTAAGTGTCCAATTAAAAGTCAGCAGCTGCAGTATTTGTAGCTGCTGACTTTTAATTTTTTTTTTTTTTTAATGGGATCTCCTCTTTAAGTTGGGGTTGTTGCCATTTTGTTTACATTTTTATGTGCTGCCTTCAGAGTCAATATGACCTCATTGCAGGGCTGGTTGGGGCTTCATTGTTCTCTGCCTTGACCTTTTCAAGACCCTCAGCCCCTCTAACACACCAGGTTAAGTGTACAAACATACCATACCATACCACAGAAAGTAATACTTAGTACTCAGTAGTAGTGCTATATCAAAGAAAACAGGCACCAAACCAGGTAGAAAAGGCAAACTTAATACCTGTATATTGTCACTCAATGTGATTGGTAACCAGGCAAGCAAAACAATGGATTGATGATGAAAAGCATACAAAGTGATTAACAGTAAGAGCCCTTGCACAATGGGGCGGTTTGCAGGCGCTATTGCGCTAATAATAGCGCCTGCAAACCGCCCCGAAAGTGCCGCTGCTTTCATCCCTGAGGGCCTGCACACTGGAGCGATGCGCTGGCAGGACGGTAAAAAAAGTCCTGCCAGCAGCATCTTCGGAGCGGTGAAGGAGCGATGTGTGTACCGCTCCTTTACCGCTCCTGCCCATTGAAATCAATGGGACGGCGCAGCTATACCGCCGGCAATGCGCCTCTGCAGAGGCGCGTTGCGGTGGTATTTAACCCTTTCGCGGCCGCTAGCGGGGGGTAAAACCGCCCCGCTAGCGGCCGCATACCGACGGTAAAACGCCGCTAATAATAGCGGCGTTTTACCGCCGACGCCGCCCCAGTGTGCAAGGGCTCTAAGGACTAGGAATAAGAAGACATTTGGCGTCCAGTTCAGCATAAACAGTAGCAAGGTCACCTGAAGTGCAGCAGTGAGCAGTAGTAAAGTTTATTCTACCAAGAGCTGGAACTATATTGCTAGAGTGCATTTTTGGCAGGGATGCCAGTCCTACGCCAACTGGGTATGCCTCGTCCAAAAGAAAAAGGAGGATGTTGCTGCACTGCCCCCGAGTGTCCTCACTCCCAGTCTCAGATCTCCACTGGCATAGGCGTGCGCAGCCTATTGCATTAGGGTGTGCACCCCAAAGCTCAAACACACACATATATATATATATATATATATATATATATATATATATATATATACACACATACACACACACACACACAAGTGTTGGGACGCCTGCCTTTACACACACGTGAACTTTAATGGCATCCCAGCCTTAGTCCGTAGGGTTCAATATTGAGTTGGTCCACCCTTTGCAGCTATAACTGCTTCAACTCTCCTGAGAATGCCGTCCACAAGGTTTAGGAGTGTGTCTATGGGAATGTTTGACCATTCTTCCCAAAGCGCATTTGTGAGGTTGGGACCGATGTTGGTTGAGAAGGCCTGGCTCACAGTCTCCACTCAAATTTATCCCAAAGATGTTCTATTGGGTTGAGGTCAGGACTCTGTGCAGGCCAGTCAAGTTCCTCTACCCCAAACTCGCTCATCCATGTCTTTATGGACCTTGCTTTGTGCACTGGTCCAAATCATTTTGTGGAGGGGGGGTTATGATGTGGGGTTATTTTTCAGGGGTTGGGCTTGGCCCCTAAGTTCCAGTGAAGGGAACTCCTAAGGCGTCAGCATACCAAGACATTTTGGAAAATGTCATGCTCCCAACTTTGTGGGAACAGTTTGGGGATGGCCTCTTCTTGTTCCAACATGACTGCACACCAGTGCACAAAGCAAGGTCCATAAAGACATGGACTTAGCAGGGGTGGGGGAAATTAACTTCAAGTGCAATAATTCACATTATAATAGTGACTAAAACATGTAAAATTAAGTGTAACAATCGAAAAAAATTAAATTATAAAGTGCTATAATGAAGTAAACCTCCCAACTAAAAAGTTGTTGCATTTGAAGTTAGCTTGTATTGCAATTATCTGTAGAGGGCTTTCCACCATCCCTGCTAAGTTTCATTTGTTATGTCTTGTTTTCAGTTTGATATGTATTATATGTGACATTACATAATATCACAGAGACCGGTATTGTGGTAATATTGAAGTTTATTGAGATTTCCATAAATTAGAGGGTTCCACCATTATTGTTAAGTTATTGATTAGTAAGTTAGCGCTGCCCTTTTTTTTTTTTTGTGGTGTGGGAACACATAACAGTGCTTAGCGGCAGGCCTTTTACTGACACTTTTTTATTTTACCTCCAGTAGTTTTTTGTAAATAGTAGTGTGGAGATTACCTATTATACGAAAGATCAGCATGTGGCATTAATAAACATCAACGGATTTCAGTTGTGCCCCCCCATGAACAATGTGCCTGGCTGTGGAGTTCATCTTCTCCCCATCCCTGCACTCAGTGCATTGATTAGCAGCACTGATGGGCACTGATTGGCAGCAATTATGGGAACTAATAGCTGCCCCCGATTGACACTGATAGGTGGCAATGATTGGCAGCAATGATGGGCACTGATTTGTAACACTGATAGGCCGCAATGTTGGGCACTGATTGGCACTGATAGGTGACACTGATTGGCAACATTATTGGGCACGGATTGGCACTGATGGGCACTAATATGCTGCACTGATTGACAGCATTGATGAGCACTAATTGTTAGCACTGATGGGCACTGAAAGGTGGCACTGATTGGCACTGATAGGCAGCACTGATGGACACTGACTGTCAGCACTGATAGGCGGCACTGATGGGCTTTGATTAGCAGCACTTATGGACACTGATAAACAGCACTGATTGGCAACTCTTATGGGCACCGATAAGCAGCACTGATGGGCACTAATTGGCAGCACTGATGGGCACTGATTGCCACTGATTGGAAGCACTGATGGGCACTGGTAGCACTGATAGGCACTGATTGGTAGCACTGATGGGCACTAATTGGCAGCACTAATGGCACGGATATGCAACATCAATTGCATCATCAAAAGCCGAAGTCTTTGTGGACGAAACCGGTCGGGTTTTTTGCTATACCCAGCCACCTATACCACGCTTATTGTTCTCTTATCCATCTTTGCAATTTGAATCGATTCTAATATTTTTTATGGACTGTTTGACGATCTTAAGCGATCCAATAAACATCATTTGTTAATAATCCTTGGATTTACACTATGTGGAGGCTTCCTGTTTTTTCTTTACACGTGGTCCATGTTTGCTGTCAAAGACGCTGACCGTGGAAATCGTCTGGGTCGGTCCCCAGTCCTTCATCTGATGTACAAGCCATTCCCATACTGTCATCCATCCTAAGACAGTACAAGCCTATTTGACTCACCGCCTACGGCCTGTGAGTCCATCAAAGTCGGTAAGAGTAATTTATCCTTTACTTTTATCTGGATGTCTATGGTGATGATATTTGCCTTGGATTCAAGTTGGGCCAATCACTGTTTGTACTATATGGACTAATTCATCAGATTTATGCTGCTTCACCTGGGAGCTATATCTCCCTACCAACATTGGGGACACTCTTTGCTATATATGTTATTTATTTTCACTAATCTGGATTTCTAGTACGGAATTCAGTGTCACTATCTGCTATATATATTGTGATTGTTTGCACTTCTTCTGAGGAGAAAGAGTGGTTTATGTGCCTTAAGATGTGGTTTTATTTGTTTTCTTAAATCACTCATCATACACATTCTTTTGGATCCAGGATTAAACGGGGCCTCTCATCTTCCTAGATATAGACTGTCTACTGTTTATCCTCCACCCCATTCACTTTAATTATATAAAATACTTTTTGCTTTTGTTTTTTCACCTTTAGCGCTACACTTATATCACCTAGTTATTGTGCACAAATTAGTCTTTTTGGAGTGTTGGCTGCTACCTTGATGATTTGGATTGGCGCGGTTTTTGATTTATATATTTGTAACACTGATAGGCCGCAATGTTGGGCACTGATTGGCACTGATAGGTGACACTGATTGGCAACATTATTGGGCACGGATTGGCACTGATGGGCACTAATATGCTGCACTGATTGACAGCATTGATGAGCACTAATTGTTAGCACTGATGGGCACTGAAAGGTGGCACTGATTGGCACTGATAGGCAGCACTGATGGACACTGACTGTCAGCACTGATAGGCGGCACTGATGGGCTTTGATTAGCAGCACTTATGGACACTGATAAACAGCACTGATTGGCAACTCTTATGGGCACCGATAAGCAGCACTGATGGGCACTAATTGGCAGCACTGATGGGCACTGATTGCCACTGATTGGAAGCACTGATGGGCACTGGTAGCACTGATAGGCACTGATTGGTAGCACTGATGGGCACTAATTGGCAGCACTAATGGCACGGATATGCAACATCAATTGGCACTGATAGGTAGCACTGATTGGCAGCATTGATTGGCACTGATAGGCAGAATTGATTGGCACTGATTGGCAACATTGGTTGGCACTGATTGGTAGCATTAGTTGGCACTAATTGGTAGCATTGATTGGCACTGATAGGCAGCACTGATTGGGAGCACTGATTGGCACTGAATAGCAGCACTGATTGGCATTGATTGGCATCATTGATTGGCACTGATTTGCAGCATTGATTGGCACTGATTTGCAGCATTGATTGGCACTGATTTGCAGCATTGATTGCCACTGATTTGCAGCATTGATTGCCACTGATTTGCAGCATTGATTTTCCAATGATTTGCAGCATTGATTGCCACTGATAGGCAGCATTGGTTGGCACTGATTGGTAGCATTGATTGATCCTGATTGGTAGCATTGATTGGCACCGATAGGCAGCACTGTTTGGCACAGATAGGCAGCACTGATTGGCCGCACTGATTGGCAGCATTGATTGGCACTGATTGGCATGGCAACATTGGTTGGCAATAATAGGCAGCATTGGTTGGCACTTGGCACTGGTTGGCACTATTGGTTGGCACTGATAGGCAGCATTGGTTGGCACTAATAAGCAGCATTGATTTTCACTGTTAGGCAACATTGGTTGGCACTGATAGGCAGCATTGGTTGGCACTGATAGGCATCATTGGTTGGCATTGGTTGGCACTAATAGGCAGCATTGGTTGGCACTGATATGCAACATTGGTTGGCATTGATTGGCAGCATTGGTTGGCATTGATTGGCAGCATTGGTTAGCACTGATTGGCAGCATTGGTTAGCACTGATTGGCAGCATTGGTTGGCACTGATAGGCAGCATTGATTGGCAAAGATAGACAGCATTGGTTGGCACAGGCAGCATTGGTTGGCACTGATTGGCAGCATTGATTTGCACTGGCAGGGGGAGAGGAGGAGTTTCACATGCAGCAGACAGACTTGCCAGAGCCACTTGATGTGTGAAACTGTCAGCTAATGTAATTACTTGCAGGGAGAGAGAGGAGCTGTCACAACTCAGCCTCGATGTCGGGAGTGGGCAGGAACAAGCAGCTATCAACACTAGCCAATGATTGGGCAGCTTAAGAAAGGGGGTGGAGCCACAAACATAGCAGCCCACCCAGACTCCATCCCATTGGCTGTTATTTGAAAGCTGTTCAGTCCCGCCCACCCCCGACATCACCGCTGAATTTTGACAGCTGGTCTCTCTCTCTCTGCAAGCAGTGACATTATATGACAGTTCACACACTCAGCGGCTCTGGTAAACTTCACAATCTACTGCCTATGAAACTGCTTCACCGGCAGCGGGGGCTACACACTCTCTTGGATGCAACATTTCAGGGCAGATCTTGCGAGACAACACGGGTGATTAGGGTGTGCCCAAACACACCCGGCACACCCCGTGTGCACGCCTATGTCCACTGGTATGGTCTCCCACTAGCAACTGAATATACAAACAGAGGTGCTCTCCTCATAACTCCCTCGGCACCAAGAAGAAGAACTTTCCTGGGCAGTTTAATAAACATAATATCTCCCCCCCTCTTACTGCACAGTGCCTATTGGGATCTGTAGTTTTAAGGAGTCCATTGGCCCCATTATATGGCTGCCGTCTCAAACAACAATTCCCAGGATTCTCCACGATCTGCATAAAAGTTTATGGGCCTGCTTGGCTTCATCTCTCCCCTGATGGCCGGAGGAGAATGGTGCAGCATAGCATCAGTATCTTAGGTGGGGGAGAGAAGAATGAAAGGCAATGGGGTTTATTTATTAAAGCTGGAGAGTGCAAAATCAGGCTCACTTCTGCATAGAAACCAATCCGCTTCTAACGTCAGCTTGTTCAGTTAAGCTTTGGCGATAAAACCTTGAAGCTGATTGGTTTCTATGCAGAAGTGAGCCTGATTTTGCACTCCCCAGCTTTAGTAACTAAACCCCAGTGTCTCTTTCTCCAAATTGCTGTAGCCCAGCATCTAGCTACACAAACATCAGACAGCTTTTCAATTTTTAAGGGATCCTGGGTGAACGATTTTTATTTTGTAGTTGTTATTAGACTGTACAACTTTCTTGAACAAGAGTCCTGCATACATCATATGCCAAATGGCACCAACATTGAAGACTATACTCTGCATGAGTTTTTGTAATTTGTATTGCTGCATGGATACATTATTCAAGCATTCTTTTGTGTTTTCATGGCATGCTTATCTTAAAAGCTTTGTCTTGCTTTGGGATGAATCCCTCCTGAGATATGACAACCTTAACATTGTCATCACAAGTCATCACTTGTGGATAAGACCATATGTGATAGCACAGACTTCTTCATGAAGAAAACAGTCTAGCTGGGCTAATAGCCTTTAGACTGCATGGAAAGGTTTACTCTGGAGGGACTCTTCTGTACAATTTTAAGGATTACAATTAGTGCTGTGAATGTCAAATGTTAAAGTACTTTTCATAACACACATGATGTGTTTATACGTGGTTATGTTTTTTTTATTTATGTTTTTTTTGCAACTTGTACCACTAGACCCTTTGGTACCTAAATCAGAGGCATTTACAACACCCAATAGGCTGTGTTAGTCTATTACTCTATCTTGTTTGGGTTTGTATTTTCTTTTTATGTATATTTTAGATTTTTGTAAATGTAAAATTAGATTAATATAAATAAAGATACTCTGGGAAATCATTAATTCCCTAGCAACACTTTTCTGGCAGTATGACCCTTTAAAAGATTTTAGGATTCAAAAATCTCTGTCGTGTTTCAGTAGCTTTCCCAACACTTTCAACAGATTGAGGTAGTTCCTAATAGCACTGCTATAATAGTGGTACTATGATTACACCAAATTCAAAAATAATTACCTCCAGTTCGTAGATAATGGAACTGTAGGTGATTAAGACCCACTATAAGTTGGCACACAGAAACAGGCAGAGTGCCCGTCTCTGTATGCTGTGTGGCAGAGTAGCTTCCCCACTTGTCACTGGTTGTCAAAGACATTGTCAGCTTGAAAACCTCCTAACAACCAGTGGTGCTAAGCAGGCACAGCCTAATGGGGAAGCTAAGACACTAGTTCCCCATCAGGTTCGCTCTCTCCTTTTTAATTGACAGCAGGCAGTGGGTGGATTCCATAGCCAATAGCAGGTTGTCGTTTGGCTAAGGATCCACCCACTGCCTGCTGTCAGTCACAAGGTGAGCGGGCCTGGTGGGGATGTAGTATCTGTGAATCCCCATCTGGTTCCATCCACCCAGCTTCAGAATTTCCTGACGCTGCTCTGTCTGTCTGATAACTGCAGTGGCAGGAGAAAGCACAGTTGCACTGAGGATGGAGTATCTGTATAGACAGCGGTGCATGCCCTAGATTCATGTACTTTTTTCAACAGGTATATCAATCTATCACCCACACCAACAGTTGTTGCATGGAGGCACATCATAATTCTAAACACCGTCTTCCTCTGAATGTGTTTTTTTTTTTTTTTTAATTGTACTTGGAACTAAAAACCCAATTTAATCCTCTTTCTCTTCGTTTATTTTAAAGGGGTCCCTAGTATAATTAGTTCCTGTATTATTTACAGGGGTAATAAGTTGCTTGAGTGTGGTGGTATTCCGTATTGTACAGCAGTAAAAACTTGATAGAAGTTCTACCCTTTCCTAACCAAATAAGAAATTGTTTTGTCTGGGGCTTGGACCTGAACTTTTCTGGAAAAGAATGAAAGGGCTAATAATGGGGTTTATTTACTAAATGTGGAAAGTGCAAAATCTGGTGCAGCTCTGCGTAGAAACCAATCAGCTTCCAGGTTTTTTTGTCAAAGCTTAATTGAACAAGCTGAAGTTAGAAGCTGATTGGCTACCATGCACAGCTGCACCAGATTTTGCACTCCCCAGTTTTAGTAAATCAACCCCACTGTGTTTCTGCGCCCAGTGCCCATCACCCCTTCCCTAATTTAATGACTGCAGCTCCCTTTTTTTCTCAGCAATCACAGTTCTCATTATGCATCTGTAATATGGAACATCCATAACTTTCATCTACTTCTGTTCTGTTATTATCACCTTTCCATGGGAACTGACATATGAAAATGTGTGTATTTCAGCAAACCATAGAAATGAAATAAAGTATTTCAGCACAAGACAAGATTTGTTTAATAAACAGATCTCCATAAAATGTGATGTGGTTTGCAGTGTGCAGGCGATAATGATGTGCGAGTGTGTATTCAACATGACATCAAACTGCCCTCGATCAATAAGCTGTTTGTCAGCAGAGCATCTTCATTCCTTGTCAAGAGCACATTTTGTTTAGGTTTTTGAAAACATTAGGTGGAAAGTAGGTGGGATGAGTTCACTATTAGGGATGATGTACTCTATTACCGTTTCTCAAGTATTCAGCAGGGACATTACTAAACTGAGGAAGTTTACTAATTGTCATAAAACTTTCTGGAAAAAAAAAAAATCTAAACCTAAAGTTAAGTCAAGCCAGAAACTTTTTTCTAATTTTCAATAGTGTAGCCATTTTTTAACCAGGATTCAATGGAACCCTAGAAATCATTTAGAGATGGCTAATTGACCTCCCATTTGATGGTGCCTGCATAGTCCTGGGGCCAGTGCCACTTGGCAAAGTCACCAGCATGACACCAAATATCTTTTTAGCTGTCTGTATAGGATGACATTCTGACCACAAATTATAAGGGGCACTTTTTTCCACTGACCACAATAAATTGCTTTAGGTAAGGGTTCCCCAAGACCTGAGAAATATTTTAGGGGTTCCTCTTGGGTAAAAGGATGGAGAAAGGTTGGGCTAAAATATGGAAAGGAGAGGTGTATATTGCTACGGGAGCTTTATCGCAGATACATTTATCCTTACTGCTGACAATTTTTTTCCAGACAATATAAGGGAAAATATCCAACTTGCAACATGGATCGAAAAAAAATGGCTTTCAGTAGTAGTGTAGAGGGAGGCTAGGACCCCCATCAGTCTTTTTTTACTGCCTGTGTCCCTATTGCAGATTTTACCTTATTTCCTGTTTGGTGAAATTGTTGCTGGCAACCAGGAACTGAGGGTAAATCTCTCTAACAGAGCCCCGGCCCAGATAACAGTAGAAACTATCCCCCATTCTATACAAAACTAGAGCAAAGGTTTTTGGCATGGCATTCACTTTAATCAGTCACAACAAGACATAATGACACCTTGTTGTAGGGAAAGAACTGAAATATCCAGTGAGGAAAATAATTGTTTGATCCCCTGCAGATTTTGTAAGTTTGCCCAGAATATCTACCAAAAATCCAGAAAAAAACACATTATACAAATGTTATAAATTGAGTTGCAGTTCAGTGAGCAAAATAAGTATTTGATCCCCAAGCAAAACATAACTTAGCACCTGGTGGAGAAACCCTTGTTGGCAAGCACACTTACAAAGAAGTGAAGGGTCAATAATTGTTATCATATGTGTATTTTAAATGATAGAGACAGAATATCAACCAAAAATCCAGATAAAACAAATGTTATAAATATAGTTGCAGTTCAGTGAGTAAAATAAGTATATGATCCCCAAGCAAAACATGACTTAGTGCTTGGTGGAAAACCCTTGTTGGCAAGCACAGAGGTCAGACATTTCTAGAAGTTTCTTGAAGTTTTTGACCAGGTTTGTACACATCTTAGGAGGGATTTTGGTTAACTCTTCTTTACAGAACTTCTCTAAATCCTTAAGGTTACTTGGTTGCCTTTTAGCAACTCAAAGTTTCAGCTCCCTCCATAAATTTTCTATAGGATTAAGGTCTGGAGACTGGCTAAGCCACTCCATGACTTTAATGTTCTTCTTCTTGAGCCACTCCTTTGTTGCCTTGGCAGTATGTTGCAACATAAAAATGCAAAACCTTAAAATTTATCATAATCTATAGTATATAATATCATCAAAAGATTCTGAGAATCTGGAGAAATCTCTGTGTGCAAGGAACAAGGCTGAAATGCAAAATTGGATGCCTGTGCTCTTTGGGCTCACAGACGGCACTGCATTAAAAACAGCATAATTCTGTATTGGACATTACTGCATGGGCTCAGGAATACTTCCAAAACCACTGTCTGTAAACACAGTTTGCAATGCCATCCAAAAATGCAAGGTAAATCTTTATCATGCAAAAAGAAGCCATATCTCAATATGATCCAGAAACGTCACCATCTTCTCTGGGCAAAAGATAATTTAAAATGGTCTGTTGCAAAGTGGAAAACTGTTCTGTGGTCAGATGAATCAAAATTTGACATTCTTTTAGGCAGACATGGGTGCTGCATCCTCCGGACTAAAGAGGAGAGGGACCTACCAGCCTGTTTTCAGCACTCAGTTCCAAAGTGCATTAGTGCATAGGGAATGCGCTATGGAACCGCGCATTCATTTAAGGCTCACCAGTTCCTTAATGTCTTGCAGGACAATTTTATGGGTCAGATGGTAGACGCACCAACTAGAAATAAAGCATTACTGGATCTACTGATTACCAACAATACAGACCTGATCACGGATGTGGAAATACGGGGCAATTTAGGTAATAGCGATCACAGGTCAATTTGTTTCAGTATAAATCACACAAATAGGAAACGTAAAGGGAATACAAAGACACTGAATTTCAAAAGAGCCAACTTCCCTAAACTACAAACCTTGCTAAAAGGCATAAATTGGGATAAAATATTAGGAACAAAGAACACAGAGGAGAGATGGGTTTGCTTTAAGAGCATATTAAATAAGGGCATTAGCCAATGTATCCCATTGGGTAATACATTTAAAAGAGTGAACAAAAGTCCTGGATGGCTTAACTCCAATGTAAAAATGCATATAAAAGCAAAGGAGAAGGCCTTCAAAAAATACATGGTTGAGGAATCATCATCAGCATTCAGACTTTATAAAGAATGCAACAAGAAATGTAAGGGTGCAATTAGGACGACTAAGATAGAACACGAAAGACACATAGCGGAGGAGAGCAAAAAAAATCCCAAGAAATTCTTTAAGTATGTAAACAGTAAAAAAGGGAGGACAGACCATATTGGCCCCATAAAGAATTAGGAAGGACATCTGGTTACAAAGGATGGGGAGATGGCGAAGGTATTGAATTTATTCTTCTCCTCAGTCTTCACGAGTGAATCGGGGGGCTTCAGTAACCAAAACTGCAGTGTTTATCCTCATGACACATCACAGGAAGCACCTCCATGGTTAACATAGGACAGAATTAAAATTAGACTTGAGAAACTTAACATTAATAAATCACTGGGACCAGATGGCTTGCATCCGAGGGTACTTAGGGAACTCAGTCAAGTGATTGCCAGACCGTTATGCCTAATTTTTACAGACAGTCTACTGACTGGAATGGTACCAGCTGATTGGAAAAAAGCCAATGTAGCACCAATATTTAAAAAGTATGTAAACTCTTGGAGGGGATGATAAGGGACTATATACAAGATTTTAGTAATGAGAACGGTATCATTAGCAGTAATCAGCATGGATTCATGAAGAATCCTTCTTGCCAAACCAATCTACCAACCTTCTATGAGCCAATAAAGGAAGGCCCGTAGACATGGTGTATCTGGATTTTGCAAAAGCATTTGACACAGTTCCCTGTAAACGTTTACTGTAAAAAATAAGGTCCGTTGGCAAGGACCAAAGGGTGAGTACATGGATTGAAAACTGGCTACAAGGGCGAGTTCAGAGGGTGGTGATAAATGGGGAGTACTCGGAATGGTCTGGGGTGGGTAGTGGGGTCCCCTAGGGTTCTGTGCTGGGACCAATCCTATTTAATTTGTTCATAAACGACCTGGAGGATGGGATAAACAGTTCAATCTCTGTATTTGCAGACAATACTAAGCTAAGCAGGGCAATAACTTCTCCGCAGGATGTGGAAACCTTGCAAAAAGATCTGAACAAATTAATGGGGTGGGCAACTACATGGCAAATGAGGTTCAATGTAGAAAAATGTAAAATAATGCATTTGGGTGGCAAAAATATGAATTCAATCTATACACTGGGGGAGAACCTCTGAGGGAATCTAGGATAGAAAAGGACCTGGGGGTCCTAGTAGATGATAGGCTCCGCAATGGCATGCAATGCCAAGCTGTTGCTAACAAAGCAAACAGAATATTGGCATGCATTAAAAAGGGGATCAACTCCAGAGATAAAATGATAATTCTCCCGCTATACAAGACTCTGGTCCGGCCGCACCTAGAGTATGCTGTCCAGTTCTGGGTGCCAGTCCTCAGGAAGGATGTACTGGAAATGGAGCGAGTACAAAGAAGGGCAATAAAGCTAATAAAGTGTCTGGAGGATCTTGGTTATGAGGAAAGGTTGCGAGCACTGAACGTATTCTCTCTGGAGAAGAGACGCTTAAGAGGTGATATGATTTCAATTTACAAATACCGTACTGGTGACCCCACAATAGCAATAAAACTTTTTCCCAGAAGAGAGTTTAACAAGACTCGGGGCCATTCATTAAAATTAGAAGAAAAGAGGTTTAACCCTAAACCTACGTAGAGGGTTCTTTACTGTAAGAGCGGCAAGGATGTGGAATTCCCTTCCACAGGCGGTGGTCTCAGCGGGGGGCACTGATAGCTTCAAGAAACTATTAGATAAGCACCTGAATGACCACAACATACAGGGATATGTAATACTGACACATAATCACACATAGGTTGGACTTTATGGACTTGTGTCTTTTTTCAAACTCCCCTACTATGTAACTATGTAACTATGAAATGAATGCTGAAGGATATATCCAGGTTTTAGAGCTGCATATAATCCCATCCAGATGACGTCTTTTTCATGGAAGGTCTTGCATATTTCAGCAGGACAATACTAAAGGCATAATGCGTCTATGATAATAGTTTGGCTTTATAGTAAGAGTTCGGGGGCTTAACTGGCCTGCCTGCAGTCCAGATCTTTCACCAATTACAAAAACAGTATTTTTGCATCTTGAAACAGAAAATATGTCAGACGACCCAGGACTGTTGAGCAGTTCGAATCCTATATCTGGCAAGAATGGGATTGCATTCCTCTCCCAAAACTCCAGAAACTGGTCTCCTCCTGTTCCCAGACATTTACAGTATGTTAAGAGGAGGGAGTGAACCCCTACAGCTTACTTCTAGATTCCGGGAGTTTTTTGAGGCACTGTATACTTCCACTGTAACATATGATATGGAACCTATGCCCACCTTCCTTGCAGATATTCAGCTCTCGCGTCTCACTGAGGATCAGATTGCTATGTTGGAGGCACTACTCACGATAGTTGAAATTGCTGAGGGTATGTAAAAAAATTCCTATTTCAAATCCCCGGGAATGGACGGTTTGTCCACTGAATTTTATTTCCATTATTGAGAAACTTTCATTCCAAAACTTCTATCCATTTAACCATATTTTTGATACCTCTACCTTGCCGTCTTCTATGCAAGAGGCGCTTATAGTACTCATACCTAAACCTGGGAAAGGACTCTGGCTTCCTGAATCATACCATTCTATCTCATTACTACAAGTAGATATTAAAATTCTTGCTAGGGTACTTGCCAGACGCATAAACCATGTAATACTATCCTTGATCCATAAAAAAAACAATCAGGCTTTATGCCTGGACGTAATACTTCTTTTAATCTCCAAAGACTGTTTATTAATTTGCAGGCCTCTGATAACATTGGTACTAGGGTGATAGTTGCTTTAGATACAGCTAAGCCTTTTTATTCGGTTGAGTGGTGCTACCTGTGTAAATGCTTTGAATGTTATGGTTTGGGCCCTAAGTTTAAAAAAGGGGTGCAATTACTGTACCAGGCTCCAGCAGCTAGGATCCTGGCTAACGGTTGGGTTTCAGACTCGTTTCCTCTATCTAAGCAGAACACGGCAGGGTTGGCCCTTTCCCCTTTATTATATGCAATGGCAGCAGAATCCTTGGCTATGACTTTGCGATCCCACCCTTTGAATCAGAGTCTAAGTTTGGGTCCACTAGTAGAAAAGATCAGTATGTGTGCGGATGACACGTTACTCTATTTAGCAGATTTGGGTCCCTCTTTGCATACTACTCTGCAAATTATTGAGCAATTTGGGCTATTTTCTGACCTCAAAATAAAATGGAAAAAATCCCAGATCCTCCCCCTTGAAAGTTTTCCACCACCCAGTGATCAGGCCTCACTCCTTTTTATAGAGAGATAGTAAGACTAAATACCTAGGAGTTTCAGTGACCAAATCTGCTGATTACATTTCTTCCAATCTTGAGCCTTTGTACGCTATTGTCAAATCCAATATACAGGTGTGAGCTTTCTTACCTCTGGGAGTCATGGGAAGAATACATTTAATAAAAATGATACTCCTCCCTAAGATATTTTATATCCTATGGCATTCTCCAATCTACCTGCCCCTAAGGTATTTTAAATCTCTGGAAGCTATACTTAATACATTTGTGTGGTGTTCTAGTAGGCACAAACTATCTTGGCGTACGCTCATAAACCTTACAGATCTTGGAGGGGCAGCTCTCTTGAATTATAACCTATACTATATTGCGGCCCAACTATCCCATTTATTCCATATAGACAAAACAGACACTCTTAGATTTAGCACCCTACTCTGCCCTAAATGGGCACAATTGTCCTCTGACCCTTTTAGTGCCACCACATGTGGTCTACGAGGGACTGTCTTGCCAGGGGACCAAACATCCCTTCTATATCAATATAGGGAAATTTGGGACTTGGCCTCTGATTAATCAAAACCTCCCTCAGTATGATTACACTCCCCTATGGCGCAATAGATCACTTTCTGAACACCTTTCTATCCCTAATACAGATATGTGGAGTATAAGGGGTATATATTTCCTATGTCATCTCTTGTCCTCTGACAGTCTTAAAACATTTGATAGGCTGAATTCTCATTGCCTAAAATATATGTTTTTCAGATATTTACAGGTCCGTCATACATTACAAACTCACTTATCTTCAACATTCACGCAGCCAGTGTCTAATCCCCTCTTGGAAGGGGTTAAGGGAGAAGACTCTCATTAATTGATATCTATATTCTCTAGTATATTACTCCTTCCCTCTGCATGCCAGTTGGCCTACGGGCTTAAGTCATTGTGGGAGGCAAATGTGAGAGAAATGGATGATAAAAAGTGGAGTGAGGTTCTGGACACTTGCAAAGCGGTGTCAGCTTGGTTGTCTGATTGCCTCACCCAGTTATATATTATGCTTCGCTCCTAATTTACCCTGCTTAGATTAGCCTGCTATAAATGTGGTCAAAGTATTACTTGTCCCATGTGTAGCCTTAGCTCTGTTACCTTTTATCGCTTACTATGGGCTTGCCCTATTATGCAGATATTCTGGACACAGGTTGTCAGATTCCTTCACAACATCATGGCCCCCCATTAACCTTGCACTCTAAACAGTATGTGTTAAGTCTTTTTTCCTAAAACCTAGACAAATTTTCCTACACAAAACCCCGTTTACAGACAGAAAATTGATAGACAGTGGTTGAGGGCTGCACCTCCCGAATTGACAGCTTGGATTCGTGAAATAAATAATACTCTGCCCTACAAGAAAATGTTATACATCCACAGAGGATGCTCATCTAAATACAATAAGGTTTGAGATCGCTGGTTACATTCTACCCCTATGTGTGTGTGATAACACTATACCTGAGTAGTTATTCCCTTGAATAGAATGCAGCCCGATTTGTATCCGCTTTATGTACTTCTTTCTTACATATATAACTTCCATTACGACTGTGTACCTGGTATTCTTGCTCTCTCCCTATAGCTGTTATGCACATCTCCATTGAGAGCTCTTGGGCTTCTCATGAGCGACACCTTAGTATATTTAGTGACAGTTTCATGTCTATGCTTTAATGGTGATATCTTTCTTTTATTTTTATTTTTTATGTCCATTTTGCCTTGTTACGCATTGTATCATCTGGGGAAAATAGGACCCTGTTCTTCTTGAATTGTGCCTGTAATTACTGTTTTGTACCTTATGTTCCTATTGTGATCCTTTGTACTTATTTTAAAACAATCACTGTTTTAATGGATAAAAAGGAGGGGATGCTACACCGTGCTAAACATGCTGCTGTCCCAACTTTTTTGTGACGTGTAGCTGCCGTCAATTTCAAGATTAACTTTTTTCTTGAAACAGTAGATTTTCTTCTTTAAAATGTTTGAAGTGTTTTTTATTTTCTATTGTGAATAAAATGTGTGATTATGAGATTTGGAAAGCATTCTGTTTTTATGTAGATTTTACTCCGCTGCCCAATTTTTCTGGAATTGGGGTTGTAGTACTGCGTAGCAGGAAATACTGGTTTGACTCAAAAGATCCTAATTACTTTGTGGCATGGATACCACATTCTACAAACATTCCTTCAAGATTCTGCTTCGTGTTGACGTAATTGTATTGTGCAATTTCTGCAAATCTGTCAAATGTACAGTAATGCTGTGAATCTTCAATATCTCATCCCAGCAGAGTTATGTTGGTTTCAAATCCAGTGACTGGCCTACCACTATTGTGCTTTAATAGAAATTAAGATTTGTCAGACCAGGTTACGCTTTTCCGGTTTTCAGCTGTCCAGTTTTGGGGATCCTGTACCCACAGCAGCCTAAGGTTTCTGTTCTTAGCTGAGAGGAGTGGAACCCAACTAGGTCTTCTGCTGTTGTAGCCCATCTGCCTCAAGGTTTGATGTGTTGTGCATCCTGAGATGCAAAGAAAGTATACAGTAACTCAGATAACCATTCTGTCCTCTCTCCTATGACCTCTCATCATCAAGGCTTTTCCATCCACAGAACTGCTGATCACAAGGTGCTTTTTGGCTTTCACAGAAATAACAGAAAAACACAAACCAGCCCATCTGGCACCAACAATTATGGCACAGTCAAATCAAATTGTTTCCTAATTCTGGTTTTGATGTCAGTATAAACTAGAGCTCCTGCACTGAATCTACATGATTTTATGCAATATTCTGCTGTTGTGTGATTGGAATTAGATCATTTATTTAATTAGCAAGTGTATAGGTGTTCCTAATAAATTTGTGTGGTTGGCTTATGTACAGTGGGTATAGAAAATAATCGCCCCCCTTTTAATATAATCACATTTTGTTGCTTTGCAGCCTGAAATGAAGACATACACATTTTATTTATCCAGCTGTATTTACTCAGTGCAACTTATAATATCCAAGTGAAAGATATAACACCAACATGTCAGAAAATAAAACAGAATCACTTCTGTTGGAAAAAGGATCACCCCTTGTGTTAGTATTTTGTTGTACCACCTTTTACTTTAATTACAGCCTTAAGTCTTTTTTGATATGTCTCTACTAACTTTGCACACCTAGACTTTCCTATATTTGCCCACTCTTCTTTGCAGAGCTGCTCAAGTTCAGTTAAATTTGATGGTGTCCATTTGTGGACTGCAGGCTTCAGGTCATTCCACAGATTTTCAATGGGGTTTAAGTCTGGACTTTGACTAGGCCATGCAAGGGCATTCACCCATTTCTCCTTCAACCACTGTGTGGTCATTTTTGCTGTGTGCTTTGGGTTATTGTCATGGTAAACCTTCTTTCCATTGACAACTTTCTGGCACAGGGCAGCAGACTTTCCTCAAGAATTTGACAGTATTTTGCCCCATTAATTTTTCCTTCTATCCTGACAAGTGCTCCAGTCCCTTCTGCAGAGAAACACCCCCCCCCCCCCATAACAGGACATTACCACCTCCATGCTTTACTGTAGGAATGGTGTTATTTGGATGGTGAGCTGTATTGGATTTCTGCCAGACATATCGTTTTGTGTTGTGGCCAAATAATTAAATTTTAGTCTTATCTGACCATAACACATTTTTTCATGTGGCCTCAGAATCTTCAAGATGCGCTTTGGCAAAGCTCAGTGTGACTGCATGTGGCATTTCCTGAGGAGTGGCTTTTCTTGCAGCTCTCCCATACAAGCCACGTGTGGATAATTTGTGATGTTGTTGTGTCATGCACACAATGACCACTTGTCATAAATTCTTGCAACTGCTTCAGAGTTGCTGTAGACCTCTTGGTAGCCCCTCTGACCAGTTTCCTCCTGGCTCTTTCATCTAGTTTTGAGCGACGTCCTGTTCCAGGGAGGGTCTGTGTTGTACCAAATACATTCCACTTCTTAATAATGAACTTCACTATACTTATAGGCATTGATAAAACCTTTTTAATTTTTGTGTATCTATCTCCTGACTTGTGCCTGTCCACAACTTTATCCTGGAGATCTTTTGACAGTGCCTTGCAACCCATTATTATTATTAATATATTATACAGGATTTGTAGAGTGCCAACAGTTTGCACAGCACTTAACAAAATGAGGCCAGGCATTACAGTTACATTATAATTTGGTACAAGAGGAATCAGAGGGCCCTGCTCTTTAGAGCTTACAATTTAAAAGGGAGGGTCATTTGATACAAAAGGTAATAGCTGTGGGGGATGAGCTGATGGAGAAAGTAAAACGGTGCATTAGTTAGAAGCAGGATAGGCATTTTTAAAGAGAAGGGTTTTCAGGGATCGTCTATAGATGGATAGATTAGGGGACAGTCGGACAGATTGGGGTAGGGAGTTCCAAAGGATGGGAGAAGCTCTGGAGAAGTCCTGGAGATGAGCACATAGTTTATTTATTTGCTTCAGTTGGCACTACCAGGGACTGAAATGCCCCAGGAAAGCTCTTTACATGCTGAGCTATTCAAAATGACAACAACTGATCACAGTTGAAAGGCTTTGTGTGTCATTGAGAAGGTGATTTAACTACCCATGATTGAGTTTACATGTCATTTTTAGTAGGGGGGTGATCCTTTTTCCAACTCAGTGATTCTGTTTTTGAGTTTTTTGGGGGTTTTTTTTCTGACATGTTGGTGTTATATCTTTCCCTTGGATTTTATAACTTACACTGAGTAAATAAAGCTGGATAAAACAAAAACTGGGTCTGTCCTAATTTGAGGCTGCATTTCAAAGGGGGTTGATTCTTTTCTATACCCACTGTCTATTCAGTGTGGCATAGAAAAGACTCCTATATTCATGGAGACATATATTACTGCCCTGCAACTAGCAGGCAACCTGAGACTTCTGCTTGAAGCTTCCCGCACAGGTATTTGGTTTCCCACCAGAGATTTTGCCTAATGCCACGTACACACGATCGGAATTTCGGCCCGCAAAAGACCGATGAGAGTTTTTCGTCGGAAAATGCGACCGTGTGTATGCTTCATCGGACTTTTTCTGGCCGAATTCCAGCCAGCAAAAGCTTGAGAGCATGTTCTTTTTCGGTCGGGAAAAGTCCCTATGCGAAAATGCGATCATCTGTGGCAATTCCGACGTGCAAAACTCCTACGCATGCTCGGAAACAATTCGACGCATGCTCGGAAGCATTGAACTTCATTTTCTCGTCTCGTCGTAGTGTTGTACGTCACCGCGTTCCTGACGGTCGTAAGTTCAGCAAACTTTTGCGTGACCTTGTGTATGCAAGGCAAACTTGAGCGGAATCCCGTCGGAAAAGCCGTCATATCTTTTTCCGACGAGAAGTCCGATCGTGTGTTCGCGGCATAAAGGTTCTTAAAGTGTAGACCCCACCCTGGTATACACCTCTCAGCTTTGATGTTCCCCTGGGCCCTTTGCTATTTCTTCCATTCTAAGGAATGCACCTAAGATCACATCTGCGCTGGGTGTTTGCAATGAATTCACCTGCACAATAGCTCTAAAAGACAGACTGAATCAATTGTACTGAATATTAATAGCACCTCCACTCAGTGCACCATTAAGTCTCTCATTAGCATGCAGGACAAGGCATACCCAATGCATACCCAGACAAAGATCTCTCACCATTCACATCATGTATTAACAGTAAATTCAGTTTATCTGGATGTAATATTACCCCAGCATCTGTGCTGCAGCTTCCCTTTGTGCGTGCGTGGGTCCCTCTGATGTCACCAGAAAAACAGTTAGATGGTATGCACGGCCGATAAGTGATTTAAAAGAAGCAATTGACGTTCCTTTTAACCCACGACTGTCAAATTGAATTGATAATAATGGAACCCGACAAGATGAACGTTAAAAAAAGAAATTGTCAAATTGATCCACTTCATTGGACCATTAGAAATATAATTACTTATTTCAGCCGTTTTGTTTTATCCAAATGTTTCCAAATCACAGTAGATTTGTCTAAAGTGGCTATCGGCATATCAAAACGCATGTGGAAAATTAAAGCGTACACCTCGCTTGCTTACAGCCGCTCCGCCGGCTTCATAATAAATAACACAGCCAAATAATTTGTTTTTAGCCTTAAATTTTTTTTTTTTTTTTTTACATAGGACTAACAGCATCACTGAGGCATAAAGCATACCTTGGCATTCGGTAATGTCATAAGCGCTGGCCTGTGCGAAATGTCACTGGAGGAAGCTGCATTTGGGTTTCATATTAGATGGGACCCAAGCTGAGACTGCTATTGCCTGCCACGTATGTGCTTCTTCAGCAAGGAAAAGATCCGGCTTTAGTGAACTGAGAGTTCGATTGGTTCATTTGGATGACTACGATCCTTGGCCTGGGTTGTTAAATTAGCCTGAAGGCTTACACACAACAGGCCTCATCTACTGAAACGTCTAACAGAAGTAATGTACTTTGTTAGCCAGCTTAGCCAGTCCAATTATTCCCATCATTCTTTCATACTGCATAGAGCCACGGCTGCTTTTATTAAGGTGTAAAAAAGAGCATTTGTGTAATTTCAATAAAAAAATAAAGCACTGCGGATGGCATACAAAAATAAAGCAAATCTATATAAATATAATATATATATATATATATATATATATATATATATATATATATATATATATATATATATATATATATATATACTGTATTTATTGGCATATAACACACACTTTTTCACCCTGAAAATCAGGTGCAAATAGCGTGTACAATTTTAGCTGCCTCGGAGGGGACAGGGAGGGGGGCGGGACGATTACATACAGTGAGAATCTCCTGTTTACTTGGTGGCCTCTGTAATAGGAAGTCCCGTCTCCTGGGCCGCCATTGAAACACTGTCCTGTCTGTCATAGGAGATTCTCACTGTATGTAATCTGTCGTGCTCGTCCTGCCCCCCTCCCTGTCCCCTCTAGCCTGCAGATGGGCATTGATCAGGCTGCACAGATGGCAACGTTGAGGCTGCTGCATTGAAGGCAATGGTGAGGCTGCTGCATTGATGGCAATGGTGAGGCTGCTGCATTGAAGGCAATGGTGAGGCTGCTGCATTGAAGGCAATGGTGAGGCTGCTGCATTGAAGGCAATGATGAGGCTTCTGCATTGATGGCAATGGTGAGGCTGCTGCATTGATGGCAATGGTGAGGCTGCTGCATTGATGTGGACTGATGAGGCTGCATTGATGGCACTTGTAAAGCTGCAGATGGTCACTGACCCTTATTTTGCTTCAAAGTTCCTTATTTAAAATTAGATTTTTTTCCCAGAAACTTCCCTCTTAAAATGAATGTGCGTGTTATACGCCGATAAATACGGTATATATATATATATATATATATATAGCAAAAATACAGCAAAAATAATCAAATAACAAATAATATTTACATAACATGAAAACATCTGCAGTGCTTTAAAATTTAGGTTGATTACAGAACAAATATGGTATTCTCCATCATTCATAGGTTTACAATGCCATAAGAATGTTTGCAGAATAACATGTA
Organism: Lithobates clamitans; assembly: GCA_037952925.1. Taxonomy (NCBI): domain Eukaryota; kingdom Metazoa; phylum Chordata; class Amphibia; order Anura; family Ranidae; genus Lithobates; species Lithobates clamitans. The sequence goes on along the minus strand of JBBGZY010000028.1, from coordinate 3,628,929 downwards.
CTTATCTTTACTTTTAGTAATTTTCATGCTAATGGTAATATAGCGACAACCTGTATTTTTTTTTTTTGGAGTCAAAGCACAGGTGTGATGTTTTCTCTATGCTGGATACACTTACAAGATGCAGTTTAAGGTTGCCAATCATCCGTAAATTTACAGACAGTTTGTAAATACCGTCCAATTTACAAGCTGTCCATAAATGTCTGTTATGGACAGCGGCTGCCCTAAAAAAAAAAAAAAAATGTCTTTCAGCTGACTTTAGAAAGTGTGCAGTTTTGAAGCTGGCTGGGCACGCAGTGATGTCATGGCGCCGCTCGGCACATTTAACCACTTCAATACCAGGCACTTTCACCCCTCCCTGCCCAGGACAATTTTCATCTTTCAGCGCTGTCGCACTTTGACAATTGCGCAGTCATACAACACTGTACCCAAACTACATTTTTATCATTTTTTTTGGTGGTATTTGATCACCTCTAGGGTTTTTATTTTTTGCTAAAAAAAAGACCGAAATTTTTGAAAAAAAAAAGGTTTTCTAAGTTTGTCATAAAATTTTGTTCCCTCCTTCACTGATGGGCGCTGATGAGGCGGCACTGATGAACACTAATAAATTGGCACTGATAAGATGGCACTGATGGGCACTGATGAAGAGGGACTGATATGTAGAATTGATGGGCACTGATATGCAGCACTGATGGGCACCGATAGGTGGCACTGATATGCAGCACTGATAGGCACTGATAGAACGGCTGCAAAGATAATAAAAGTATACACTGCGCTAAATTCAAAAAGTATATGGTGCAGAGCAGCTACATACAAGGTGACAACAACCAAAAAATCATGTGAAAGTAAAATGTAAACAAGAAGGATGCTTAAAGCGTCCGACGCGTTTCGATCAATGGATCGTCTACTGGGGCATCAATTGATCGAAACGCGTCGGGCGCTTTCAGCATCCTTCTTGTTGCCCATCTTTGTTTTTATACCCTGTGATCACATTTTATTGTTACCTGGCTTTTTTAGCAATAAAAATCCCACTTTGCTCATCTACGCTATGTGGAGCCTGTTTATTTTTTCTCCACATATCAACTGAGAGATCAAACCAGCCTTCACTTCAGCTTTTTACGTGACGCACTGTTCCCTCTGATTCGCACCTTGGCCATCCTTTGGGAGGACCCACCTGGCGGCCCCGGGAGATCCACGCAGAGTTTGACCCAGAAGGTTCGCAGAGCTGTGATGTCCGCTTTCAGGCCCTGAGAGGCAACCCGCTCGAGTGACTCCCTGTCGCTGACAAGGGGGTCCAATGTATCTGGTAAGAGTTTCTTACACACCATCTTTACCAAGTCACATGCAGTTGTGAGATACAGCTTTGGGATGATCTGATGATCATCCACATACCATTTCCAGTGGGACATTCCATGTATATTTGTTTTCTATTCACTCACTGGACTTTATTTACCTTCATTGAGAGACTTATAAGTTTTATCATTGCTGTGTTCACCATTCATGGATATTTGTTTTTCAGTTGTTTTCTTGATTGAAGACTTTTTACACAATTTATGCGCTACGTTTTACTTTCACTGATAGAACGGCGTTGATTGGCACTGACGAACAGTAATAGATGGCACTGATGGGCAGCACTGATGGTGAGGTACTGATAGGTGTTACTGCTGGGCACTGATTGTCACTGTAATGGGCACTGATTGGCACTGTGGTGGGCTCTGATTGGCACTGTGGTGGGCTCTGATTGGTACTGTGGGACTTTATTGAGGGGCACCACTGGCAGCTATTGGGCACCGATTGGCAGCTGATTGGCACATCTGATCGGGTCTGTGCTGATAATTAATGTGCTAATTATCAGCACAGACCCCCCCCCCCCTCTGACAGGGAGAGCTGCCGATTGGCTATCCCTGTCAGTGCAAACCGAGGAATGCCGTTTACCGGCTCTTCCTGGTTCACGTGATAATCAGCTGTGATTGGTCACAGCTGATCACGTGGTAAGAAGCCTCTGTCAGCAGCTCCTTACCATGATCAGAGATGCTGCGTGTCATTTTGACACGCCGCACTCGCGATCGCCACGCTGCGCGCCCCCCGTGTGCGTGCGCCGGCATGTTATCCTGCTAGACGTCATATGACGCCCAGTCAGGAAAACAGAACCACTTCCCGGCCGTCAATCTGCTATAGGCCAGGCGGGAAGTGGTTAATGAACTGTTATTGGAGGACTCTGGTCGAGAAGACTTGAGTGATGGTGATGAGAAGCCACCAGCGCCGAGCTGCCCTGACTCTCTGGACTGTGTCTGACTACCTGCCTCTGCTGCCTCTAAGTGAGCAATGGAGGAGCCTGGAGGAAGTCAGGTCCCAGCCAGCCAAGCCACACAAAGTTTTGGGGGGGGGGGGATCACTGATGTAAGGGGGGAGTGAATAATACACAAAGGTAAGGGGGGACACTGATATAAAGGTTCCCCTTATATCAGAATCCACCCCATATTCGAGTTCTCAGTGTTCCCCCTTAAATCATTTAAAACATGCTACTTTTTCAATATTTATCACCCCCCCTTTTTTTTTTTTTAACATGCTAACACTGTACCATAGTAAGATAGTTCTGTAAACGAACGCACACAGAAATGTTATGAAACTGTGAAAACATTCTAGCATGCTTTCATTCACAGAACGATCTCCCTTTGGTGAAGTGTTACAATTTATTTCCATTCCTGGGCTCAGGGCAGAACGTTCCCACACTGAATCATTGTATACTTTTAACTTACTGCCCAGTGCGGAGTTCCCCTCATTGTTAGTTTGTACATTGCTAAAATACTGACTGCCTACTGCAGAAAACAAATCACGAATGTGTGTGTGTTCTTTAGTAAATTGACTTTATTTATTTATCTCTTTTTTTCAGTATTTACTTCACATTCAATATTTCACTTTGATGAATTTATTTTTATTATCTCGTATGATACTTCTGAAACATGTGTCACATGACCTTCATATCGCATGTGAAATCCTTTCGTGATCAAGCACTTCACTGTTACGCGTTTCACTGTGTGAAACGCGCCAACGTTCCTGTGTGTCTGTGCTGTTATTCCTGTCAGTTTGGAAATAAATGATCATCACCCTCCTGTCACTTTCTTTTGGTTTCTAAATCCTTTAGTGAATTGACCCTATTGTGTTAATGCACCCATTCATTTAGAATGGGCTTCCAATGTACTGAGGGAAAAAAGTATTTGATCCCCTGCTGATTTTGTACGTTTGCCCGCTGAGAAATGACCAGACTAAAATTTTAATGGTAGGTTTATTTTAACAGTGAGAGACAGAATAACAAACATATCAATTTCAAAAAAGTTATAAATTGATTTGCATTTTAATGAGTGAAATAAGTATTTGACCCCTTCGCAAAACATGACTTAGTACTTGGTGGCAAAACCCTTGTTGGCAATCACAGAGGTCAGACGTTTCTTGTAGTTGGCCATCAGGTTTGCACACATCTCAGGAGGGATTTTGTCCCACTCCTCTTTGCAGATCCTCTCCAAGACCTTAAGGTTTTGAGGCTGACTTTTGGTAACTTGAACCTTCAGCTCCCTCCACATATTTTCTATGGGATTAAGGTCTGGAGACTGGCTAGGCCACTCGAGGACCTTAATGTGCTTCTTCTTCAGCCACACCTTTGTTGCCTTGGCCATGTGTTTTGGATAATTTATCATGCTGGAATACCCATCCACGACCCATTTTCAATGCCCTGGCTGAAGGAAGGAGATTCTCACACAAGATTTGGCGGTACATGGCCCCATCCATCTTCCCTTTGATGCGGTGAAGTTGTCCTGTCACCTTAACAGAAAAACACACCCAAGGCATAATCTTTCCACCTCCATGTTGAACGGCGGCGATGGTGTTCTTGGGGTCATAGGTATCATTCCTCCTCCTCCAAACATGAGTTGAATTGATGCCAAAGAGCTTGATTTTGGTCTCATCTGACCACAACACTTTCACCCAGTTCTCCTCTGAATCAATCAGATGTTCATTAGCAAAAGTTCAGACAGATCTGTACAAGTGCTTACTTGAGCAGGGGGACCTTGCAGGCGCTGCAGGATTTCAGTTCTTCACGACGTAGTGTGTTACCAATTGTTTTCTTGGTGACTATGGTCCCAGCTGCCTTGAGATCATTGATGAGATTCTCCCGTTTAGTTCTGGGCTGATTCCTCACCATTCTCATGATCATTGAAACTCCACGAGGTGAGATCTTGCATGGAGCCCCAGACCGAGGGAGATTGACAGTTATTTTGTGTTTCTTCCATTTACAAATAATCGCACCAACTGTTGTCCGCCTCTCACCAAGCTGCTTTGCGAATGTCTTGTAGCCCATTCCAGCCTTGTAGGTCTACAATCTTGTCCTTGGCATCCTTGGACAGCTCTTTGGTCTTGGCCATGGTGGAGAGATTGGAATCTGATTGATTGCTTCTGTGGACAGGTGTCTTTTATACAGGTAACAAGCTAAGATTAGGAGCACTCCCTTTAAAAATGCTCCTAATCTCAGCTTGTTACCTGTATAGAAAACACCTGGGAGCCAGAAATCTTGCTTATTGATAGAGGATCAAATACTTATTTCACTCATTAAAATGCAAATCAGTGTATAACTTTTTTGAAATGCGTTTTTCTGGATATTTTTTTGTTATTCTGTCTCTCACTGTTAAAATAAACCTACCATTGAAATTATAGACTGATCATTTCTTTGTCAGTGGGCAAACTTACAAAATCAGCAGAAGATCAAATACTTTTCCCCCTCACTGTACACTCACCTGCCACTTTATTAGGTACACCTATTCAATATCTTGGTAACACAAATTGCTAATCAGTCAATCACATGGCAGCAACTCAATGCATTTAGGCATCTAGACGCGGTGAAGACATACATAGTTACATATTTGGTAAGGTTGAAAAAAGACACAAGTCCATCAAGTCCAACCTGTGTGTATGCTCCTTTATGTCAATATTACATTATATATCCCTATATGGTATGGTCATTTAGGTGCCTATCTAATATTTTTTGGCAATTTATCTATGCTCCCTGCTGAAACCACTGCTTATGAAGAGAATTACACATTCTTACCACTCTTACTGTAAAGAATCCTCTACGCAGTTTCCGGTTAAATCGCTTTTCTTCTAATTTTAGTGAATGGCAGCGAGTCTTTTTAAATGCCCTTTCACAGAAAGGTTTTATCCCTATTGTGGGGTCACCAGTACGGTATTTGTAATCATATCCCTTCTCAAGCGTTTCTTCTCCAGAGAGAATAAGTTCAATGCTTGTAATCTTTCCTCATAACTAATATCTTCCAGACCCTTTATTAGCTTAGTTGCCCTTCTTTGTACTCGCTCCATTTCCAGTACATCCTTCCTGAGGACTGGTGCCCAGAACTGGACAACATAATCTAGGTGCGGCCGGACCAGAGTCTTGTAGATTGGGAGAATTATTGTTTTATCTCTGGAGTTGATCCCCTTTCCAATGCATGCTAATATTCTGTTTGCTTTGTTAGCAGCAGCTTGGTATTGCATGCCATTGCTGAGCCTATCATCTACTAGGACCCCCAGGTCCTTTTCCATCCTAGATTCCCCCAGAGGTTCTCCCCCAGTGTAGATTGCACTCATATTTTTGCCACCCAAATGCTTTATTTTACATTTTTCTACATTAAACCTCATTTACCATGTAGTTGCCGACCCCATTCATTTGTTCAGATCTTTTTGCAAGGTTTCCACATCCTGCAGAGAAGTTATTGCCCTGCTTAGCTTAGTATCGTCCGCAAATACAGAGATTGAACTGTTTATCCCATCCTCCAGGTTGTTTATGAACAAAAAAAATAGGATTGGTCCCAGCATAGAACCCTGGGGGACCCCACTACCCACCGCTGAGCATTCCGAGTACTCCCCATATCACCACCCTCTGAACTCGCCCTTGTAGCCAGTTTTCAATCCATGTACTCACCCTATGGTCCATGCCATCGGACCTTATTTTGTACAGTAAACATTTATGGGGAACTGTGTCAAATGCTTTTGCAAAATCCAGATACACCACGTCTACGGGCCTTCCTTTATCTAGATGGCAACTCACCTCTTCATAGAAGGTTAATAGATTGGTTTGGCAAGAATGATTCTTCATGAATCCATGCTGATTACTGCTAATGATACCGTCCTCGTTACTAAAATCTTTTATATAGTCCCTTATCATCCCCTCCAAGAGTTTACATACTATTGATGTTAGACTAACTGAACTGTAATACCCTGGGATGTATTTTAGGCCCTTTTTAAATATTGGTGCTACATTGGCTTTTCTCCAATCACCTGATACCATTCCAGTCAATAGACTGTCAGTAAAAATTAGGAACAATGGTCTGGCAATTACTTGACTGAGTTCCCTAAATATCCTCGGATGCAAGCCATCTGGTCCCGGTGATTTATTAGTGTTAAGTTTCCCAAGCCTAATTTTAATTCTGTCCTCTGTTTACCATGGAGGTGCTTCCTGTGTTGTGTCATGAGGATAAACACTGCAGTTTTGGTTACTAAAGCCCCCCAATTCCCTTGTGAAGACTGAGGAGAAGAATACATTCAATACCTTCGCCATCTCCCCATCCTTTGTAACCAGATGTCCTTCCTCATTCTTTATGGGGCCAATATGGTCTGTCCTCCCTTTTTTACTGTTTACATACTTAAAGAATTTCTTGGGATTTTTTTTTGCTCTCCTCCGCTATGTGTCTTTCGTGTTCTGTCTTAGCCGCCCTAATTGCACCCTTACATTTCTTGTTGCATTCTTTATAAAGTCTGAATGCTGATGATGATCCCTCAACCTTGTATTTTTTGAAGGCCTTCTCCTTTGCTTTTATATGCATTTTTACATTGGAGTTAAGCCATCCAGGACTCTTGTTCACTCTTTTAAATGTATTACCCAATGGGTTGTATTGGCTAATGTGCTTATTTAATATGCTCTTAAAGCAAACCCATCTCTCCTCCGTGTTCTTTGTTCCTAAGATTTTATCCCAATTCATGCCTTCTAACCAGGTTCATAGTTTAGGGAAGTTGGCTCTTTTGAAATTCAGTGTCTTCCCCTTATGTTTCCTATTTGTGTGATTTATACTGAAGCCAATTGACCTGTGATCGCTATTTCCAAAATTGCCCCGTATTTCCACATCCATGATCAGGTCTGTATTGTTGATCCAGTTACACTTTATTTCTAGTTGGTGTATCTACCATCTGAACCATGAAATTGTCCTGCAAGACATTTCGGAACTGGCGAGCCTTAGACAAGGTTCCCTCCGCCCAGTCTATGTCTGGATAATTAAAATCCCCCATTATGATAATATGATAACACTTCCCTTCCTTGCTGCTAATCCAGCATATATATATGTATGTGTGTGTGTATGTGTATATATATATATATATATATCTCACAAAAGTGAGTACACCCCTCATATTTTTGTAAATATTTTATTATATCTTTTCATGTGACAACACTGAAGAAATGACACTTTGCTACAATGTAAAGTATTGAGTGTACAGATTGTATAACAGTGTAAATTTGCTGTCCCCTCAAAATAACGCAACACACAGCCATTAATGTCTAAACCGCTGGCAACAAAAGTGAGTAGACTCCTAAGTGAAAAGGTCCAAATTGAGTCCAAAGTGTCAATAGTGAAAAGTGAAAATTTCCAAATTGGGCCCAATTAACCATTTTCCCTCCCCTGGGTCACGTGACTCGTTAGTGTTACAAGGTCTCCGGTGTGAATGGGGAGGTGGTGTGTCAAATTTGGTGTTATTGCTCTCACTCTCTCATACTGGTTACAGGAAATTCAACATTCCACCTCATAGCAAAGAACTCCCTGAGCATCTGAAAAAAAAGAATTGTTGCTCTACATAAAGAGGGGTAGGCAACCTCAGCACTCCAGCTGTGGTGAAACTACAAATCCCATCATGCCTCTGCAAGACCCTAACAATCACAGGCATGACTCCTAGAGACAATGTCTCATGGTACTTGTAGTTTCAAAACAGCTGGAGGGCCGAGGTTGCCTACCCCTGGCCTAGGCTATAGGAAGATAGCCAAGACCCTGAAACTGAGCTGCAGCATGGTGGCCAAGACCATACAGCGGTCTAACAGGACAGGTTCCACTCAGAACAGGCCTCGCCATGGTCGACCAAAGAAGTTGTATAACAGTGTAAATTTGCTGTCCCCTCAAAATAACTCAAAACACAGCCTTTAATGTCTAAACCGCTGACAACAAAAGTGAGTACACCCCTAAGTAAAAAATGTCCAAATTGGGCCCAATTAGCCATTTTCCCTCCCCGGTGTCATGTGACTTGTTAGTGTTACAAGGTCTCAGGTGTGAATGGGGAGGTGGTGTGTTAAATTTGCTTTGGTAAACTTGTTATCACTCTCACTCTCTTACTGGTCATTGGAAGTTCAACATGGCACCTCATGGCAAAGAACTCTCTGAGGATCTGAAAAAAAAGAATTGTTGCTCTACATCAGTGGTTCTCAACACCTGTCCTCAGGACCCACTAACAGGCCAGATTTTAAGTATTAACTTTGGGGAGATGCAGACTAGAATACTGCAATCCCTGAGCAGCAAATGTTATGACCTGTGATGTATTTCAGTTATCTTGCAAACCTGGCCTGTTAGTGGGTCCTGAGAACAGGAGTTGAGAACCACTGCTCTATAAGAAGATTGCCAAGACCCTGAAACTGAGCTGCAGCACGGTGACCAAGACCATACAGCGGTTTAACAGGAGAGGTTCCACTCAGAACAGGCCTCACCAAGGGCGACTAAATAAGTGCTCAGCCTCATATCCAGAGGTTGTCTTTGGTAAATAGTGCCAAAGTATGAGTGCTGCCAGCATTGCTGCAAAGGTTGAAGGAGTGGGGGGGTCAGCCTGTCAGTGCTCAGACCATATGCCACACACTGCATTAAATTGGTCTGCTTTACTGTCGTCCAAGAAGGAAGCCTCTTCTAAAGATGATGCACAAGAAAGCCCACAAACAGTTTGCTGAAGACAAGCAGACTAAGGACATGGATTACTGGAACCATGTCCTGTGGTTTGATGAGACCAAGATAAACTTATTTGGTACGTCTTGCCTGCAGTCAAGCATGGTGGTGGGAGTGTCATGGTCTGGGGCTGCATGAGTGCTGCCGGCACTGGGGAGCTACAGTTCATTGAGGGTACCATGAGTGCCAACATGTACTGTGACATACTGAAGCAGAGCATGATCCCCTCCCTTCGGAGACTGGGCTGCAGGGCAGTATTCCAACATAACAACCCCAAACACACCTCCAAGACAACCACTGTCTTGCTAAAGGAGCTGAGGGTAAAGGTGATGGACTGGCCAAGCATATCTCCAGACCTAAACCCTATTGACCATCTGTGGGGCATCCTTAAACAAAAGGTGGAGGAGCGCAAGGTCTCTAACATCCACCAGCTCCGTGATGTCATCATGGAGGAGTAGAAGAGGACTCCAGTGACAACCTGTGAAGCTCTGGTGAACTCCATGCCCAAGAGGGTTAAGGCAGTGCTGGAAAATAATGGTGGCCACACAAAATATTGACACTTTGGACCCAATTTGGACCTTTTCACTTAGGAGTGTACTCACTTTTGTTGCCAGCGGTTTAGACATTAATGGCTGTGTGTTGAGTTATTTTGAGGGAACAGCAAATTTACACTGTTATACAAGCTGTACACTCACTACTTTACATTGTAGCAAAGTGTCATTTCTTCAGTGTTGTCACATGAAAAGATAATAGAGAATAAAATATGTACAAAAATGTGAGGGGTGTACTCACTTTTGTGAGGTACTGTATATATAATTTTATATATATATATATATATATATATATATATATATATATATATATATATATATATATATTGTCTATAGCTATATATGAATACATTTCTTCCTGGACTTTTTGCACAGCAATTAAATGTCTATAAAAATAAAGAGCCAGAAAAGCACATTGCGTCGGGAAAAGAGCTCTGCAGAAATAATTTTGTCAGGAGCGATGCCAAAACCCTAATTTCTTCTTTTTTTAGGCCATGCTTGCAGATAGGATCTGGGAATGTAACACACATAATATGCTGTTCAATATCCCTGTCATCATCCACAAAGCAGTGTGACAGGGATATTTTATTTCCTATAAAGCAGTTAAGCCCTGCTGTCACTGGTAACCTTATGGGAGGTCAGCCGCCTTCTTGCGTATGCATTACATTTCTCTCACAAAAGGCAGCAAATTCCTTCTCCTTGATTGTCCTGCTTAGATTAAAGAAGTGTTTATCGCAAGGTTCTGCTGCATCTAGTAAGGGGGGAGGCCTCGCCGACTTGGCAATGCATTAACTTCCGTTCGGCTGGAGAGACGTTAATACTCTATTAACTGGTCTGAGTCTCTCAGGGGACAGCACTTCTTAACCCTTTAACATTGAAAACTTTACAGCAAGTCAGGAATACAAATCATCTCATTAAGCTCCCTACAAGCTCACTATACTCCCTACAAGCGGGAGAAGCCTGACCTGGGTATTGGGGACATAGGAAAAGGAGCAGGATGTGGCATATTTAGGGAAGAACACAGGAGGGACAACCAGGTTACATGGGGGGGGGGAAATATAAAACATTATGCTGTGCCCCAACTGGGTGATCAAAGCTTGCTGAGCACCAAGAAGGAAGTGCCATTCCTAGGACACCTCCAGGACTGTCATTAAAAAATTGTAAATTCTACAGTGAAAAAATCCATAGCAACCAATCAAAAATCATATGTTAGCCTAACCATGCAAAGCAAATTTGAATTGGTTCAATATTTAAAAATTAAATGGTATGTCAAGTTTTGGATAGAGTGGGAAAAGATTAGAAAGATTAGTCTGACCTGCAGTGATCAGATGTTTGCTTCAGTAAACATCCCGATTCACTGTGAATCTGGGTTTAGATGATTCATATTAAAAATTGCCCTGGCCTTAGAGGTTGGGTTTCTTTTATGCTACAGATTAACCTTGAGGACCCATTTACCCTATTTCGTTTGCAGCTTGCCAAAAAGCATGTGTCCAACTTCTTCATAGCACAAATAGTGTCTGTCACCATCTCAGTGATGCAAAAATACGACATGTCTATTCGTCTTTCTGTTTTTAAAGGGGGAAAAAAAAGGCACTATACTTCACCTTAATGGTTCGAAGTTTGAAAGGGGTCCCTGGCTGATATCTACTCCCTGAGTGCTGGTCACATATGCAGGGGTCAGCTTTCCTGGGTCAGTGGTGATGACATGTCCGCTGACATCTGCCGCTATCCGTTCTGATCCTGTCCGCCAAATCCAGACGGATAGTGACCCTATTTTCCATCCGTCTGGAGGATGGGATCGGATAAGATTGGGTGAAAATGGACTGCCTGATTTCCCCATAGAGAGCAGGGCTCTGTCCATCTCTGCTCTGCACAGTGAGCGGAAATGGACCTGTCATCCACCTGCTCAGCTTAGATCAGTGGATCGATCCCTGGCTGAGCAAAGCGGACCGCCCGTGTGAAAGGACCCTTAGCCCAGGTTCACACTGATGCGGGTTAGAAATCATGTGACAATGCAGTCTGACTTTGGGGGGGGGGGGAGGCGATTTGACAGACATTTGTGCGGGTTCATGCACAGATGTCTATTCAAATCGCCTCCAAAGTTGCCAAAAGTAGTATAGGAACTACTTTTGGGAATTGGTGCAGTGCCGCAAAGTCGGCATCGAGGCTGATTCCAGCAATAGCCGCCGATTTGGCATGCGATATGTCAAATCGCTTGCCAAATCGGCCCAATGGGCTTACTGTCAGGTCAGCTAATTAGTTATCCTAGTTCTTATGTTGGACTACAGATTAATTAGTGTCTATGTTTGGGGAATAGGATAGAAGAAGGGTTTGAGCAGTTTAGAAAAAGGCATCTGAGCAGGGCTGACACCACTTCAAAAAATTCTATGTGCTGTCAGCCCAGAACATGACTTAAGCCCCGTACACACTATCGGATTTTCTGATAGATTTCAGATTGTCAGGCTGTTGGCGGAAAATCCGACTGTGTGTCTACTCCATCGGACAATTGTTGTCGGACTCTCCGCCAACAAATAGCTAGCATGACTTCAAATTTTCTGCCAACAAATGCTGTCGGATTTTCCGATCGTGTGTACACAAGTCCGTCGAACAAATGTCTAAAGTACAAACGCGCATGCTCGGAAGCAGAAGCGGTCGGTCTTGTAAACTAGTATTCGTAATGGAGAATTAACATTTGTGACGTGGCAAATTATGAAATCTCTAAATGCAGCGCACAATTCTCTTCTTCTTTAATGGGATAATACAGAAGCTGCTTTGCTGGTAATACTGATGGAGTTATTGCAAACAATTTTTCAAAGGCTTTTTTTTTCTCGTGATATCAAGAATAATATTATTATGTTTTTTTTTTTGTTTTTTTTTATAAGTTACCACAGCACCATTATCCTGCAGTTTTTAAGATCAAAGATACAACTATGTTGGTGACAATTTTACATTGTATTTTTTAAAATGTAACTGCCTACTCCCAAACTGTCATTTGAAGTAAAACACATAGCCAAGTATTATTCTACACAAATTTTTTATTGTGCATTAAAAAAATAAAAAAAATTAGACATGCTATCTGCCAATAGAACTTAACAAAAAAGTGCATTCTATGCATCCAAAAATATAGAAAACATACCAAATCAAATCATTATTCAACCAAAAAAATAATGTCAAAGCAATAACTCCAAGGCCAATAATAAATAACACGTTATCTCCTCCGATTCTGCAACATGTCTGGTTGAAGAACGGCCATTCAGAAACGAACTGAAAAGCGCGAAATGAAAAACGCGAAAAGAAATGAGCGAATCAACACTCACTAAACTTCTACTAACACGAAAGTAGCAGAAGGAGCCCAAAGGGTGGCACTAAAGAGCTGGAAAACCACGTAGTACGTCTAGTATGTCACTACGTTCGTAATTGTTGGCCAACATTTGTGTGACCGTGTGTATGCTAAACAAGTTTGAGCCAACACCCTTCGGACAAAATTCCATGGTTTTGTTGTCAGAAAGTCTGATCCTGTGTACAAGGCATAAGTCTAGGTTCACATCCGTGCGGGTTTATGTGGGCACAGCAGCCCATACATTTTAAAGTCCCTGCCACTCCTGCTCCCCCACGGTCTACTGGACTTGTGCAGTGGACTGTTCCTGACGTCATCAGACCAGGTCTGGACGTGAGTACAGTAGGAAGAGTCCACTGCTGGATGTAGGGGAGCGCTGTTTTCCGGGGATCAAAGGATCGGGTGATTATAAGTTCTGTGTTCACCCCTAGGCAAAACAAGCAATTAACCAATGTAGTGCTGACACAGCCACACTGCATGGGGGAAATCTTTTTTTTTTTTTTTCTTTTTTTTAGGAGTTCTGCTTTAAAAATAAATAAGTGTTCCAACCCCTCCATACTTTTTATCCAAAATTTTAAAAAAATTAAGTTTACCTTCAAATGTTGATAAGTAAAATGTTATCATTAATGACATATACTGTATGTGCAGATAATTGTGTCATTCTAGAACTTGTACAGTATATACATACACGCTCATATGATTTTTATATGTTTGTCCTGATTGTCTGACCCCACAGCTATGCACCTTAGAATTGCCCACTCTTCAGGATACATCATGTAAATTGACATTGTTATATGAAGCAGCAGATTTCATTCTGAGAGGGTGAGCAATCTGACAAACAAATGCTTCTTAGTCTGTGCAAAAAACCCCTGAGAACTTTCTCGGTCTGGAACATTGCAATTTCTTTGTTTAATGCACTTGGACTCTCAGGAGTTTTCTAACGCACCAAAAGCAAAGTAAAAAAAAAAAAAAGCAGAGGAGATCCAGACTGGCGTGTACAATGTAAGCAGTGCCTCTCTAGGTGCGCTGTGACTTACCACCATTGTGAACAGTCCCCTGCTTCTACGACAGCCCAAGGCTAGAAAGGCATGCTGTGACTTCTAGTACCAGGACAGGGAAGAGGGGGACTTTACTACATAAAATTTACAGAACCCCCTAAATGTTATAGCTCTAGATGAAATACCGCTGTCAGAAAAGCATTACAGTGATATTCTTTTATAAAACCCCATTTTTAACCCCTTTGTGGCTGAGGGTAAAACAAACGTTAATGCCCAAGCACAATTTTGCAACTTTGACATGTGTTAGTAAAACCGTATATATCATCACAACTACTTTGTACATCCAGGTGGATTTTACCTTGTTTTTCTTTTTCAGGACAAACTGGGCTTTCATTTGGTGGTAAATGGTAATGGATACCTTCTTTTTTATTATTATTATCAAAGGAAAACTGGGCTAAAATTGTAAAAAAAAAAAAAAATGTTTTTAATTTTGTCATATATTTCCTGTTACTACCAGAACCTACCACTAAAGAACAGACCCAAATACATTTTCCTGCTCTTGACAATTGCAGCGATACCACATATGTGTATGTTATTTGTTGTTTGTACCCGTAGTACAGCCCAACAATAATGCGCCTTTTTTTTATTTTTTTTTATATACTACCTAAGGCTGGGTTCACACCATTGCGAATTGGATACGTGATCCCCACATCCAATTCACAATAGCAGGAGATTTTGACCAGCTCTTTATGGAGCATTTTGCAAAAAAAACGCTGTGCGTCTTTTGGTCTGTTTCAGGTCCGAATTCAGCCCAAAATTCGGGCTGAAATCGGACCTGAGACTGTGAACCAGGAAGCACCGGACCCCTGCAGTGAGCCGCATATGGGTCATATGTGAACCGAGCCTAAAACACACTGACGCGGACATTGGAATTTAGACACAAACACTCAGGCTTCATTCACACCTGAGCGTATCGATTCACTGGCATTTGTTTAAAGCTTTTTTGCAGCTTTTTACAAGCTTTTTTTTTTTTTTTAAAGCGCTTTAGAAGAGTATTACAAGTGTTTTACAGCTTCAGGTGTTTTTGTTTAACCAATAGAAAGCACTATACGGATCCCTATTAGGGGGAGGAGAGGGAGAGGAAATTAGGGGTGGAGAGCTGCTATTTGAACATAAAACGCTTGTAAAACGCTCAAGTCAGTTGTTTCTATTGAAAAACAGAAATGGAAGGCGCGCGCACACCTAGTGTTCGGTCCCCCCCCGAAAACATGTTAGCTGTACCCTGTGTTCTGTGCATGTCCATGCATTGTTTTTATGGCCTTTTGTCAGTTGCATTTTGTGAGTACCCACTTTTATATAAAACATTTTTATTATTAAATTATCTTTGGTAGTGCACTAGGTGTGCGCGCCTTCCATTTCTGTTTTTCTTGTTGTTCCTTTCGGATTACCCCATCTGAGGAAGGCAGCATCCACCTAGTTTTGGATACCATTATATACCTTTCACACCACCATTTTATATCTGTTACACCACACCTTGGAAGACCTATTAGCACTGAAAAGTGACAGTGTTTTTTGTTAGTTGTTTCTATTGAAGTCTATGGGGCCAAAAACGCTTGTAATCTGCCAAAAGAAGCTTGTGTACTTTTTTGAGCTTCTGGCGTTTTGCTTCAGGTATCAGATGTGAACAGGATTTGGCTTGTTGAGCATTTTAGAGCTACAAGCTTCAAGCAGAAAATCGCTCAGGTTGAACGTGGCCTAACCCTGACACTGACCTAGATCAAACTTTGATCTAGGTATTTTTTCTTTATTTTACACACACTTTTATTTCTCTCTGCAAGGAGAGAGAATGATACAATGCATCTTTCCTCTCTATTCAGAGAGAGAAACACAGGGGCGGGCTTCACAGTGACTGATTACTGTGGTAGCCAATCAGAGGCTATCACAGTGATCGGGAGTCCTGGGTCCTGATTATATGGGACCCGGGTCTCTCTGTGAGATCCTAGTCTCTGTGCTGGGAGCGCACTGTGCGGCGCGCTCAAAGCACAAAGACGGATATGCAGATATGCAGCCCCACAGAAAAAAAAAGCTCAGTCCGGTGAGGCTGCATATTGGCGTACTGTCGCCGTCAAGGGGTTAAGAGAAGAAATCCTTACTGGCCCACTCCAGCAGAAGGTGAGAAAACACCTGTCCTCTATTGTGTTATATGTACGGTAACCTGCCCAAAATACTTCCTTTACCCCTCTGAGTATACCAAATCTTCCTTTGTTTGTGTCTCACACACTGCAGCTCACAGTCAGAAGGTTTCAGCAGCAGAGACCATGCTGTCAATCCAGAAAGCAGTAGGCAGGACTAGGTGTGACCAGGTACTGACTGACAAGCTACAGGCTTGTGAATCACGGGTGACAATGCTAATAGCCATGCTTCCTGCAACATCTTTTCATGCTACTTGTACAAGCAGGCACAGCATACAAGAGGGTGACAATGCTGCTCTGAATCCAGAAGCAGTGCAGCTGCGTTGTCACCAATCTCAAGCAGCTGCATAAACTGGTCTTCAGTGGGAAGATCAAAAGGTATTTGTGAGATGTTTCAGGGGGCTAAAAACTGTAAGTGCGGGTACAATTACATACTGCAGCACTTTTTTTTGATGACAGGCTACAGTTCCACTTGAAAGCTGTATTAAAGTCTAGATTTCAAAAACTGCAGACAGGCAGGTTCTTTTTTTTTTCTTTATAACAGAAGAGACCTGTTCTGTGCTGTGGTGAATTGACTCCCGTGCTCATGTGCAGCCCTGCAATTCAAGCGGCTGGTGAGAGTGAACCCGGAAGTCAGATTGGGCAAAGACCAGCTGGAGCAGTGTCAGTGCAGCATAATGTGTCCTAATGTGCTGCTTACTCTATATGTACTAGCACATTATGGCATAAGCCACCCAGAGGCCAATTCAACTTCTTTCTTTTATTACCGGTTTAAGGTCAGCTATGGCAACATCCATATTTCTCTCTTTGGAGAAATCCTGTACTAAGAGAAATATAAAGACAGCTATTGCTGTCCTTGTGAAAAGTTGCCTGGCACTATATGGCTTCAATACTTAGAGACTAGGGTTGCCACCTGTCCGGGATTCACCTGGACAGTCCGGATTTGATTTGTGTGTCCGGGTTTCAGACCACCTAAAACCCGGACACAATATTCAGAATGGACTGTGGCTCGCCAAGTACCACAACCACCGAGTGCATAGGTGTTTACATTGGGCCCCACCCTCATACATAAACAGGAGAGAGGGCTTGATCTGCTCCTCCTTCCCCTCTGTCTGCCCACCCACACACCAATCCCCCGGCGTTCAGTGCCTCAGGAAGGGGATGTGTGAGCTGGAAGTTTGAAGCTCAGCAACCAGCAGATACATTGTGGATGAAAGGTGTCAATGCCTGAGCCTCCACTCTCCCTCCCTTCTCTCTCCTGCCTCCAAGTGAGCGAGTACACCAATGTAAGGGGTGCCCTGTAGACTCAGATGTAAGAGGGGCTTTGGGAACCCCAATTTAAGGGGGAATGCTGGGAACTCTGATGTAAGTGGGAGGTTTGGCGAGCAGAAACTCCCTTACATCAGAGTTTCCCTTTGCAATAACAGTGTTCCCCCTTTAAAAAAAAAATTGCTGGGTTTGGCTTGAAGAAAAGGTGGCAACCCTATTGGAGACATTGACCTAGGACAAGCATGGAAAGAGTGCAAAGCTCCTAACATGAATACTTGTTTAGGAATCGGTGCCTTTGCTCCAGCATGACGACTTGTTAACTAGTATATCCATAAGGAGCAATCACCCAATGACAACCTTCCTGACAATGTGTTTTTTTTTTTTTCCTTTATGCCGCCCCTAACAGCATGGTATAAAGAAGACACCGTGTTCAAGGTATGTAACATAAGCGCTAAGCACTGCCATGGCCTAATGTGTTCATAGTAATCCTCAAGATTATTCTGTTCAAAGCAGATGCTCTAAGAGTGACTGAATTCCCTCTACACAATCTCCTTTTCACATTGCCAAGACTCGGTTTCGGCTCACAGTGTAACTGGATTTGTACCCACCCACAACATTGCTTAGGAGGTCTGTGACATACATTCCAAGCCAAAGCAATGCTGTTGGCTGCCTTGGAGGCCTTGTTGTGACACGTTTAGCATCTTCGCATCTGCTCTATACAGTCATGTTTAAAACATTTTTCAGCTGCATCCTGAGAAGGAGTTGACTTAGGGATAGGTTGTCGGCCCCTGAAGCCATGACACTTGGAAGCTGCTGGAGATCCTGGTTTAGCTCCCAGTATCAGGACCTTGGACAAGTCACTTGATCTTCCAGGGTCCCAGCTGCCTTGTCCAAGCCCTGGTCACACACCACAGTTTGCAGGCAGTGTAAACCACTTTCAAGCAGCTTTTTATTTCAAAAATCACCAACAGATTAAAGCAACCTTTTAACTTTTTTTTGACATCCTGAAATCCCTTAACCACTTGACCTCCGGAAGATTTACGCCTCATGACCAGGCCATTTTTTGCGATACGGCACAAAGTTACTTTAACTGACAATTGCGCGGTTGTGCAACGCTGTACCTAAACAAAATTGATGTCCCTTTTCCCCCACAAATAGAGCTTTCTTTTAGTGGTATTTGATCACCTCTGTGGTTTTTATTTTTTGCGCTATAAACAAATAGAAAAATCGACAATTTTGTAATATTTTTTATTTTCTGCTATAAAACATATCCAATGAAATAAAAAAAAATCTAATTTTCTTTATCAATTTAGGCCAATATGTATTCTCCTACATATTTTTGGTAAAAAAAATCCAATAAGTGTATATTGATTGGTTTGTCCAAAAGTTATAGTGTCTACAAACTATGGGATATTTTTATTTATTTTTACTAGTAATGGCAGCGATCAGCGACTTAGTGGGACTTAGCGGGACTGCAATATTGCAGTGGACAATGAGGACACTAACTGACACTTTTTGGGGACCAGTGACACTAAAACAGTGATCAGTGCTTAACCACTTCAATACAGGGCACTTATACACCTTCCTGCCCAGACCAATTTTCAGCTTTCAGCGCTGTCGCAGTTTGAATGACAATTGCACGGTCATCCAACACTGTACTCAAACTAAATTTTTATCATTTTGTTCCCATAAATAGAGCTTTCTTTTGGTGGTATTTGATCACCTCTGCGGTTTTTATTTTTTGCTAAACCGAAAATTTTGAAAAAAATAAAAGTTTTGCTTTTGTTTCTGTTATAAAATTTTGTAAATAAGTAGGTTTTCTCTTTCACTCATGGGCACTGATAAGGCAGCACCAATGAGCGGGCACTGATATGCAGCACTGATGGGCACTGGTAGGCGGCACTGATATGCAGCACTGATGGGTGGCACTGAAAGGCTGCAAAGATGGGTTCTTATGGGTGGCACAGATAGGAGGCACTGCTGGGCACAGATAGGTGGCACTGCTGGGCACTGATACGTGGCACTGATGGGCATCCCTGGTGGCACTGGCAGGCATTGTGAGTGGGCACTGATTGGCAGCTGCCTAGGCACAAATTAGTATTTCCCTGGGGGTCTAGGGGGGGGAGCATACCTGGTGGTCCAGTGTGGATGGCCATCCTGGTGGTCCTGGGCGGGATCTGAGGGGGGGCTGTGCTGATAAACAATCAGCACAGACCCCCTCTGTCAGGAGAGCAGCCGATCGGCTCTCCTCTATTCGCGTCTGTCAGACGAGAGTGAGGAAAAGCCGATCACCGGCTCTTCCTATTTACATCGTGATCATCCGTGATTGGACACGGCTGATCACGTGGTAAAGAGTCTCCGTCAGAGACTCTTTACCTAGATCGGAGTTGCGGTGTGTCAGACTGGAGCGCTGCACGCCATCATCTTATTGGCTTTTGGAGGCTTTTCCCTCTACTTCTGGATTTCTCTGCTGGACAGGAGTTCCACACATATATGACCTTCTGTGGCAGGGAGGTCCACCATCTCTGGTAAGCGTATTTGGGCTCATTTGGTGAAGCATATTGTCACTTGCTACATCAAAAGGTCTTTCTCACTTCTCTACGAGGGATCTTATCCTTCCTTCTATCCGGTGATTGGAGTTTCTATCTGGATTGGACTTTTATATACTTATTTTTTTTCTTTTTATTTATTTACATGCGCTGCACTTAGCCTTTATTATATTGTTTATTTGCTAGGTATATGTGATTGCCTATAGTGTTCAGCTTGTAATCTTCACTTTTTTATCATTGTGTTTGCGCTGATTGTTCTTCTTATTTTCATGTCCTTACTCTCACCCCCAACATACAGGGGAAGCACGATTGGATGAAAATGTACAGTATATACACCAGAATTCTTCATATTTGTAATGCTGTAACGTGCTGGTCCAAACCAAGGCTTGACATTACTCACAAGGTATGTGATATACCTCTAAACCACACTTATTTTCTTCAGTCTCTTGTTAATTGGTACATTACAGATATCAGAATGTTATTTATACCCTTGTAAATTAATCATTTTTACCTGACTGCACAAGATGATGGCTTAGGGCAGCGTTTTTCAACCAGGCTTGTATACAAGCCATTAAAGCAGAGTTCCGCTTAAAAAAAAAAATTTAAAAGGCAGCAGCTACAAATACTGCAGCTGCTGACTTTTAATAGTTGGACACTTACCGTATATACTCGAGTATAAGTCGAGTTTTTCAGCACATTTTTTTGTGCTGAAAGTGCCCCCCCCCCCGACCCGACTTATATTTGAGTCAAGCACTTTTCTGCAGCAAAAAATTTCATTTTCCGAACCGACTTTGGGGCCCCGTATCTCAGGGCCACTTGGTGCTAGGAACCCCAAATTTTGTGTGCAAACCCAGTGGAACTGGTACCACATATCCAAAGCTGGGGTCCCTAGCACCAAGTGGCCCCGAGATACGGGGCCCCAAATTCGGTTCGGAAAATGTCATTCTCTGCTGCAGAAAAGTGCTTGACATTTTCTGAACCGAATTTGGGGCCCCGTATCTCAGGGCCATTTGGTGTTAGGAACCCCAGCTTTAGATATTTTATGGTGCTAGTTCCACTGGGTTTGCACACCAAATTTGGGGTTCCTAGCACTAAGTGGCCCCGAGATACGGGGCCTCAAAGTTGGTCAACTGCCCATCTGCAGCAGTGTCATTTCAGGACCCTTTGGGTTCAGAGACCCCAAATTTTGGCTGCAGCTAGGGGGCATCTAGGAACACTTAACTACCGAGTTTGAAGTTCAGGGGACCTATAGCTGCAAATGGGCACAGTGAGGCTGCAAATGGGCATTACTGACCCTCTTTTCCACTTACAGTAGCTGTGCATTTCTCACCCTCGTCTTATACTCGGGTCAATAAGTTTTTCCCATTTTTTTGTGGTAAATTAGGGCCTCGACTTATACTCGGAACGACTGATACTCGAGTATATACGGTACCTGTCCCAGGGTCCAGCGATGCAGGGGAACGAAGCCCCGCTCATCTCCCCCTTCTCTCTGTGGCGCCGGCATTGTCTCTGTGGGCGCCCAGCTTTGACTTCACAGCTGGGCACGCACTGCGCATGCGCGACCCACGCTGTGACTGGCCGGGCAATCATCTGGTACCTGTGACGTGTCCCAGATGATTGCCAAGAGGGAGGGGGGAGAGGGGATCTTCCTTCCGGCGCTGCGGTGCCCCGGGATGAAGTGGGAGCTGGAACACTCTAAAAAGAGGGTTTCTGCTCCCCCCCCCCAAAAAAAAATGACATGCCAGATTTAGCAGGTCAGGGGGTCACCTTCCCTTAAAGCGGAAGTTCCATATTTGGGTGGAACTCTGCTTTAAGTGGATGAAGCCTGCCCTTTTAGTTACACAAAGCCAAGGGTTTTCATTGTGCACTATAACAACCTTCCGTCTTCTGCAGTCTGGCACCTGGACAGCATCCTTGTTTGCCCCTCTCCATCAGCACTGAGGTAGAAGAGAAACATTGCATTACTAGTACCAGTGTGTAAAGGTGTATTTTCTTTGGAGGAATAAATCTCCTCTAATGTTGGGTGTCCTAAGTGTGTGGATGTCACTACATTATGTAAAACTATTAGTTTCGTTTTTTACATTTTAGAATGGAGTACATAGAGACTTTGCAGAATTTTAAAGGGTGACTTGACTGAAAAAAGGTTGAGATACGCTGGCTTAGTTGGGTCAGTCATCTGTTATGACAATGAAAAGCTTTACTCAAGACTCTACGTATCAGAACTTTACAGCATCCTTCTACTCTATACAACAATTATTTTTAGTAATAATCCTGCAATGATAAAAAATTGCATACAGTAAAATATGTTGCACCCCCTCACACTAGTTAGTTTGTGGAGAAATGTCCACTTACATTGTAATTAGTGTAGGTCATCCTTATCTTTCTAATCCCTGGAAAAGTGCCCAATTTATTTGGTGCTCAGGGTAGACATGATCCTATATATTGGATGTCTGGTGAAAATTGTCCCATTAATCCCTTGCCGACCAGCCGCCGTCATTATACGGCGGCAGGTCGGCACGATCCGGCGAATCATGGTAGCTATAAGTTTGTCCCTTTTAAGCAGGGGTAGGAGGGGCGTGTGCCCGCTATACAGCGGGGGTGCCGAAGCTTGTGACCGCTGGCCATGAGAGGCAGAACAGGGACGTGTGTGTGTATAGACACACACATCCCAGTTCTGTGAGGAGAGAAAGATCGTGAGTTCCTACGAGCTGGCAACCACAATCTCTCATCTCCTACAGTCAGTCCCATCCCCCCCAGTTAGAACACACACCTAGGGAACACAGTTAACCCCTTGATCACCTCCTAGTGTTAACCCCTTCCCTGCCAGTGACATTTATACAGTAATCAGTGTATTTTTATAGCACCGATCGCTGTAAAATTGTCAATCGACCCAAAAATGTGTCAAAAGTATCTGATGTGTCTGCCATAATGTTGCAGTCTCGATAAAAATCGCAGATCACCGCCATTACTAGTAAAAAAATAATAAAAATGCCATAAATGTATCCCCTATTTTGTAGACGCTATAACTTTTGTGCAAACCAATGCAATTTTTTCTTTTATTACCAAAACTATGTAGAAGAAAACATATCGGCCCAAACTGAGGAAAAAAAAATGAGGAAAAATTGCTTTTTTTTAAAAAAATTGGGGCTATTTATTACAGCAAAAAGTACAAAATATTGTGTTTTTTTCAAAATTGTCTTTCTTTTTTTGTTTAAAGCGCAAAAAATAAAAACTGCAGAGATGATCAAATACCACCAAAAGAAAGCTTGTTTGGGTACAACGTTGCACGACCGCGCAATTGTCAGTTAAAGCGGCGCAGTGCCGTATCGCAAAAACGGCCTGGTCATTGAGCAGCCATTTCTTCCGGGGCTGAAGTGGTTACATTGATGGTCAGTGTAGGCAGGAGATCAATCTACCAATGCTCATCACGCAAGGAACCCCTATGGAGGAACCTTAGGGTTCCATGCAATCCTTGTTAAAGAGAGGCAGTTACTGGGAATGGTATAAAAATGTGATCAGCTGAATCTATTACAAAGTATCTTTACACGAAACCTTCCCTCAAAGAAATACAAGGACTTCCATTGATGACCACCTATTACAATGCTAGTTCCCTGGCTACTCAGTGGTTTAATACTTTTAAGTCACTGATTTATGTAGATCAGGTAGGATAGAAGGTCTTCTCTGTATAGGGTAGTGGCTTAGTGCAGTGTTTCTCAACTCCAGTCCTCAAGGCGCCCCAACAGGTTATGTTTTCAGGCTTCCCATTATTTTGCACAGGTGATTTGATCAGTTTCACTGCCTTAGTAATTACCACAGCCGTTTCATGTGAGGGAAATCCTTAAAACATGACCTGTTTTGGCACCTTGAGGACTGGAGTTGAGAAACGCTGGCTTAGAGTGTCAAAGCAAGACAGCCAGGCAACTAGCATTTTTAGAAGAAATCAGCTGCCATGTTTCTCTTAAAGTTTTTTGGCAGACGGGTAACATTTTTTTTGTCAGAGACTTACAAAGAATCTTCTAAAATAAACTGTACCGGCTACTAATTTTTTTTTAGTTTCGTTTATTTCTTCTTTAGGCCTGAGCTCCAGGCAGCAAACACAGTGGAAGTGAAAGCACAGTGGCTTTATTTATTATAGTCAGGACTGAAATAGCACCTTAAAAAATATTTTTTAGTTACGTAAATGAAACCTATTAATATTCAATATGCCTAGCAGATGAAGTTTTAGACCCTTTTCACTTGTTCTCGATTGTCCACTTTTCACCTGCTATGAAAAGCATGATGTATACAGAGCTCAATAGCTAAAAGGTGAAATTTATACACCCAAGAGAAGCACATATTCCTTATCGGACTGCATCTTTTAAGGTTTTAGTAAGGCAAACCATAGCTTCTGCTGTGTCATTTCTTTGGAAAAGCCATCAAATTGTCAGGTATGGCATGTTTATTTGTAAAATACATGTGTATACATAAAAACGTTAAAAATGTATCAACTTAAAAAAATCTAAATTGATTTTTCAAAAGCCATTCTAGTTTTACCATGAATCCAGTTATGTACTTGTAAAAAAAAAACCATAG
The DNA here is from genome assembly GCA_037952925.1 of Lithobates clamitans. Lineage (NCBI taxonomy): Eukaryota > Metazoa > Chordata > Amphibia > Anura > Ranidae > Lithobates > Lithobates clamitans. The sequence goes on along the minus strand of JBBGZY010000028.1, from coordinate 3,604,447 downwards.
ATTAAGCCCTCCGTTTCTTAAATGTCTTGTTATAATACTGAACTCTCCCTGTCCTAATGCCTACCTTTCTGCCCCATCCACCTTTGTGCATTCCAACTCCTCCCGTTATAATATCCATAGTGAAAAATAGGAAAAGGGAAGGTGTGCAGACCCAGGGACTCAGATCTCAGTTAAGGATGGACAAAGCCTTTAATATTCAATGCCAGCCCTCCTACTCATTTCTCTCTCGTGTTCTGTCCTCTATTTACTGGATTGTATTGAATAATTTACTAGTGCGAAGAATGATTGTCCATTGAAGGAATCCTGTATATGAAATGTACACTGTGATAAACAAGCATTCCCACTAATTATTTTCATGGCACTCAATCAGCATTTCCATAGGGCTTGAGAAGAGAAGTCATTAGAGGGAAGTATGGTATGTTTTGTGTGCATATTGTGAGTTATGATTGCACCATTTTCAGTAAAGAAATATTTAAGGGGACAATTTGTTGTATTTTTTTTTATTTCGATTGGTGTGGGTTGTGTGCAGTGTTTTTTTTTTTTTTGGTTGAACTGGATGGACTTTTGTGCCTGTTTGTGTCTGGTTGAAAAAAAAAAAAAAAGACAGACTTGTCTTTTTTCAACCAGATTAACTATCTAACTTCTACATTTTTAGAACATGCTTATTATTTATAAAGCTGAACTCTTGCCAGATCGGAATGAATGCATCATTCTGTCACAACATTGAGGTATTGCCAGTGAGCGTTCACACGTTTTGATAAGTTTACATTAAAGTGATTGTAGTCTTGTTTTTTTTCTCTCTAAAAATAATAATGTTATACTTACCTGCTCTGTGAAATGGTTTTGCACAGAGCAGCCCAGATCCTTCTCTTCTTGGGTCCCTCCCTTCTGTCGACTGCCCCTACAGCAAGTAACTTGCTATGGGGGCACCCGAGCCGAGTCATAGCTCCCTGTGTCCATTCAGATACGGAGCCCAAATTCGGCCCCACCCCCTCTCTCTCTCTCCTGATTAGCTAACTGACTATGATTGACAGCAGCGAGGGCCAATGGCACCGCTGATGTGTCTCAGCCAATCAGGAGGAGAGTCCCGGACGGCCAAGAAACTTGTGGACATTACTGGAGAAAGATGGGGCTCAGGTAAGTATTAGGGGGTGCTGGAGGCGCCTTGAGGAGATTCAGTTCGCATTTGCAGCGCTTTACAAATCATTCATTCATGGAGTGGCTGCTGCACAGAAGGTTATGCTGCACATAGAATGCATTAAGATAAAAAAAAAACCTTCTGGCTTTACAACCACTTTAATTAAAAAAGGTAAGGTTACAGGCAAGAAGCAGTAAAGTACAATAGTATGAATCCAGCCTTAATGTATTTCTATTTTTAAATGCAAGCAGGGTAAGTACCCGGACGCAACTTGGTACTGGCCTCAGGTTGGAAGCAGCACAAGAAGCTATCCAGCTGTTCTGCAGTGCTCATATGCTTACAGGCAGAGCCAGTTGATAAGGGGGGGGGGGGGGGGGTAGATTCGGCCATCCTGTACTGGACTAGGGACTCAGCAGGAGGCCCCTGGGCAGAGAGGGGACTCTAAATACCTTTTGGGTGCATGCTCAGTAAGTTCCCCAGGACCCGTTAGTTCAGCAGCAGGGGCCAGGGACAGAGAAGGGACTCTTTATTAATTTTCAGAAGCAGGCAGAGTAATCCTCTATGCATTGGTTTCCAACAATTAAATTATGTCCCAGCCTCTTCTTCAATATCAATCTATTGTCGGGAGTAGCTGCATGGACGATTACTCCCTCTGATCCCAAAAATAAATAGTCCCCCCCCACCCCTTTCTATTCCTGTTGAACTGATGAGAACTTTTATTTAATTGCCGGGAGTTGTGGCGTGGGATTGCTGTGTGTGCACAAGAAGATATTTCAAGTCCCTTTTCTGCATGGCTATGAGTAAGAGCTCCGCAAGAGCGTGAAACGCGTTAGCGGTTAAGCCATATTGCTCCAGCGGTGTCATGTATTGATTTTATGCCACGTTTTGAATAAAGAAGATTTTATTTGCTCATTCCTGAGTGCGGCTGTCCAGATCTTTCCTGCACGTATACCCTTTTCTGCATGGGTTGGAGGGGGAGGGGCACTATTTCTGTTTGTGACCCTGCTTACAGGAAACCTGCTGATAGGAGGAGAGAGCAGAGAGATGGACTCATCAGTCTGCTGCTTCTCCTTTCACAGTGTAACGTGCAACATAATGTACATTAATGCAACACACCAGAGGGGACAGGTGTACTTAACATAATTCTTCCTCAAAGCAATAAGGAACCTGTGTAATAAGGCTGTGATGGAAGTTTCTCTTCTTCTAAGGGCATGCCTGCTTCTGTCCTTGCTCAATTACATAGGAATTCTGTCTTTAAGCATGTGTCCAAGTACTCAATATAAATCAGCTTCACTCCAGTGACTTAAATGTTTCTTTTTTATTCTTTTTTTTTTTTTTTTTTCAAATGCCTTTTCATAGGTTTAGTCAGTTATGTATATAACAAAATCTACAAGGAGGTTATAAAACGGAATTGCAGAGAATACACATACAGCAAATGGCGCCATAATAGTCACATGACAACGAAAGACTTAAAGTAATATTTTTATCAGTTGGCACAGGTACAGCACCGCTGAACTACCTATATATACCTTCAGCAGGAGCCACTGACTGGAAATGCATAAGAGTGTATAAGTAGATATTAGGATCTATTACAGTAAAACCATCATTTAAAAAAAAAAATTAAAAGAGCCTAAAATAAAAAAAAGTCATATATACAAACTTCTGTACACGATCATGAAACAGGAAGTGACAGATTTTTGCAATGCCACCGTCATTTTCTCGATTTGGATTTGCCGTCTTTGTAAATTGCTTCCTTAGTATTATACTACATAAATTAGTATCCACAACTTCAGTAGCTGACAGTCTTTTTTTTTTTTTTTCTTTTTATAATAGTAAATTTTTGTTAACATTAAGTGACTCTTCTTGTATCTAAGATGATTGCACAAAGGAGAAATGAAAACACTGCGTCCCAAATGAGGTGAATTCACCGCGGAACATCTGGAACAAGGTTACTGCGTCATGCCAGAGTCCGTGGAAGGATGCCTTTTCGTCTTTGGAGGGGGTGGCGGTGGTGTTTTGCTGGGCAGCGGAGGTGGTAAGTGCTGAAATATATAGATGTATATTATTAGATCATTGAAATAAAGTCTGAAAGATGTGATCAGAAAAACCATAGAATAGTTTTAGTGAGCACATAGTATGTTATTAGTAAAAATCAGTTTATGGTGAGAAGACCACCAATAGCCTTTAAAGTGGTAAGAGCTAAACACAGTTCATAAGTCCATATGATGACCACTTGCTTGGCCCCAGAGCAGCTTCTCAGCATATTGAAGGTTATCTGTAATAGAGAAACATGGACACCAGAGGGTGCTTCTAAGTGTAGCAAGTTAGTTGTTTAAATTAAAAAAAAATGCACTCACATTTAGTAGGATGAAAGAAGAAGGTATATCTTAAGACAAAACGTAATCATCTCAGGGACCCAGGCTGAACTGCAGCAATCCAGGGAAGTTTAAAGAGAAGCCATCTGCAGCACATACAGCTACAACACCAGAACCATTTGGACTGCATGGGAATATTTTGGAATGACGTTAGATGCCAGGGGCGCAGCTACACCTTTCAAGGCAACAACGCCTCTTTTTCATACTTGAGAATGAGGCATTATCGCCTTGAAATGCGTAGCCACACCCCTGGCACCTGTCATCCTGGAATATTTCTATGCTGTCTAACTGGCTCTGGTGGTGTTGTAGCTCTATATGCTGCAGGGTGCTTCTCGCTACACTTCCCTGGATTTCTGCACTTCAACCTGGGTCCCTGAGAAGACTTCCCTTGCTTTTAAGATATGCCTTCTTTCACCCTACTAAATGTGAGTGCATTTTAAAAAAAAAAAAAACATTAACTTGTTACATTTAGAAGCGCCCTTGGGTATCCATTTTACATAGTATATTATGTGATATTTAACCTCTGAGATACCCTTGCCCCTGTTCTGCCGAGAAAGTTCCGCTCGGTGGATAAGGACCCCCCTCTACTGCGCAGGCGCTGCGCCTGAGCAGTAGGATCCGGCGGAAATAGCCGAAGATAAATAGGGGAAAATCAGCTGTACACGGTGCCTGTAAGAGGGCCCCTCGTGGGCTCACTTCGCTCGCCACGCTTCGGGCACGGCCTCGCTTCGCTCGTTTTTTTTTAGATTCCCCCTTTAGGTCCACTTGGATGGTGGGGAAGGAATCTGGACCCAGGGCGCAGGCGCCGTGTACAGCTGATTGTAGATTTTGTCGTTCGGCTATCTCCGGCGGCTGCTAGTAGTTCGTACTGCGCAGGCGCTGCGCCTACGCAGTACAGGGGGGGGGGGAACTTATCCGCCGAGGGAAGGGAACTTTCTCGGCAAGACACCCCAAACCATTAGTAGTATCTCCTCATAAGATTGTATCGGCATTCATTGTATTTAAAGCATAGTATTCACATGTAAAAAGCTTCCCTTGTTTAGGCATACAAAACCTCTGTTAAACTATACCTAAAGCCAAACATTTTTTTCTTAGCTTTGGAAAAAAAAGGAGAGGGATTAGAAACACTGTCAGGTGATTTCCCTCTTATTCCAGTTCTGATGGCAGCTCAATATTTTGGATTTACTCACAGTTTCATTCCCAGTAAAAATGGTGATCAGCATAATAGAAAGATGGCGAATCTCTCTAGTGAGGAGACAGACAGCAATAGACACCTAATGAGGACCCTTGATCCTGTGACAACCGGGCAAGGAGGATTTCCTCCATACAGAGTGAAGGAAAATCTTGCCGTATCACTTTCTCTTTATTGTATGATGTGTGTAGATTCTCCTTCTATTGATTGTCTGAATTTCATTACAATTACTCATCCTTTCCAATCAACAGCTGCTAAAAACATCATCCCAGCCACACAGCCAAAAAGAATTCTCAGTTTTTGTAAGCAGAAGCACAGCACACCTCTATAATAAGCACATATGTCTGCCCATAGTCCTTTATATTACAATCTATAACATCGTGATAAGGTGTTTGTAACATTAGTACATATTAATGAGATTGGAACTCCTTTAAAAGCCTTTGTTTTGGATTGGGTGGGAAATGGTTAGATCCTTCTCCTGTGCTCCCTTCAGACCTGTGTTCTTGGGTAATACACACTATCTATGTTGCAGTGCCATTTATTTTGAATGGCACCCCAAAGCACATGCGTTTCAGAGCATCCCAATGCAGAGATGTGAACAGTCTATGTGCTGCTCTACATTTGTGCAACCAATGAGGTTATCTCTGTCTGAGCTGACCTGACAAAGTCTGACTACTTTGTACATTTGTACCACCAAAGCCTGAGGCACTTTACTCATGGACACCTCCATTCTGTATTAGAAGGTGATCCATTGACTGATCCTCTGCTTGATGATCTGAATAGAATTGGATGACACATATGTGAGAACCATGTCTTGTCCTTTTTGTCTCCCATCTTGTGATGGAGGAAAACTGACCCATGTAATCCCTATGGATGACCAGATGGTGAGGTCTGCATAAGTGCACCTGAGCACAAACTTATTGCATTCGGTCAGATCAACCTGAACAGGCCAAGATGTAAACAGACGCTTATTGGCTTGCATGCGGCTGCGCATAGGCATAGCTTGCAGTCTATTTGTTCCATCTAATCACGGGTCAGAAATAGACTGAAGGACCGTATTTATGAATAGGTCCTTATGGGTCTGGTACCACTCTCTGGAGACATAGCGGATGTGTGGTGTGAAGAATGTATGCCTTCTAGTGTTATTAAAAAATGAGCCAGAATGGTGACTGGCAGAACCGTATAGCTTAAATTCAGCTTGTACTAGTAAAGATCTAGCAATTTATATTATTATTAGGCAGTTCTTTACAGAAAGAAAACACTCCCTGGTGTTAACTCTTGAGAGAAATCAATAAGTGCAGTAAAAAGACCTTTACTGGTACAGTGGTTCACATCCAGACCGCCAATGAATAAAACATGAAGAAAGACACGATAAGCCGATAGCGTCTTTCATCCACATGTTTCAATCACATCTGTTAATGTGAGAGAAGCATTTGTGGAGGATCCCCTATAGACATGTCTTAATGGGAACTGGTCTGTCCTGACCATCCTATTCATAGAAATCCTATAACTCACTTTGTAAGTCCTCCATCTACAAACACACAGTTATTAAAGAGACCCTGTCACCACAGTACTCAAACCCAGCTGATCAGAAGGGACTGAGCACCTTGTGTGCCATCAATATGATGTGTCATTTTCCAGTCATCAGATCTGCACCACTAAGCCACCTCCAACATTTCCAGGAGTGTTTGGGGTTCTCTCTCTACAGCCCTCAAGATGAGGTACCAGGCAAGGAACTTTTAGTAAGTGCTCAATGCCTACCTTGCAATTTAAAAGGGTCAATGCATCCAAAATGGATGTTTCAGCCATCTAGACAGTGGTGGCCTGAGGCATCCATATGTCTTTGGGGCTACTTTACAGGCATACCCCGCTTTAAGTACACTTGCAAGTATGGATATCCCGTGCCACACAGCTGCAGTATGGCCTGGAAGAGGCAGAGTTGTCGCCAGTGAAGAAGCCACAAGTGAAGAGGCAAAGTTCCCACCAGCCAACCCAGAGTTGCTATCTGCCCGCCGGTCCAAAGTTGCCCACCAGCCAGCCCAGCGTTGCCACCTGCCCAGAGTTACTACCTAAATGTAAGTGGATTACTGTACAGTACTATATTATAAACGTCACTCCCTGCATCCCCCTCCTCCCCACTACTACAGCCTTTGATCCCCTCACTACAGCCCCTGACTACAGTTATGCCTGTACATGACTATTGCAATGCAGTACATGCATTGAGAAGTCAAAAAGGCATTGCTTCACTTTTAAGTGGAGGTCCACCCTACAAAAAAAAAAAAAAAAATTTCATAAAAAATTCCTAAAAAATTGGAGGGAAAAAAAAAAATTTAACTCACCTGAAATGGCAGTCTTCCTAATCTGCCTCTTCCTACGCCGCGGTGATGTTCAGTCTTCTCCTTCCCGCGTTGTCTTCTGGTGAATGGGGCGCATTGTGTTATGGGAACTGTGTGTGTCCCACAACACATCGTGTCCCATTCACAAAGCGCTGCGCGACTCGCGCATGCGCAGTAGGAAATGGGCAGTGAAGCCGCAAGGCTCCACTGCCCGTTTCCCTTAGTTGGAATGGCGGTGCCGGGACCCGAGAGCCGAGGGACAGGTCGGCCTCTGGCGGCCGACATCGGGGGCACCCAGGACAGGTAAGTGTGCTTATTAAAAGTCAGCAGCTACAGCGTTTGTAGTTGCTGACTTAAATTTTTTTTTACCCGGCCGGAACCCCGCTTTAAGTAGATTTCCGTTTTACATACATGCTCTGGTCCCACTGTGTACTTAAAAGAGGGGTATGCCTGTATTTAGTCTCGTTACTTCTGCATTCTGTATAAGTAACCTGAAGATCCAACAGAAAACATAGGACATGCTCATTTTAGATGTTACAGAGGACACATGGGCAAAAAAAATATTAAACAATAGATCACATTCAGCAAGTTAGTCCGTACTAAAATAACCTGGTATCCTGTCATTGCTGACCTACTAAAGATTCGAGTTTCCTGGCTCTCTTGCTGCAATGCTTTCAGCATCTATAAACAAGCAGGTGGTAAGTGAAGTCAATACTCCTGATTTCCATACTTGTTCTGCAACAGTGATTTAGATATTGGTAAAGATACAGGGATCAGTATGACAGCCAGAAAACTAGTCTTTGTCAGAAGGGGTGTTGGTAATGGCAGCAAAAATATTTTTCTTCACACAAGAAGAATTGTTGGCACTGTTTAATCCAAGACTACCTACAGACTGCAACAATATGGTCCCTGAGCACCAACAGGCAGGTCCTGATATTTACATCCACCATATGAGGAAGAGGAAGGGGTGGGGGCAGGGGGTATGAGGTATGCCATTGCTAAGTAGTTGAAGTTTTACAGGACACCCACCACTTATAGGCATTTCACATTTGCACACAGCGTTATTTCCTAAAAACATGTATCCCTGAAATAGGTGAGCTGGACTGTACAGATAAAGAATGAAGAATATGAAGGGTCTGGTCTATGTGAGGTGGGTACAGTACTTCCATCCTCTACCACAGCGTACACTGAACAGAAGACAGGGCAGCGGGATACATGATCCCCCACTTCCACCTAGGAGGGCCTTTTCTGCTGTGATTGTTCACAGCAGAAGCCGATCTGCGGGTGCCGGGCACCCAATGTCCGCTGGCACCTGCCAATCATTGGGCAGAGACTCAGAATGGAGCTCTGCCTATGTAAACAAGGCAGAGTTCTGTTCTGGTGGGGGCTAGGATGGTTTCTGGGTTCCTTCAACGGATCTAAAATCTCTTCCTCTAGTAAAAGCAGAAAATACAGTAAACACAAACACTGGCTAGGCACACAGTTAACCCTTTGAACGCCCTGGATGTTTAACCCCTTCCCAGCCAGTGTCATTAGTACAGTGACAGTGCATGTTTTTAGCACCGATTGCTGTGTTAGGGTCACTGGTTCCCACAAAGTTTCAGTTAGTGTCCAATTGTCCGCCGCAATATCACAGTCCTACTATAAGTCCCCGATCGCCGCCATTTCTAGTATTAAAAAAAAAAAAATTCTAATATATATCCCATTGCTTGTAGATGCTATAACGTTAAACCAATCAATATACACATTTTTTTTCTAAAAAAAAAAAAAAAAAAAATGTAGCAGAATAAAAATTGGCCTAAATTTATAAAGAAATCAGATTTTTTTTTTTTTAAATTATTTGGAAATGTTTTATAGCAGAAAGTAAAATAGGTTTTTTTTTTTTCAAAATTGTCTTTTTTTTGTTTATATTAAAAAAAAAGAAGAAAAAAAAGAAAAACAAAAAACGCAGGGGTGATCAAATACCCCCAAAAGAAAGCTCTATATGTGGGGGAAAAAAATTTTCAAACTGTATTGGGGAACAGCGTTGCATGACCGCGCAATTCGTCAGTCAAAGTAACGCAGTGCCGTATCGCAAAAAGTAAAGGGGGGTAAACCTTCTGTAAGTCAGGTGGTTAAAATACACGCTATGTATGTATCAGAAGTAATAAAATAATTGCTAAATGAATGTGTCCAATGCAGAAATGCAAATAGCTCTGGTTAATGACAGGTCCTCTATAAAAACAAGGTAGCCCTTTACATATTCACAATCCTCCCTATTTTGAGGGGGACATAGTGTTCCTTGAAGATAGGATGCAGCAGATCGCTCAATAAGTAAAGACGTGTCATTTCACATCCACTGACTTTGGAGGAAGTTGGGAAAGTTGTGACAAAGCCGCCTTTTGCAGTGTAGATAGAGATTTGGTGTCTCGTTTCTTCCCTTTTCAGATATGGTGAGTCTGCCAGTTCACATTAGAGCCTGTTCTGAGCGGATTCACTGACTCGCACACACCTCGGGGGAGATGAGAACCTTATGTAAAAGGCACATCTGCAGCACAGCAACAATCTGGCCTGTCCGCCTCCCTCTAGTAGTCTGCCGCTTGCATCGAGTGAAATGGACATATATGAGGCCTTTGTGCAACACTCTCAATGCAGCTGCCCTGAAAATGCTGCACGATATGGAAATTATCACACAAGGCGAGATAACAAACATGGAGCTCCGAGCCAATTACTGAGCAAGATAGGGTAGTAAAATGAGATGATGCAAATTCCTAAATACAATGAATGAAAGCAGCTCACACCGAGAATAGAGAAGCCGGCCATTGTATGTGAGGTGCTGGGTCTTCTATTATCAGTGACCTGGATTGTAACACACCAATATGTAGAGCTGACTAGCTCTGGTGAGGCAGCTCTCACAATACTAGATACCCCAGGGTGGAGGGCTTGGAAAGAGTTCAGACCATAAAAAAAAAAAAAGCAAAGAGTGTGGCACTCTAAAGACTCTTATGGACAGGTGACCAGTGGGAGCGATAAAAAATGGTGGCCGAGCTGCAGTTTTACAGTATGGTATGCAGGGGTTCATCCATTTACAGTCATTCTGCACTATTTTACTTGAAATAGCAGCTACCAAACGTGTTGGCTATGGTTGCCAGCCTTTCTTTCCCCAATAGAAGAAATAAAGCTGGCCAGACATGTGTCAGTTTTTTTTTTTTTTCCGGGGGTTTCATGGAAAAGAAATTGACCAGATTCCCAAATCCACCAATTCGGTGTGGGTGTGGGAATCCTCCCCACTGTGTCATTGTATTCTAACAGTGGGGAGACACCCCCCCCCGCCATCAGAACACACAGATTAGTGCTGCCGGTCATCTGCCAGACTTCTGTTCAACTACAGTGGCCACACAGAAATTGAAATTCCTTCTGTAACAGCTAAATTTCAATTCATGTACGACCAGCTTAAAGTGGTTGTAAAGGCACAAGGTTGTTTTACCTTTATGCATTCTTTGCATGAAGGTATAAAACAAAAACCCTTCTGTGTGCAGCAGCCCCCCCTAATACTTACCTGAGCCCCCTGTCGATCCAGTGATGTCCCCAAGGCCCTTGCCTCTCTAGGGATTTACACTCCTGATTGGCTTTTGGCAGCAGTGGGAGCCAATGGCAATCACAGCCGGTGAGCCAATCAGGAGATGGAGGGGTGGAGCCAAGCTGCGGCTGTGTGTGAATGGACACCTGGCAGGAGGGAGGAGCACCGGTGTTCTGCTGAGAAAGGTCCGGCTGGCGGATAAGGACCCCCCTGTACTGTGCAGGCGCAGCACTTGCGCAGTACAAAGGACTATGGAGCTGACGAAAATTGCCGAACATAAAGAGCTGTACACCACGCATGCGGAATTAACATGACATTGTACCAGACGATGTCGCACGCTCCCGATGCTCGTGCTACTCTGCAAGGGGCGGGTCTATTATTACTGTTATATCGTGTAAGGGGCGGATGCCTACAGATATAACAGTAATAATAGACCGTAATAATAAACCCGCCCCTTGCTTAGATGATACAACAGTAATAATAGACCCGCCCCTTGCTTAGACGATACAAGAGTAATAATAGACCCGCCCCTTGCTTAGACGATACAAGAGTAATAATAGACCCGCCCCTTGCTTAGACGATACAACAGTAATAATAGACCCGCCCCTTGCTTAGACGATACAAGAGTAATAATAGACCCGCCCCTTGCTTAGACGATACAACAGTAATAATAGACCCGCCCCTTGCTTAGACGATACAAGAGTAATAATAGACCCACCCCTTGCTAAGACGATACAACAGAAATAATAGACCCGCCCCTTGCAGAGTAACACGAGCATCGGGAGCGTGCGGCATAGTTTGGTAGAATGTCATGTTAATTGTGCATGTGCGGTGTAGAGTTCACTCACAGCTGTTTATGTTCGGCAATTTTCGGCATCACCGTAATAGTTTGTACTGCGCAAGCGCAGTACAGGGGGGGGGGTCCTTATCCACCGGGGGAACTTTCTCTGCAAGACACCGGCGTGCGACCTGAGAAGAGGAGGATCGAGGGGCTGCTCTATGCAAAACCACCCCACAGAGCAGGTAAGTAGAACAGATTTGTTAATTAAAAATAAAAAAATAAATAGAAGGCTTTAATATCACAGAGTAATTGTTCAACTATCACAGCAGAGAAAATTGAACTTGTAATGAAGGGATATACAGGCCGGAACTAAAGCAGTTAAATGGTGTATTTAGCTGCTTGGCCTATCTTTTTAATTTAAATATAAGAATCCTTTTATATATATACCTAACACACCACCTTGTCTAACAGAACATTGATGTGAGATATTTCACAGCATGGGAAGGATCGAATACAAATTTGCAAATCCAAGTCAGCAGATGTGAGGTCTTGTGATATCACAGTTTCACCGACGGGTCTATAAATGTCCATAGAATTCTTATGTAATCCGGAGGCATTCACTGCAACAACTAACCAACCCAGACTCTGCATTGAGCTAGTAAGTATATATTTGTCAGGATCATAGTCAAAGTCAGCTCAAAATTCTGTAAATGTTGCTGGTTTTTCTTTACAGGGGGAAAGTTGCCAATGATGGGACAGCAGTCTTGCACTGAGCTGCTGGCATTTGAAAACTGCTGGTGGCCACATTATGGCGTTATGACTTTTCTGAAGTGCTGTGCACAGCCCGATTTCTTGTCAGCCACATCAGACTGGGGGACGGCGGCTGTGTCTGCACTGCTCTCTGAATAAACAGTTTTGTAAAAGGTAAATAGGCCTAACACTTACCATTCTCTAAGGGCCCATTCATAAAACAGTGGGTTGTCAGTGCACCAGAAAATGGATCCTGTATGAGTTTTTTTTTGCAGCATAGGGAAATGAAAAGAGCCTATATTGTACATGGGTGTACTGCTGTGTAGCACCGCACTATAGATGTGCACTGGGCTGCATTTTACATCGCAATGTAACAGCACACATCTACAGAGAAAAGTGGAATGAAAGCCGATTTTTTCTTTTCATGGTATAAAGTCACATTCACACGAACGTTTAGTCACACTGTGAATACCAGTGGCAAGAATCTACGGATTCCTGCAGTTGGGATTGACAGCTGTGGCCACTGAGCCCATACCAGACAATGACAGGCTGTCAACAGACGCAGCTATTCGTGACTCTTCAACACAGCCAGAGATTTACTTCCGCTTTGTAAGCAACGATCACTGCAGGTAATCGCTGGCTCTCACGAATGACTGTGGCCGCCGACAGCCTGTCCTTGCACTGTATACACTCGGCGTCTGCAGCTATCCACACACAGCTGTCAATCCCAGCTGCAGGAATCAGTAAATTCTTGCTGCTGGGATTCACGGTGTGGCTAAACACCTATGCAAATGTAGGCTTTAGGCTCTGTTCACATACAGTATATGCAAATTGGATGCGTTCTGAACTGCATCCGACAAATGAACCGGCAGCCTTTTCTATGGAGCCAGTTCACATATATGCAGTGCAAATATGCTGCCAATTTGAAAATTGTCCTGTGCATTTTCTGATGCAAATTCCAGGCTCATTGCCTTCTATGGGAATGCATCTAAAATCACACATCTGATCCGTTTTGAACACAAATTCAATCCGAAAAAAAAAAAAAACGTGTGGGGGTCTGGTATGGTTTTAAAGGGGAGACCCACAACAAAATTTTAAATAAAAAAAACGGTGTGGGGTCCCCTCCCCAATCCACACCGGACTCTTATCCGAGCATGCAGGAAAGAGGGGGGGGTGAGGGAGTGCCCCCTCCTGAACCATACCAAGCCACAAGCCCTCAACATGGGGGGGGGGTCTTCCCCACAAGCCTGGCTGGTGGTTTAGGGGGTCTGCGGGCAGGAGGCTTACCGCCGGAATGTGGAAGCCCCCTTTAACAAAAACCTCTGCTGCTGCCGTCTAACAGTTCTTAAATAGCTAAAGGGAACTTCGCTGACAGCTGAGGAGTCATCTGTTGTTAAGGACGTGGCGGCCGGCTGGCTTTCCAGCCCACTCGTTAACAAACAGCTAAGATTAAAGAAAAATTTGCATCTGAACTGCATGTAATTCGCGGATGAACCGTGAACAGCTGCTGTAGAAATTTGCAGTGAAAACTGAGGGGAAATTCACACAGGGCATGTGTGAACCTAGCCTAAGGTTATTCTGTATAAAACAATATGCAAAGTACAGTAATCAGTAGTGACCAATCAGCATCCATCTTTCATTGCACTGACGGCCCTGTACTATAAACCGATTGGGTGTGAGTTACTGTGTACCCCAACACTTTACCTTCCGTTATTATTACAGAAAATGCAGTTCACATCTTTTTAAGCTCACACAAAGCACATTCATAATAGTGGAGTCTAACTACATGTGTGAGGCTGGCTGTATGATATAAACGTACCCTCTGGGGTGCAGGTGGTATTGCAGCAGGCTGAATGAACTCCTGGTAATCTGTGACATTGCCATAATCTCCTGTATTTCCTTTAACTGGTAGTGGAGGAGGGATATCCATTGGTTCAGCAGCAGGGACACCATTTTGTTCCACGCCTAGAGAAAGCAATTGGGTACACGGATAAAGGTATGACACACCAACAACAAACAGTCACAGCTCTTTCTTACATAAAAATTGTATTACCATTCTTCACAGAGATCTATACCTGTTTTAGGTGGCCCAGACGTGCTCCATGGAATACCCAAACAATTGCCATCTCCTCCGATTGTCCTATGTGCTGATTTACATTACATTTTATGCAAGATCACCACAACTACTGGTGAAAAGGACTGCACTTTCCCAACATTACCATTTTGCTCATATAAACTCCCTGGGTAAAATCTATTGTTATTAAATGTAAAAAATGTCCAACGCAATGCTGTGCTTTGTAAGCACATATGAAAGTGCCACGCTTTCCAGCACAAACTGTCATAGGACAGGACTCCGGCCAAGCACCAGAAATGCGGTAACTTCATTTGTATGCATCACTGTACTACAGTGAGGGGAAAAAAGTATTTGATCCCCTGCTGATTTTGTATGTTTGCCCACTGACAAAGAAATTACCAGGCTATGATTTTAATGGTAGGTTTATTTTAACAGTAAGAGACAGAACAAAAATATCCAGAAAAACGCATAAGTGTGAAATAAGTGTTTGATCCCCTATCAATCAGCAAGATTTCTGGCTCCCAGGTGTCTTCTATACTGGTAATGAGCTGAGATTAGGAGCACTATCAAAGGGAGTGCTCCTAATCTCAGCTTGTTATTTGCATAAAAGACACCTGTCCCCAGAAGTAATCAATCAAGATTCCAATCTCTTCACCATGCCCAAGGCCAAGAGCGGTCCAAGGATGTCAGGGACAAGATTGTAGACCTACACAAGGCTGGAATGGGCTACAAAGACCATGGCCATGTAGCTTGGTGAGAGGGTGACAACAGTTGGTGCGATTATTCGCAAATGGAAGAAACACAAAATAACTGTCAATCTCCCTCGGTCTGGGGCTCCATGCAATATCTCACCTCGTGGAGTTTCAATGATCATGGGAATGGTGAGGAATCAGCCCAGAACTACACAGGAGAATCTTGTCAACGATCTCAAGGCAGCTGGGACCATAGTCACCAAGAAAACAATTGGTAACACACTACGTCGTGAAGGACTGAAATCCTGCAGCACCCACAAGGTCCCCCTGCTCAAGTAAGCACTTGTACAGGCCCCATCTGAACTTTTGCTAATGAACATCTGAATGATTCAGAGAAGAACTGGGTGAAAGTATTGTGTTCAGATGAGACCAAAATCAAGCTCTTTGGCATTAACGCAACGTGTTCGGAGGAGGAGGAATGCTGCCTTTGACCCCCAAGAACACCATCCCCGCCGCAAGATCACCGTTATCGCCGGCAGGAGAGGGCCCCCCCTCCCGCCACTCTCCCGCGTCCTCCGCCACTTACCAGAGCTGTCGGCAGCGGCAGAGGCGATCGGGTCCTTGTTGTGACTGGATGTGGAGACTAGCGAGGCTAAGATGGCCCCCACCCGTCTCCATACCATAGCAGGTCGGAAGCAATGTCATAATGTCACTTCCGCCCATACGTCTTAAAGGGCCATTTTTTCAATGTCATTTTTTTCAAATGACAACATTTTTTTTTTTTTTTTATTGAATTTTAGTCCAAATATGAGATCTAAGGACTTTTTGACCCCCGATCTCATATTTAAGAGGACCTGTCATACCAAAACATTGAAAAAATAAGTAAAATCAAGAAAAATAAATAAGAAAAAAAATGTTTTCAAAGGACCCCGTCCCGACGAGCTCGTGCGCAGAAGTGAACGCATACGTGAGTAGCGCCCACATATGGTGGTCAAACTACACATGTGAGGTATCGCCGCGATCGGTATAGTGAGAGTAATATTTCTAGCCCTAGACCTCCTCTAACTCAAAACATGCAACCTAAAGAATTTTTTAAACGTCACGTTTGGAGATTTTTAAGGGTAAAAGTTTGATGCCACTCCAGGGGCGCAATTTTGAAGTGTGACATGTTGGGTATCAATTTACTCGGCGTAACATTATCTTTCACAATATAAAAAAAATTGGGCTAACTTTACTGGTGTCTTATTTTTTTATTCAAAAAAGTGATTTTTTTTTTCCCAAAAAAGGTGCGCTTGTAAGACCGCTGCGGAAATATGGTGTGGAAAAAAAGTATTGCAATGACTGCCATTTTATTCTCTAGGGTGTTAGAAAAAAAAACAAAAAAAAAAAAAACATTATATAGAATGTTTGGGGGTTCTAAGTAATTTTCTAGCAAAAAAAGTTTTAAACTTGTAAACACCAAAATCTCAAAACGAGGCTAGTCCTTAAGTTGTTAAGGTCCTGGAGTGGCCTTGCCAGTCTTCAGACCTTAATCCCATAGAAAATATGTGGACGGAGCTGAAGGTTCGCATTACCAAACGTCAACCTCAAATTCTTAATGACTTAGAGAGGATCTACAAAGAGGAGTGGGACAAAATCCCTCCTGAGATGTGTGCAAACCTGGTGGTCAACTACAAGAACGTCTGACCTCTGTGTTGCTATGGGATATATTGCTTTGCTGTTAGCCAAATGATCCATCATAACAGTAATATAAACTATAATAGATTTCTGTAAAAAAAAAAAAAAACACCTGACAGAGCAAAAAGCGGTGTTAGGTGATACAGAAGATATGAGAGATGGGTGGGACGTAATGACTCACCTACTGATGGACTAAATGTGAGCCTGGCTCTGGGGGTGACAGTTGCTTGTGGTTGTTGCGTTGAAGGCTGACTTGGGGATACAGAGAAGCGCCTGTCACCAGCAACAGTATTCAGGACTTGACTCCTTGGTCTCTGAGGTCTTAGTGGGCTTATCTAGAACAGAAAAACATAAAGGAATCAACACATTTGAAATGGCCTAACGAATTACAATAAAGGGTGAAAAATGGCAATACCCAGATGTGTGCTCTTCATACAACACCTGACCACCTACCTCCTCCCCACCGATCACCCCCGGTCATTTCCCTTGTGACTGGCTCTCTTGTCATTTCAAGCATTGCCTTTACAAACACTACACCACTATCCTGCCAGTTAATGCTTTGGCAGTGTTGAAATCCTGGTCCTTTCTCCCTGCCTGTGCTCTGCCTATTGCGTTATGCAAAAAAGACATGCACCATGTAAGCTGCCCATTTAATGGACAATTCTTGTGTCAGTTTGGACTTCACCAGCTAATAGATCACTCCAGGCTGGCCCCTTTAGGAGGTATAGCTATGTACAACATTAAAAATAAGTGTATATACTGCTTAAAATCCAGCAATAAACTGTCTCACCCTGCTCTGCACATGCTCAGTTTGCTCTTCATTTTTAGGCACTGCTGAGTTTGTAGAGGTCAATATGCTGGCAGCATTAAAGCGGAATTAAACCCTTCTATCCTTTACAGCCAAGGAAGCAGCTTCTGTTTGAACTGCAACTGCCATGGTGCTGCACATGTAATCAGTTATGACAGCAGCCATTTGACGGTTTGGCCGTTTGTTTGAGGACAAAAATCAAATCAAACTGTTTTTTGAAACGGGTAAATTGATGGGTTTAGTTCCGCTTTGTGATTTACAGCTGGGGCTTTGGGCTTCAGCAAAATGGCAGCCTCTGGCAAGCAGAAACAGGAACAATTCTGGAGGCAGTTTACAGCACACACTTATTTTGGTAGCATAATTGTTAATGCAGAATGTATGTTCCTTGCTAAAGAACTTTGTTTTATATCAAGTTGTTATGCGTAAAGTTCCTCCCTCCTTCCCAGAATATCACTGTTGACAAATCCAAGTCTTCTAAAAAGGCTTGCGCACTTTGAATCAAGGGATATAAATATATCTATCTATATATCTCTATCTATCTATCTATATATCTCTATCTATCTATCTATATATCTCTATCTATCTATCTATCTCTATCTATCTATCTCTATCTATCTATCTATCTCTATCTATCTATCTCTATCTATCTATCTCTATCTATCTATCTCTATCTATCTATCTCTATCTATCTATCTATATATCTCTATATATCTCTATCTATCTATCTATCTATCTATCTATCTATCTATCTATCTATGAGAGAGAGAGAGAGAGATAGAGATAGAGAGAGATACACACACACACACACACACACATATATATTTTTTATATATATATATAAAACATCAAATGTCATTATAAATCCTTACACACACCTCCTTGTCCAGTACCATTAGGCTAACCATACCTGTAAAAAGGAACGGATCAACGCTACTCCAGACCAACCCAGGTGAATAAATGATAAGGAACGGTCTCAGCCTATGTGTCTCCACCACACCGACGCATTTCGCCTCGCCCACCGGGGCTTAGGTACACAGCCCTATGACGAAACCCCAGTAGGCGGGGCAAAATGCATCAGGGTGTGTGGTGTGGTGGAGACACATAGGCTGAGACCATTCATTATTTATTTACCTGGGGTGGTTGGGGTGATCCTTTCCTTTTTACACTAACTAGCCCTCTAGATTGGTATCAAAATAAACCTGCTCAGGGATACGCTTTCACCTGTACTTTGAGTGGCGCAAAAAAGCATTATAACAGCTAACCATACCTGATTAGATTTCTCTAATTCAGGTTGAACTATATAAATCAACTGATTCATTCATCCATCTGTGCTAAACAGTGTGGAAGAAAGAATCTGCATTGCCAGCTATTGTATTCAGCAGCACCATTGGCTACCTGATCCTATCAGATGCAGTCACTGATCGACGGACAATTTTCCACCTTTCTCAGATGATTTTAAATGGACTTTTTATTGAGCATGGTAGTGCTGACAGGTCCAGCTACAGCTCAGATTTTGGCAGATTCAGCAGGAATGGGCCAACATTTGGGCTGTGGATGGCGAGTTTTAGTGCTAACCAATACACAGAAACTGCTCCATAACAAAGAAGGTGCTGTAATGTGACTTACAGTCTCTGAAAGTATAACAGCCTCAGACTGCTGAGGTGGAATGTCAGTTGCTTTAAACTCTTTATCAAATATCTCCTGATGCTTGCTGTTCCTCTTCTCCTTCTTTTTCTCTTTTTTGTCCTTATCAAGATCATCTCTGTCCAATTTATCTTGGGAGCGAGAATGCATCTTCTTTGGCAAGAGAGGTTCAAGCACAAAACTGCAAACAGAATGTTGGAAAGAATCAATTAGATGCGGATTCAGTTTACACGTGCGGAGGATTCTGGGCCGCGTTAATCTCGATGGTGTCATGTTTGCTTTAGAGATGGTGAGCTGTGCTTTATCTTTTCATACATTTATGTGGCTTCACACACCGAGCGAATACACTTATGTATGCACACTTATCTTAACCATCACAATAGGAAAAGCTATCGGCGGCAGCACAGCAAGCGTGCTGGCTTAGTTGCAGATACCGAGCTAAGTAATGACCAAACATTACAGCTCGGCCTACAATGTCAATTACACAAGAGTTTTCGCTCGGCTTTTATTTCATTTATGTATTACATCCATTTATATATGGCGACATACTCTGCAGCTCTTAGCAGAGAACACTGAATTACATCAGTCCTTGTATAAATGGAGTTTACATCCCAAACTCCTCAGCACAACATACACAATCCATGGATTTGTTCCTTTTATACCAAAAATTATAATGCTACGTGGCCCCCAACAATCAATATAGGGTCAAAGTCAAAAATCTTCCTTGTAATAAATGTTGGCGCGGCAATCTCCCCCACTGTGCCTTTGACAGGGGAACTGCCCCCTGCCAGAAAACCCTGAATGGCTGCCAGTGCTGATCGGCTGCTGGTTGGATGCAGGCTTTCCAGAAAGACTTCTCAACAGAAGCGGATTGTGAGACAGGCAGCTGTACACACTGTCCAAATGTCAGTCGGTTTCTGCTGAACGGCCGATATTTGGATTGCGTGTACTCAGCTTTAGGTATGGACATTTCCTACTTTTTTCTTTTTGTTTTTAGAATAGCAAATAGAGACATGGGAGGTAGGGGATGATCTTATCCTGGAGTGGGGCTTTAACAAGCAGGTGTACCTAATAAAAAGGTACTAAAGGGCTCTTTTATACTATAGAGAGCAGATATCGCTGCTATACTCTGCAAGGTAACATACACCATAGTCTAAATTTTGAGGCCGATCCATGAAATGCAAGACGTGATGTTAAAGTGGTTGTAAATTCTGCTTTACCACTTATTCCTACAGGTAAGCCTATAATAAGGCTTACCTGTAGGTACTGTGAACATCCCCAAAACTTGCACTGCTTAGGAGATATTTAGAGTGAATGCGCGCTGACGGTCCAGCACAGTATGCCGGATCATCAGAGCCTGTGCCGTAAATGGCATGCACAGGAGTGACGTCATTGCTCCCGCCCCCCCCCAGCCACTCATGTAGCCGGAGGCTGCGTACCCAGAGGGAAGACAGAGTGATGATGGTGACAGCGCAGCACTGGAGGGCTTTGTTTTAATATAAGTCTCTCATAATGGGCTAGTATGCGATGCACATCAGCACATTATGCAATTGCCTTGCAGGGGAATTTTTTTTTCTTCCACTGTGGTTTACTACCGCTTTAAGCCTGAGGAACCTATATTATTTTAGTATTTTTTTAAATCAGTATTAAGGTTATGGGAAAGTCATGCCACTGATATATACATGTCCCCCGAAGTCTACCTTATCTATGACAAAGGTTTAACAAGAACTGGCCTGTGAGCAAGAAGTAAACACAAACATTGTTCTTCACACCTTCAACTGCACTTAGCATTGATGTGCCTTTTCTGTGTTCTTAGAAATATGAGCAAATTTGTTGGTACCGTTACAATATTTTGAAACAATGCTTCATTCCTCCTAAAAAGAAGTGGAATTTAAAGCAATTCCCTCATGTATACCTGCATGCCTTTTTTATATCTTAGAGTAAGGCCGGGTTCACACTGGTACAACACTACTGTTGTACAACTGTCATCCTATTTTGCCCTGCGACATCGGTCCTACTGCCATCCGACTTGAATGAACAGGATAAGATTTTGCTCCGACTTTGAGATAGTCCGACTTGTCCTTTGACCAATCAACACAATCCCAGTGTGACAAATTCCTTTTCCTGCTGTTGTAATAACCATGTCGGATGTCACAAGTTAAATGGCTAGGACAAGGATCTGACTTTGATCCGACTTCAATGATATTGAATAGGCTGAAAATGGGCCAAAGTAAGAACCAAAGTAGTATGGGAACTTTTTCTAAAGTCGGACCGACGTGTATCGGACCAGTTAAGACGGCTATCAACTATTGATTTGTACACATCATGCGTCATGTGCTCCTAGAGTCGCTCCAGAGCGTATGTTGCACCAGTGTGAACCCAGCCTAAACCAAAGAAAGTGTACAAAGAGATACATTATTTCCTCTTCCACAAAGATTTTCTAAAATGGCCAGGACAGATTTTTTGGAACTCCTAGAAAAGAATGCTGTTTGGTATCATTGTGTGCACCAAACTGAGCATGGACCAGCAAAGGAAATAGTTGTCTAAGGAAATCAGAGGAAAAACTGACGACCGGCATGGCAAAGGTAAAGATAAGACCGTCTCCAAACAGCTTTATGTTCCTGTGACTACAGCTGAAAATATTATTAAGTAGTTTAAGGTCCATGGGAGTGTAGCCAATCACCCACCCTAGACATACCCACAATTGGAAAAATCAACCCCAGGTTGAACAGGAGAATACTGCGAATGATGAACAGAGTCAAGAAAAACTCAAAGAGATACATGCTGAACTCCCAGGTCAATGTACATCAGTATCTAATCACACCATTTGTCATTTTTAAATGACAGTGGGCTAGGGGGACTCCAGTGCTGAAAGACCTTGGAGGACTCCACTGCTAAAAAGTGCATAATATATATATATATATATATATATATATATATATATATATATTATACCAAACTAGAATTAGTTAAAATGCAAATCAACAAGCCACAATGCTTCTGGGGGAATATCCTTTGGACAGCTGAAACAAAACTGGAGCTTTTTTGCAACTCACATCAGCTTTTTGTTCACAGACAAAAAAATAATCTTTCAAAGAAAAGAACATTGTACCTACTGTGAAACATGGAGGTGGCTTGATTAGGTTTTGGGGCTGCTTTGCTGCATCTGACACAGGGTGCCTTGATGCTGTACAGAGCACAATGAAAGCTCAGGACTAAGGAATTCTGGACCAAATCATCATACATCCCAGAAAGTCTGTGGCTATGCTACCCTGCATGCACCACGAGATCAGCGGGACCGGCTGTCTCTTCCAGGCTTTTGAAGCTGGCCTCCTGATGATTTGGCGCATGAGCATACTTGGGAGCCAGCTGCAAAAAAACTGGTAGAGGCAACAGTGCTCTTGATGCATTCAGAGAAGATGACCCTGGCGTGGGTCTGAGTGTGCAGTGGCAAAATCCTACAAAACACCAAGGTGAGGGGTAGGAGCGACTTTTCTCTTTTAATGTACATAATCACCTCTGTCCAATTAGAAGTGGAAATACCGAACTAGGAAGAACAGTTTTTTTTGGTTCACAAGGTGAGCTGAACAGAAATACAAATTCTCTGGTAGGCAAAATGGTAAAGATAATAAAAAAAATATATATAGTAAAAAAGTATGCTTTACCTAGATTTTCACTAAAAGCAAGAGAAAAAAAATCTTCAACACATAGTACACTTTTATGTATAACACAAGCATGTGTAAACCCAGGGCTTTCAGCAGGAACACAATTCTAGCAACTCCAGCAATTTATGCAGGAGTGTGCTATGATCATGATCTAAGTCATAATTATTTGTCAATCAAGTTACTTGATAATTTGTACCCAGTTTTGTTAGTACTTGAAAATTAAGAAATGTGACCCTGCGGACTACTCTTCTTCTTCTTTCCCTAGTTTCTCCTTTTCCCATCTCTCCTTTCTTTTCTACTCACTCTGTTTATGATTTTAAAGCTCTTTCTAACTATATAAGTTATAACTCCTCTTATAACCCATACCATTTGTATGTAATATTAATATCATAGCAATTTATAATTCGATTTATAATTTACACTGTTTGATTATACAATTCTGAGCTTCATTCCCTTTGTTGTATAATATGTACTCCATCTAATGTCAAATACCTTATTGTATGTACAATAAAATCTTTTGACAAGGAAAATTAAGAAATCAATGATTAAAAAATAATTTTTTTTTTGGTTTCTTTTAGAAAACAAGTGCGTTTGAAAACTAAATATAATTCACCTAAAGTTTGCATCTACTTTAATGAGCGTAATGAAGAAAATAATGTATGTAATACAGCCATGGCCCATAGTTTTGAGAATAACACAAATATAAATTTTCACAAAGTCTGCTGCCTCAGTTTTTATGATGGCAATTTGCATATACTACAGAATGTTATGAAGAGTGATTAGATGTATGAAAATTAACTTAATCCCCCCAAAAACAATTTCCTCTGCATTTCAGTCTTGCCACAAAAAGACCAGCTTACATGTCAGTAATTCTCTCATTAACACAGGTGTCAGTGTTGAGGAGAAGGCTGGAAATGACTCTAATGCTGCTTGAGTTAGAATAACAGACTGGAAGCTTTAAGAGGAGGGGGGTGCTTGAAATCACTATTCTTCTTTTAACCATGGTTACCTGCAAGGAAACATGTGCAGTCATCATTTCTTTGCATAAAAAGGGATTCACAGGCAAAGATATTGCTGCTGAGATTGCACCAAAATCAACCATTTATCGGATCATGAAGAACTTCAAGGAGAGAGGTTCAATTGTTGTGAAGGAGGCTTCAGGGATCCCATGAAAGTCCAGTAAACACCAGGACCATCTCCTACAGCTGATTCAGCTGCAGGATCGGGGCACCACCAGTGCAGAACTTGCTCAGGAATGGCAACAGGCAGATGTGAGTGCATCTGTAAGCACAGTGAGAAGACTTTTGGAGGATGGCCTGGTGTCAAGAAGGGCAGCAAAGAAGCCACTTCTCTCCAGGAAAAACACCAGGGACAGACTGATATTCTGCAAAAGGTACAGGGATTAGACTGCTGAGGACTGGAGTAAAGTAATTTTCTCTGATGAATCCCCTTTTAAATCCTTTGGGGCATCCGGAAAAAAAACCTTGTAAGGAGAAGAAAAGGTGAGCGCTACCATCAGACAAACAAACCTACGCCCCCCCCTGACACTCGCAATACCATGACCGCCCACCACGGTGATTAGTGGCCTTACCTTCGGCGGCTCATCACTCCAGCTTGCTGTGGGAAGTGGTGGGCCATTTCTTCTCCTCCTGGCCGAACAGGAAGTGGGTCCCGAGACCCGAATGGCCGGAAGTCCTAAGACTCCCGGCCAATCGGGTCTTAGGATCCGCTTCCTGATTGGCCAGGAGAAGAAGCAGGAAGACATTAGGCTCTAATCACGTACGTTAAAAAAAAAATCCCATTGAAATCCTAGCATTTGGTGCATGGATTAGGGGGGCGGCACCCCTAATGGAGCGGCCGCGACTGGTCAACACTGCAACTATTAACTCTTTACATAAACTTATGCAGCCAGATCCCAGGCCCCCTTTGGTCTAATGAAAACCTCCACAGTTAGGCATAGCTGACATCCTTCTATGTAGAGTGGGTTACGAGGCATGGTGGGTGTGATGCAAGATAGAGTCATGTGCGCCAGACACTTCTTGCAAAGAGATTTATTGTCTATTAAACAGAACTGTGAGAGAGAGGGTTTAGGGCCAGGACACCCTTAAGTGGTTGCAATGTTAATTGGCAGACTACAAGACTTCTATAGGTAGACAGCCATGCAGGGAAAGGCACCCAGCCGAACACCACATCTGCATGTGTAGACACGCTGTCTCCTATGGCAACAATCTTGAACAGTTCCCAACAAAAGTTACAATGGACTCTTTCACTTCCCCTACAATCTCCTATTGTAGGTCTTCACTCAACTGAGCTCCCAGCCTCTCTCACTAGACTGGCACTGCCACTGCCACTGGATCCCTTGAGCTCTTCCAAACCTCTTGCTCAGTATCTTCCTCAAGCGTCTCCCCCGCTTCCCTGCTGGGTCCCTAGTTTGGCATCCAAGATACTCCTCAAGCGTCACCCCACTGGCCTGATCGGTCCCTAGCTTGACACACAAGGCTGCTCTGCAAGGGCCACCTCCGCTGGGTCCCTGGCTTGACACCTGCTGAAGTTTCCCAATTCTTCACCATCCCAGGTTGGATAGAATACTGCTCCGATACTTGTTTCAGCTACACGCAGCGGTCCCTGTTAACAAGGGGGATGGTCCCTTAGTGGTGACAGCTTCCCCAATACCTCCGACCATGACAGGTTCTCTGGCCGGCAGAACCGTCACTTCTGGTTGGACGGCAATCCGCAATCCCAACCCTATGCTGCTCTCTTGCTTCTGGATAGGCCCTAAGACAGCCTAGCAGCAAGATGTCCCCAGGGTAGGCCTCAGGCTCTGACCTAGCAGCCTGGGGCAGCACAACACATGTCCACCCAGACAGCCGTCCAGGTGGCACAGAACCCTCGATCACCTGACCTCACCCAAATAAATAGGCTCTCTCAGCAGGCCAAGGGACCCAAGAAGATCCCTGCCCATTGGTTGAGATACCCCATCTATTCCTAATCTGTCCTTGCAATGCCCTTGTCTTATCTAATGCCACCAAATACCTGGCCATCTAGTGACAGAAGAGAGAACTGCAACAATTCCACAATTAGGGTGGAATCAATTGATCCCTTATCAATTAGCCAAGGCAAATATACCTGGCAGGTAAATGTACTACCTGGCCAAAAGTTTGAGAATGACACAAATATTATTTTACACAAAGTCTGCTGCTTTAGTGTTTTCAGATCTTTTTGTCAGATGTTACTATATGGTATACTGAAGTATAATTACAGGAATTTCATAGGTGTCAAAGGCTTTTCTTGACAATTACATTAAGTGTAGCATCCTGATGTTTAGGCAGGGTTGCTACCCTGTTTCCCCTAAAATAAGACCTAGCGTGACTGTCGGTGAAGGCTGCAATATAAGCCCTACCCACCAAATAAGCCCTAGTTAAAGTCCTTGTAGGTCTTATTTTCAGGGTAGGGCTTATTTTCGGTGAAACAGGGTAGGGCTTATTTGGGGGGTAGGGCTTATATTGCAGCCTTCACCGACAGTCACGCTAGGTCTTATTTTCGGGGAAACAGGGTAGCAACCCTGCCTAAACATCAGGATGCTACACTTAATGTAATTGTCAAGAAAAGCCTTTGACACTTATGAAATGCCTGTAATTATACTTCAGTATACCATATAGTAACATCTGACAAAAAGATCTGAAAACACTAAAGCAGCAGACTTTGTGTAAAATAATATTTGTGTCATTCTCAAACTTTTGGCCAGGGCTGTATTTATCTTGCACTGGAATACAAACTCAGTGATTTAAACAGCCTGCATAGACAACTCATTTTTGACAGCAGTACAAAAATCTGCTTTAGAATGCAGACATATGCAGATGTGAACAGGCCCTAAAACTGAACATGTTTGTAATTTTAACTTTAAACATGCCTTTATTTAAAATGCTCTAATGAGCCTGTGGTGTTGTACACCGTTCCTAATGAAGGTAATGGGAACACGACTCCTTAGAGCTTTCACTGTTCACCGAACAAAGGAGCCGTGGCTGATTTACAGTTACCCTACCATCATGCAGCTACATAATCGCTCTGCGTTCCGAAGGCGTTTATTTTAAAATAAAGGAGCCTCTTTTGGCTCATTTGAAGTGATGGAAGGGATACAGCCAGGGTTGCACGCATAGAAAACACAAGCATTTTGAAACCATTTGGTAAGACGCCATTGTCAATTCTGAAATCTCTTCTGCTGAGTTCACTGAAATTGACGAGAACTGGGAGAGTTGCCAAGCAGACAAAGTCCAATATTAGGAATTCCGAGAGGCAAACTAAACATTTGAGATATGCAATAGGGAAAAAAAATCTGCCTTTTAACTTAAATCAAGTGCATCATGACTGGGTCAGAGCTCGGTGTGTGATTGTGCTTGCAGAGCTGCAAACAAACCTATAGGGCAAATATTTGACCTCCTCAAATGTCAATAGGCATCTGTGAGTCTACAAAGACACTGCAGTCAAAGAAAGAGCAATCCTTTTCAACAGTTAAGTTTGCTTGGTAATTAGAGAATTACAACAATGTAAAAATCAGCCACAAGGCACAAAGCAGAACAAAAGTCAACAAAAAAATATTTATTAGTTACATTGAAGGTGAAGTTGAAAAAAGACACAAGTCCATCAAGTACAACTTATGTGTGTGATTATATGTCAGTATTACATTGTATATCCTTGTATGTTGTGGTCGTTCAGGTGCTTATCTAATAGTTTTTTTTTTAAATATTGATGCTCCCCGCTGAGACCACTGCCTGTGGAAGGGAATTCCACATCCCTACCCTTTACGTAGTTTAAGGTTAAACCTCTTTTCTTCTAATTTTTATGAGTGGCCACGCATCTTGTTAAACTCCCTTCCTTGAAAACGTTGTATCCCTATTGTGAGGTCACCAGTACGGTATTTGTAAATTGAAATCATATCCCCTCTCAAGCGTCTCTTCTCCAGAGAGAATAAGTTCAGTGCTCGCAACCTTTCCTCATAACAAATATCATCCAGACTCTTTATTAGCTTTGATGTCCTTCTTTGTACTCGCTCCATTTCCAGTACATCCGTCCCGAGGACTGGTGCCCAGAACTGGACAGCATTCTCTGGGTGTGGTCTCTTGTAGAGTGGGAGACTTCGCTTTTTATCTCTGGAGTTGATCCCCTTTTTAATACATGCCAATATTCTGTTTGCTTTATTAGCAGCAGCTTGGCTTTGCATGCCATTGCTGAGCCTATCATCAGCTAGGATCTCCAGGTCCTTTTCCATCCTAGATTCCCCCAGAGGTTCTCCCCTCAGTGTATAGATTGCATTCATATTTTTGCACACCCAAATTTTTTTTTTTGCATTTCTCTACATCAAACCTCATTTGCCATGTAGTTGCCCACCCCATTAATTTGTTCAGATCTTTTTGCAAGGTTTCCACATCCTGCAGAGAAGTTATTGCCCTGCTTAGCTTACTGTCATCCGTGAATACAGAGTTTGAACTGTTTACCCCATCCTCCAGGTCATTTATGAACAAATTAAATAGGATTGGCCCCAGCACAGAACCCTGGGGGACCCACTACGCACCCCTGACCATTCCAAGTACTCCCCGTTTATCACCACCCTCTGTACTCTCCCTTGTAGCCAGTTTTCGGGTCAGTTGGTGCGTCTACCATCTGACCCATGATATTGTCCTGCAAGACATTTAGGAACTGGCGAGCCTTAGAGGAATGCGCGGTTCCCTCCACCCAGTCTATGTCCCCCATTATGATAACACCTCCCATCCTTGCTGCAAATCCAAATTGTGATAGGAGATCCGTCTCCCCTCCTGCCTCAGGTTAGGGGGACTATAGCATACTCCCAGTATTAATTTTCCCCTTAGCTTCATCCCTTTGGCGCTCTACCCATAAGGGTTCCACCTCCTCCCTAGCTCCCTTAGTTATGTGATCTCTCACATTCACTTGTACATTATTCTTGATAAATAGGCATACCCCTCCCCCCTTTTACCCTCTCTATCCCTGAGATAAAAGGTATACCCTTCAATGGTTGCCAGCCAATCATGAGAGAGCTGTTGAACCAGGTCTCTGAAATTCCCACAAAATCCAAATCTTCCTCGTACAACAGTATCTCTAGTTCACCCATTTTGTCTGCCAGGCTCCTGGCATTGGTGAACATCTCACATAATTTAGACCGGTCGCATACTATCCTCTTATTGGGTGTTCTGAGATTGCAACTAGGACTTGATACTATACTTACCTTGGGTTTATGTTATGTATTAGTGAAGCTACCACTAATGCCCCCGATACTACCCTCTGGAATATGTTCTGCGCTGACTATCTCTACCTCTGGACCCTCCCCCTGTCGCCTAGTTTAAAAACCCCTCTAACTTTTTGGCCATCTTCACTCCCAGCAGATCTGCACCCTCCTCATTTAGGTGCAGTCCGTCCCTTCTATAGCACTGGTGAGCAACTGAGAAGTCGGCCCAGTCCTCCAGGAACCCAAACCGCTCCTTACTACACCAGCTCCTCAGCCACTTGTTTACTTCCCTAATCTCCCTCTGCCTTTCTGGTGTGGCTCGAGGTACCGGTACTATTCCCGAGAAAACTACCTTGGAGTTTCTTTTCCTCAATTTAGATCCCAAGTCCCTAAAATCGTTCTTTAGGACACTCCATCTGCCTCTGACTTTGCCATTGGTGCCAACGTGCACCATGACAGCCAGGTCTTCCCCAGCCCTTCCCAGTAATCTGTCAACCAGATCCGTGATGTGCCGAACCCAAACGCCCAATAGACAACATACAGTTTGGCGCTTGAGGTCTTTGTTACAGATTGCCCTCTTTGTCCTTCTAAGAATTGAGTCCCCTATCACCAGAATCTGTCTTTCCTTTCCCTTCGCTTCCCCCCACATTCACTGGAGGAGTTCCAGCTAGGAGAGTCCCTCAGCTCCAGCAGTGCTGGTCCCCGACTGGTTTTACCAATGTCACTCAATGGAGCGTACTTATTGGGATGCTCCAGCCTAGAATTGGCCTCCCTGGCACTTTCCCCTCTACCCTTCCTCACTGTCACCCATCTACTCGATTTAAGTGCCTGTACCTTTGTCTCCACCCTCCTGTGTTCTAGCCCCTGCCGAGTACGTTCCCGGCTGTCCTTTAGTATAGAGGGTCTTCTCAGTGCTGACAGTCGCTTCCCTAGATTCCGAACCTGGGCTTCCAGGGGAACAATGTGTTTACATTTTGCACAGCAGTATTTGCCCTCGATCGAATGATCAAGGAACGCATACATGCCGCAAGATGTACACAGAGTTGCATCTCCACACCCGCTGGGCATCGTACCTACTAATTTAATGAGGATTGGGGATTATACCCTGTTCAAATTACCTAACAACTAGCTTCCTGACACTAATATTCAACAAGACAATACACAGGTACTCGTAGACCCACCTGCGATATACTGCATGACATATTTTAGTACCGACAACTCTTTACATACTGTACTTCTACATCAGTCCCTGCCCTCAAAGAGCTTACAATTCAAGGTCCCGATTTCACATTCATACACACATACTAGTAAACACTACAACACTACACCATCAGGTTGCTACAGTAAGCTTACTTTGAATAGAACAAGGGGGTTATGCAGCAAGAGTCTCTGCCCTCTGTGATGAAAATGTGGGGGCAGTAGAAGATAAGAAGTGAGCATGATCAATGTACATAGGAAAGAACTAAATGCGCATTAAAGCGGAACTTCACCCTAAAGGGGAAGTTCCCCTTTATACCTGTTCCCACTTCTGGTCGGATCGCCGTGGCAAACCACGAGAAGTTCAAACCCCCCCCCAACCTTCTGTGTCTGGGATATGTTACAGGTCTCAGACCATTCACAAAGCACAGTGCGGCTCAAGCATTCACAGTGGGCAGCCGACTGTGAAGCCACAAGGAATCACAGCCGGCTGCCCACAGTAAACATGCTGGCCAGCGTCAGGGACCCGAAGACCATCAAAGGAGCGGTTTGGGTGAGCACAGCGCTGGATAGGCGAGTGTCCTTTCAGCCCCAGTTCACATATATGCGGTGTCCTTTTAGGCCCGGTTCCACGCCTGCATTGAATTCGCACTCTATTCATGCGTTCTGCCACCAGTATCAATGTTAAAATAATGACACCCCAAAATAGGTCACAAAATGCAGTGTGATTGCAAGAATCGGATCACATGTGATGTGATCCGATTCTGGTGCGGCAAAAAAAAAAAGATGCCTGTACCTTTTTAATGTGGTGCGCTGCGAAATGAGCCCATGCAAAATGAATGGGCTAAAATCGCACTGCAAAGAATCGCATGTGATTTGAATGGGAATGCTGTGCGATTCCTATCCGAATCACATGCAATGTCCTGCACTGCACAAGTGTAAACACAGGCTTAGTTAAAGTCAGCAGCTACAGTATTTGAAGCTGCTAATTTTTTTTTTTTTTAATACAAAGAACCTGGAGAAAAATGTAAGAAACAATTAGCTGTTCATTCACTTCTCGTTCTTTTCAAAAGCCCTCAATTTTTTTTATTGCTAGTAAAATGACCCAAATCTGTCTTTATAGTGAGGTGGCACCTACCAAAGTTGAAATCAGGCTTACAGTAGGAGTGCCTGCCTTATTAGCAGATTGTGGCAAGCAATGTACATTTTTATGGGGTTAAAAGAAGGAGAGAAGACCCAGGGTGGTCATTCACCAGGATGGAGCCAGAGCTCCTCAGTGCATCATAGTGTGTGTGTGTGTGTGTGTGTGTGTGTGTGTGTGTGTGTGTGTGTGTGTGTGTGTGTGTGTGTGTGTGTATTCCAACTCCGTATTTAGCTGTTTTGTTAGAGATGCCCTTTAAAAAACACTCCAGCAGATTCAGTATTGTATGCTGTTTGCGTGCATGGAGGATGAACACACTCGATAATTGGGGTATTGTAAGTGTCTGATTCCAGAATGCAGAGGATCAGCAAGGACTTGGCAGCCAGTCACTGACCATATGTATGCTGTATGTCAGCTGGACTATCAGTGTACCATATTTAAAGGAGAATAAACAAAACAGAACGGCTTATATGTATTGAAACCATATGCTTTCTAGCAATCCCAGAGGATGTAAGCAATAAAGTGAGGGATCAGATGGTGATTGTGCTGTGAAATTAACTGAAAACAAGCATAGCTGGGTATGAAAAGGTTGTTTGTAGGTTGTTTTCATCATGAAAATAAAATATGCTCACAAAATATGTCCATTTAAAACACCTAAACGTGTGTGTGATGTATATATATATATATATATATATATATATATATATATATATATATATACATACACACACACACACACACACACACACACACAGTTGTGCTCATAAGTTTACCCTGGCAGAATTTATGATTTCTTGGCCATTTTTCAGAGAATATCAATGGTAACACAAAAACTTTTCTTTCACTCGTGGTTAGTGTTTACTATTTTTAAATCATAATCACAACAGAAACTACCCATATGACCATGATCAAAAGTTTACATACCCTGGTGATTTTGGCCTGATAACATGCACACAAGTTGACACAAAGGGGTTTGAATGGCTATTAAAAGTAGCCATCCTCACCTGTGATCTGCTTGTAATTAGTGTGTGTGTGTAAAAGATCAACGAGTTTCTAGACTCCTGACAGACCCTTGCATCTTTCATCCAGTGGTGCACTGACGCCTCTGGATTCTGAGTCATGGGGAAAGCAAAAGAATTGTCAAAGGATCTGCAGGAAAAGGTAGTTGAACTGTATAAAACAGGAAAGGGTTATAAAAAAACCCCAAGGAATTGAAAATGCCAATCAGCAGTGTTTAAACTCTAATCAAGAAGTGGAAAATTAGGGGTTCTGTTGAAACCAAACCACGGTCAGGTAGACCAACTAAAATTTCAGCCACAACTGCCAGGAAAATTGTTCGGGATGCAAAGAAAAACCCACAAATAACTTTAGGTGAAATACAGGACCCTCTAAAAACATGTGGTGTGGCTGTTTCAAGATGCACAATAAGGAGGCACTTGAAGAAAGATGGGCTGCATGGTCGAGTCACCAGAAGAAAACCATTACTACCCAAATGCCACAAAGTATCCCACTTAGAATACGCCAAACAGCACAGAGACAAGCCTCAAACCTTCTTGCACAAAGTTATTTGGAGTGATGAGACCAAAACTGAGCTTTTTGGCCACAACCATAAACACTACATTTGGAGAGGAGTCAACAAGGCCTATGATGAAAGGTACAGTAGGTGACCACGATATTGTGTCAATCTCGCCGCACTTCTCGGCGAGATTTGACACCTACGAGCCCCGTCGCAGGAGCCAGCGCCGAGATGGCTCACTCATCAGGAAAGGAAAACGTTGTTTTCCTCCCGCGATGGGTGACAGGCAGCGCTGACAGCTGTCTGGTATGAATCCTGAGGCGGGAACACCGCGCCAAATTTTAAATGAAAAAACCGGCGTGGGTTCCCCCCTCGGGGGCATACCAGGCCCTTAGGTCTGGCATGGATTGTAAGGGGAACCCCCTATGCCGAAAAATCGACGTGGGGGTCCCCCCAAATCCATACCAGACCCTTATCCGAGCACGAAGCCCGGCCGGCCAGGAAAAGGGGTGGGGACGAGCGAGCGCCCCCCCCCCTCCTGAGCCGTACTAGGCCGCATGCCCTCAACATGGGGGGTGGGTGCCTTGGGGGAGGGGGGCGCCCTGCGGCCCCCCCACCCCAAAGCACCTTGTCCCCCATGTTGATGAGGACAAGGGCCTCTTCCCGACAACCCTGGCCGTTGGTTGTCGGGGTCTGTGGGCGGGGGGCTTATTGGAATCCGGGAGCCCCCCCTTAATAAGGGGGCCCCCAGATCCCGGCCCCCCACCCTGTGTGAATGAGTTTGGGGTACATGGTACCCCTACCCATTCACCTAGGGAAAAGTGTCAATATAAAAAAAACACACTACACAGGTTTTAAGAATAATTTATTAGTCAGCTCCGGGGTCTTCTTCCGACTTCGGGGGGTCTCCTTCCGACTTCTCCCGGTGTTCGGCCTCTTCTCCCGGGCCCCGCCGCTATCTTCTTCCAGCTCTATTGCCAGCGAGGGGCCCGGTCTGCTGCCGCTGTCTTGCCGCCGCTGTCTCGCCGCCGCTGTCTCGCCGCTTCTTCTCTTCTTTTCTTCTTCCCCGATGTTGACACGATGCTCTCTCCGGCTCGAATGCTGTGTGCGAGCTGCGGAGCCATTTATATAGGCGGTAACCCCGCCCCCTTACGACGTCATGGTCCCAGCATGCGCAGGGACTCTGGGGCCACGCCCCCTTATGACGCCAGAGTCCCTGCGCATGCTGGGACCATGACGTCGTAAGGGGGCGGGGTTACCGCCTATATAAATGGCTCCGCAGCTCGCACACAGCATTCGAGCCGGAGAGAGCGTCGTGTCAACATCGGGGAAGAAGAAAAGAAGAGAAGAAGCGGAGAGACAGCGGCGGCGAGACAGCGGCGGCAAGACAGCGGCAGCAGACCGGGCCCCTCGCTGGCAATAGAGCTGGAAGAAGATAGCGGCGGGGCCCGGGAGAAGAGGCCGAACACCGGGAGAAGTCGGAAGGAGACCCCCCGAAGTCGGAAGAAGACCCCCCGAAGTCGGAAGAAGACCCCGGAGCTGACTAATAAATTATTCTTAAAACCTGTGTAGTGTGTTTTTTTTATATTGACACTTTTCCCTAGGTGAATGGGTAGGGGTACCATGTACCCCAAACTCATTCACACAGGGTGGGGGGCCGGGATCTGGGGGCCCCCTTATTAAGGGGGGGCTCCCGGATTCCGATAAGCCCCCCGCCCACAGACCCCGACAACCAACGGCCAGGGTTGTCGGGAAGAGGCCCTTGTCCTCATCAACATGGGGACAAGGTGCTTTGGGGTGGGGGGGCCGCAGGGCGCCCCCCTCCCCCAAGGCACCCACCCCCCCATGTTGAGGGCATGCGGCCTGGTACGGCTCAGGAGGGGGGGCCGCTCGCTCGTCCCCACCCCCTTTCCTGGCCGGCCGGGCTGCGTGCTCGGATAAGGGTCTGGTATGGATTTGGGGGGGACCCCCACGCCGATTTTTCGGCATAGGGGGTTCCCCTTACAATCCATGCCAGACCTAAGGGCCTGTTATGCCCCTGAGGGGGGAACCCACGCGTTTTTTTCATTTAAAATTTGCCGCGGTGTTCCCGCCTCAGGATTCATACCAGACAGCTGTCAGCGCTGCCTGTCACTCATCGCGGGAGGAAAACAACGGTTTCCTTTCCCGATGAGCGAGCCAGCGCGACATTCACAGTACCCTGTCGCCGAGAACCAGCGCGATGGTACCAGCGCGATGGTATCGCGCTGGAAACACAATCTCGCGGTCAGGTACTGTACACCATTCCTACTGCGAAACACGCAGGTGGGTCACTGATGTTTTGGGGATGTGTGAGCTACAAAGGTACAGGAAATTTGGTCAAAATTGATGCCAAGATGAATGCAGTATGTTACCAAAAAATACTGGAGGAACATTTGCATTCATTAGCCAGGAAGCTGTGCCTAGGACGTACTTGGACATTCCAACATGGCAATGATCCAATAACACAGGGCCAAGTCGAGCTGTCATTGGCTACAGCAGAATAAAGTGAAGGTTCTGGAGTGGCCATCTCAGTCTCCTGACCTCAATATCACTGATCCAATCTGGGGAGATCTCAAACGTGCAATTCATGCAAGACAGCCCAAGAATTTACAGGAATGGGAAGCTTTGCCAACTGAGAAGATAAAGAGCCTCATCCACAAATACCACAAAAGACTTCAAGCTGTCATTGATGTTAAAGGGGGCAATACACTGTATTAAGTGCTGGGGTATGTAAACTTTTGATCAAGGTAGTTCCTGTTGTGATTTAAAAAGAGTAAACATAGTTCATTGATAATAAATGGCTTCAGCCAAACACTAACCATGAGTGAAAGAGGCTTTTGTTTTGTTTTATCATTCATATTCTCTAAAAAATGGCCAAGAAATCATAAATTCTGCAGGGTATGTAAACTTATATATTATACACACACACACACACACACACACACACACACACACACACACACACACACACACACACACACTCGTTTAGGTGTTTTAAATGGACATATTTGGTGAGCATATTTTATTTTCATGATGAAAACAACCTACAAACAACCTTTTCATACCCAGCTATGCTTGTTTTCATTTATTTTCACAGCACAATCACCATCTGATCCCTCACGTTATTGCTTATATTACACACACACACACAGTATCTCACAAAAGTGAGTACGACCCTCACATTTTTGTAAATATTTTATTATATCTTTTCATGTGACAACACTGAAGAAATGACACTTTGCTACAATGTAAAGTAGTGAGTGTACAGCTTGTATAACAGTGTAAATTTTCTGTCTCCTCAAAATAACTCAACACACAGCCATTAATGTCTAAACCACTGGCAACAAAAGTGAGTACACCCCTAAGTGAAAATGTCCCAAATTGGACCCAAAGTGTCAATGTTTTGTGTGGCCACCATTATTTTCCAGCACTGCCTTAACCCTTTTGGGGCATGGAATTCACCAGAGCTTTGCAGGTTGCCACTGGAGTCCTCTTCTACTCCTCCATGATGACATCACAGAGCTGGTGGATGTTAGAGACCTTGTGCTCCTCCACCTTCCGTTTGAGGATGCCCCACAGATGCTCAATAGGGTTTAGGTCATGAGACATGCTTGGCTAGTCCATCACCTTTACCCTCAGCTTTTTTATCAAGGCAGTGGTTCGTCTTGGAGGTGTGTTTGGGGTTGTTATGTTGGAGGGGATCATGCTCTGCTTCAGTATGTCACAGTACATGTTGGCATTCATGGTTCCCTCAATGATCTGTAGCTCCCCAGTGCTGGCAGCACTCATGCAGCCCCAGACCATGACACTCCCACCACCATGCTTGACTGTAGGCAAGACACACTTGTCTTTGTACTTCTCACCTGGTTGCCACCACACACGCTTGATATCATCTGAACCAAATAAGTTTATCTTGGTCTCATCAGACCACAGGACATGGTTCCATTAATCCGTGTCCTTAGTCTGCTTGTCTTCAGCAAACTGTTTGCAGGCTTTCTTGTGCATCATCTTTAGAAGAGGCTACCTTCATGGATGACAGCCATGCTGACCAATTTGATGCAGTGTGCGGCGTATGGTCTGAGCACTGACAGGCTGACCCTCCACCCCTTCAACCTCTGCAGCAATGCTGGCAGCACTCATATGTCTATTTCCCAAAGACAACCTCTGGATATGAAGCTGAGCACGTGCCCTCAACTTGTTTGGTCGACAAAGGCGAGGCCTGTTCTGAGTGGAACCTGTCCTGTTAAACCGCTGTATGGTCTTGGCCACAATACTGCAGCTCAGTTTCAGGGTCTTGGCAATCTTCTTATAGCCTAGGCCATCTTTATGTAGAGCAGCAATTTTTTTTTCAGATCCTCAGAGTTCTTTGCCATGAGGTGCCATGTTGAACTTCCAGTGACCAGTATGAGAGAGCGAGAGCGATAACACCAAATTTAACACACCTGTTCCCTATTCACACCAGAGACCTTGTAACACTAACGAGTCACATGACACCGGGGAGGGAAAATGGCTATTTGGGCCCAATTCTGACATTTTCACTTAGGGGTGTACTCACTTTTGTTGCCAGCGGTTTAGACATTAATGGCTGTGTGTTGAGTTATTTTGAGGGGACAGCAAATTTACACTGTTATACAAGCTGTACACTCACTTTACATCTTAGAAAAGTGTAATTTCTTCAGTGTTGTCACATGAAAAGATATAATAAAATATTTCCAAAAATGTGAGGGGTGTACTCACTTTTGTGAGATACTGTGTATTTTATATATATAATTTTTTTTTTTTATCACATTTGTGTTTAGATTTTTAAAAAATGTTTTAGAACATTTGTCAGGTTTTTATTGATGTGCGCTTTGGAAATTCACCCTATTTGTCCTAGTAACTAAGGGCTCGCTCACACTAGCTTGAATAGTAACACATGGCGTTTTACCTTGCAGGCCAGTGTCTGTGTGAGGTGGGGAAGTGCAATGTACTTTTTAATGCATTGCACCATTTACTGTAAATATTTTTTTTTTGTTCTCCTTTTTTGAAGTGCCACATTGGGGTTGACTTATTAAAACTAAACAGTGCAAAATCTGGTACAGCTGTGCATGGTATCTTCCTGAAAGTGGAACCGGAAGTTCAAACCCCCCCCCCCCTTTCTCTGCAGCATTCTGGGACGCTCCACAGGTACCAGAAGACTGCGGCCCATTCACAAAGTGCAACGCACTTTCGCACATGCGCAGTAGGAAACCGGCTGTGAAGCACAGCGTGGTCAGTTTTCTGGCTCTGCTGGAACCTGCTCTGCTACAATGATCAGACTTGTGGTGAGACGACCCATCTGCACAGCCATTCACTGGGAAGATCTCCTCCCCCACCTCTTATGCAGCTAAGAACAGAGGATATGTGATCAGTTATAAAAAAAAGGGAGCAAAAAAATATAATGTTTTTTCTAGTTATACACAAATGTTTTGCCTTTCATTTTTATTTTACCTGAATGGGTTGTTTTACAAGGTGAGGATTTACATATACAGTACTTTACATGTCGTGTTTTCCTGTATAATTCATACAAATGAGAGCATCTTATTTGCACATTACATATGCCGACTCTGCATCACGCTTTGAACATAGTGAACTGCAAACTTCACACACAGTGCAAATTTATAGTTCTATTCTGACTAAAAGCAATACGCTGTGCTTATCCCCACAGTCATACACCAAGGATGCCATCACATTTTCTCATATACAGGTGACCACTAGAGGGAGCATTTACTCATCTGTGCAAAATTACAATAGTGAACATCCAGTATGTAAGGACAAAGAATTAAAATGTGAAATCACCTCCTCAAGGCTACAATAACTCCAGAGGATACATATTTTCTGAAGGTCATTTCCTTTTATAGAACCACTCAAGTCTAATGAAGTAGAAGTCAACAGCTCCTCAGCTTAGAAGATCACGAAATACAACCAAATACATTATTTCAATGTAATGGAGAAAAAATCTATGTCATTTCAGGGACCTGACAGTCAGAAAAATCCTGCCTATGCCCCCCTGTCCTCCACTACATCATGCTCAAATATTGAATCACCTGATGCACTGCTTTTTTTTTTTTTTACTTTCCTTCCCAAGATTCACTATATATGACATGTTAATGGGGAGGGGGGGGGGGCACTAGGGTCCTTGTTCTCTGAATTCTTCTACATACTGCATTTCTGAGTGTTAGAATCAGGGAAGCTTGTAAACAGTACATTCATTTTTCACAGAAAAGGTTGTTTTCCCAAAATTATATAAAAATGTGATGTGGTCTGTTGGGATGCAAAATTGTGTTTAGAGGTATTCTTCTACAATTATAATTAAAAAAATACACAGAGCAGTTCTTTAAAAAAAAAAAAAATGTTGTGCTTCAATTATAAATGAGAATGACACCACGGGGAAGATTTACTAAAACTAGAGCACTCAGAATCTGGTGAGGCAGTGCATAGTAACCAATCAGCTTCTAATTCGTTCAATTAAACTTTGACAACACAACTTAGAAGCTGATTTGTTATTATGCACAGCTGCACCAGATTCTGTGTGCATCGGTTTTAGTAAATCTCCCCCTATATTACTGCAACTATAAAATAAACCAACCGTATAAGGCTACATACCCATCAGAACCTGGTCTTGAAGGCGTGCTGTCCGATGACACAGAGGAGACGGACACAACTGATAAAGGTCTGGATGATGACGGCATAGTAAAAGATCTAACCATAGATCTGGGTCTATTCCCCCTCCTCTCATCATGGCTGCATAACTGAAAAAAAAAAACAAGACAAATTAATGAGCCAATCTGAGTTTCCCTAATTGAATCAAAGTGCACGTCTACCGATAACATGGCTCCTATTAAAGTGATATTAAACACTCAGGTTTTTTTAATCACATTCATCAGCTGATTTAATCACTTACTGAGTATGCAGTTTCTTTCTTTTTTTTTTTGTATCCTGGCCTGTGTTCCAGTTTAAGTTGGTGCCATGAGTGCTGCCCCAGGGTTCCTGTGTCAGGGTGGCTCCTTTCTCTTGTAGAGACACCCTTGCATGCACGGACTAGAGTCCTGTCTTCCTACACTGTGTGCATCAATTGCCATAGCCTAGGATGGCAAGTGACTCCCCTGCTCTTCCCTCCTCCAAGCTAACAGAGGGCTCCAGACTGCACTGTCCACTATTAACTCTTTCCTGTGAAGACCAGACATTCTTGAAACATCTTTGCAGTGTGGCAGGGCCCATTGTCCTGTTGAAAGATTCCCTGCCATCGGGAAATACCCGTTTCCATGAAGGGGTGTACTTGATCAGCAGCAATGTATAGGTGGATGGTACGTGTCAAGTAACAGTCACATGATGAATGGCAGGATCCCATGTTTCCCATCAAAACATTGCCCAAAGCACCACACTGCCTCAGCTGGTTTCCATACTGCACCCTGGTGCCGTCTCTTCCCCAGGTAAGCAACACACACACACGCACTCTCCCATCCACATGATGTAAAATAAAACGTGGTTCATCAGACCAGGCCACCTTCTTCTATTGCTACGTGGTCCAGGTCTGATGATCACGTGTCCATTGTAGGTGCTTTTGGCTGTGGACACGGGTCAGCATGCAGGGCCGGTGCTACCACTAGGCAAACTAGGCAGCCGCCTAGGGCGCACTGCTGCCTAGGGCACCCAGCCACTGGTGTTCCTACTCTCTTCTTTCTGCAGCAAGCAACTAAGTCTCAGCATCAGCAGGCAGTCCGTTCGCACATAGTGTCAGAGGCGCAGCGGCAACAGAGGACTGTGTCTGTGTCCCGACTCCTGAATGAATGGAAGCAAGGAAATATTCATCGATGGGCGCAGGTGGGCTGCATCGATGGGCGCAGGTGGGCTGCATCGATGGGCGCAGGTGGGCTGCATCGATGGGCGCTGGTGGGCTGCATCGATGGGCGCTGGTGGGCTGCATCGATGGGCGCTGGTGGGCTGCATCGATGGGCGCTGGTGGGCTGCATCGATGGGCGCTGGTGGGCTGCATTTGATGGGTGCTTCAAAAAAAGTTGGGGTATACATGAGCAGGGCAAGGGGGGTGGAGTCAGGGGTGGAGCCAAGGGGGGCGGCAAATTGAGATTTCAACTGGGGTGTCAAAAATCCTTGCACCAACCCTGTCAGCATGAGCAACCTGACTGGTCTGTGGCTATACAGCTCCATACACAACAGACTGCGATGCCCATTTTTTCTACTTTTAACGCATCAAGCTCATGGATAACATGTTCACTTTCTGCCTAATATATCCGACCCACTTTCAGATGCCAATGTAATGAGATAATGGTGTTGACTTTACCTGTCAGTGGTCATAATGTTATAACTGATTGGTGCATAGAAAGCATGAAAGCAATGGGAAATCCCCCCCCCCCCCCCCACACTGGAATCCGGGATAGCAGTAAAAACTGACCAGGGGTTCTAATACTTCACTACAAAAAATGATACTGGCTGAATTTGCGCTTTAATTATATAATGTAATTTCACTCACGCGATATCACACATTTCCATTACAAATGTTTCTAGGGTTGTGATATCACCACTTGCTACAGTGCCTTGCAAAAGTATTCACCCCCTTGGCTTTTTACCTATTTTGTTACATTACAGCCTTTAGTTCAATGTTTTTTTAATCTGAATTATATGTGATGGATCAGAACACAATAGTCTAAGTTGGTTAAGTAAAATTAGAAAAATATATACATAAAACTATTTTTCAGAAATAAAAAACTGATAATTGGCATGTGCGTATGTATTCACCCCGTTTGTTATGAAGCCCATAAAAAGCTCTGGTGCAACCAATTACCTTCTGAAGTCACATAATTAGTGAAATGATGTCCACCTGTGTGCAATCTAAGTGTCACATGATCTGTCATTACATATACACACCTTTCTGAAAGGCCCTAGAGGCTGCAACACCTAAGCAAGAGGCACCACTAACCAACCACTGCCATGAAGACCAAGGAACTCTCCAAACAAGTAAGGGGCAATGTGGTTGAGAAGTACAAGTCAGGGTTATGTTAAAAAAAGTATCCAAATCTTTGATGATCCCTAGGAGCTCCATCAAATCTATCATAACCTAATGGAAAGAACATGGCACAACAGCAAACCTGCCAAGAGACGGCCGCACACCAAAACTCACAGACCGGGCAAGGAGGGCATTAATCAGAGAGGCAGCACAGAGACCTAAGGTAACCTTGGAGGAGCTGCAGAGTTCCACAGCAGAGACTGGAGTATCTGTACATAGGACGACAATAAACCGTACACTCCATAGAGTTGGGCTTTATGGCAGAGTGGCCAGGAGAAAGCCATTACTTTCAGCAAAAAACAAAACAGCGCGTTTTGAGTTTGCGAAAAGACATGTGGGAGACTCCCAAAAAGTATAGAGGAAGGGGCTCTGGTCTGATGAGACTAAAAGTTAACTTTTTGGCCAAAGAAAATGCTATGTCTGGCGCAAACCCAACACATCACATCACCCAAAGAACACCATCCCCAAAGTGAAACGTGGCAGCATCATGCTGTGGGGATGTTTTTCAGCAGTCGGGACTGGGAAACTGGTCGAAGTTGAGGGAAAGATGGATGGTGCTAAATACAGGGATATTCTTGAGAAAAACCTGTACCACTCTGTGTGTGATTTGAGGCTAGGACGGAGGTTCACCTTCCAGCAGGACAATGACCTCAAACACACTGCTAAAGCAACACTTGAGTGGTTTAAGGAGAAACATGTAAATGTGTTGGAATGGCCTAATCAAAGCCCAGACCTCAATCCAATAGAAAATCTGTGGTCAGACGTAAAGATTGCTGTTCACAAGCGCAAACCATCCAACTTGAAGGAGCTGGAGCAGTTTTGCAAGGAGGAATGGACAAAAATCCCAGTGGTAAGATGTGGCAAGGCTCATAGAGACTCATCCAAAGCGACTTGGAGCTGTGATAGCCGCAAAAGGTGGCTCTACAGCAGTGGTTCTCAACTCCAGTCCTCAGGACCCACCAACAGGCCAGGTTTTCAAGATAGCTGAAATACATCACAGGTGATATCACTTGCTGCTCAGTGATTGCAGTATTCTAGTCTGCAAC
This sequence comes from Lithobates clamitans, assembly GCA_037952925.1. Taxonomy (NCBI): domain Eukaryota; kingdom Metazoa; phylum Chordata; class Amphibia; order Anura; family Ranidae; genus Lithobates; species Lithobates clamitans. The sequence continues at coordinate 3,561,554 of JBBGZY010000028.1, read as the reverse complement.
TCCCCAAGGTAATACTTAAAATCTGGCCTGTTGGTGGGTCCCGAGGACTGGAGTTGAGAACCACTGCTCTACAGAGTATTGACTTTAGGGGGGTGAATAGTTATGCACACTTTTTCTGTTATTTTGTCCTATTTGTTGTTTGTGTCACAATAAAAAAAAACACATCTTCAAAGTTGTGGGCATGTTCTGTAAATTAAATGATGCAAATCCTCAAACAATCCATGTTAATTCCAGGTTGTGAGGCAACAAAACTTGAAAAATGCCAAGGGGGATGAATACTTTTGCAAGGCACTGTAAATAGGAGATGTTATTCACAAGATATTTTACATATGGTAATGTCAAAAGTTTGAACACAACCAGCAGCTAACAAGAAGGAAAATACAATACAATAACCTATTTCAGAATATGATCTCAACAAGCCGTCTGTTTTGTGACGCTATGATATAAAATGAGATCTATTCAGCGGTTGAACTGTGTATGATTTCATACTGTCAACTCCTGATTAATTGATACAGCGCGAGCCGCGAGCAATAGTAACACTCCATCATCCTGGCAGGCCTTTGTGAAGCCGGGATTAGAAAAACATTATTAAGATAACATCAGACATGTGTAGGTAAGATGCTGGTGTTCTATTAATGTTTAAAATGAGACCAGGCTAGGATAACATCCAGAATCAACACTTCAAAGCCTAATTGGTGGCTGCAGAAAACCCGACAGAATGACATTTTCAAAAAGAACTATGGGGCAGCGAGAATGTAGGATGTGGTTTAAAGTAGATGTGACGGAAAACATGTAAAAACAAAGGTTTTTACCCTGTGCCTATTTAGGAATCAGATCATGTATGAAAAGTATAAAAATCCATACTCAAAGTACCTCTAAAAACCACCAACAATAATCATGTGATCAGGGGCGTACCTAGAGCACTTGGCACCCAGGGCGGATCCTATATCTGGCACCCACCCCCCATGCTGGCAGGCAGCGCACCGCACGTCGCCATCAAGTGACATTAGGATAGTATACTGCCAAGTTAGGGTTATATAGTGAAAGGTTGGGCGATATAGAGCCAGGTTAGGGTGATATAGTGCCAGGTTAGGTCTGCATGTAGTGACAGTGTGCTCAGTCACTTACAGCATGGCAGGTGATAGAGATTCCCAGGCTGCTGTGTCCTCTCCTCCTCTTTCTTTAGCTGAGGGAAAAAAATCTATTCCAGCAGGAACCTCTCAGAGCAGGCCAAGGTGGAGATGGCTGCATGGGAGGAAAGCTTTCAGGCAGCTGACATTATTACTGAGATATCTTATCCTTCTGCATCCACAGACTGGCAGGAGCTTGGGGAGTGGAGATCTGAAGGGCAGCATATCTACACAACAGAGGGAGCTGTGCATAGCCCTCATCATTATCATTTTTTATATTATTTTGTTGACATAGCAGCATGCAAGTATTCTATTATTTTAGTATTGTGCACAGCCCACAGTAGTAGCGCATTTCTCCATGGCCTTGTCGAATCCCTACCCCCATCACACCTCCTTCTCCAAGCACACTCCACCACCATCCCAGAGCATGCCTCCACTGCCACCTCACCCCCTCCAATAACAGTGCACCCCCCCCCCCCCTCCATCTAATAGCAGTGCATCCATCTACAGCCAAAACATCTGCCTTATTGCAATACATCCCCTCGCACTCAACTCACCCCCCCCCCCCCCCCCCGCTGCCATATCATTTCCTCCCCAATCTCAGAATTTCTCCAGTGCAACCTCAACCTACCCAATTGTAGTGCGTTCCTCCACTGTCACCTCACCACCACCAATCGCAGAGCACCCCTTTACCTTCACTTTGCCCCCCATCATCATTGCAGCACATCACTTTACTGCCACCTTAATCCCCAAATTGCAGCACATCCCTCCACTGCTACCTCACCCCCTCATTTTCAGTGCGCCCCTCTGCACCACCTCATTCACAGCACCCCTTTCTACCTTTCTGATCCCCTCCATCACATATCTGATCCCCACACATTGCATATATATATATATATATATATATATATATATATATCCTATACCAGTGATGGCGAACCTTGGCACCCCCAGATGTTTTGGAACTACATTTCCCATGATGCTCAACTACACTGCAGAGTGCATGAGAATCATGAGAAATGTGGTTCCAAAGCATCTGGGGTGCCAAGGTTCGCCATCACTGCCCTATACTGTACATAAAACAGCCCTTAGTGAGGGTTTCCTTTAAACAGTATAGTTAGTTGACAACACTTAGAAATAATTACTAGGAACAAATGCCAAACCCAGAGAGTTTTAGGCAGCTATTCTTATAACAAAGGGGCATAAGCATTTAGGTGTCAGCAAACGCTACATTAAAACACATGAAAAGATTAATAAAACAATCATATTTGTCATTACAGGACAGGCGATAGGACAAAACAGTGACAGTTACAGGGACGAAATTTTAAAACCAGGGAAAATCAGGGACAGTTGGCTGAGCGGTATATCCATATAGCGGTCACGATTAACAAGAAAAAATCAGCTGTGCTCATTAAAACTCCCATCTGTGACTGCAGACACCAACCCAAATATTGGAGCTTGGCAAGGTGAAGCCGCCACAGCTCTTGGCTGCAGATGGCTCAGCATATACTGCCTTGTATCATCACTAAAAATAAAACAACACCTCGATAAATATACACTGCCGAGAGAAGACAGATGAGCTGGGCATGGTGTTAATGGGCCATTACTGGACCTTAAACTTCATTATGAATGCATCCAGCCTGCCCTCTTGTCAGTCTAAATAAGCTCCTCCATCAGTGCTAATAACTAGAAGAAATAAAGCGCCAGCACATCCCAACACCCTATTTACGTCTTTCAGGAGATAGAAGGGGGAAATAAAAGAAACATAGAAAGCCTTTTCATTTCAGGGAAGCAATGGTATAATATTTGGCCATTAGCAAATCAGAATAATTCCTGGTGCTCCACTTTGCTGCACTTTCCATTGTAAAGCAGAACTGATGTCCCCACCAAAAACGGCTAGCAAGTAGGAATTTTTGCACTTTAAATACACATGCAAAAGCCAGAGGACCAAGTGATGCGTCCTTCAATTGAAATAGAGAAAATAATTTTTTGTTGAATTTAAAAAAAAAAAAATCTTATTTTTTTATTCCACTAACTGGAAAATACAGCTGTGGTTTTAGATCATCAACAACTGGAATGCCCCAAAGCAGTGCCACAACATGGCGAGAAAATCAGACTAACCATCTTAAATGAAAACAATATATGTCCAGTCATCTGACCCCTGCAAAACTTTACATCCAGAAAGGCATCAGCCCTCCACTGAAAAGTGGTAGCAATGCCAGAGCACATAAGACTGTCCAATGCCAACACCTTACCTATACGCCCAATTCACACTAATGCAGTGACCGGCGTTTTACTGCACTGTAAAACTCCAGTCACCAATAGGACACATAGAGAACTACTGGACAGGATCGCATGTGACTGGACAGCCGCGCAATGCATCGTGCTGCCGTACAGTGACGCGAATGAAGTGTTACGTTTGTACACTTCATATAAAGTTAGTACATCACATTGGTGAATCGTGCAGCACACTTCCCCCTACTGCTGGCTCACCGCAGCTGGAATGGACAGCTGCCGAACATAAACCGCTGTGATATAACTGTGCGCTCGCTGTCCTTTTAATTTGAATAGGCCCTTAATTGTGCCTAAGGCAAACTGCTTTTCTACCCTGCCTTAAGAAAACCAGGAGACAGGCAAAGGAAAAAGAATGAGAACATTCTCCTAGGGACTCATACGATTTAAGATGCATTTGCATGGTATAAGACATGGCCCTTGGGAGCATGAAGCAAAATGTAAATGACAAACTTGTTAAAGCCAACAGCTGCAAAGCAGGGTGGAAAAATGGGGCCTTGTGGCAATAGGTCTTCTTGACACAGTGGACGTCAAGGTGCATCCACTACCAGGTGGACCTGATCCAAGTATCGTGACCTGCAGGGTCACCAGAATCATGGAATATCTTTGACTTCTATTAGGGGGTAAGCATAAATTGAGGCGTGGTCAACCCACAAGGCCACCAATGAGTCCATCATTATACAAAAGGGTCCTTTGCCCTTGCTACAAAGCTTGTTCACCTTTCATTTGAGACGCAATGCCAGAAGATCAATATTTGACATTCCCCCTCATAGGCAGATTTGTTGGAAAACTTGCAAATGAAGGACCCACTCTCCCTGATCCAGACGTTTTTGGCTGAGACAGTCTGCTTTCTACCCCTAATATGCGTGGTCGGAACCAGAATATGATTCTCTGCCCAATTCAGAATGTGAAACACTTCCAGTGCTGCCACTATGCTCTTGGCTCCCCTTGATTTAAATATTGCAGTATATAACTCTGCAGTATTAGTTTAGTACCTTTCACAACCCCAAAGAAGCAGATATGTGGGATTTAAAAAAAAGTGACTGCACATTTTAAAACTTCTGATACCTACCAAAGTCCTAACTCCATACTGCTTCTCCACCTTCTCTTTTAGTTGCTTGAAACACACCTCCATCCGCTCGTGAAATGGCCGCAAAGCTTCGGTGACCTTTTCTCCATGAATTCGTATTCCCTCTGCCAGGAACGGGACCTTAACACAAAAAAAAAATTACCCATCAAATAATTAAAAAGCAAGTGACAGGGACAATTTTCAGATCTGGGGAAATCGTGGTTAGTCAGGAGTACACCTTTAATTAAAAGACTAAATAGAGAAATAAGAATACAGTGCTGGATGGTTAAAAAGAAATCAGGCTCCTCTAAAGAAATGAGCAGGGAAATTGTTCATTCTCCTAAAATCAGTAGGCATACCCCCAATGCCCAGCATAGCCAGCCATCACAAGATAGAGCTTTGCCTTTCAGCCAGGTCACTGTTGTAACTGGATTAAATTGTATTCCTAAAGATCCTAATGGAGGATCTGCTATAGAAAACAAGTAAATGAAATCCAGTATCAGACCCCTAGTAGCACACGTAGCTCAGGTGAAGAGCCTGTTAATATCATATAATAGGTGAGGAATGATTTCACTGGTGGTGTCTGAAAGCAGTAAAGAACCTTGCCCGTAGTCCACCCAAAAATAAGTATCAATTTAGAGAAGCTGCCCAACATTTTTCCCTGCAAAGATCTGCATGTGTGTGAAACACAAGAGCACCTCAAAAATAAATATCTGGATTGGCACATTACACATTTCTGTAAAAGGGACACTCTACCCTGAACGGATGCTCCATGCAGGTCTAAGGAGCGTCGGATGTCAGCGGTTACCATGTCCGCTGACATCCAATCCGCTAAAATCAGACGTATGGCGACATGTTCGCATCCATCCTGGCGGACTGGATGAGATCTGATGAAAACGGACATGCCGTTTTCGTCCAATCCCTCCATAGGAATCGGTAGCACTCTGACAGGCCCCTCCCCGCTCAGTGAGCAAAGACGGACTTACCGGCTCAGCGGAGATCAACGGAGAGATCTCCTGCTGAGCTGGCGGACAGAGCTGAGCAGATCCGCCTCGTGGGAATGAGGCCTTACATCAATAAATATATTTTATATATTATAAATATATTCTGCAAGCAGTGAATGTACCTGCCTTTGACTTGGTATCAACTTCTTGCAGTCTACTTTATAGTCTGTACAGCAGAGCTTGCAGAGAGGGAGGAAGAAGAAGCAGCAGTACAAAAACACCAATCAAGTGAACTATAGTGCAAGGAAAATGCTGATAGGAGGAGAGAGCAGAGTGAAAGAGAAAAGAGCTCATGAGTGTGCTGCTTCTCTTTTCACTGTTCAGTCATGTGCTAGGGAGGAGACCCTTAAGAGTGATGCTGAAACTGCAGGAGAGATGTGCCAGACAGACTATGCTGTGGGATAGAGCTGTGTAAATCGCATTACCACATAGCCAGATATACCACTGCTTTGTCATATAAAACAGCTCTCATTTACTGTATGTACTTCATATGTGAGCTTAGCTGTATGCCTGGAGCTTTAAAAAATAAAATAAAAAATGAAAGAAATGTCTCAATCTACCCAACACACACAATGAGCATGCTGTCCTATGACAGATCTAATTTAAAGTGGTTCTATAGGCATGAGGTTTTTTTCCCTTAATGCGTTCTCTGCATGAAGGTAAAAAAAGCTATCCATGATCAGCTCCCACCAGCACTACCCCCCCCCAAATAACTTGAGTCTTATCCCAGTCCAGCGCTGCTCTCTCTCTCTCTATCTCACATGCACAAAGACAGCAGAGGGAGCTATTGGCTCCTGCTACAGTCAATCAAATCCTGTGAGTAAGCAGGGGGCAGGGTTAAGCCGTGCTGCCTGTGTCTATAGGCGCATACAGCCCGGCTTGGGAGAGAGCCCATATGAGTGCCCTGATAGCAAGGGCACTGAGAGAGAAGAGGAGGAGCAGACAGCACTGGCAGGGGACCTCAGAAGAGGAGGTTAGGGGCCACTCTGTGCAATACTATTGCACAGAGCAGGTACATATAACATGTTTATTATTTTTATTTAAAAAAAAATGTATACCTTTACAACCACTTTAATATTTCTCATGTTACAGGAAAGATTTGGTTGTTCGAGGTGGAAAGAAAACTCCACCTGAACTCACAATCAGAAATGCTTGCCTTTTAAATTGAAAAGGAGAAGAGGAGGGAAAATGTTCTTTGTAAATAGATAACAGAAAAAAGTAAATAGATGACAGAAACGAGCTCAGGAATGCAATGGGACGATACATCTGTAGAGCAGATAAATACCACTGAAATGTATGAGGCACACTCATCAGTCTGATACTCAGAAATGGTGCACTGTCTGTGTACTGTATGTCTTTGCACAAGGTGACCGTGGGGGATTTTACCTGCCATGCAATCAGGTCCTTTACTTTTTCAATATTCTCAAGGTCCTCTGGGTGTTCCTGCATGTATTTCTCATTGAAGAAGGCCTAGAGAGATAGAGGTGGTCATTAAAATATGGAATTTCCTCAGTACTTCTACATAACACACAAAAAACAGAAGTGTATAAATGAAGCAATGTTCACTACATCAAAGGGTTAATCCATCCAAACATGACAAGTAGAGTGGTTAGCAGTGTCACCTGTTTAGTTCTTCTACCTCTAGACTAAACTACCTGTACCCGGGGGTGGTGGCGGTGGGGTCAGTCTCCATAAAATAAATTAGAAAAAATAAATAGGCCTCACAGGTTAGTAAAAAGGACCCATCTAATTACTTTCTAATTAACAGGAGCCCAGGATACAGGAAATAGGGAAGGTTTTCATTTCCAATAGCCCACCAGGTTGCCTTTGACCATGTAATATAGGAAAGCAAAGCCAGTGTAAAATCAAAAAACTTAAGAGCACATGGAGCTGGAGAGCATTTGCGACAGGTGGGAACTGACTGACCACAGCCTCTCTACCATCTATGCTGCCTTGATACGACCGATGGATTTCACCCCTGCTTTTATCTCTAAGTGGGAATCCAATCTCACTATGCAATTTACTGATTCACAAAATTCTCCACTTTGCACAAAAGTCCTCTATTGCCACAAAGGTCCAAGAGACCAGCTATAAGGTTCTGACTAGGTGGTAGGTACAGGGTGCCCACGACCTTGCACCATATTTTTCCACAAGCTCCATACTTGTGTTGGTAGTGTGGGGGTCGAATGGGGCACAGTGCTACACATTTTCTGGGATTGTCCAAAAATTAGACTGTTTTGGTAAAAGGTAGCCGCCTGACAAATGATGATTTAGCAGGGAACCCCACAGCATGTCTGCTGCACCTCAACGAACCATCAAACAAAATATAAGGCCTCCCTTACGATCCTGCTGTTGAATGAGGTAAAGGCGTGCATCCCTTTGTGTTGGAGGTCTGTGAATCCGCCTTCAAATTCTCTTTGTTTTTCCGAAGTCAATGAACTCAGGGACATGGAAGACCTCAGGGCTACCTTATACAACCGGGAGGAGACCTTTTGTGACACATGGAGGCCGTGGCAATATTATGTCTATACCGATGCCTATTTGCAGGAGGTCTAGCAACACGGTTGAGCTCCCAGGACCCTCTACTGTGAGGGCTCGGGCCAAGAAAATTTGCTTTTCTGGATTCTCTACACCTCCTCATGCTTCCTTTCAGTGTTGTCTAGGCATCTAGCATTTACGCCTTTCTTAAGCCTCCTTTTTTTCTGCTTTTTAGAGGCATCTGATCTAGCTCCTTTTATACTTGCCCTCTATCTCTCCCCCCTCAGTTTTGAGATATTTCTGAAGTTACCCTGACATTGTACTTTGCCTATTAGGTTATATGCCCTCCGTTGGTTTTTCTTGTCCCCGGGGTCCCTTTGGTGACCCCGGTATTTTTTTACGATTTTCTTGTCATACATGATTGCATTTATATGTGTATGCTAGACTCACTCTCCGCTGCCTCTGAGACTTCTATGTTTTTGCCGGCAATTAACCGATTTGAAGTCCGTTATAGTTTGTGTGCATTTCATTGCTGTACAGACTCTGTTGCTTAGCCACCGATACTGATACTTTACTACCTCTGTAACCTTGCACCCCGAGATTGGGCTTCTTCAGTGACTGAAGTGACAGTGAATGAAGAAGCCCAATCACGGGGCGCAATGTGTCTAGGAGGGAGGAGCTGAGCCCATGACGTCACGCCACTCTGCTGCCAAGAAGTGCTCTGATACCTTTTTTTTAGTAAGTGTATGTGCTTTGCGGGGGCACAATACAACTTGTGAAGCAGAGTACACTATGTTCGTGTCTTATATTTTACATGATCCGTGGGTGGATGTGTGAGCACATTGGAGAGACCATAGGAGGCGGCCACCCCAAGCATACTCAGGAGGATTAGGGAGCTTCTCTCTGTGGATTCTATGCACTGGGGAATATAGAGCATATGTGTGTGTTTCTTATTCCTATTGAGGTGAGCAGGTCTTTCACCCGGTGATGGATGTGTACAGAAGCGTGAAAAAATATTGAAGATACTTGGGTGTTGTTTCTCATTACTTCACAACACTAGACTTTTTTTCTATTATTTAGACAGAATTTTGCTGTTAATACACATTTAAATAATTTATTATTATTGAAGAGGTTATTGATGAATTGAGATTTATTAATGGTAAATTACTATTTTGTCATAGAGTATCTGTACTAAAGGGGTGGAATCACTATTGAGTGTTTTAGCAGGCAACACATGCTATTTGTTTATTTATTTTAAGAATCACTTTGAGCATTTTTTGGTATTGATTAGGTATTAACTGCGCTGATTGTTTATGGTTCATTTGATTACCTCTGTTACCCTTTTATGCATCATCCTTGCATATGCTTATACTATGCAACTCTTTTTTTTTTTGTAATTCCTTTATTTAACAAACTTAAAAAAGGAGACGTCCAGCCTGAGCTTTTTAGGCTGGGTTTCTCCTATGGGTCACAGGAGTGCAATTCCTTTTGCACTCCTGTGACCAGTTTTCAGCGCAAAGTGGTCTGAAATCCGCTCTCCGCTGACATCACCAGGATCAGTCGAGGCAGCGTGTCATCCCGACTCAGGAAGTCTGGATCCGCCAGCTGCTAGGACTGATGGCAGTCTCCAATGAGCGTGGAGGAGCAGAGCAAGAGAGATACTGACAGACAGGCAACAGCTCTCCACTCAGGGAAGTGAGAGAACCGAGCCATCGGCGGTGTTCGGTGGCTTGGTTCTCAGTGAAGAGGCAGTGGGGGACAGATGCAGCATCCAGCTGGAAAAGTATGAACAACAAAAAAAAAAAAAAAAACATACTTCTCTTTTAAGCGCAGCATAGCTTGATATGCTAGTGACTGATTTGTGTTTGGCATTTGAAACCTGGGCTATTCGGGTTGCTACTTTGCATGAAAACCTTCATATAGGTCCATGAGATATTCATGCAAAGCTGCTCCAGATTATGGTACTCTAATCTAAGTAAACCCCACTCAATATGTAGAAAGAGAGAGAGAGTGAGAGAGAAAGAATATACACACCGCGACAAAAGTAAAGAATTACCTTTTCATAATTTGCAAATCCCCCCATTACTGCTGGGTCCACAATACCATTCAGGAGTAAGGAGAGGGGATTTATGGGTAAATTGGGGTCATTCATGTGCTGCTGCACCATATTATTAATCTTCTCATTCGTGAGTTGCATCGTCTCAATTGCATTTTCTAGTGGACTTATCTCTATCTAGAATGAGAAAAAAAAAAGACATTAAACCACAAGCATTCCCAGTATATTTTAAACCTATAGGGCATTGATAAACTGGATAGTATCTTTCTGGCTTCAAGCTCTTTCTAGTATCATACAGCACTGATTTCTCCATAGTACAATTTCTTCGACAGATTACAGACACAGAATCCTCTTCCACCATCAACAAAGCACAATATAATTCCTCTCCGTGCCAAAGTGCGTTTACTGAGGGTGATAAAAATCGTCTAAGTATGGGCACAAACCTCACTGGTTCAGCACAGCCTGCAGTGCAAAGTCTACAGAGAAGGGAGAGAGACCAGTTTACCAGAGGAGGAACAAGAAACTGGGATCTCAAAGCTTCCTGATCAAATGTTTTGCCAGAGAGAGATTGCCTTGATGGTCCATAAACAGTGAATATATTTCTAAAAATCCATTTAACCCAAGTACTGACCATTACTAATCAAAATGCCATTTGCCATTTCCAAAGTCATGGAATCTCTCAGCTGAACAAAAAAGCTGCTGAACCATCATGGCTAACTTTCTGCACTCTTCTCCATCATTTTCAGTAACTGCAAACATAGAGGTGGTACTTCTGAAACATGTGATTCTCAGTGCAGATTGGTTCCACAGGCAACAAGCTGCCTTCCCCAGCAGTCATGTACTTGTAGTTTACTTTGTAATTACCGTATTCATAGCCTTCACTTCAAACCATCTCAGGATGCCTGGCAGCTTGTAAGCTATTGAAAAAGTTGTTCTCTCGATCCACATATTCTGTAATTTCAAGAGAAATACATGTTTTTTTTTATTATTAACATTACTGTAGCAGCCATGAACATTATTATTATTCCTCTGGTCGAAAGAATGTGGATACTCCTCCAAATCATTGAGTTCAGGCGTTCCCAGTGAAGGGTACTGTCACTAACGCATACAAAGACAGTTTAGACAATTCAATTTCTATAAACACATGGTTTGATGAGTTTGATGTGGAGCTCTGACATTAACCCTACTGAACACCGCTAGGATGAATTGAGATGCTGCGTGCAAGGCAGGTCATCTCATACAACATTCCTGCCCGACCTCACAAATGCTCTTTGGCTAAATGGGCACAAATTCCCACAGCCTTTCCCCAACATTTTGCAAAAAGCCTGTTGGAGAGTGTTATATAGGCAACGATTTCATATTAATGCCTATAGTTTTGGAATGGGATACCCAGCAAGTTTATACAGATATGATAGCCAAGTGTCTACAAACATTTAGCTACATATATCCGGTTAAAGAACTCTGGTAAGCATTATTGTACATTCATAATAAATAATTTAGTCACTGGTCTTTGGGTCAGTAAAAAACAAAACAAAAAAAAACCAGAAAAGCCTAAATTCTTCTACCTGTTTTGGCACCCGTGCTAAGTAACATTTTTGGAAATCTAAACCAGTAAAAAGGTCAGGTCCCAGTACAGAATGGAGGTTCCCCTATTCTTATCCAAGGAGACATATAGTCACAGACAATACCTTTGGTGCCGTACACTGGATTTCAAATTAGAAGCATTCAAATTGCAAGGGAGGAAAAACTTAACTAGTTATATTTAGTGTTCTTAGCAACTTCTTAGTTTAAAACAGTACCCTGAATTGTTTTTACAAGTTAGGCTCAGGCTTATCCAGGGTGGATATTGTGTGAGTTTTTTGGCAACATATATTCTTTAAGAAGTATATATGCCAGATACTGTAAAGGAATAGCAACACAGCTTTCTGTAGAGAAGCTCACGCTTGGTATGTTGGACTGTAGTTCTTGGCTATATGCAGTAGAGGGGCATCACACTACAGGAACAGTGTGCTGGTACTCTATGACAAGAAGAAACTTTGCTGGTAAGATCATGAGGGTATAAAAAAAAAATGTGTATGTGTATATATATATAGAACTAAGTTATCATTTGTTTCTCTATTGTTTGTTTCTTAAATACACTTTAGGGTATTTTGTTTTGCACAGAGAAGAGAAGGCTTTGAATTTCTCTAAGGCTTTTATTGCTGCCAATTTCCCTATTGCCTGCATTTGCCCTGACTTTCTATCTAGCTGACATAACAGAGATTGACAGGACAAACTTTTGACAGCTGTCTCTGGGAGATTTCCCCTCACCCTCAATTTATTATAATCAGCGTATATATCTCAGGCAAATTGAGTTTCACCTGCTGGTATCTGGCTGAACAGGGGATCCATTTGTCTGATGGCATTACTTTGAAAGCTTAGGAGCAGGGCACAAGGGTGGCAGAACAAATGCTGAAACCACCTTTGGAAGAAAGGATGGTCTTGGGTTAAAGCTGGGCATACACTTTGAGGTTTTTTTTTTTTTGGTGAGTTGAACGAAAAAACAAACAAACTCGCAGGTACCTGCATCCAAACAAGTAATGTATACTTTATTTTGACAGCGGGAACATGGGTTAGGTTAGGGTTATAGGGCAGGTACCCCCGGAGAGGGGCGTGTACTCAAAAGCCTGCCAGTATCCAGTCACCTAAAGATATGGACCTAAAACCCACAGTGAATGAATATGCTACCTGTGTCCTGTAAAAATAAGATAATGTGTTTGGTAGACTATCAATAATGCTCCAGCTTACTTACAGCAAATTCATTGTCAGGATCTTTCGCTCCTTTCCTTATGGGTCTGGAATACTGGAATCGAACAACCTCATTCACCCTGTAAAAACTGCAAAAACACAAGACAAAGAGGTTAGTGATTAGTGTAGCAGTAGACATGGTAAACCTTAGAAGGCGAATCCATACAAAGCTGATATTTCAGGTTAAGTAAATTCTGCAGCGTTTCAGAGCCATGCAGGACCCCTTCATCAGACATGTGACATCACATGCCTGATTAAGGGGCCCTGCGTGGCTCCGAAACTTTGCAATCAGCTGTAACCATGTGATCGCTGATTAAAGCTTTGGACCCACTCTGGAGATCCTTGGTGTGCTGGTGACATTCTTTTACTCTGGACTTAACATGGTACCAGCCGGGGGTCGCTTCAGCGCCCCATTATATGCACAGCCATTTCTCCAGGAATGTGTGCGTTGGGATTAGTGTGTTGGAACACTTGGTGGGTGAAGACACTGAGGTAGGTGTAAAGAGTCTGTGGTAGATTCAATTTCATGAATAACATCTGTATGGACTTTAATATGAAATTCATCATATGAGATTTTTAGTTTGTTCCTTTATTGTTCATTGTGTGGTCACTTTATTTTTAAGTTCTGTTGCATTTTGCACAAATTTCAATGCGCCTAAATGTGTTGAGAGTTCTATATTAATTGGTCGCGTTTTTAAATATATTAGTATTAGTTTGCACTTTTATTTAATCATTACAGTAAAACCTTGGTTTGTAAGCATAATTCGTTCCAGAAACATGCTTGTAATCCAAAGCACTTGTATATCAAAGCATTTTTTTTACAGGGTATAAAAGAGAAGAGAGGCACCTCTAAGTGTAGCAATAAGTTGCTAAATGTTGTACCTTCATTAAATGTAACCATATTGCTACACTTAGAGGCTCCTCTCTTCTTTTTTATACTCAGTTGTGACATGACGCTACTCGTATATCAAGACATCGCTTGTATATCAAGGCAAAATTTATTAAAACATTTTGCTTGTCTTGCAAAACGCACTCTAACCAAGTTACTCTGAAACCAAGGTTTTACTGTATTGGTATTTAAAAGGGCACAGCACACCTAATTAGTTTTATATGTTGTTTTGGGTGTTGCTGTATTCAAACACGGTTTAGAGTTTTTCCTACAAAGATTCATTTTCACACATTTTGTACAATAAGTGCAGGGGTTTTATATACAATATACTTTGTTCTTAGGCTTTTCCACCGGCTGCAGTCTGTTAAAGGGTAAGTTCACCTTTGTACACTTTTTTTCCCACCTAAATTCCAGCTCCCCTACGCACCATTAGAGCATTCATGCATTATTTTGCAAAAATACCAAAGCTTTCCATTAAATCTACATATATTTACTTTTCTTGTGCTCATCCATGTAGCCAGACATTTCTATTTGTAATGTCTGTCTTCCTGATCAGACTTTAGGTTATGACACAGGAAGGAGTTGACCAGCTGACCTCATTAGCACACGCCCTGCATCATCCACCCTCCCACTCCCAGCTGCACGTTTTTTAAATGAAATGCAATCAGTGATCACCCTTCTCACTAAATACACAATATACATCATATATATATATATCAGATTGCATACTGTATGGCCATCTTTATACAAGTACATTGGAGGGAGTGGACAGAAACACTTAGCTATCAAGCCCCGCAACTCTGCATAGTGGGAACTCGCATTCCCACATGCGTTTTTTTTTTTTAGCGAGGGGGGAGGTGTTTGGAGCATTTTCACTCATCACACTTAGGGCAGCCCATCCACCTGAATGGGCTACCCTACACACAGCAATCGCCCCAAAGAAGCTTCAGAACTTTTTTTTTTTTTTTTTTTTTTTTTAGAGCAGACCGGGGCTTGGCAGCTGAGTGTTCCTGTCCACTCCATCCTATGTACTTGTATAAAGATGGCCATACACTATGCAATCTGATTGTGTATTTTGTGAGAAGGGTGATCACTGATTGATTGCATTTCATTTAAAAAAAAACCGTGGAGCTGGGAGTGGGAGGGTGGATGATGCAGGGTGTGTGCTAATGAGGTCAGCTGGTCAACGCCTCCCAGTGTTGTGACCTAAAGTCTGATCAGGAAGACAGGCATTATTAATGGAAACGTCTGGAAACATGGATGAGCACAAGAAAAGTAAGTGACTGTAGATTTAATGGAAAGCTTTGATATTTTTGCAAAAAAAAAGTACATGAATGCTATATTGGTGCATAGGGGAGCTGGAATTTAGAAAAAAAAAAAAAAAAGTGTACAAAAGGTGAACTTACCCTTTAAATTTCTCATATCTACAGGACAGGTACCCTTCTCATAGTGCATGCAGGAGCACCTATGAGTAATTAAAAAGCTATTAAGCTATTATGCATTAGAATATTGAAACTCCTTGCTTTAATAAGCTTGACAAATTGAAATATGTCATGATAACAGACTGTACCTTTCTCCCCAAACACAGCTCAATGTGAATGATGTAAAAAAAATAATTAAGAGGAGTTTTAACTGTCTCGGCGTAGAAAACATGCCTGTGGATGAAGTCCCAGAGGAACCACATCTGAAAGGCCCATCTCCAGCTATTACATAGCCCCGGGCATTTGTGTCTACATTGCTGCAGCACACTGCTCTTTACATACCTCACTTAGTCCCTAATCTACACTCAGAGCAGCCACACGCTATGTCCCATAGGAACCCCTCCATACAGCAGGGAATCCCACTGTGAAAATGTCTTATTTAAATGCCCTGTACAGAATTAAATATTGAACAGAAATAAAGATAAACAACGTTTTCCTAGTTTTGCTGTTATACCAGTGAACAGGTTCAGTGTGCATTTAAAATGAAAGGTGGCCATGACTTACTATAAATATCCTATTCTCTCAATTTTATACAGAGCCAACATATATTGTAGCAATTCTACTAGTACATACAGTATACATACTGTACCAACAATTGTATTAACAAAAAGTAGGAGTATCCCCTTTTTTTGTTAATCATAAAGTGTATGTAAACCCTAACAATGAACTTCTCTTTTTGGTTCCTTGTGGTCTATTAACCACTTGCCGACCGCCGATATACGTCCTCACTTTGAGAACGGATATCGTTGTTATGGCAGCAGATAGCTGCCATAACCCCTGGTATCCCCGTGTTCGGCCAGCTACAAGATAAAAGTGGTCTCTGCGGCGAATTCGCAGCAAGATCACTTTTGTCGGCGGCGGGAGAGGGCCCCCCCCCCACCGCGCTCCGGTGCCCTCCGCCGCTTACTGGAGGCGTCGGCATCGGCGATCCGGTCCTCTCACTGGCTGCGCATGGAGACGAGGGAAGGGAAGATGGCCCCCACTCGTCTACATGCCACTGCAACGCAGAAGCGATGTCAAAACGTCACTTCCGCCCACAGCTCTTAAAGGGCCATTTTTTTTAAAATAATTTTTTTAAATGACAAATTTTTTTTATTGCATTTCAAGTGTAAATATGAGATCTGAGGTCTTTTTGACACCAGATCTCATATTTAAGAAGTCCTGTCATGCTTTTTTTTTTCTATTACAAGGGATGTTTACATTCCTTGTAATAGGAATAAAAGTGACATTTTTTTTTTAAACAGTGTAAAAATAAAAGGTAAAATAAATAAGAAAAAAAAAAAAAATTTAAAACGCTCTCCGACCCGCCAAACTTGCGTGCAGAACCGAACGCATACGTGAGTAGCGCCCGCATATGAAAACGGTGTTCAAACCACACATGCGATCGGTAGAGCGAGAGCAATAATTCTAGCCCTAGACCTTCTTTGTAACTCAAACTATGCAACCTGTAGAATTTTTTAAATGTCGCCTATGGAGATTTTTAAGGGGTAAAATTTTGTCGCCATTCCACGAGCGGGTGCAATTTTGAAGCGTGACATGTTGGGTATCAATTTACTTGGTGTAACATTATCTTTCACAGTATAAAAAAAATTGTGCTAACTTTACTGTTGTTTTTTTTTAATTCAAAAAGTGTATTTTTTCCCAAAAAAATTGCGCTTGTTAGACCGCTGCGCAAATACGGTGTGACAAAAAAGTATTGCAACGACCGCCATTTTTTTCTCTAGAGTATTAGAAAAAAAAATGTATAATGTTTGGTGGTTCCAAGTAATTTTATAACAAAAAAACCCTGTTTTTAACTTGTAAACAACACATCTAAAAAAGAGGCCTGGTTCTTAATTTGTTAAATATACCACTGTAAGCATTTGCTTATATCTGTTTGATAAGTGCTGCAGACAAGTACCTGTACCAAAGATCTTGTGAGCTTATAACTTCTTGTGCACAAGGAGGAATTATGGAGAGAAGGCAGAAGGAGCAAATGAGGGGATGCCTGTGTTCATTGAATGCATCAAAAACTAAGTAGGCAGGGCTGACACCATGTGCTTAGGAAGTCGCAGCTACAAATACACTTGTTCCCAAGCAGTAAGGTATGTACACTATATACTATATTTCTGGCACATCAACAGTTATTTGTATGTACTTGCAGCATGTTCAAAGGGATAAACCATGGGAAAACATGCATGTGTTGCAGATATGTACAAAATACATTTCTTTAAAACTTGCCTTGACATACTGATTTAAAGGGGACTGGTCATAAATAACCATTTGTAATTTCCCTACCTGTCAGAGCATAAATGAAAAAAAAAAAGCCTCCTTGCAGGCTGACCAATCTCCTGTCTGAGCACAGGGCTACCTTTAGTTCTCTCCCATATAATTCTGACCATTGGCAGTTTTCAGTACTGAGCTCAGGCAGGGCATAGAATGGCCTTACAGCTTGACATGGAAAGAATACGTACAAATTATATATATATATATATATATATATATATATATATATATATATATATATATATCATACACACACAGTATATAATAAAAGATGAATGAGGACAAATGAGAGGTAAGCTGCATTGCTACATAACAACTAAAGAGATTTAGATCATTATAGATGTCCATTGATGAATGACAGGTTCTCTTTAAGGTACAATATAAATGAGATGGCGGTCACTTGATTTAGCGGCTTTTGACATAACTTGGCGCAATAACCTCATGTGCAATGGGAGGCCTGTATCCTACCTATCTAGATGCTGTTCTTGGGGGGGGGGGGGGGGGAGCAGAGACTATAGAAAGCCTACTTTGATTGCTACTCACCCCCCCATCTTGGGTAAGTGGTACTAGTCTCCTCTTTATTTGTTAATGCTCTGCCCAGGTCCCGGCATCCCACTACTTGAAACTTTATTATCTATTAGCAGGCTCACATAACAGGGAACTGTGAGAATGCAGTTCAGGTGAAGAATGGGCCGAAAAAATAAATATTTGATGTGATATTTTAAAATATATTAAAAAAGGAACCCAAAAAAAATGTGCACAGGCATGTAAAATGCAGTTAAAGTGCATATTTCAATGTGGTGTAGAAGATCTCACTTGGGTAAGAAGTGCACAGGAAGAAGACAACAAGACCGTTGTACAATATTGACCTTCACACTTGGATAGGCTGCAGCAGAAGGTGGAGCTGGCAGATTAAACCCAAAGTGCCGGCTGCCAAAATCATCCATTTCTAAAAATAACATAAATCAGCACTTGGTAGATATCCCCTTTAATGGCAGCTGTTTGCTGATCTTCTACACTTATCTCCAGCTTACACAAAGCTTCAAGCGTGTAACTACAGCTATAGCAGCCTATGGGGGTGTAGGAAACACGGGGAGCCAGGTACAGTCTGTCTGCTTAAAGATGTATTGAGGTAACAGTAGCATATTCATACAAAAGAGAAAAAAAAAAACCCCAAAAAACGAATATAACATTCATTAAAGTTATTAGTGTGCTGCAGCATAATGATCTTAATATGTACAGACTGGTTACATTTTTAACTAAATTTTCCATTTGATATGACATTGCTAAATTTGCCTTTATATATAAGAAAAAAAAAAAAAAGATAAATATTTTATATATATGTATATATATATATATATATATATATATATATATATATATATACACACACAGTGGCTTGCAAAAGTATTCGGCCCCCTTGAACTTTTCAACCTTTTGCCACATTTCAGGCTTCAAACATAAAGATATAAAATTTTTATTTTTTGTGAAGAATCACCAACAAGTGGGACACAATTGTGAAGTGGAACGAAATCTATTGGATATTTTAAACTTTTTTAGCAATTAAAAAACTGAAAAGTGGTGCGTGCAAAATTATTCGGCCCCTTTACTTTCAGTGCAGCAAACTCACTCCAGAAGTTCAGCGAGGATCTCTGAATGATCCAATGTTGTCCTAAATGACTGATGGTGATAAATAGAATCCACCTGTGTGTAATCAAGTCTCTGTATAAATGCACCTGCTCTGTGATAGTCTCAGGGTTCTGTTGAAAGCGCAGAGAGCATCATGAAGACCAAGGAACACACCAGGCTGGTCCGTAATACTGTTGTGGAGAAGTTTAAAGCCGAATTTGGATACAAAAAGATTTCCCAAGCTTTAAACATCCCAAGGAGCACTGTGCAAGCGATCATTTTGAAATGGAAGGAGTATCAGACCACTGCAAATCTACCAAGACCTGGCTGTCCCTCTAAACTTTCAGCTCAGACAAGGAGAAGACTGATCAGAGATGCAGCCAAGAGGCCCATGATCACTCTGGATGAACTGCAGAGAACTACAGCTGAGGTGGGAGAGTCTGTCCATAGGACAACAATCAGTCGTACACTGCACAAATCTGGCCTTTATGGAAGAGTGGCAAGAAGAAAGCCATTTCTCAAAGATATAGATAAAAAGTCTCGTCTAAAGTTTGCCACAAGCCACCTGGGAGACACACCAAACATGTGGAAGAAGGTGCTCTGGTCCGATGAAACCAAAATCGAACTTTTTGGCCACAATGCAAAACGATAACAATACCTCCAAAAGAAAGCTGATTGTGTAAAAAAAAAAAAAAAAAAAAAATTATATAATTTTCATTTGGGTACAGCATTGCATGAACTTCAATCATTTTTTCATCTTTCCATCTATTAAATCTTCTGCACTTGATGTTTTAACTTTGGATAGCAAAACATTTTTTTTCTGCCAGTAAATACCTTATACAGCCCACTTCCTGTTTCTTGTCTGGTAAAAAGCCTAGACTTTTGACATCATGCACAGCTCTCACACTCTCTTACTCTCATGAATGTTTGCCAGGAAGGGAGGAGGGACGAGTCATAAGAGGGCCAATGAGAGCTGCAGAACTGGAGGTGTGTGTCTGTGTACGTCCAGGAAGTGAACAGGCAGCAGCAGCTGCCCACAGTTAAAATGGTTGCAGCCAGACTTAGTGGAGGGAGATTTCTGCAGCATATTTGGCAAGTACAGAATCACAGTATATATAAAATAATATGCAAAGTGGTTGGAGGGAAGCTTCAGAATGGCAAAGATGTTTTTATTACAAATGATGTGAGCAGACTGCAGTTCCTCTTTAAAGTAGCTCATTTCCGAATAGCAAAAAATGCTCCGGTTACGAAAAGGGGGGGGGGCCTTCCATAGCTTAAAGTGGTTGTTAACCCATATAAGTCTATGCCAGCCCCTCTCTTAGAGCTTGGCATAGCACATTGTGTAAGTCTTCTATAAAAACGAGGCTTGTAAATGCCTGCTTAGAGCTGTCTTCGGGCCGGTCACATGACTCGCGGCCGCTGTACAGCTCCGATGGATGGCTTCTGCAGAAGGGGCCGAGATCTCTATCTGACGTCAGCTGGGGAGGTCACATGACCGCTCAGGCCCTCCTGCAGTAGCCCTGGAAACCGACCGAGAGAAACGTGACCGGCCTGATGATCGCTCTAAATTAAATCGAAATAGATTATCTAAAAATAATGTAATATTTGATACATAATATTATTGATTATTATTAATTTTTTATAAAAGAATAATACGGCGTGTATGCCAGACTCTAATAGAAGGGCTGGCAGTGGCCATTTCAAAGTTTTAATTTTACTAATAGCAGTGGGGGGGGGACACAGACACTGAGCTGACAGAGAAGGAGGAGGGGGGAAGGGTAGAGATGAGAGCAGGGCTGTGGATGACGGAGGGACGTACGCTGACAGCGATGGTCAGGGCTCAGCAGCCCTGATTTTCGTTTACTGCGCAGAGAGGGGGACACAGGAAGTAAAGGGATCAGGTTTTTTTTTTTACAGTTTAGAGGGGGCAGATTACACGACACAAGCACTGTGCTGGTTAATCTGCTTTAAGGTACCAGGATCTGCATTTTTTTTTTTTTGGGGGGTTAACAAACACTTTAAGTAGTTAAACTGGATCAAATGAAATCAAATCTGCTCCAGTGATGTAATATGAAATTCTCCTTTTTGCACTGTAAGCTGTGCGGTCAATCGGGGTGATGCAGTGAAGGGAGGGGGGGGGGGCACAGACACAAAACTTTCCACAGTGTCAGTTCCTGAACTGCAAATCAGCTTCTCCAATTCAAGTAACCAATGTAAAACTAGGCAAATGTAGTGCCAACATTTTTTAATAACATTCTGCTTTTTAAATGAAATGGGGTAGTACTGTATGTAGTGCTTTTTATACAGGGCTGCATGATGTACTGTTTTTTCTGTTTTCCAGAGCCCTGCTTACGTACCCAGTGCTGGAGCAGGATTCTGACGTACTGTGATAGTATGCTGCTCTGTGTCCCGGTGGGGGGTACTCTGCCTCCCTCCCTCCCTTTACACACTGTAACAACGCACAAAGCTGCATGGGTGAGCCAGCACTAGCTCACTATTATGTAACATCTTCTCCGCATCTGCTGCACAATTTCAACCCTCCTGGGGATTACCGTATGATCACAAAGAGGAATTACGTAAATTCAGTAGACAAATATAAGCTTTGCTAACAAATTGTGGAGAGATCAGTTAAATAATCATAAGAGGTTTTTTTTTTTTGCAACGTCATCCTACAAATACCATCTATGAACCTTTAGGGGGAAATTAAATTAAAAATAAAGGTGCAGTTAAATTAGCAAACTGTTAAAGCCAGCAGAACACCAGATCTACCTGGCATGCATACAGCATTAATAATAATAATAATAATAATAATAATAATAATAAAAATCTACCTTAGTATCTGCTCAGAGACATGCTTATTCTTAAACTTCGGGGGCAATTCCAGCAGTGGTTTCACCGTGAAACACTGAATATCTGTTTTGTCAGAAAGTGTCAGAAAGTAAAGGAAAATGCTGAGAAAATAATTTCCATCTTTGATTAAAGTGCATCTAAATCCAAATGTATTTAAAATCTTTGATAATCAAGGAACGGGTTACCAGCGCCGTTTTTCAGTGTGGTCTATGTTGCCACAAAAGAAAGTTTACCCCTCCCCCCTGTCCTAGTAATCATTGTCACCGGGACTTAAAGGGTAACTCCACTTTCAAGGGGAAAAAAGTAGCAAAGAAAGAAAAAAATATAGCGCATATAAGTGCAAAACTAATCATATTGTAATTGAATGTTATGAAAAATTACATTTCCCTTTCAATCCTGCAGCCACTGTAATTTTCTGAGAATGCATTGCAATATGGCTACCTGTAGTTGTTCTGTACACAGAATGTGTACTGACCACTCCCCAGAAACATCATTTCCTGCTTGTGTGATTGGCTCCCCAATTCTCCCAGAAATCTGCACTAAGATACAAATCAGATTTCAGGCATCCCCTGCAACAAAAATGTCATTTTTGGAGAGATATTTTCAACAGGAACCCATCTAAAGGGATGCAGGCCCAGCAGATATCCTTCATTACTGCCCTGCTGCTGCACACCTGACAGTTAATTATAAAACCTCTCCCATTAGACCCACTCAGTACAGAGGCAGAGACAAACGCACATGGATTTCTTCAGAACAAAAAGGTAGGAATCTGCATCAAAGTTTGTTATATTCCTTGCAATGTACATAGATCAGCCAGAGGGGAATGTTATTTTCGCAAACAAAAGTGAAGTTACACTTTAAAGTGCGAGAAAAACCAACATTTTAAGTTTTAACTAACAGGAATAGAGGGGGAATTTGCCCACGGGCAGAGCTGTTCCAGTGACATCTATCCAAGACAAATAGCAAAAGTAACCAGCGCTAAAACGTGGCCATGTGTGAGTGAGAAGGGATCACAGTCAATAGCGTTCGGTCATTTACTTGTATATATCTGTCCAAGACAGGATTTCCTTTAGCTTGAAAATCTACTCATTTCTTAGTGTTTTATGACACAGGAAGTAAAGGAAAATCTCCCTAATAGGACACAGACCCAAAAAAAAAAAAAAACTAATCGGACTGTTTTAACCATTTCTTGCTTTATCTAAAACAAAAAAGTTTTTGTTTTTATATATGAGGGGAATTTAACAAAAATGAATCAGACAGAACCTGGAGCAGGTGTGCATAGTAACCAATCAGCTTCAGTTTGTTCAGTAAAACTTTGAAAATGACAGATAAAAGCCGATTGGCTTCCATACACAGCTTCTTCAGATTTTGGCTGGTTTTCATAAATTCTCCTTGTATTTTAAAAAGGTGTAGCCAGAAGGTAGCTGGTTCCAACCATAAAGACAAGGCTTGTGCAGTACCTGCTGATGGATACCAGTTTCAAGAGAACCTGTCAAGCTAACAAAAGACCTTTAGGAGAGACAATGGAAACATACTACTAGGTTCCCTCAATGAACCAACCTGGCAAATCATTGTGTCTTGGAGCAACAAAAAACCTTGGGACCTGCTCAAATGCAATATGCAGTTTTGGATTGAGGTCTATTTCATGGCATATATACAGTAAATCGGAGTTACTTCATTTAAAAACATGAGTGACGTATATAAATGTATAAAGTATATAGTGAACACAGTGTGTTGAAGAAAGTGGCTTTTCTGTACTAGTGACAAGAGTTATAAAAATGTGTTTTGCGTTATAAAGCTTTCCATTAGCTCTCCTCTCCTTTGTTACCCGTCATGCTTCTGTACATTATTCTACATGCATAATGCGCTGATAAATTCAGGTAGGCCACAGCAGGCAAACAGTACAACAAAAACCAGAATGTCACTTCAGAGTAGGCAATCACTTTCCCCTCCTACCATAGTCCATGGGAAACAATCGGCACCAACTGTACAGACAACCGCTGCTAGTGAAAAATAGGCGATACCGATGCTCACACATCTATCAGCCATTATTAACTCCTACGGTGCCTGAATATTGCTAAACACAGGACCCAATCTTGTCCTTTTCACACAATGGTCTACATACAAACTGTTATATTTATTAACAATGTGCACAAAGCTATAAAATGCAGTATCCTGGCCATCAATCACATTCCACCCCTTCAGACCTATGTTAAGAAAATGAAAGTGGATTTCTGATCGGTGGTTATGGGTTACTGCATTATGCTGTTCCTCATTTAGTAGAAGCCAACATTCTTTATATTCAAGGATACACTGTCCAGTAGAGTTCTTGATGTCATCTCCTGGTGGCGAAGTCGTCTTCATCTTTTCCGCATTGGGAAACTGGGTTAGCAGCCGAGCCTCAAAGTCTTCCCGTCGCTCGTACTCTTTCCCTCTGTAGATGAACACTTTGTTCTGCAAAACAGAAGGTAAAAACAGATTTAAGTGTGCAGATCACACAACCCCAAAAAAAATGTTCTTCTTCCTTCAGTTCATAGGACCCAAATTTAATAACACCGCTCCTTGAATATTAAAGTGCTTTTCAAAGGAATTTGTTAAGAGGTCAAACAAAAATGATATTTTCTTTGGTGTTTTGTACAGATAGGTAACTGAGAAGGATGTCCTATTAAATGGATTTATTTCCTTTTCTGAGGCAGAGTAGCAGTGGTGAGTTTATGTGTTTATTTCACAGCCAGATGCAAAATCCGAAGTTTAAAGTCACACATTCTGACTGGCTACTTAATATAATTACTACTTGACAAGGAAAGCATGGGAACTAAACCCCAGGCATATCCTCAGATCCCATGGTCCAGTTATTGCTACGATTCTCTTATAGATTTAGCCATTCTGCAACTGGATGCTCTGCTGCAATCTTTCTTGGCAAATCTCATTAAATCTCTATGGAAAGGCCGTCTATCATGTGTCTCAACGATAGATGGCCTCTTCATAGGAATGAATGGGATTTTTCTGCTTATGCATGGGCTGCACAGTGCAGATGTGGCAGAAGCATGGATAGGGATATAGGACTTTGAGTAACAGTGCTGAAGAGGGAGGGAATAATTGTATGGACATATAGTTATTGTTTTAACCACTGACAAATAGAGGGTTAAAAACATGCGCACATCATACATACTAGGGGGAAATCAATGGTGGAGAAGGAACTGGGTGTTCTGGTAGATCACTGACTTAATAATAGCATGCAATGCCATGATGCAGATCCTTAAGCTGTCAAAATTATTTCAGAGAGGGAGAGGGAAGAGAGAGAGAGAGAGGGAAGAGAGAGAGAGAGAGAGAGAGGGAAGAGAGAGAGAGAGAGAGAGGGAAGAGGGGAAGAGAGAGAGAGAGAGAGAGAGAGAGAGAGAGAGAGAGAGAGAGAGAGAGAGAGAGAAAGAGAGAAGGAGAAAGAGAGAAGAGAGAGAAGAGAGAGAGAACAGAGAGAGGGAGGAGAGAGAGAGAGAGAGAGAGAGAGAGAGAGAGAGAGAGGGGGGGAGAGAGAGGGGGGGAGAGAGAGGGGGAGAGAGAGAGGGGGAGAGAGAGAGGGGGAGAGAGAGGGGGAGAGAGAGAGAGAGAGAGAGAGAGAGAGAGAGAGAGAGAGAGAGAGAGAGAGAGAGAGAGAGAGAGAGAGAAAGAGAGAGAGGGAAGAGAGAGAGGGAGAGGGAAGAGAGAGGGGGAGGAGAGGTAGAAGGAAGAGAGGGAGAGGGAAAAGAGAAAGAAAGAAAGAGAAGAGCCCCAGCTCCCACGGGCAGTCTTTTTCTTTGGGGAACTTGGGTGTGTGGGGTGGCACAAGGGTACTGGGTTTTAGGTGTATGGTAGGGTTGGGATTGACAGGGGGAGGTGCGGAACATGCAATGCTTACTGTTTGTGAAGTTTATACAAAAAACTATACTAGTTGTAGTTGCTTGGGTGTCTGTACTCCCTTTTGTTTTTTTGTATGTATATGAATTTGGTTGACACCCACCTTGTATTGAATTAGAAAGCACCACTTATTTTGTGATATGTTGGTAGGACTCCCAGGACCAACCTACTATTTTTGGCTAACCCCTAACCTTACCATGGCCACCAAAACCTCAAATGAACTTCTCCCTAGCCCTAACGATAAATCTAACCTCACCTGATCATAAACATAAACCTAGCTTCACAATTTTCCCCAACTATATACTAGCCCTAACAATAACCTCACTTGGCCCCCAAATATAAATTTCACCCTAGTTCCTAACCCTAAACCTCAATGTAGCCATTAACCAAAAAATTTACTGCATACCCTAACCTCACCTGGTCCCTTAAACCTCAACTTAACCCTTTAGCTCACTTGACCCCTAAACCTCAACCTAACTTTACTTGCCCCCCCCCCCAAAAAAAAAAAAAACGAATCTCAGCCACTATCCTAAAGGCAATATTGTTAAGATAAATACTGTATACTGTCATTAAATTAAATACTTTATTTTGTAATTACTAGTGAAATTAGTGCATAATTCAAAGACATTTTGGCACCAACATGCAAAAACTCTAACCTGATGTTGCTGAAAGGCATGTACTATGAAATCTACATGCCTAAAACAGTAGTTATAACTGGAGTTGCCTTTAAAAAGCAAATTCAGAGAACAAATTCAACCACATTATGAATGTCTAATGATTTCCAGGAAATATGCCCTAACTTGTAATCAATGTAGTCCAGTCCTCATGTGTTGGTGGGTCTGCTTATTGAAGTATGTGCTGTATAAAATTCCCTCTCTCTGCTTGACATGTCACCAATCAGATTCAACAATCCAAAACAGTTATAAACCTCTCTACGGCTGCGAGGAATTTCTAAGCACTGACACTTTAGATACATCAATCTCTCTGTAGCTGCGTGACAACCATGAACATGTATCAAAGGAAAAGGGCTAAGCCAGAAAAAGGTGGGACTCCCAGGCTCATCAAGGCCATAGGCCCTGCAGGCAATACTTTGTATCATGGTTTCCTTTAAAAATTCCTTTTGTGGTGAACCAAGAAACCTAATGTGGTCATACAATGAGATGTTACTGTCATGCTTATTGTCATTACCTTGTTTATTTATTATCTTTGCCACCAGCATTATTTGCATGCTCCAGCTGCACTATCCATCATGTATTATATGTAGGTTACCATGTATCCTCGATACTACCTTCGTGTTTTCAATTAATTTCCTTCACCCCAGTACCCTTTTGCAGTCACGTGCTTCATATAAAGTCCCACCTTTTTCTGGCTTAGCCCTCTTCCTTTGATTCAGACTGGGATGGAAATACCTGACCTCACCAGGTCATGATTTCAATTAAAGTCCCTAGGGATGGAAATACGCGACCTCATCAGGTCATGGCTTCCTTAAAGTTCCTTATCTACAACCCCTTTTCCTCAATAACCATGAACATGTAGTGGGTGTTTTTGGGAGACACCTCCCCTCCATTGCAAACTGGCAAGTCAAACAGGTTGACTAGATTACTAGCAAAAGTGAACAAGATAAATTGCTGCACTACAGCTTCATCTGCATCTGCATAAAAAAAACAGTGTTCCTTCTATTTCATTAATTTTGAATGCTGGAAGGAGTGTTCCTTTAAGAACGAAAGAGAGGTTTTTTTTTTTTTTTTTAATCTGCCAATCTAAATACTGTGCTAATACAAACAGCCAGCAGACACAAACATGCCTTGCCCATGTGACCTTTATTTAATGTTTGCAGCTCAATATTAGTGGCAATCCTGGCAGAAATAAAACAGGGTATTAACGTATTTAATAAGATTGCCAGCAGGCAATGGATTCCTACTTTTACTGACCTACTTCTGTACAAATTTTAACTTATTGCAGCTTTCGTACACACTATAAAAAAAAAAAAACCCTTCCAGTGAGTTATATAAGGTGAATTCATCAAACATAAATGCACGAAAAGTAAATTATTGACAAGGGTGCCAAAGACAAATTGAAAGCAGGAGGCCAGGGAAGCTGGTTTTAAAATAAAACTCTTTGTCAGCAATGCATTACAGAGGAAATCAAACATTACCATTCCTCGGCTAATGTACGGTAGTGACAAAACGACCCCTTGCGCAATTATTTGTGAAACATTCTAAATGCGTTGTGGCGCGCAAACACACACATGCAGACCTGTTGGATTGTGAAGGAAAATCTGGCCTGGATAAATAAAGATGTCCTAAATGCAATTCCCAGCTGGCATCATTCACTTCTCTAAAACGTTATGTGTCTAAGCTGCAGAATTGCTTGTTGGGCCTACAGGTTGAATTTCTATGCAGGCCAGATAGCCGGTGGCAGGGTGCTGTCTGACGCTGCAGAGATACCGGACCATTCTCTGCCATTTTATAAATGGATTCATAGTACAATGGAATTTTTTTTTTTTTTTTACCAAAAAAAGCTCATTCATTTAATGGATTAATGAGACATGTGCTCTCTTCAAATGTCAACTAAATATAAAAATAAAGATGTGTGTCTTACATGAAAAAAACTTTAAAAAGAAACATTTTGGGATAGTTAAACTAAACATCTCTAAAACGGAGCTGGTAATATTTCCCCCATTCCTGTGCCCCCTCCATGACTTTTCCATCAAAATCAACAATGCAACCATCAATCCCTCCCCTCATGTCAGGGTACTAGGTGTAATCCTAGACTCTGACCTGTCCTTTCAGCGCCAAATCCAATCACTGTTGAAAGTTTGTAGACTTCACCTCCGTAACATCTCTAAAATACGCCCCTTTTTAACAAATAAAACCACTAAGCTTATCATTCACTCCCTTGTTATCTCTCGCCTTGACTATTGCAACTCCCTTCTCCCATTGGCCTACCTCTCCAAAGGCTAGCCCCTCTTCAGTCTATCATGTATGCTGCTGCCAGACTTATCCACCTTACCAACCACTCAGTGTCTACCACCCCTCTCCGCCAATCCCTACACTGGCTCCCGATCGCCCAGCAAATTCAATTCAATATACTAACCACAACATACAAAGCCATTCACAACTCTGCCCCGAGCTACATCACCAATCTTGTCTCCAAATATCACCCAAACCATCCTCTACGCTCTTCTCAAGACCACTTACTCTCAAGCTCCCCCGTCTCCCCCTCCCATGGTCGTCTCCAGATTTTCTCCAGAGCCTCTCCCACCCTCTGGAACTCTCTACCTCAACCTGTCCGGCTATCTCCTACTCTAGCTGCCTTCAGGCAATCCCTGAAAACTCATCTCTTCAGGGAAGCCCATTACACCTCCAGCTAACCTTTTAACACTTCCATCAGCTCATTCCCCACAGGTACAACCTTTTGTACCACCTGCCCCACCCTATTAGATTGTAAGCTCTTCTGAGCAGGGCCCTCTAAATCCTCTTGTATTTTATTGTATTGTAACTGTATTGTCTCCCTTTTATATTGTAAAGCGCTGCATAAACTGTTGGCGCTATATAAATCCTGAATTATAATAATAGTTATGGTCATAGCCAACCAGAAACTCCCTGCTTTACCTTGAAGACTGACTGCTGTGTTCTCAACCCAAATTCATTTCTTTAAGCTTAACTCTTGCTTGACCGCTGATTGCTGTTATTTTTTTACTTACCCTAAGAAATGTTGGAAATCCCTGTCCATAATATCCAACTGCAAAGTAATCAGGCTTTGGTCGAATTACTTTCACAATGTTTTCAAAGAACTGTGCTTGCTTTTTCTGGAAGAGGGAAAAAAATGAAAGTTGGAGAAGCCCTTGTGAAGATTAATAAGCACGCTGTGTAGAGGCAGTTATTGCTGTAAGAAGCTATGGTATGAGAACAGTCTATGAACTGCTAAAATTCCAATAACCTACGGCTTAGTTGTGTGGCAGCTTTTCTAAAGATACAATATGAACGTATGTTTGCAAAACAGGTCCTCCCTAAAATCTCTATCCAAGATCAAGGGGTGCAACTAGAAGCAGAGCTGATGGTAGATAAGGATGTGCAGAACACCCTCGGTTCACAACAGAACTCCCGAACAGGGGAAATGTTCTAACCCGAACGGCGAACCCCATTGAAGACTATGGGAGCCAAACATGGAAAGTGCCCATTTTGAAGGCTTATATGCAAATAATTGGCTATAAAATGGTATGGGGTCTGGGTACTGTCCTGGGGGACATGTATTACTAATTTAAAAAAAAAAATGTAAATTATCGTTTTTGCAGGAGTAGCAATTTTAATAATGCTTAAAGTGCAACAATAAAAATGAAAAATTCCTTTAAATATAGTGCCTGGGGGGTCCCCTTGATGTGTCTGGAAAGTGGTGCATCTGTAGCATGCATGAAACATGCAGCAGCAAAAATGACGAGTCAAAGGAAAAAAAAAAAATAAATCAACGTCAAATCCCATTTAAAATGACTCGGTTTCAATTGCCAGCACCCGGCTATTGGAAAAATAGTGACAAAAAAATGGCGTGGGCTCCTTCCCCAGTCCATACCAGGCCCTTCACTCCAAACCCCCCCCCCTTTCCTGATCTGCTAGGCTGCATGCCCGGATAAGGGTCTGGTATGGATTTTGGGGGGACCCCGTAACAGTTTTTTTTTAAAATTTTGCCGTGGGGTCCCCCTCCAAATCCATACCAGACCCGAAGGTCTTGTTTTTATTGTTTATTGTTCACAAAATATCTCAAGTAAAATCAGATGTAGTGGTGTACTGCAATTAGGAAGCATAGCGTTTTGACCCTTTCATTTCTACCATGATTGGCCCAAAATCTCAGTGAGGTAAAGAATGTTTAATGATGTTTAATCACTTCAATACTGAGCACTTTCACCCCCATTCTGACCAGGCCAATTTTCAGCTTTCAGTGCCGTTGCACTTAGAATGACAGTTGCGTGGTCATGCAGCACTGTATGCATATGACATTTTTATATTTTTCTATTATTTTTTGCTTAACAAATGAAAAAAGACAGACAATATTGAAAAAAAAAAATCTTTTTTATAGTTTGTTATAAAATTTTGCAAACAAGTAATTTTTCTCCTTCACTGATGTGCGCCGATGAGGTGGCAATGATAGGCAGCACTGATAGTCAGGGCACTGATGTCCCCTGTCACACTTGCCAGTTACCAACTCACCTTTCCTCATGCTGTGAGGAAACTACTGACCAGCAAATCTGTACATTGTGATCAGCTGTGATTGGACACAGCTAATCACATGGTAAAGGGCCACTGCGATTGGCCCTTTACCGCGATCACAGAGCATGCAGAATGCTTGCCCCAGGGGGCATGGTCCCCGGGAGGATGTCCATGGATGCCTTCTCGGAACAATAGAGCCACGCTGTAGCCGCCTTTCGGCTATAGCAGGGTAATGAGGCGGTTAAAGTGCATCTTTGGAGAAAAAAAAACATTTATTTTATATGTAGCACTGCCCCCATAGGAATTGCAGAAAAAAAGGGATCCCCCACTTCTGCACAGCCAGGCACACCAAATTTTCATGGGCACCCAGAGTCAGAGAACAGTCTGTGGCTTTGGTTTTGTTTTTTATTAGAGGGTTAATAAATTGTTTTAAAGCTCTTTTACTGAATATAATGTCCATAGTCTAGGCAAAGGTGAGCCTTTGAAAAGCTAGGGTGTAGACATAACTGAGGCACCAGCAACTCATAGGAGTTATAACAGTCCTGCGTTATAACTGCTCAGTATTTCGCAGAGCAAACCATCTTTTGAGATAAGAAGTGTACCAATATGTGACCTGATTTTAGCAAATGATTTACTTAAACAATTTATTTTTATGTTTTACTGTATGTGCCAGTAGCATATTCTGATGTCTTTTGTTTGCCTGAAAGTTGTTTACTGCATATAGTGTAACAATGGCCTTTGCAAGATCTGTCAAATCACAATTTAAATAAAACTTTTTCAAAGAAAATGACTACAATAATATTTCACAATAATAGCAACAACAACTATGGCCATCAATGTCAGAAACAAAACTCACCAGCAGTTCACTCAGCTGTTCATAGTCAAACATCTCATTCTCATATTGCTCAGCCAGCTCTTTGCCGAGGGTGATAGCTTCCTCCCACATCTGTTCAGACAATATATATTACAAAGGAAAAAGTCATGTCTAAAACAAAAACAAGAAACTTTTTTTTTTAAAATTTTTATAAGGAATGCAAACGTATTGAAGCTCTGTTTTCCCACAGACTGTACTGAGAGTGGTGTGCAAAGATTTTGTTAAGTAGCTCAATTTATATTGATGGAACAAAATGAGAGCTTGGTTCTGGACGCAGCACTCACTACACTGGATTGAATACTATATGGTACTTATTATGCTAGAAATTGTAACTGCAAATTGCACTGTGCAAATCCAGCAATTGGAAGTCCATGTCTTGGCTCAGTTCACACTTTCCTCCCCTTCTAGCCCACCACTCACCTTGCAAAAAAAAATTTAAAAATCTATATACGTTTTTTTTTCTCTAGGTGTCTTCGGTTTGGTCCAGTGATCCTCTGGCAATGGGAGGATACTAAATGTGACAGGATGGCACCACATAATGATTATTCTGTTTATTTTTGCCCAAGCTGGAACTGGGATTTAGAGTTGACCTGTCAAGAACAAATTATGAAGGCTGCCATTGCTGACCTCATCTATTGAAAATACTGTCATGCTGATGCTTTGGCTTCAATGCTTTCTGAGTTGCTGACCGTGTATAGAGAAACCTCTGAATGCTGTAATCCATCCAACAACTTCTAGCCAAGAAGTTATAGGAGCCCCATGTAAGTTTTGGGTATCCCTCCTACTTTATCATTCAGTAGAAAACTGCATTAAAGTCTTTCTTAAAAGATGGAAAAGAATAACAAGGATATTACTGGGGGGAGATTAACCATTACAAGCTAAAGCCCGTACCCATTACAAGCTAAAGCCCATATGTATGGAATCACTAAAGATTTAAAAACTAGAGGGCAATGGTTGGTAAAGCATCCATTTAGCAAAGGCTTAAGATTCCCTGTTGCTCAGGTGCTGCTACAGCATGGGGATGTAATGAGTACAACATAAGGGGCCATTTCACATAACCACCAACACCATTTCACAGTTATACAAATCAGAAAAAAATATGAATTAGGATGCTTTAAAGTGGAACTTCGCCTAAAGTGGAACTTCCTGCTCTCTTTCTCCTTCTCCCCTCTGCTATATTTGGAAAAAAAAATGGGATAGAGGAAAGCAGGCACCTAGTTTTGACAGGTACCCACTCCCACTTCCGCTCAGCTCGCCTAGGCTATTTGAGCGGAATTTCTCCTTCCCCGCCTTCTGGGACACATCACTGGTCCCAGAAAGCTGCGGGACCATTCACAAAGTGTAGTGCGGCTCGGGCAGGCACAGTAGGCAGCTGACTGTGAAGCCATAAGTAGCTACAGCCGGCTGCCCAGTTAAAATTCTGGTGCCAGGGACCTGAAGAACGGTGACAAATCGACTTTTGTAGCTGCTAACTTTTCATTTTTCCCAAACTGAGGAACCACTTTAAAGCTAACCCATAAAATAGCAACGATTTTCCTGGCTATGCTGTGAAGAAGAAGAGATGTGAATCACAAGACATACAGAAGAGAATTTGAATTCCCCTGGTATGATAAAATGGTAACAATACATGTATTGGGTATAAACGCATATTTACAGTGGGGACGGAAAGTATTCAGACCCCCTTAAATTTTTCACTCTTTGTTATATTGCAGCCATTTGCTAAAATCATTTAAGTTCATTTTTTTCCTCATTAATGTACACACAGCACCCCATATTGACAGAAAAACACAGAAATGTTGACATTTTTGCAGATTTATTAAAAAAGAAAAACTGAAATATCACATGGTCCTAAGTATTCAGACCCTTTGCTCAGTATTTAGTAGAAGGGCCCTTTTGAGTCTTTTTGGGAAAGATGCAACAAGTTTTTCACATCTGGATTTGGGGATCCTCTGCCATTCCTCCTTGCAGATCCTCTCCAGTTCTGTCAGGTTGGATGGTAAACGTTGGTGGACAGCCATTTTTAGGTCTCTCCAGAGATGCTCAATTGGGTTTAAGTCAGGGCTCTGGCTGGGCCATTCAAGAACAGTCACGGAGTTGTTGTGAAGCCACTCCTTCGTTATTTTAGCTGTGTGCTTAGGGTCATTGTCTTGTTGGAAGGTAAATCTTCGGCCCAGTCTGAGGTCCTGAGCACTCTGGAGAAGGTAATCGTCCAGGATATCCCTGTACTTGGCCGCATTCATCTTTCCCTCGATTGCAACCAGTCGTCCTGTCCCTGCAGCTGAAAAACAACCCCACAGCATGATGCTGCCACCACCATGCATCACTGTTGGGACTGTATTGGACAGGTGATGAGCAGTGCCTGGTTTCTCCACACATACCGCTTAGAATTAAGGCCAAAAAGTTCTATCATGATTCTCATTCGCTCTGACATGCACTGTGAGCTGTAAGGTCTTATATAGACAGGTGTGTGGCTTTCCTAATCAAGTCCAATCAGTATAACCAAACACTGCTGGACTCAAATGAAGGTGTAGAATCATCTCAAGAATGATCAGAAGAAATGGACAGCACCTGAGTTAAATATATGAGTGTCACAGCAAAGGGTCTGAATACTTAGGACCATGTGATATTTCAGTTTTTCTTTTTTAATAAATCTGCAAAAATGTCAACAATTCTGTGTTTTTCTGTCAATATGGGGTGCTGTGTGTACATTAATGAGGGGAAAAAAATGAACTTAAATGATTTTAGCAAATGGCTGCAATATAACAAAGAGTGAAAAATTTAAGGGGGTCTGAATACTTTCTGTCCCCACTGTATTAGTTGTTTGCCTGGAATTTCACTTTAAATATGTACATGTCAGTTAAAAAAGAAAATGTGTATCACTTGTGCTTGCCAAGAAAATGAAGTGATATAGCAAGAAGGAGTACGTGGGAGAAAACCGAGACAAAAGGCCACGAAGACTACATATCATTTCAAGGAAACTTCAACAGATATATCAATCTTTACATTTACTTTTCAGGTGAATGTAATGTAATGAGAACAGTCAAAATGTCAAGTCACTGAAGTAACCTGGCTGCTTTGCAGAGAGTTGTAAATTCTCTTTTATTGCCGCAGGGAATTGTAACCATCAATCATTCATTTCCTGTAATGTTGTGTGGCACTCACGCTATCTGTGTAAGCATGATCAGAGACCCAGAGGATTCCAATATTTTCTACAGCAGACAAATGTCATGCCCAATATTGGAGATGAAAACAGGTAACATTAACTGTGGTGCTCCTGCTTGTGCCGGACACCTCCTTTAAACTCTGAGTCCAGGCAACAAGTCAAATCATTCAATGAATGGCTAATGGAAAAAAAAGTAAATACTGTAAGTGCATTAAAGTCAGAAATCTACCAAGTAAACAACATTTTCATTTTCTATCACAGATGGGCTGCATAGGTCTATCAGATGGCCCTCAAGATGGGGCTGCAGCCATTCTGTACAATACTTCACATTCAGAACTTCAGTTCTTGGTATCATTTTGTGTAGACTACATCCAAGGTGGAAGAGCTTACATACTTTTTTCTGAAAGATCATGGTTGTGCATAACAAATAGAAGGCGTTCGGTATCTCTAGATTTTCTTCAGGATAAGAGGTTTCCAGAATATCAAGTTGTTAATTAAAACATTTTAATTGCTGGGTAACCTAAGCAATCGTTTCTTTGATCTCTGGCTGCAAAAGGCTTTCGGAGGTCCTATGGCAGGACTGCAGCCTCTTGCTAGTGACTCTATTCAATCTGTAAGCTTCTGTATGCTTCTTGTGGGGGTACAGCAAGGGCATGAATAATTTCTTTCTTAAAGATTTGCTATGCATAATCTGAGGGGAGATGGGAACCCCAACTACATAACATCTCAAGTGTGGGATTAGGTGTTCCTAGAATATTAGGTAATAATTGAAGAAAGGAGTTAGCCTAGTAAGTCGTTGTGTACCAAAGGAATTAAACAATGAAAGAACAAATATTTCTCATTCTCTTTGTAGTATGCCTTTAAAGGGAAGCTATAAAGGTTTAGGGATCATTTGTTATACACAGGAATCCCATAACACTGAGTTTTCCAAATAGAGAGCCCAGCCAGCAAAGCACATCTTATGCAAGACAATCTGTCTCTAATTCAGTGGTTCTTAACTCCAGTCCTCAGGACCCACCAACAGGCCAGGTTTGGAAGATAGCTGAAATACATCACAGGTGATATCATTTGCTGCTCAGTGATTGCAGTATTCTAGTCTGCAACTCCCCAAGGTAATACTTAAAATCTGGCCTGTTAGTGGGTCTCGAGGACTGGAGTTGAGAACCACTACTCTAATTGATTCTGTGTGTTGAGCCTTATAGATGGAGTCACTGCTCTGACTCATTTGCGTGTGTACATTTTTTGCTTGAACTATTGAGCTCTGTAAATATAGTTGTTTTTTTTTTAAAGGGTAAGAAAACGTTTCCACAAAGTTTTCTTGCCCCACATCCTAAATAGGTCTAGTACCCGCTCCTCCCCCCAAATCCACTTGTTAGATTTCCCTTAGATATCGGACAGCAGCCCACAGAATTATTTCTGTCCCTTAACTAGCTACTTGATCCAACATCCCACTACTACATCAAATGAAAATACAACTATCCATACACATCTCATATCTACTTGACAAAAGAAAAATCTTGCCCATAAAAACAGAAAACCTATACAAAATACCTGTACAGTCTCTCATTCCCTTTAATAACATAAAAAGATAAAATGGCTTTAAAATTACTACACTGGTGGGTAATTTCTCTCCATTGAAGGATGCCTTGATAGACCTGCTTGATGTCATTATGAAATATTACGCAGATGAAATCTCTCTCTCTAACATAACACGGAGTTCTTCATCAAGCCAAAGGCTTCTGTCATAAACTTTTCCAATAGCTAAATAACTAAAATGGTAACCATGAGCCAGAACTCTGGGTCAGACTCCTTAACAGGTTTTAATTACAAACTCTTTTAAAGAGCACCAATAAACTAAAGTACGGCCAATGCTGCCACTATATACTGGCCAGAGTTCCACCTAGCCCAGCGGTGTATGCTTCGAGAGCTGCATAAGCCAGGATTTAATGACTCACATCCACCCTTCCAAGGCCATTTAGGTAAAGGTAAAGCAGCCTTTTGTCCAGGGTCCATTAGAAAATACAAACATTTATTGTCTCAGCTTTTAGAATGAGACAATAAATGTCTTTGGACTGAGACATGCACATTTTTTTTTAAGTCAAAAACACATTTTTAGTGATTACTGTAATGTTCATGTTAAAACCTGAAACATTCTACACTACTTTTGTATTATTTGGTCATGTACCTCCAAAGGTTTTGATTTTACATTGCCTTTTACGTGTAAATGCCTTACCCCTTAATGCAACTGTAAGTCCTGTCCTCACACTTCAGTTCTCAACTCCAGCTTCCTCTGAATCTTATACTCATGCTCTCATGCATGTGCTTAACCAGCCATACAGAATGGTGGTCGTCCGAGAGCATGTGTCGGCTAAAACTATTATTCTCTTTGCCAGACTGTCCGACTAACTTTTAATGAAGTGGGCATGGTAGGGTAATTAAAGACAGGTGGTGTTTGGCAGATAACCTACAGTTTAATGTACGTTTGGGCAAAACTTTACTTGCTTACCGAACATTAATTACTAACGGTTTTCAATAACTTCCAAGATAAAATTTCAGCAACATGTACAGTTTACACAGCGTTTACAATTAGTCAAGTCTGACTGGTAGACTTGCAGCAAGAGAAGGCAAGTATGTCTTGCACTCCCTGTTGCAGCCAGTATAGGGTGGGGGGTCTTGCTTTCTATTAGGGTGTTAAAAAAAAAAAAAGATTACAAAGAATGCTGGGGGGGTTATCCATAACATTGATTGAGTTAGCTGTTGAAAGCTGGAAATTCCAATAGGTACATTTACATCAAAGTAGTCCTGTAGCCCTGAGGCAATAATCCATAATGAACTGCCCCTTTAGGAGATCAGCAAAGGCGAGCACTCAGCAAACGTGTGCGTAGTCCTTTGTAGACATTTTGAAGCAAGAAAATCCCACCGGTCCACTAACCCTTTTCCACCCACAATGTACAGTATATATGAAAATGTCTTACTACTATGTCCCAGGATGAGGATGTGTTTCTAAACATCACCAAGCAGAACTAATAGCCTCCATCTGGTCATGAAAGTGTTAAAGATTGAGCCCTTCATGAGGAAGAAGGAGCAGAAAGCAATGAAAATGAAGAGAGAGAAGAAAAGCTGGGTTTACGTGGTGTGCATGGAGCATGAAGAAGAAAGAGACATATTTCTATTTTTTCTTAAACTGATTAGCTACCGTCCTGTGTATGGTCTGCTTTATACACTGATAACTAAGCAGGGATGATTTCCAACAGAGAGGAACTAAGTGACAGAATATAAAGGTCTTCAGGCTTTTGACAACAGTAAAATGTGAAGTTCGCCCTCTGTTCCCAGTTGTTCCTTACATAAGAAAAGGTCAGCCATGGAAGCTGCTGGAAGCTGCAGCTGTCGTGAACAGCAAAGAGACAGAACGCACTTTCATATTAGCAATTTCTACAGGAAATCCCCCTAAATCATTTCAGAAATGGGTACATTTAAGTACCCAGAATTTATTCTACAAGTATCATACTTTAAACCACTACCACATTTTTAAAATACAGCTTAAAGGGATATTTTACGCTCAAAAACGCCTTCACTTGCGCACCATTATGGCTGCTTACAGTGGGGTTGTTGGGCTATAACTGACTCACTACAATAATAAAATCCAAGCAACTTTCAGTAATCCAGTAGCCTCAAATGTACCTGTTGTACACCCCTGAAAGAGCTCAGTGGCAAAGCTTTAAGTACTTTTACTATCAATACACAGGTGGAAATGTCTGCCAGTTTCCGGTAGATTTCCCTCTATCATGAGATATGAAGACAACCATTGCTATGGACGCCTTCTAAATGCTTGCTGTCTGGTGGGTTAACACACCAGCCAACCAACCAGTACTGAAAGAGGCCAGGAAGAAGAATTGCTTAATTAGGAACTATGGGGTGCGCTTCATAGGGTGATAAGCCTTCTAAATAATTAACAGATAAGTTAAAAAAAAGTGTTCTACAATCACCCTACTTGCAATAGGATACATGTGCACCAGGCAATAATGTGGCTGCCCAGTGAACACCCATCGAACACCCATCGAATCTCCCATTTCAGGCAGTGTGCAGTCAAATCTGCCAGCCCTTTGTGGTACTGGAACTGCCTATGACCATGTCTATCCTGTTGCAAGACACCTTATAGGAGAAAAAAAACTATTACCTTTGATAACCAATAGGTAGTATCTGGTGACAACAATGGTCATGCAAATGCTCACATTTGGCTAATTAAGTCAAGATTTACACACAAGTGCACTGTGGCGCTGGGCTTTCCAGCCAACCTGAATATGCCGTTTAGAAGCATATACACACCTGAGCATGCCTCCTTCTGACAGATGGGGAGGAACAGTAAACAGGGGGATTAACCATTTTTTTTTGCGGAGATCCAATCCCATAGTGAATGCATGAGTATGGTTAGCATGTATTACAGTATTTATTGATAGTTTTTTTTTTTATTGTGGGTTTACTGACACTACGTGTATTGATACCTGTATCTGATGAAATCTGTGCTTTAAGGCTGACTACAGACTTGGATAGTTAGGAGGCACTTTTTTAATGATGGAATTATATTTTCTGTTTTATTGGAAACAGTTTCTCTTGATGGTGCCCCACACAAGCTCTTGCTGTGTTTCTGAATCAAATTATGTCCCAAATTACTTTTATTTCATAACACAATATTTTGTGATTTCTTAAGAGACTGCATAAACACATTAAAGGAAAAAAAACAACAACTGCTATACCACAAATGTTAAAACGCTCCATATCAGATTGCTTTCTTTTAATTGAAGGTGAGTAAAATGTCTACACAAAGTTTGATTTTTATTTTTTGTTTGCAGTTTCATTGCAATATCATGAAGAGTGTGTGGGCGCGATTAGTACACAGGGTTCTGTGAGGATAAACCGATGGCAATCACCAAGGTAAAAAGAAGAAAAAAAAGAAACTAACATTTTTCTTAGTAGGGATTACCAGTTTATTACCCACAAAAGACGACTGATGTGATAGTAGAGTAGGTAATTAAACTAAGATGTACACCTTATCAATTAAAATTCTATTTAAATACTGTATGTATAAAAATCCAATTTACTTGCTATTATTGGAAGTTATTTGCCCTGGTCCTAAAAGGATTGTTTGTGCATATGGGTTTCTAATTTCCCATAATTCATATTGGAGAAAGCACATGATTTGCCTCTTTATGAGTTCTTCTAGATCTCATTTGATTTTGTGCCCTTTTCTTGTCCGTGTCACAGAGTTTCTGGTTCCTAGGCAACTGATTCCCCCCATCAGGATGAGGTAGTGTATGCCTTAGAGCTGGACAAATTAAAGAGCGATTCCAGGCAGCAAGTGAAAGCATTTACTGAGCTACCAATGCTATCCAGTCAACAGTACAACTATGCTAAAGTAACCAGATCTGTCAGTGTGATGCTCTATGGATTAATCTTACACAGCTCCGTCAAGACTCAGAAGTGTACTTTCTTGAGCCAGTACTGCAGAGGTAGGTAACCTTTCAGAGGTGGTGATCTACCTGAACAACAGGCCCAAACTAAATAAATTGGGAAACTTAAAGCTGAAGTAAACCCATCCTTAAAATAGTTTCATTTCCGGCACGTGCCGGAAATGTAACACTCCCATTAGTTGTGCTCTCAACCAAACTGTCAAACCATCCAATGGCTGGTGTCATAACTGATCACCTGTGCAGAACCACGGCGGGTGTAGAATAAACAGAGGCAAAGATGGCAGCTTCCTTGGCTAAAAACGATACGGGGGGGGGGGTTAATTACACTTTTTATAAATATAATAAAACAAACATGATTGTTAAAATATAAACTTACACTACCTTAGAAGTGGACAGTGTCAGTCATTAGAGCAGTGGACAGTGTGTGTACAGTGTCAGTAGGGCAGAGGGTGGTGCCAGTAGTTTTTTTGCATGATTTTGCTTTTTACAATTTTTTTAAATTTATTTTTTACAATGTTATTTTTTAAAGTCTGCTATTTTTTAGGAGCACCGTTGGGGGCTTTGGTGAAATATCAGGAGTCCAATAAAAGGGATGTCTCATAAAAGGGACCGAGGACAGAGATTCACCAATCCCTTTCTCTGCATCCTCAGCTGCACTTGACAGTGAAAGTGCTCTGTGCTGAGCTGCTTCCTGTTCATTCACAAACTGAAGCTATGCTTCAGTTCTGAATTATAACAGTGAGTGATTGGTACCACCATCGGTGCCACCCCCGCCACCCCTCTTGTCTACGTTCTGGGCATCGGCAAGGAAGGATCACAGTCTACCCGTCACCTACCTGCGATCGGCAGGTAGATCACGATAAACGGGTTGCCAACCCCCACTTTAAACGAACCCCCTCCTCAGCTCAGAAAGCGATTTTAGTTTTGATGTGCAAGAGTCCTGTACCTCACCGGTTCAGGGTGCTAATGAAATGATTATTAAGGGTTCTAAAAACGGTTAGGGGCAAAAGCAGTTTTGCTAGTCTGATCCTGGACCAGTAAGACTCACGGTGGGTCTGGCCCAACTCATCAATTTGCAGTAACACATAATGCATGCTAAGATGACCTCTCCAGCAATATTACCTTGTGTGAGAATATTGATTAAAAGGGACACTAAACAAAATCCTTATTCTTCAAAAATAATCCATACAGATACTTAATGGTCCGGGAATTTAATTTTAATGAAATCGTTCCTAATGCATTTTTTCGCCTCCTTATAATGTCCTCTGTGGGCTCCCAAACTTCTCCTTTTCATCTGACCTCTGTTTGTTTGGAACGAGCATTGCACATTAGTTTCGGTTATGTGCTCTGCTCTATGCACACTACAGATCCCATAGTACACAGCCCCTCGTCCACCTCAGGAGTGAGCAAGAGAGGGTGGCTATGTTCCTATACACAGTGGAACCATGGCAGAGACTGAGAATTTGGAGACAGAGCATTAGAAGGGACTTTTTCAACTTAAGAATACTTACTTGAATATACATTTTTATTAAAAAATAACATTGTTTGGTGTCACTAAGCAGCTACTTTAGCATGTCCTAAGGGCTATGGCAAATGAATTGGGCCCAGTTTATTTTACAACTTATTACAACTCATTCTAGCAAAACATGTAAGGTAAGGAGGAGAAGTGAGCAAAAAGTCATCTAGGTGAGACCTCCATGACTGCAGGAAGCAGTAATAAATGGAGTCCCTGGTATGTAATGTTGTTTAATTAATCACATTGCATTTCAGCTTCATTTACTTAACAGTATGTATACTGCAAAGAGTTATTTTAGCACCTTTGAAATGTATGAAAATAACATAGTATAAGCTGGAATTCCCTTTTGATTATTCCTTCCTTGTAACACTCGGTAGAGTACAATATGAATAAGGGATTTTGGCATTAACATCCATGCTATAGGTGACAGAACTTCAGAACTTTGCCTGTACAGTGAGTTTTAGCACAATGAGCACTCCAGGCTGCAAAGGGTTAAAAAGATTCTAGGAGAAAAAAAAAAAGTATTTCTGGTCCACTGCAAGAACACTGGAGCTTAATAATTTTCTACAGAGTCCTTGGATTAGAGAGCTTTATTAAAATTACTTTGCTCCTGCAAAAGACAATAAAATAAATGAATATAAAGCGTATCCAGCGGTAAAGGTTAGGCTATTGCCGTGAACTAAACTCAAGGGTATGAAAGCAAAACCGGTGGAAGAGATGATTATGGCTTTATTTCCCTACTGAAGGCAATCCGCGCCTGTCCTGTGACTTACAGCTATATTACATGCACTGTACCCACAGCCCCTACCAGCCATATTGTGTACAGTCTGGGCACACAGCTGTAGTTTAACCATCAAACTCCAGTTTTTCCCCTTGGCAATTACCAATTACAGTCATGGACCCCTGTTCTAATTTTTCTCATAGATAATCTTTCATTAAAAATTAATAGAATCGGGCTAAACATTAGCATAAATAATAATGTATACATACATTAATCCATTGACAATAGTGATATACCATGTGCGTGTATCATGTTATGTGAACGGATTATCAAACAGTAGCATAACACCAAAACATAAAACAAAAGTGAAGTAAAAATGAATCAATAAGTGGTGATATGAATAAATAACAAATGGTAAAGTGTCCAAAAACTTAGGATGACCAAACACCCGTGAACTGAATATTAATTTGTGAAGTAATGAAAAAGTCCATCCAGGAAATATACGGTCTTCGATGATGTGAAGGAAAACTGGTGCTCAGTCCGCCACCAATGATAGAGGGTTGCCGCTTAACAGAACCCTATGATCCCCCACTACAGAGGATCAGGGGAAGCCTGAATATAAAATGCCCTCCGGAGCATAGCAGATGAAACCAGAATCTGGAATCGTTGATGGTAATAAATATCCACAAATGCCAAATGGAGCTAATTGACC
Organism: Lithobates clamitans; assembly: GCA_037952925.1. Lineage (NCBI taxonomy): Eukaryota > Metazoa > Chordata > Amphibia > Anura > Ranidae > Lithobates > Lithobates clamitans. The sequence continues at coordinate 3,518,072 of JBBGZY010000028.1, read as the reverse complement.
TGAGATCCCATCATGACATTCCCAGCTCGTGGGTAAACGAGTATGGCATGTAAAGATAAGAGAAGCTCCAATTGTGTAAAACCTTCAAATTTATTAGAGAAAAGAAAAAAAGAACTGCGCTGTACCCTAAAAAACATATATGTGAACATATGTGACAAAAAATATAGAATCCTTGAGTGGGGTGAAATTATGAAAAATCAAACTGGTGTATAACCGTTAACAGATGTATATAAATCAATACCAAAAAGCATATAGTGAGAACAAAATAGAAACGCCAAGTCCATAAATCAATTAGATAGTCCACTAGGCAGTGGGAAGAAGCCCTTGATCGCCGTTCATAGGGATCAGTGTGAAAAGGGGGAAAATAGGGAAACACCCATCATAGTGATCCTCCACCACCTGAAGTGCATGCTTACTAAATAGCAAGCTTAAATAAGCTAGTGGAATAAACCAGAAGCCAGATGGACATGGATCTGAAGCGTCACTCTGTGTACTTTAGACAGGCAGCAGGTAGACTGGGTGAAGTGAAGACCTGGATATCCAACCAGCATCAAAGCATCCCTCTGGCGGCGTGGCCGCGGGCAGATAAGGGAAGTAACAATCCCTGAATCACAAACATAGGAATAAAGAAGAGGTACCCCCAGACGACGTCAGCTACTAGACGAAATGTACGTCGGGAAGGTGACGCTCTGACGTCATCGCCTCTCACTTGGACGGGCGCTCGCCAGCCGGCCGGCGATTCTTGCTCTCTTTATACTGCAAAATTGTAAGTGTTTTACCTTATTTAAATAAATTCTATCTACGGAGTCACACTATGGATACCTCTTCTTTATTCCTATGCTTGTGATTCAGGGATTGTTACTTCCCTTATCTGCCCGCAGCCACGCCGCCAGAGGGATGCTTTGATGCTGGTTGGATATCCAGGTCTTCACTTCACCCAGTCTACCGGCTGCCTGTCTAAAGTACACAGAGTGATGCTTCAGATCAATGTCCATCTGGCTTCTGGTTTATTCGACCAGCTTATATAAGCTTGCTATTTGGTAAGCGTGCACTTCAGGTGGTGGAGGATCACTATGATGGGTGTTTCCCTATTTTCCCCCTTTTCACACCGATCCCTATGAACAGCGATCAAGGGCCTCTTCCCACTGCCTAGTGGACTACCTGTCTAATTGATTTATGGACTTGGTGTTTCAATTTTGTTCTCACTATATGCTTTTTGGTATTGATTTATATACATCTGTTAACGGTTATACACCAGTTTGATTTTTCATAATTTCACCCCACTCAAGGATTCTATATTTTTTGTCACATGTTCACATATGTTTTTTTAGGGTACAGCGCAGTTCTTTTTTTCTTTTCTCTACATTAATGTGGATATCGCACATTTGAGCTGCAGCTTATTAGCAAAAATATTTTTTTGAACGTGGTGTTTTTTCCATTTTTATACTTCAAATTTATTAGGATTAAAAAGAAACAAATAATGCACTCACATATAGATGGCAGAAAATAGCGCCTGTAATGTCTGGTGCTCCGGCCGGTAAACACACAGACAGAACCCGTCCTACTGAGACAGCAACGATGCGAGGTGAAGCAAGCATGACGCTCCGCCCTACGTGTTTCATAATAGGATTACGTCATCCAGGGGCCAACGTAAGTTTTTGGACACTTTACCATTAGTTATTTATTCATATCACCACTTATTAATTTTTACTTCACTTTTGTTTTTTGTTTTGGTGTTATGCTACTGTTTGATAATCCGTTCACATCATATGGTATACACACATGGTATATCACTATTGTCAATGGATTAATGTATGCATACATTATTATTTATGCTAATGTTTAGCGCGATTCTGTTAATTTTTCATTTTTGACACAGTATTTTTGTTGTGCAGAAGAATTGCTGCTTTGATCACTTTATTCAATATTCAATAATTATTTAATATGGTTTGTGATTAGGTACATAATTTATTTTCACCCTAGCGCAGTTTTTTCTTTTTCATTAAAAATGAATCTAAAGCTTTTGTTATTTTCATTCTTAAAGTGGAAGAAAAATTCATCCATAAAACAGTTTCATTTCCGGCACTCCCATCGGTTGTGCTCTCAACCAAACTGTCAAACCAACCAATGGCTGGTGTCATAACTGATCACATGTGCAGCATTCATGGCAGTTGTAGATTAAACTGAGGCAAAGATGGCAGCTTCCTTGACTGGAAACGATAGGGGCGGGGGGGGGGGGGGTTACCTACACTTTAAATGATATCTCAAACCAGTATGTACAGTGCCTTGAAAAAGTATTCATACCCCTTGAAATATCCCACATTTTGTCATGTTACAATCCAAAATGTAAATACATGTTATTGGGATTTTATGTGATAACCAACACAAAGTGGCACATAATTGTGAAGTGGAATGAAAATAAGTCGTTTCCATTTTATTTATTTATTTTACAAATAATGATGTGAAAAGTGTGGCGTGCATTTGTATTCAGCCCCCTTTACTATGATAACCCTAACTAAAATTTAGTTGAACCAGTTGCCTTGAGAAGTCACCCAATTAGTAAATAGAGTCCACCTGTGTGTAATTTAATCTCAGTATAAATACAGCTGTTCTGTGAAGCCCTCACAGGTTTGTTAGAGAACCTTTGGTGAACAAACAGCATCATGAAGGCCAAGGAACACACCAGAAAGGTTAGGGCTAAAGTTGTGGAGAAGTTTAAAGCAGAGTTAGGTCATAGAAAAATATCTCAAGCTTTGAACATCTCACGGAGCACTGTTCAATCCATCATCCGAAAATGGAAAGAGTATGGCACAACTGCAAACCTACCAAGACATGGCCGTCCACCTAAACTGACAGGCCGGGCAAGGAGAGTATTCATCAGAGAAGCAGCCAAGAGGCCCATGGTAACTCTGGTGGAGCTGCAGAGATCCACAGCTCAGGTGGGAGAATCTGTCCACAGGACAACTATTAGTCGCACACTCCACAAATCTGGCCTTTATGGAAGAGTGGTAAGAAGAAAGCCATTGTTGAAAGAAAGCCATAAGAAGTCTTGTTTGCAGTTTGCGAGAAGCCATGTGGGGGACACTGCAAACATGTGGAAGAAGGTGCTCTGGTCAGATGAGACCAAAATTGAACTTTTTGGCCTAAAAGCAAAACGCTATGTGTGGTGGAAAACTAACACTGCACATCACTCTGAACACACCATCTCCACCGTAAAACATGGTGGTGGCAGCATCATTATCAGCAGGGACAGGGAAGTTGGTCAGAGTTGATGGGAAGATGGATGGAGCCAAATACAGGGCAATCTTAGAAGAAAACCTGTTAGAGTCTGCAAAAGACTTGAGACTGGGGTGGAGGTTCACCTTCCAGCAGGACAACGACCCTAAACATACAGCCAGAGCTACAATGGAATGGTTTAGATCAAAGCATATTCATGTGTTAGAATGGCCCAGTCAAAGTCCTAAATCCAATAGAGAATCTGTGGCAAGACTTGAAAATTGCTGTTCACAGACGCTCTCCATCCAATCTGACAGAGCTTGAGCTATTTTACAAAGAAGAATGGGCAAAAATTTCACTCTCTAGATGTGCAAAGTTGGTAGAGACATCCCCAAAAAGACTTGCGGCTGTAATTGCAGTGAAAGGTGATTCTACAAAGTATTGACTCAGGGGGCTAAATACAAATGTACACCACACTTTTCACATATTTGTAAAAAACTCTGAAAACCATTTATCATTTTCCTTCCACTATTATGTGCCACTTTGTGGTAGTCTATCACAAAAATCCCAATAAAATACATTTATGTTTTTGGTTGTACCATGACAAAATGTGGAAAATTTAAAGGGATATGAATACTTTTTCAAGGCACTGTAATGGTTCAATCCTCTGTCAAGTATTTTTTGCTGTCTGTGTGCCACTGGGGAGATTTCCCCTCAACTCCTGTTTTGAGCAGATTATTATTATACAAGACTTATATAGCGCCAACAGTTTGCGCAGCGCAATTACAATACAGTTCAATAAAGTAGAAATAGGAGGACCCTGCTCATGGGTCTTACAGTCTAAAGGGAGGGGGAGGTGCTACAAAAGGGTAATGGCTGCGGGGGATGATCTGATGGAGATGATTCGGGTACACCTCCTGGTGGAAGTGGGGTAGGTTTTCCTGAATAAGTAAGTTTTGAGGAATCACCTAAAGGCAGATCTCTGCAAAGTAAGGGAAATCTGGTCTTACACAGCCGTCAGTCGAACACGTGTCCCCATTGGAAGAGTTCTCTTCTAGCCCCGTTCTAGCGACAACGCAACATTTTTTTGTTTTGTTCTCACTTCAAGTCCTTGTGACAATGGTTACCGGGACCGATAAGTAGGGTGAATCTCCCCAGCGGGGATATCTTGCTTGCTCTTTCAAAAAAAAAAAAAAAAAAGTAAAAAAAAAAAATGGCTTTACCCACTTCAGCTCCGGGAGGTTTACCCCCCCCCCCCCTCATGACCAGGCTATTTTTTGCGATATAGCACTGGGCTCCTTTACATGACAATTGCACGGGCGTGTGACGCTGTAACCAAAAAAAAAAAATTGTGTCTTTTTTTTCCCCCCACAGAGCTTTCTTTTGGTGGTATTTGATCACCTCTGTGGTTTTTATTTTTTGTGCTGTATACCATTTTGAAAAAAAAACACACATTTTTTACTTTCTGCTATAAAACATATCCAATAAAAAAAAGTTAAAAACAATTTCTTCATCAATTTAGGCCAATATGTATTCTGCTACATATTTTTGGTTAAAAAAATCCCAATACGTGTATAGTATATTGATTGGTTTGCACAAAAGTTATAGCGGCTATAAACTATGGGATATTTATTTAAATATACATTTTTTTCACTAGTAATGGCGGCGATCAGCGACTTATAGCGGTACTGCGATAATGCAGTGGACACCTAACCAACACTTTTTGGGGACCAGTGACACTAATACAGTGATCAGTGCTAAAAAATATGCACATTACAAGAAATAGATGATATGTATATGTATATATACATATATATATATATATATACACACACACACCATGTATATCTATCTATCTCCAAGTTACTAGTACTACTGTCTAAACCACAATCTGTTTACATTTCCTGTGTAGGTGTATATTCTGGAGCACATTTCATGGTAATACTGTAAGAAGAGAGATTACGGTTTTGGTTTATCTTTCTTTCACTATGAATTCTAGAGAGCTAGATCCCCACTCCTGTGCTTGGTAACACCTAACTCATGACTAACAGACCTGGAAGTCTGGGCAGCATGGTACCGAGTCATGCTGAGCTGCAATCAAGATCGCAGTTTGGGCTGCGGCAGCCTTTTTACAGGGCATAAGACAAGTAAAATTACCAAAAGTCAGATCTGCACAACTGTTCACGATCAGTGACTCAAAGCACTACAATCCAAAGATAAGCATGAAACCCAGACAGTTAATGAAGACAGTAACAGTATGCTATCCATTTCTCTTAGTACAGGTTTGCTTTGCTTTTCATGTTTGGCAAGAGCTCTTCTTTACTTATCGTTGGCTTAAGCAAAAATGTCCGTGTTCAGAGTTCTCAAAGTTTAAAAACGGCTCCTTTTAGCAGTAACATAAAAAAATGAATTTTTTTTTATAACATTTACAGATAGCTGATAAAACATTTAACGGTACATTCTAAATGATTTTCCAGGTTATGATCCCGCATTTCTTCTTTCATATAAACAAGGATATGATTTTGTTTACATCTGAACACATTTGCACAACGGAGAGCTACATTGTTATTCCCAATTACTGTCCCTAGTGAAAAGGGAGTATTCGTGCGCCACGTTAACTCCATCCTGCAGTGATTTCATGTCCGGTAAACCATTAGTTCTCTGCATATTACAGGCGCCTCAATTCCATTTTCAATGACAAATAACTGCATCGTTTACTCTTTTGCGTGAAAACGATCCCAAGCTGCACATTTTATTGGCTGGGGGAAATTGGCATATTTTATACTGGTAGTAAAAAAAAAAATCATAAAATTGCATTGACATGTTCAGCCAGCGCGGAGTTTAACTACAGAGAGGAAAGAGCAAGAAGACGTAACGTTACAGGAAATGCGTTCACTTATTACCTTTCCTCTGTCAAAGTAATGGATAATCTCTTGGTAGAGCTGTTCTTTTAATTGTCCTTGTGTAGATGCATGGTAACCATCCCGCTGAGTAAGATGTGCCGCACAAGCTTCTTCGGACCACTTGTGGAGGAGGACCAGGTGAAGGACAAGACAGCAGGTAGAAATGAAAAACAAAACAAAAACAAAGACAGCTATTACAGGTTATAAGCCTGTGCCCTGCACTGGATAACAAAGTTTCTAAAGGAAACTATAGACATGATACTTGCAATCACAGAAAATCTGTTTTACACCTACTGTATTTTTTGCTCCATAAGACCCCTCCCCCCCCCCAAAAAATGGGGGAAAATGTCTATGTGTCTTATGGTAATGATAATACTGATGATAATAATATGATAATACTGATTAGGCCTCCCTCCCGCCCATGTCACAATAACGGGCGGCTGGATCCCACGAGTGCCGGGCCTTTCACTCACAGAAGACAGAGCAGCCTCAGCGGCCGAATGGAGTATAGCCGCTAGGGCAGCTCTGTCTTCTGAGTGACAGGCGGATGTGATGATGTCCTCGCCATTCGCCAGGCACAGGTCAGGCTGCATTTCATGGGCACAGGTCAGGCTGCATTCCATGGGCAGTGGTAAATATTTTAGTACACCATTTGGTTCAGAATATTTTTTTTCTTGTTTTCCTCTTAGAAAACCTAGGTGCGTCTTATGGTCTGGTGCATCACATGGAGCGAAAAATACGGTACTTGCTGCAAGTATGGGCTTCTTCCAGGTTTCCGACCCAGTCGTTATCCACTGTTCACACAGGATGCAAAATCAAATCTCGTGGAAATACAAAAACGACAGCCTATGTCAATGCTCAGCTGAGTCGCCTGTCAGTCTGCTAAGTACAACTTGAAACGAGAGTACCAGCACATGGCCACAAATCCTTCACAAGATTTAATTAGGTAAAGTGTAACTAAAAGCAACTTTTTTTTTTTTTAATTTATTTTTATTTTGGATAGAGTAAGGGAGGGTTATACCGTCTGTCAGTTTTTTTTTTTTTTGCCATCTCATCCCATAGGGGAGATTCACCTTCACTTCCTGTCCAGTAGTTAAAAAGTGAGAGGAAATCCTGGGGTGTTACCAGAACTAGTGTCCCCATTAGAAGATTTCCCTCTATTACTGCTCTGATGTTAGGGTCTGAATCACAGCTGGGATGTCAGTTTACATTCAGGTCCCTTAAGGCCCCATTCACACTTCACATAGAGGTAACTTGCGGTCTTCCCTGGCGATTGTGTGTGGGTGATTTTCATGCAACTCTGCATTTCACACATAGGGCAGCCCATTCACTTCAATGGACTGCCCTATGAGCTTTTGTCACCCAAAAGAAGCTTCTGCTCCTTTATGGTCAACAAACTCATGCGTTTTTAAAGGCGCATTTTTTGCGGTTTAGAATGAATGGCACTCAAATGTGTATTGTGTGTTTTTCAGTGAATGCCATGCAAGTTGGAATCGTGGGCAGAATTGCGACAATTCCACACACTATTCCAAATTGCCAAGTGTGAATGGGGCCTAACACATATGTGTTGGAATGCGCAAAAACTTGTGTCATTTAAGGTAATGTTATAGATAGGACCTGTTCTCATTAGTGTGCTGCACTGCAGTATGTTTCCAAAAACAGCTCAGGTCACTTTTTTGTCCACTTTCATGCATTTTGAGTCATGTTAATGCATGAATGCACCATTTTTTTTATTGGCCAACATGTAAAATGCATGTGCATGAAACTGCAATAAAAACACGTGTTGATGCACATGCAAAATATATATCAACTTACATTGAAAAACACATAACGGAAAGGTGGGAACTAACCCTTAAAGTGATGATTTACACTGCATCACCTTTGTTATGTTAAATGGTTTCATTGTGTCCATTCTGACAACCTGGCTATTTGTTTGTCTGTTATGTTTATACTGGATGGTTTTATTCACTTGTTTTTATATTTATGCAGCTAATGATTAAATGGTTAATTACTTCTCCCATCTTGTATGTCGATGGATCTATTTAAAAGAAGATTTGTGGCAACAACCATATTTTGTTACCAAGGCTGCATGGGCTGAAATGTATTAGCAGCGTTGATTCTGGATGTATGTCTATAATGTAATCTATAAAAGGTTTGTGAAGGATCCTTGGCCAAGAGTGGCACTCTCATCTTAGAAGAAAATGAACCCGGCGTTGAAAATATGACGATGTGGAGCTGCGGAGAGGCAATTACACTTTCACGCTATGATCAGGTTATGTTCACCTTTTGAAACATTATTCACTGTCCATTCTCTGTCATGAGAGAAGTATGCGGATTGCCATTTTTGGCTGCTTTTTGAAAATGCTAGATGCCTGGTTGTGTGACTAGTTTTTAGACACAGAATAAGGATGTTTGAAATTAGTGTCAGAATTCATGATCTCTACATTAGTTCTGGGTCACAGACTCTGACAGCATTTGTAAGCTAAGCTTCAGCATGACTATAATTCTCAAAATAAGAGTTCATCAATTGCAGCCTTCATTATTCCCTTGTGCCAGAGGCCCATGAAGGAGAACCTAACATCCCCTGAATAGTGTCTAAGGCAGCTATTCCTTGGAACCCTAGGGTACTGCAGAGGTTGTTAGGGTTTCCTTGAGCTGTGGCTGACTGATCTTTCATCTGATGGTGCCTGTAAAGTTCTGGATCCAATACTACTTAGCAGATCTTTTTTAGCTGTCTGTAAGGATGGCATTCTAACTACCACTGTAAGAAGGGCATTCTTCCTGCTGGCCACCATTACAAGAGACATTCTTTCCACTGACCCCTTATCAATTTTAAGAAGGGTTCCCTAATACCAAAAACATGCTTCAAGGGGTTCATCTAGGGTAAAAAGGTCAAGAAAGGCAAAATATTGAGCAGCACACTATGGAATCTACAAGTGCTGGTTTTCCAACCGACCCGTGTCTACATGAGGCCTCTTAGATTCTAGGTGCAGGCAAAGGTCTCAACTTCACTGCAAGTCAAAATGATGACCCTCCTTGTCCCACCATCTGAATCCCAAAATGTCAAATGTCTCTACTTTCCAGTGAAGTTTTGGCTTTAACAGCTAAACCTGATATGTTTTAATCTCTCCACACAACTAGAAAAAAAAATTTGAGCTAAAGTTTCACATCAGCTGAACTGGAGCGTCACCATCGATGATTCTGCGCACTGAACAGCTACTACAGCTAGCTAGAGTAAGTCTACAGTGGGGTAACAAGTCAAACCTTGTAAATTAAAGAGGATCTTATATTACGATGATGTTAAAACCAAAGTCTGTAAAACATTTTGAAAGAGTTATTTCCTGGTCCACATATGGCCTGAATACCATACTTAAATAGATTCAGACTGCATATTGCTTACAACTTGTTTTTTTATCTGTCTCTCATTATGTCTCACGAGGCTTCAGATACAAAAAAGATCTGTTCAGCCAGCATTGAGGAGAGAGAATGCGGACAAAGTCATCAAATTATACATATTATAAGTTTAGGTTGCCTTACTGGTTCAGCGCTTAATAAAGTTGTATTTACAGCATGCAAAAAGAGAGACAGGATTCTTTACACCAATATATAGTAAAATAAATGGTTTTATAATTTTTTTTTTTTACTTTACAAAGCTGAGTGTACAATACAAATCATACTGCTGAAGTGTATTTATAGCCAAGTGTTGTTAGAGAGTGGATGGGTTAAAACCCCTGTCACGTTTTTACTGCTGTCTGTGTCCATGCCAGACAGATTACTCCTCTCTCTTTGACTAGTTTTAGCTGGAAAAAAAAACGTGAAGAAAAATCCAAAGCTCTACAGTTGTCACCAGGACAGGAAAAGAGGGGAAATCCTTCAATGGGGCACCTGTCCTGGAGAAAGCTTTCTAAGAGGGGCTATTCCCCTCACTTTGGAAACATCTTCTCTTTCTGTTGTGTCTCTGGGATGGGAAGTGAGGAGAAGACTCCTCCAGTGGAGCACACCACAAAGAAAAACCTGATAGGAGTTTTAACTATTCCCTAGTCTATCCAAAACAGAAAAAAAAAAGTTCTAGCTTACAATGATCTTTAAAATATCATATTATGTTTTTCTCATTTTTTCCAGTCATTTTTTTTCAAGAAAGCACTCCAGCCAACATCCGGACATGCAAACCAAGCTCTACTCTGCCTTTCAATAAATTAAATTTTATGTTTTTAATTTGATTTCCAGGGCAATGCCAATGTGGAATCCAAGAAGAGATTTCTGATACTGAAGTTTAGACTAGCCCATGGAGACTTTCAGATGAGTGCTTCTGCTTACCGTTAGATATGCCAAAATGCCAACCTGGAGCAGCTTTAGATCAGTTTTACCCCAGCAGTATCACACAGTACTGACAAGCTTACATTCATAGAAATCATAAAGAGCAGACTCTTCCACATACCTTTAGTAGCTTGGCATGAAGCAGTAGTGTAAAGGCAGCCTCCGTATAGTTATCACATTCTTTATGCAAGTCACACAGTTTGTACAAATACCTGAAAAGCAAAGAAGACAAAAGACCAAACATGAACTCTGTGCATATTAAAAAGCAGGCTACAGTCCTAAAATGAGGGGCTGTAGAAAACATGAAGAAACAAAATGATACCTAGTCTATGCTTTCAATTAATGCACTTTAAGTGCTATGCTGTCTGGTACTCAACACTCACAAACTATATGTGTCTTTTCCATCATGGTGACTGGCTGCTTTAAACTCAGGCAGCCTCTAGAAGTCTGAAATCACAGATCATTCAAGAAGTTAACTTTTTCTTAAAGTGGTTGTAAACTCCTACATATACCCAGTGAAGTGACTGGCCTCGGGTGACATACAGAGATGAAACAAATCCTACTACATAAGTTGTACCTGTTTATCTGCAGTCTTCTATTCTCTACATTTGTTCAAATTCAGAGTTTATAAAGCTTGCCTGAGCTGTCAGAAAACGGGGCGAAATTACACACTAAAAAGCACAGCGAGAAGAGCTCCTAAAGCTGATTGGAGGGATGGGAGACACCCCCTACACAGAGCACATAGGAACAGAGCTGAGGCTGTCTGTCAGCTGGAGATCCCTCCCCTGTCACCTTTTTTCTCTTGGTGTCAGGAAAACTTGTCAGAAGTGACTCATCTGATAGCAAAGAGACAAAGCACCAGACAGAAATGAAACTTAGGGGTTGATTTATTAAAGGGAAATAGATTGTGCACTTTGTAAAGTTACTCCAGAGCTTAGTAAATGAGGTAAAGTTTAATTTTGCAAAGAATACACAATTGTATGCAAGGAAAATGAAAAAAAAAACTGCATTTTTGCTTGCACATGATTGGATGATGGAAGTCAGGAGAGCTTCTGCTCATTTACTAAGCTCTGGAGCAACTGCACCTTGCAAAGTGCACAGTCTATTTGCCTTTAGTAAATCAATCCCCTAGTGCTCCTAATTGAGACAAGTACACACTACAGAAGGATATGCTTTGTTCATATTTCATGTCTGAGGTTTACAACCACTTTAAGGCTCTCAGTAGCTGCCTTACAGAGCCCACATATGACAATCAAGCCAGAACATTCATTTTCTTAGAGACTCTTTAGATAAACAGATGTAAATTCTTCAGAACTGCCAACACCATTTCATTAAACCTGGAAATTCTAGTAGTTACCTGTATTTTGTGCAGTCGTTTACTAGTCACCCAGCTCATATAATGAATTGCCCATGATTCCAGTAATCTCCGATAATGGCAGCCCTCCCCCTGTGTCCCACTCTAACAGATAATGTTCAGTCATTGAGTTGATTAGATCATAATATGACTCAACTACTCTGCCTGCCCACTGGTGGTCCACTCTTGTACGGACTAAGTACATTTTCACATGTTTCCGTATAACTCAACTCATCCTACTTGCCTGTCATCTTCTTAGCACGTGCACCGCCCTCTCTGTGCCAATGATTTATGCCAGATCATGCACCTTTAGCTCCAGCCTAATACCATCAATGTATTCACTCTCACACCCGATACTATCTTATGTTCATATTTAAAACTTGCCAAAATGGTTTAGTCCACTTTTGCGTCAGGATTTGTAATAGCATCTTTGTATAAAACCTAAAACCGGTTATATTTGCATTTACTTGCATCCCATTACTTGCAAAACCTAAAGCTCGATACACAAGTTAAATTTATTTTTCAAACGACTGTATGAAAATCCTCTTGCCATCATTGACTCAACTAATTTTGTTCGTATGTCCTTAAAATTTCATCCAGATCTGCTATCTGAATGAACTTCCAGATGCATCTAATCAGGTTTCACTACAAGATGTACAATTTTTCCCAAATGAAATCACATTCACAGAATTTCGTTGGAGAAATTTCTTTTATCCTACCTTTGAATCTTTTAAAACTAAGGCCGAAAATGAATGTCAATTTGACCCGATTAACTATTAGAAAATGGAACAAATATTCCAAAATTGATAATCTTCGAATGAAAATTTATATTTGTTGTGTACCCAGTTAAAAAAAAACCTTCCTTTCAGCCTGGATCCTAATCAAACGCCAGTGCTCTATTTTCCTCCATTCAGCTTATCCATTGTTATTTTAGCCACTTTGTTCCAATCCTTTTTATCCCAAAGCCCAATCTATTCCTTTCCATCTGTCAAGATGCAAGACTTTGGGCAGCCTCCATTCAGTGCCAGGACAGTTTACGATTTTGTTAAAGAAGCATGCATAAGAAAGCGGATTATGGAATATAATGACACTCTTCTGAGATAAGGACGGAGGAACATAATAACACTAGACTGAAATACAGAGCAAACAATCTGTATAAGAGATTTCACTACATAAGATCATTTTTGAGTGCTCGTAGCAGTTAAAAATTAGAAGCACGTTGTATTTTATGAGCTTGTAGCCTAGCCAGCAAGCTGAAGGCAGCAGTTTGCTCATGCATTTATATTCATTTTAATTTTATTGTTGTCCTTGGACAAATGGCTTACAAGTGATTACTTAAGTTTTAAGATAGCCATACAAGGTTGTGAATTTTTTTTTTTACAAAACTTCTTCCTTGGGTCTGCGGCATTATTTTTTTTTTTGCCTACAGAGTAGCAGTGGTGTGCCTTTTACTATAGGATGATGTTCAGTGAACTGAATTTGTTAAATAGGTTCATATTTACAGCATATGTAAACCCAACTACTACTATCTCTTGTAAGATTTAACAAGGTAACAGCATCCAAAAGTCATTTTCAATATATTTTAAGACTGCATATTTTTTAAAATAATATATTGTGATATGGCCATAAATGTCCTTCATTAGTTCCCTTCTATGACAGGGTGACAATGCTGTGGAACCTGTCTCCCAATTTGTTCCTGCCTGTCACCTTGTCAAATGGGCTTATGATGGTGACTACAAGTGGCTTTTTCAATACATGTTGCCCAAACATGGCCCACTGTTGTCACCATCAGTGCCATATAAAAAAAAATGCCATTCAGCCATCAAGGAGGCTGTAAGAGATCAGCAGCATTGAGATGCAACAATGGGTAAAAAGAGGGAAAACAAGGAATTCATTTGAAATAAAAGGCAATTGTTTAGAATATACACAGCTTTAGCAAACTAAAGGTCGTTCAGTTAGGGACTACACGTTTTCAAGTATATATCATTGATACATATTGCCCATTATAGGTACTGTTGTGCTCAAAAGTTTGCATACCCTGGCAGAAATTGTGACATTTTGGCATTGGTATTGAAAATATTACTGATCATGCCAAAAAAAATATGTCTTATTTAAGGATAGCAATCACATTAAGCCATTTATTATCGCATAGCTTTTTGGATCCTTTTTAAATCATAACAACAGAAATCACCCAAATGGCCCTGATAAAAAGTTTGCATACCCTGTAATGTTTGGCCTTGGAACAGACACAGAAGGTGGCACACACAGGTTAAAATGGCATTTAAAGGTCCATTTCCCACATTTGTGGCTTTTTAAATCACAATTATTGTCTGTGTATAAATAGTCAATTAGTTTGTTAGCTCTCACATGGATGGACTAAGCAGGCTAGACCAGTGTTTCTCAACTCCAGTCCTCAAGGCGCACCAACAGGTCATGTTTTCAGGATTTCCACTATTTTGCACAGGTGATTTGATCAGTTTCACTGCCTTAGTAATTACCACAGCCTTTTCATCTGAGGGAAATCCTGAAAACATGACCTGTTGGTGCGCCTTGAGGACTGGAGTTGAGAAACACTGGGCTAGACACAGCCATGAGGAGGTAGAAAAGAACAGTCAAAAGACCTGGGTAACAAGGTAATGAAACTTTACAAAGATGGAAAAGGATATCAAAAGATATCCAAAGCCTTTAACATGCCAGTCAGTACTCTTTAATCACTTATTAAGAAGTGGAAAATTTGGGGATCTCTTGATACCAAGCCAAGGTTAGGTAGAGCAAGAAAGATTTCAGCAACAATTGCCATAGGAACTGTTCAGGATACAAAAAAAACACACAGGTAACCTCAGGAGAAATACAGGCTGCTCTGGAAAAAGATGGTGTGTTTTTTTTTTTTAAGGAGCACAATACAATGATACTTGAACAAAAAAGAGCTGCATGGTCAAGTTGTCAGAAAAAAACCTTTACTGTACAAGTTCCACAAAAAAGCCTGGTTACAATATGCCCAACAACGCATTGACTTGCCTCATTTGGGCTTTTTTGTGGCATTGGCACAATAAAGGCTTCCTTTTGGCAGCTCAACCATGCAGCTCTTTTTTGTTCAAGTATCGATGAATTGTGCTTCTTAAAAACAACCATGCCATCTTTTTGGAGAGCAGCCTGTATTTATCCTGAGGTTACCTGTGGGTATCCTTTGTATCCTGAGCAATTCTTCTGCCAGTTGTGGCTGCAAACTTTCTTGGTCTGCCTGTCCTTGGGTTGGTATCAAAAGAGCCCCTAATTTTCCACTTCTTAATAAGTGACCAGTACTGACTGGCATATTCAAGGCTTTGGATATCTTAATATTCTTTTCCATCTTTGTAAAGTTTCATTACCTTGTTACGCAGGTCTTTTGACTGTTCTTTTCTATCTCCTCATGGCTCAGTGTCTAGCCATGCTTAGTGCATCCATGTGAGAGCTAACAAACTCATTGACTATCTATACACAGACACCAAGTGTGATTTAAAAAGCCACAACATTTGGGAAATTAACCTTTAACTGCCATTTTAACCTGTGTGTGCCACCTTCTGTGTCTGTACAAGGCCAAACATTCCAGGGTATGTAAACTTTATCAGGGCTATTTTGGGGATTTCTGTTATTATGATTTAAAAAGGATCAAAAAAACTATAATGGCTTCATGTGATTGCTATCCTTAAAATAAAAGACAGTTTTTTGGCAGGATCAGTCATATTTTCAATATAAATGCCAAAATTTCACAATTTCGGCCAGGGCATGCAAACTTTTGAGAACGACTGTACATACATCTGTCAATCCATGTCCCTTTACCTCAGACAGTATACTTTACATGCAAGATCTTTATCACCTCAAAAGCTACTCTTAGCCTCCATGCACACAAATAGTTTTTGTAGAGTTTCCAGCAAAAACGCTCCCAAATGCTACTAAACACTCCTAAAAGCGTTTTTGAGCTTTTTTTCCCCCTTTTACTGCAAAAATGGCAGTAAAATGCTAAAGCAATGAGCAATGAGCCCATGACATGTACTGAGCACCACGGATCTTTTTCAGCTCTGCACACAGGCTTTGCATTGGATCGCTGCCATGGGCTCATTGCGGTGACTGATGGTGAGAGGACCTCTAGTGGATATCGTGGGCAGTTCCTAACTCTGGCCTGTAAAGATTTCTGCTTGCTGTGATCCTCTGTAGTGGGGGGTCACGGCCATCTGGTAAGGAGCTACCCCTTCTATTTCCTGGTGGTGGACCCTTCCCTGCTGTCACGGATTAATTGCAAACATCACTTGGACTTTTGTTGGGTTTCTTTGATGTTTTTGGGACTCACTAAGATATCATTTTTGATGGCCTTATTTGATGAATGTATTTCACATGTTATGTTTGCAAATTATTTTTGATTTATTCACAGTTAAAACTCAATTATCTGCACTATAGATACTATATTGATGAATTTGGTTATAAGCGCAACCCCTTATTTTTTCTTTACTTATCCACAATTGATGTTTGTTGTGGGGTTTGCAGCTTTTCGTATTATAGAGCACTTTGGTTCATCAGCGCGGTTTTTCTAATTTTCCACAAATTAAAAACAAACCCCAGTCAATTTTTTTTCATTGTACTGGACAAGGGTCAGATTCTCTGTCAAGTTATTATTGTTCTCATTGTCTCTGCTAAGAAGATTTCCCCTCATTTCCCCCCCTGGTGATTGGGGCACCAAGGTAGTGGAGGAGACTGCTGCTTCTTGGTGACACAGATAATAATAAAAACAAAGCAGAGCCTAACTGCATCAGAGCACCACAAACTGAAAACACTACTTAATTAATTTTTAATATTCAAAGCAAACTTTATTTTGTTTTCAAATCACTTTAAAATACACTCCCCCCCTACACCCCCCCTTCCCCCATAGAATTTCTAGCTGTGGCCATCTTGAGTAAGGGCAGATGATTAATGTAGCATTTACTTGCTAGAATCTATCTGCCCTTAGTTTAGGTATGCAGGCAGGAATGTTTAGCTAGGAAGGCCTCTCCTATCCTCCTCCAGATGAAATTAAAGGAGTTGTAAAGTTCTATGAATTAGGATGAAATACCTGTGTGCAGCAGCCCCCCTAATACTTACCTGAGCCCCATCTCTGTCCACGAGTGTTTTGACCGTCCAAAGACTCTCCCTCCTGAATGGCTGAGACAGCAGCAGCGCCATTGGCTCCCACTGCTGTCAAAGTCAGTCAGCCAATCATGATAGAGAAGGGGTGGGCCGGGCCCCAGCTCTGTGTCTGAATGGACACAGGGATCTGGGACTCGACTTAGGTGCCCCCATAGCAAGCTGCTTGCGGTGGGGGCACTCAACAGGAGTTGGGACCAGAGAAGGAGGAGGATCCGGGCTGCTTTGTGCAAATCCACTGCAACAGAGCAGGTAAGTATAACATGTTTCTTATTTTTATTAAAAAAAAAAAAAAAAAAAAAAAAGCAAGACTTTACCATCACTTAAAAAAAATGCCCATGAAGACTCCAAGAACACAGGCCAGAAACCAGGAAGCAACTGAAGAAATGTAAAAAATAATATATATTCTCATTCACCAATGCTAGCAGCATAAAAATTAAAAATAGTTTATCTTCATAACTTGATACAGGGAGTTTAGTTCCACTTTAAAGTGACTCTGCCTTGACAAAAAAATATGTGTACTGCCTAGGGTTGCCACCTCATCCCTTTAAACCTGAACATATATGAATTACACAGGTTCTGAGGCTAATTTAATGCAGAAAAGACACCAAGTGAGTTTAATTACCACCTTTATTAGCCACAGAACCTGTGTAATTAATATGCGTTTTGTTTTAAAGGGATGAGGTGGCAAACCTAGTACTGCCATTGTTGGGCAACGTCAGAAAAGCTAGTTTCCTGGCTGTATCTGGCTTCAATACTTCCAAGTCACAAACCTGGAATAAACCTGTTGTAAATGTGTCTCAGAATTCCTAAGAATTCCAGCCATGAAACTTTGCTCAAAGCAGAGGTTAGGAATGGCAGCCTCCGAACGTTTCTCATGACAAAATCACTTTAACAAAGGTTCTCACACTAAAACGATATGTTTCGGGGTGTCGACAAACATTTTTTACACATCAACACGAGTAGTGTTAAGGCAATACATTAATTATGAATGGGCTGCCAATACACTACTCTGTACAAAAATACATGCATGGCCCTTTTTTTTTTTTAAAGTAGCGTACCACAAAGCATGGTATGGTGCACTACGGTGGGTTATGCGTTGCACTCAACTGTATAGTGCACTGGGGTGCCATTCATGATGAATGTCACTGCAACACACTGGACATTGAGCAGGTACATTAACATGGGTTATGGAAAATTGCATTGCTGCAACGCACAAGTGTGAATAGACCCTTAAAAATTTGGCCATGCTTAGTGATGGGCAAATATAAAAGATTGCAGGCCAAGGAGGTGCCAACTTCCCCCATCATGCAGGGGGCAGATCTACCTAAAAACGATCAGAACAGCTAACCATCGAACAGAAAAGCAGTCCATACACCTGGTGAATGCTGCCAGAGAAAAGTCCTAAACGAGCATCTCTGCACACAATTTGCACATATTGCAGTCCTTTAAAAGCAAAGTTCACCCGCTATTAGGTTACATAATGCTTTCTGAACTTGGCAGATATATTCATTTTTGTGCTTCAGGAAGAACAAGCTTCCGTTATTACATTTTCAATAATATAAAACATAGTAACTGTGCAATCAGCTAGCCACAAATTGGAAAGGTGAAACAGTAATGCACGCATTCTTTTTTCCATAAAACGCTAAGGCCTATTGAAGCTACAATAATAGAAGAAAATGAAATTCATACATAGAGTGCATTTGTTCAGCTATCAACAAGCAAGGATACAAAATAATACAATGAATATGAAAAGGTACAAGAAACAGAACTGTAACTTAAAAAAACATTTATGTAAAATGATAGTCTGTTTAGACAAGTTGATGCTTTACACAGCATATTATTTTGTTCAAGCGCCTTGCTAAATCAGATCTAGCTCCGCACATACAGAATGAATATTTGATTAATATTAAAACCTGTGCTCTGCCCACACAGGGCACATATTAAGTCTATTTTAATATAGTACTTCCTCCCTAACAGCACAGCACCTTTTGTTTGTCTCCTGATGCCCGGTTCTGCTATTGGGAGCGCCAAAAAAAAAAGAAAAGTTGGTATTTCCAGGTATGGAGGAGCATTTGACTTGTTCCTCCTTTGGATTTGACCCTCTAATGCCTTCTTTGTGGCACCAAGACAATTTAATGTGTAGAGGGGTCAACATACTAAAAAAAAAAAAAAGTAAAGCCATCTCTGCAATAACTGTACATTCCCCAATGGTTTACTCCTTTAAAAGGAGAAATAGGGCCAAAGCCATTTTGGATATACTTCTGTAAGTCTCAGGAGTGCTAAAGCCTGCCATCGACTGACATCACAAAGCAGGTCCAGGCTCTGGAGAGATCCTAACCATATGGTTGGGATCCACCCAAATGCCTAGACTGGTGGCTGCTGGCTCAGCCTCTCAGCGAGCCCATCCCGCCCCTCCCCCTTCACAGCCCATCGCTCCAGGTGAGCGCTGGAGAGGTAGAGCAGAGAGCCGCTGACTGACAGCCACCAGCTCTCTGCTCACTGAAGGCTGAGAACTGAGTGATCAGCAGTCTTTGATCACGCAGTTCTCAGTCTTAAAAGTGGTAGGGGACAGATGCCGCATCAGATCAATGCTGCATCTACCTAGGTGAATATCTTTTTTTTCTTCTTGAAACTCATATTTATCTTTGAACAACCCAATACGTACAAAAATCCAGTCCAAGAATATTCCTACTTCTTCTTTATTCATTCTGCAGATATGTGCTTTTTCCACATGCCCTGCTGCTTCTTGATCATTAGCCCAAAAGTCATTAGATGAGCAGCCCTGACATAGGAAAACTGTTTCTACTAGGATGGTTACCTCCACCCAAAGACACGGTGTGGAACAGGGCTTGGTGAAATTCAGTAATGGGGTAAAGGTCATCTTCAGGGAGCCTCATAACTAGTTCTTTGTCCTCTGCTTTATGGACACAGGTCCTACTGAGCTACTATTTAAAGCGCGAGAAGTGACAAGAGGGAAACGGGAAATGTCTTTTCTATCGCAACATACTTTAGGTGTTGTATATTGCCTAAGGGTATAGGCAGTCCAGCTGGCAGCAAAGTAAATGGGTATGCACATACTGGGTGCAACCAATACAAGCATACCAATTCTTTGCAAGAACAGTCACCAAACTCTATCCTCCACTGCAAAAGTAGGCATTACTGCCATCTTGTGGGGTGTTGGTGGGTAATGTCAGCAGTGCAAGGGAAAGAAGCAAGGGCGAAGGCACGATGAAAGCACTAACAAAATTTCCCATTACTAAAAGTAATATGCAGCCACCACATCTCTCTATCTGCACAACCTTACTTGTAGAGAGTCACATAAAATAAGAACTCAGCTTCCCTAGTGCATTCTGGCTTTCATCTTCTTGGTTTTGTATATATAGAATATGACAAAAGGTAGTGAAGCTTTTTAAATTCAGCATTGATATTTCCATGTGCTCCAATATGGTTATTATACGTGGGGTTCATGAAATCCCCCGTCCAGATGAGATTCCTCAGTTGTAATGGCCATTAAGTGAACTCAGTAATGGCTTTAAAATTTCACAAAGTAAAATTGCAATATATTAGATCTCATAATGGAAGGATTACAAACCTTATATACATCTCTTCTCTCTCAATCTCTTTGTAGAAATTCTGCAAAGACAAGATAACAAATATTACTTTCAGCTATCATTCCTTGTCCTTCTATTTCTCTGATTTAGTAGGAATTGCATTGGTTCAGTAAAAATATTATTAGGTAAGCGTATGAAGCCTTTTGTTTCAGAACTAGTCTGTTTTTTTTAAATGATTGTATTTTAGTAGATTGGTTTCATAACTTTTCTTTTTTGCATTAACTGGGGGGTTTTGCTTTTTGGATTATGGATTATGAGTCTGTATTCCAGAGTCTGGTCATCAATCATCTTCTTATTACACACACAAGGGAGTATGGAACCATATCCTTCACATGTACATGAACAGACTAGAAGTAATGGGAGAGTACCCCCACTGCTTACCCAAAATATGGAAAGGGGTATTGTACAAAAAAAAAAAAAAATATTTCTGCCCACAATGTGGGTTGCTGATCAATACTGTCATGACCCAATTCAGGTTGGGTGCCTATTTTTTCAGAACGTTTATTTTAGAGTATTGTAGATGCCACATGAGAATTCCCAAGCAGCCTCTTTCAACTGGTCAATATATCTCACAAGTCTCTTGTAACTTGTCAAAAGGTCCTCAACTCCTATTATGATGTGCCAGAGGTTCTCAAAAGGCTCTTTAAAATGTGTTAGTGGTGATTTATAAACATTGAATTGGGCAATACTAGTCTCTTGCTACTTAATGGTCTCTTGTAAGGTAGCAGTAGTGAAATCAGGTAGGTGGCCCTTTTGTCAAGTCACAACCCAAATTAAATTTTGGGAGGTGGTTGTGTTGCGTCATAAATGGCATCATATGAAAATACAGGTTACAAATTATAAGCATAAGAAATATATGTGCCCACCTGCCTCTTTAGTCCAGTCTTTGATTTTTTGAAAAAAAAATTTTTTAACAACTTAAATTTTCTTATTGGTGGAGGGAAATATTTTCCTTCTGTGAATCCAGCTATGTTGCTGTCTAAGTGAGCTTTACCATTAAGTTTTTTTCCCTTTCCATACTAAGGCCCTATTGCTTGCTAGCTCCAGCCTTCTTACATTATAGTTAATTGACATATGAAAAACAAAGAGCTGTTTTCATTAATTTCACCTATATTTTTTTTTTTTTAGTCCTCCTTTTTGTGTTCTAGCTTTGGGCAATGACCAGCAACCAAGCAACTAGAAATACGAGGACTGAAATCAAAATCAATACCAAATGAAAATACAAGCATCGTTTAAAAACAGGCTGAAAAGTAAGACTGCATTAAAATCACTTATCTTCTCTCAGTTGTTATTCCTGCTTATGGTAAAAAATGAAGATGGTCTAGTGCAAGGGTCTAAAAATGTTTTAAACAAAGGACCAGTTTACTGTTGTTCACACTTTAGGTGGGTCAGACTGTGCCTAGCGGGAGTAAACAATGCCCCATTTTTGGTGTCAGTGCAAGGAAAAGTGGCCGAATGCTGGGGTTAGTGGAAGGAATAGTGCCCGATTGTTGGTGTCAGTGGAAGGAATTATGTCCCGTTGTTGGTGTCAGTGGGAGGAATTATGTCCCATTGTTGGTGTCAGTGGGAGGAATAGTGCCTATTGTTGGTGTCCATGACAGGAATAATGCCTCACACTATTATGGCAGTTGCTTGCTTGGCTAAAGGGGGGGGGGGGGTATTCTCAAAATAATTGAAATGCATGTTTAACGTATAACTATAGGTAGATTTTTTTTTTTTCACTTTGGATAGGGAAAGGGAGGGTTTTTACTCCTGTTGGTTAATTTTTTGCTATCTGTGCCTCATTGGGCAGATTTACCCTCACTTCCTGCACCATCCCCCAAACAGGAAGTGAGAGAAAATCCCTGAAAAATAATAAAATTCCTTGGGGACTCCCAGGTCACCAGAACTTGTGTCACCATTGGAGGATTTCTCCTTTATTACTTTTCTGGGAACAACTCAAAATTTGGGATTTTTTTTAACTTTTACTTTTAATGCTAAAGGTAAACAGAATACAAAGAGGATGGATCTCCCTAATGGGGGCACAAACAGCAATACAAACTGACAGGTGTTCTAATCCCTCTCCACTTCAAAACTAAAGAAAACGTTTTGCCTTTAGTTCTACTTTAAGCAAAGTAGGGTTAAAAGGTCTACAAAATATGGGAGAGAGTGGAATAAGGAAGACCTTTAGAAGACTTTTTTTTTTTGGACTGCAGCAAAATATTTTTAAAAATAAAAATAAAAAAAAGTGCAATATAATGTAAGCTCTGGTTTCCATTTTGAATAGCGTAGTGAAGAGTTAAAACCTTACGTTTTCTTTTGTCCCTGTCCAGGAGATTTTGCTCCACTTACTGAGTGTGATAGGAAGTGAGGGGAAATCTCAACAACAGGCACACATAAAATAACATAACTTAATTTTTGTTTTGAAGAGTGGGAAATATTAAATTTCAAAATTTGTACGGCTGTCTGTGTCTCCACCGGAGAGCTTTCCCTCTACTTCCTGTATGGACGTCAGGCCAGGAAGTGAGGGAATATGTTCCTAACAGTGACACAAATCAGAAATTCTACACATTTTCTACTTTTTCAGAAAAACAAAAAGTTTATGTTGGAGTTCCACTGTAAGGCATATTGACAAATCTAAGTCATTATAATGGATTTCATGGCATTAAGAAAGTCTGTGTTTCCTTCCATCTTCTAAGTACACACTGACCAGAACGTTGACAGTGCAGCTCATCCGGTTCTCTTTGTTCTCATCATGCATTATTGTTCTATAGTCCAACAGTCTCTCCATCAGGCGAACAACCAAGTTCACAAAGGTCTCTCCAGTCTTTGCCAGATACTTATGTTTCCTACAGTGCTCCAAGAGTCTGCAATAAGTAGAAAAAAAAAATAAAAATCACTCCAATCTGGTTGCTGAATGTTATTTTAATCCCTGCGCTTCATTAACACATGTTAATTATAAATGAAGTGTAAAGTTCACGGCTTGCTTGTTATTGTCTCCTGTGCCTATACTTGGGTTTAAAGCTTAGCGGTTAATCAACACTTACATTTTCTCAAACAACACTTTGTACTGCTCGTCCCCTCGCCCACCTTCCACTTCATGGTCCAACTTTGTGATAATCTCATTCTCAAACTGAAAGACACAGAGCATAAACACAAGTTTAAATGTTCTGACAGCATACAAAAAAAATCTACAAACCTTTTTCAATTTAATGAAAGATAATGCACCATTAACCCATTAGCTGCCAGAGCCGTTTTTGCATTTTTTGGCACACATGAGTAAAAAATAATTTTAGACCTAAAGATTACACAAAACCCACAAATATTATATATTTTCTGAAATCAGATACCCTAGAGAATAAAATAGTGGTAGTTCCAATTTTTTATGTCACACGATATTACTGCATGGGTCTAGGAAACACAAAATTTCAGTAAAAAACACACCAACGTAAATTTTAGGGCAAACAAAACGCAATAAATTACACACATTTTTGGTAAAATAGATATCCAACGATGCCAAACCTTACATTTTTGTGTGCTTGTGAAATGGCATAGAACTTCAGTACCCTATATTTTCTATAGACGATGCTTCGAAAGCCCTCTATAGGTATTAGTTTAGTGTTATGGAGGAGGTCTTGTGTTAGAATTATTGCTCTCTCTCTGGCGTGCATGGCGATATGTAACGTGTATCGCAATCAATGTTTTCATGCGTAGGCTCCCCGACGCAGGCTTTTACTTTCGTGCCTGTGTGTATGTGGGGGGGGGCTCAAAATTATTTTGGGGGGGATTTTTTGTGCTTATGTGTAAAAAAATTTTTGCACACATTGTCCCCTATGTGATTTTTTTTTTGGTGACAGGTTCTCTTTAACAGATGCAGGGTCTAAGACCCTGCATCTCTCCCCTGTGCTCCACTAAATGTTTGGCAATGCAGATCACATTGCAAAACATTATTTCCCAGCTGAGTTAGCCGGGGACACAGAGAGCTTGACCCTGAAGTGACTTCAGAGATGTCGCTTTCCGGGTCATAAGAAGGGGGGGGGGGGAGAGCAGACATGTGTCCCTTCTTCTCCTTCCATTTCAGCCGCCGACACCCACAATGGAGCTCGAGGGCCCACCGATAGGCAAGTGGAGCCCGGTAAGCATAGCGGGGCGTGGCGGCAGGGGGTTGCACCGGAACCAGGGGTGTGTGAGAGCAATCAGACGGCAGCGCCGCTGCACGAATGCTCTCACCTGACAGACAGGAGTCTACCTGTCAGTTTCACACACAATCCCAGATGCTGCAGCCTTTGGATTGTGTGCAATATCCCCCGCTATCAGGTCTGCATGACGTACGGACCAGGCGGGCGAAAGGGTTAAAGCTGAACTCTAGGCAGATATACCAGACACAAATGAATCCAGCTCTGTAGTCATTACTACATTATACATTTTTTCTTTCGTCAAGTGGTAAAAATCATTGAATTGAAAGTGGTTGTAAACCCCGGCCATGGAATTTGAGCTAAGCACATATATGTGCAGTGTTTACTTGTCTCTCTCTAAGGCTCTAAGTGTTGTTTCTCTCTGGTGCTTCTTTCCTCTGTTATCAGCATGAGAAGTTTTCCGACACATGAGCCAAAAATTTGTGTCGGGGAGGGAGATAAGCACAGAGCTTGTCTATTCAGAATACAGATCTGCATGTTCCTTGGTTCGTCTGCCTATGTGGAGGGGAGGTGTGTCCCTTTCCCCCAATCAGCTCTCACACAGTGTCTCAGAGCTATTAACTGCAGTTATCTACTTCTTTCTCTGTACTCCACACAGATGCATAAGGATTTTATCATTCGGAAGGGTTGTAGGGAAGAGAAGACTTCAGTTAAACAAGTAAAACCAGGGTTAGTGCAAGGATTTTTGACACCCTAGACGAAAACTAATTTTGCTGCCCGATGGACTCTGCCCCTTTTCCCCCCTTCTTTACCCTGCCCATGGATAGGGTAGAAATGGCAGGGGTGGAGTTTTTTTGCGGTGCCTCTCCACAAATTTCCTGCACCTCTGGACCCGGCCTGAAGACAAATAGTGGCAATACAGCACCCCTTTACAATACAGTGTCCGCTTTACGTCACAGACCTCTTTGCATCCAAGTCCCCCAATTTACATCAATGCCCCCTTTTCCCCCTTCACATCACAGCCCCCCTCCTTACATCACAGGCCTTCCCCCTTTACATCTGTGTCCTCAGCCCCCCCTTCCTGGCATCCAAATCCCCTTCACATCCACTTTTCTTTGCACCTCAGTCCTCTTCACAGCCCCCCTTGTAACCCGGTGCCCTTTAAAACCCCCCTTTACTTGCACCCCAGTCCCCTTCACAGCTGCTCCCCTTACTTGCACCACAGAACCCTGCAAAGCCCTACTCCTTGTATCCCAGTCCCATTTACAGCCCCCCTTCCTTGCACCCCAGTCTCCTCCATAGCACCCCTCCTTGTATCCCAGTCTCCTCCACAGCCCCCCTCCTTGTATCCCAGTCCCCTCCAGAGCCCCCCTCCTTGTATTCCAGTCCCCTCCACAGCCCGCCTCCTTGTATCCCAGTCTCTTCTACAGCTGTTCCCCCCTCCCCCTTACTTGCACCCCACTCCCTTTCACAGTCCCCGCCTTTCTGGTATCCCGGTCCCCTTTACGGCCGCTTTCTTTCTTTGCAAAACAGTCCCCTTCATGTCAATGCCCCCTCCGTCACCTTACACAGCAGGTAGAAGACAGAGGATGTGGCATGTCTGAGCAGAAGGCAGGAGCTGTTCAACTTTCCATTTAACAGACGGTTGGTTGCTAGGACCGCCCCTAGCAACCAATCAAAGGCTTTGTAACCTGAAGAGTTGGACAGGTCCTGCCTTCTGTTCAGACATGCCGCATCCTCTGTCTTCAACCTGCTGTCTAAGGATGAAAGTGGTGGCGGGGGAAGGTAGAATCACATG
Organism: Lithobates clamitans; assembly: GCA_037952925.1. Taxonomy (NCBI): domain Eukaryota; kingdom Metazoa; phylum Chordata; class Amphibia; order Anura; family Ranidae; genus Lithobates; species Lithobates clamitans. The sequence continues at coordinate 3,491,601 of JBBGZY010000028.1, read as the reverse complement.
GGGGAGGAACTAGCAGTGCAGGGAGCTCAGTCTGCACTGCAGTGCTGCCGCCTCATGTACCTGAGCAGAAGAAGGAGGGCCAGGGGCAGTCATCTTAGGAAGCGGCAGCCCCTTCTCCCCGAGTCCCAATTGTTCTCTGTCTGTGTCGGTCTTCTTTAGCAGTCCGTCTGGCAGCACAGCTGGAGTGATCACTCCTTACCGCCAATATGCAGCCAGCGCCCCCCCCCTCCCCAATTGATGCGTGCTCTAAGCTGGCGCTCACCTTGCCTAATGGTAGCGCTGGCTCTGAGTAAAACCTATGTAGGAGGATTTGTTTCATCTCTGTGCTTCACCTGAGGCTATTCACTTCACTGGGTATATGTGAGGGTTTACAACCACTTTTACTTTCTATCAGCCTCTTGCAGTCTCTGTAGAACAGGGCTAAGACTGGGGGAGTAAAAAGCAGCACATGGAGCCAATCAGTTGTGCTGCAGTGCAAGTAGAATTCTGATAGGAGGGCAGAGCAGGGTGACACAGAGATAAGCTCATCGGGTTCCTGCTTCTCTCTTTTCACTGTCCAATCACAGGCTAGTGGAGGAGCAAGACCTGTAAGTTTATCTAAAATGCAGCAAAGAAAAACCAGGTTACCTCCTCATCCAGACAGGGCTTTTCTGAGTGGTAGAGCTGAGCTGTGCAAAATTCAGAACTGGATTAAAATGCACATCCCCTGGCAGGTAAAACAGCTCCCTTATATGTGTGTATTGCTGTTTGCCTGAAACTTAGATTAAAATGGTTTATAAGGATATTAGAAGCCTAATAGGGATTTGCTGTTTTTGTTATAAATGTAATATGCCCGTAGGTACTTTTCTACACATGGGGGGTTATTTACTTGAAAATGCACTTGGAATTAAAGTCACTGTAGATCTGAGGGGGACATGCAAGGTAAATAAAAAACAGCATTTTAGCTTGCACGATAAAATCGTCAGAGCTTCCACTCATTTCAGATCTACCCCTTAGATTTAGAGCGACTGCACTTCCAAGTGCACTTTCAGTGCAAAGTGGATTTGCCTTTCGTAAATAACCCCCATGGTTTGGAGGTGAGAAACATTCTGTAAGTAGTTACAATTATAAAGTGACATGCACATTACAGATCCCTTAAGTCAGCCTGGCTAACCTGTAGTATTCCTTTACTTTTTTTTTTTTACATTCTAGTACATACATACATTGTAGAAAGGTTAATAGCAATGACATAGTTCAGTAATGAAAAGATGTAGATCCATCAAAACAAAGCCCACATCCTCAACCATAAACCAGCAGCTGATCCTGAGGGAGGCAAAACCCTAAAGCAAACAAGATACCTCCCCAGATCAATGTCATTTCTTTTTAGCAATTGAGAGACATTCATATGTTAGGAACACCACTTGCCACTTTTAAAGCAATCAACTACGATTCCTAGAACCCATTTTTGTGGAACTACATTTTCACAGCTAACAGTTGAGAACCCTTTCCACATGCAGAGGTCCAATTTGTTCCTCTTGTTACTAACAGTGCCCCCCCATGTCTTTTGTCTCAACTGTAAAGTTAACAGCATTCCAATGAATATTCTGTATGGGCCATTTAGATGATTATACAAGATAATGATATACCCCCTCAAACTCTTTTCAAGGGTGAATAAATCTAGTTCGGTCAATCTTTCCTTAAAGCTGAAGTCATGTAACTTCCCTTTTCTGAAATCTTTTTAGGTCCATGACATATTTTTAGTGAACTGTGTCCAAAACTAAGTTAAAAATGTAAAAAAAAAAAAAAGAGAAGAATGTGCAAAGCTTTTTTGACCATACTGCTCTTGTGGATCACAGGAGTGCACTTATTTTTGCACTCCTGTGACCCATAATCAGCAGACACTGCAGGCTTTGAAAGGATCCTGATCATATTGTCGGGATCCACCCAGTGGCCTGATTGAGGGCTGGCCTCTGCTCTCAGTGTGTGGCTGAGAACCTAAGCCAACTGCGCTCGCCCCATCCAGCCTGGCGCTCCAGTGAGTGCTAGAGGTGCACAATGGAGAGCAATCACTGACCATTTCTGCTCTCCAGTTCAAGCAGACAGAGAGCTGAGTGATCAGCGGTCATGTACCCGCTCAGTTCTCTGGCTTAGAGCCACTGGGGGACAGCTGCAGCATCAGATCTATGCTGCAGCATGAAAGTGAGTAGGTATGTATTTAGCGGATTTACAAAAAATGCGTAATCAATGTGTAATGAGAGTTAATAAATAGTTCATGGTGGTGAAAATGAAGTGCAAATCACAACAGTTCTTTAAAAGTGCATCCAGCATGGATAAACGTGATTACTCCTTGAGTGAATCACCCAGATGTGCCGTCACCAAAAAATTAACAAAATGCCTCCTTATCAAAAACACTGGACTCTAGATCATAAGAGTCAGAAACGCTATGACCGTGGCCATGCTTCCGATGACATCATTTTTGATGAAACATGTAGGGCAGAGTCTACATCTGTGATGTCAGCGTGTATGCCAGATCGGTGAGATTTCCAATTTTTTCCCGGGTAACAGTATGTCCTATTTCATGCTGGATTTTATTCATCTTAATGTGAGTTATTAGAGATGGGAAGCAGTGGGAACTGGCAACACGCAGAGTGATTAAGGTGTGCCCAGGCACAGCCTAAGTCCCTCTTAATGCAAGAAGGGACAGCATTTGGATTTCCTGTCTTTGGGTTTATCAAGCGTTTCTCACTGTTATAATCTAAAGTCCAGTGTTTCTGGTAAGGAGGCATTTTGTAATCATGTTTATCCATGCTGGATACACTTTTAAAGAACTGTTGTGATTTGCACTTCCTTTTTTACCATCTTGGACTATTTATGAACTCTCATTACACATTGGTTATACATTTGTTGAGATTTGCACTTTATTTCCACCACTATGGACCATTTATTCTAGATTGTAAGCTCTAACGAGCAGGGCCCTCTGATCCCTCCTGTATTGATTTGTATTGTAAGTGTACTGTCTGCCCCATGTTGTAAAGCGCTGCGCAAACTGTTGGCGCTATATAAATCCTGTATAATAATAATAATAATTTATGAACTTTCATTATACATTGATTACGCATTTTTTCTGTTATTTGCGTGTTTTAATAATTCAGCATGGCAACTCTATGCTTATATTCATGGTCCACAATCCATCTAATTGCGTTGTTGCCAGCAGCTTTTCTGGTCTCACCTGCACAGAAATCTGGTGGTTTATCTATTTAGCTGAACTTCAGCTGGGCTTTAAAACGCTATATCCAGATTGCAGCATATGTCAAATTGTGACAGGTTCACTTTAAAGTGGTTTCAGAAAAGCCAGGCGGGGTTTGCAAATACCTCAAACAACATATAAAGAAATAATGCAGACATTTGTAGACTTTTACTTAACTTTCATATTCCTTTTTTCTCTCTTTTTGCATTTCAGTTTTTGGAAAAATTTGCATAATTAAAAGAACAGAAAACAGGATGTGGCTTTAATTAAAATTACTATCATTATCTCTTCCCATAATTACATATTACCTATTATCGCTTACAACCTTTCAGGAGAATTGTGCAGTTGATTAATTTAGCATGTTAAATACGATCATAAATTTGACCTTTTTTCAAAGCAGAAATTAGCTGAAACTGAGATATTTATATCAGTTTAGATAAGTATTAAGGGGAGAAGGGGTATCGCACCCTGGCGGTTTGACCTTTTGCTGTTCTCAGGCTGTGACCTTAGAGATAAGCCAATGCACTATACTGGATACATACAAAACAGACAGAACATGAGTTCTTTTTTTTTTTTAATTATTATTCCATAGTGCTCGCACATCCATTGGCAAAAGGAGGAATAAATTGACCACAGTCTGAATGGCTAACACAGGACGGATTTTGCGGATATGCTCCCACATGCCTCCTTCACTGGCCTGCTCTTCTGACCTTTTGTGTTGCTGGACAGTTCCCTGTATTCTTTGTAAAATAAACTAATGCCAAAACATATTAGATCTTCACCGATACATCTACACCATTGCAGGCTAAAACACAGGTCCAGATAGGCAATCTGGTTACTCTCTCTTTTGCTAGAGGGTCTGTTTGAATATTTATATTGGCCTGTGCAGTCCTACCTTGAGCTGCTCATCCATCAGATCTATCTCAATGAAACAATGTCCGATCAAACTCTTCTGTTACTTACATAATAATGTAAAGAAATGTGCTGAAACAATTAGACAGCGTGGTATTTTAGTGAAAACCACTTTTTCTTTGCAACATGAGGGCTCCTGGGTTCAGCTTTAACTATAATACTATGATCTTCCAGGTACTGATGGCAAAATGAAACTGGGCTGAATGGGGGCAGAGATGTGCATATATTTTTTTCCAACGCACCAGTAGCCATAAGAAGCATGGACCTAGCTAAAGGTATGCATTACATTGGGCTACTTTTTACATTTAGGATATGGAGCGCCTGTGTTACGGGGGGGGGGGGGGGGGGTTTGCAAGTGTGTGAGTAAGCACTCTAGTTAAGCTGGCCATATACAGGCTTCCTGCTGCACTGGCTGAAATTTGAGCTATGGGTGGCCCTGTTGGCATCACCTGGCTTGACAAAACGTTTGGAGGAGGTAAGGGAATGCTCTGTGCAATATCATTGCACAGAGCAGTCAAGTATAACCTCTTTTGTTAAAGGAGAAGTCCAGCCAAAGCTTCACCTATGGATCACAGGAGTGCAATTCGTTTTAGTCACAGAAATCAGTCCAGGCACCGACAATGTAAGTCTGGATCCGCCAGATGCCTGGACTTACACCCGTCTGAGCCTTTCAGCGAGCCGCTGAGAGCCTGAGACAGACGCTCCCCACCCCTCCACAGCCCAGCGCTCCGGTGTGTGAGAAGGGAACAGAGCGGAGAGCTGCTGATTGACAGTCAGCAGCTCTCTGCTCGGGGAGCTGTGAGAACCGAGCCATCGGCGATGTTCGATCGCTCGGTTCTCAGTGTAGAGGCGCCGGGGGGACCGATGCTGCATCCACCTAGGTATGCATGACTATGGAAAAAACGCAAACCTGACTTCTCTTTTAATTTTAGAAAAAGAAAGCCTTTAGTATCACTTTAGGAATTGATAAGCTATATTAAAATTTTGTTTTGGGGTTTAATACCAATTAAAGAGCCACTTAAAATGCATACTTGATAAAGATTTATTTGTTTTGCCTTCCTCTGGATTAACTTCTGATTTAGAGTTTTGAGGATACAGGTTTTGAATGTATATGCTTTTGTCTTTTGGTTGAACTCTATGAACAGGTGTTTTTTTTTTCAGACCAATTATATAAATGCAATAACTGCTCTATGGAACATCATTTTTTTTTATTTATGTCCAAATGATGAGGCCCAAATTTGCAGTTCAAGACCAAGCCCACTATACTTTATCAAGCCTTTAGTGATCCTAGTATGACATTTAATAATGGCAGGGCAAGACACTAAAATTAATTAATTCCAAGGGCACGGTCTTACTACATGTGGAACCACTATAAACGGTCATAATGGATCCACTAATGCCAGAGTTCAAAGCCGATCCACGATTATTGTTGCGTTGCTTTACAACTTACAAGTTGCTGGGGAATAGCAGAACAACAAAACTCCCAAACCATTAAGGTCTCTGTTCCATTAAAACTTAATGAGTACAGTTCTAGTTGCTTAAATGCTCTATGCGCCAATAATTATTAAGCACTTGCTCTTTACTCACCTGCATTAGGATTCTCGAACGGCTCACAATATATCTACACTGAACATTTACATTTGGATCTAGACCGTTAATTTCCATCACAAACTTATTAAGCCTTTCAGCTATTTCTGCTAAGTCTGAAAACGGTCTCTGGAGCTGCACATGGCTAAATAATACTTCACAGTAATTTACACAGATGAAAACTATTTTTTTTTCCAGCTTTAAAATATATGCTGTGCATGAAACCACACAGGGAAAAATTCACCTACAAAGGCTACCAATTAAAAAATGTATACATCAATTTATTGGACATAATATATCAAAATTGTATCAATGTGGCACAAGGAAACCCCCCACCCACTCGGGGTGTGTCCACAACATCACACAGGTCACCCCCGAACCCCCCACCTTCCTCCCCACAGCTCACCCAGGAAACCTCCCCCACACTCCAGATGCCCTGGGCCAAACCTCTCCCAATGGTACCCTCCCTCACCCTTCTACCTTCTCTAAAACCTAGCTCCCCCTCAGAAGATGATGGGGTCTACTGTGTATAGGGAATCTATGTGTGAAATGAGCCTGTGCTCCACCTGTTGACAGAATCCTAGTTTATTGTATAACTGCTGAGTCAACCGATATAAACCCCTGCTGCTTCTGGCCACCTAACCCAGTGTACATACATGTTATTCAGGCTTTGAAGGAAAAGGACCCCCCCCTTTTTTTTTTTGGGTAACAAACGCTTTAATGTCCGGTAAAAATGTTGTCCCCAAGACAGTAGGGGTAAATCTCTCGAACAGCAACACATGCAGAAACAAAAGTTTTTTTTTTTTTAAATTGGGTGTGGGGGGGGGCGGGGGATTGGGGGATGCTAGAACCTGTTTCAGGTTTTTATTGTAGTTTGTTTCCCTGTTGAAGATTTCCCTCACTTCCTGTCCGCTAAAACAGGAAGTGGGGCTAAATCTCTCTAGCCTTGATAGCATTTAAACCTGACAGGCATTTTAGTCTTTCTCCAGTCTATCCAAAAAAAACCCCAAAAACTTTTGGGTATAGCTATTCTTTAAAGTGACATTGCTAATTGCTCACAAAACTGACAGAAGAATCTCAAACAATTCAAGTATTTTATTCAACCCGCAAACTTTCACTCCTATATCCCGAATTAGAATGACAAAAAATAAGGTGCATCATACTCTAGACCAGGGGTGTCCAGCCTGTGGCCCAAGACGGGTATGAATGCGGCCCAACAGAAAATCATAAACTTACGGTACTTTAAATTGTTGATTTTTTGGGGAGATTTTTTTGTAAAAATGTATTTACGCTTGCCAACTCGCCAACGCATGCGGCCTAAGAAATATTGGAAACTCTCTCTTTGCTGGACTTTTATAAGTTCAATCTTCCCAAAGAAAACTCTCCAATTCTACCCAATCACACTAGGAAAGCGAAGCACAAAGACAGCGCTCACAACAGGGAACACACCTAATAGATTACGGGTGGAGTCCTTCACTGAGTGCTCTGGCTCAAAATGGCCTCCAACCATTGAAAATGCAACTCCAAGAAAAATGTGGCCGGTGTCTTGACGAGAAAGTTCCCCCGGCGGATAAGGACCCCCCTGTACTGCGCAGGCAATGACTAGGAGCCGTCGAAGATAGCCGAAGCTGAAAAACTTCAATTAGCTGTACACGGCGCCTGCGCCCTAGGTCCAGGTTCAAGCCCCACCATCCAAGTGGACCTAGAGGGGGAATAATAAAGTGCCAAGGCCTAGCCTGAAGCGTGGCGAGCAAAGCGAGCCCGCGAGGGGCCCTCTTACAGGCGCCGTGTACAGCTGATTTCTAGTCTATTTCGCTTCGGCTATTTCCGCCGGCTCCTACTGCGCAGGCGCTGCGCCTGCGCAGTAGAGGGAGGTCCTTATCCGCCGAGAGGAACTTTCTTGGCAGAACACCGGCAACTCCAGAATTCTAAATCTCATGAAAATCTTTATTTGGTACATAAGGTCAAGGTCACCTTGACACACGGTTCACACGGGGGCGACTTGTCAGGCGACCTAGCCGCCTGACAAGTCGCCTCCCGTTCTGTACAATGGAACCGTTCTAATCGGAGCGACGCAAGTCGCTCCGATTTAGAAAAAGGTTCCTGTACTACTTTGGGGGCGACTTAGGGCGACTTAGAAGTCGTTTTGCAAGTCGCCGTGGCAGTCGTGTGCAGGTCGCCTCGGTGAGACGACCTGCAAGTCGTGCCGCCCCTAGTGTGAACCGAGCCTTATTCATGTCCTCAGTTTTTAGCAGCACCTATATTTGTGAGCAACTATTTTCAAAGATGAAACACACGAAGGGCAACATTAAAACCAAAATATGAGACTTGCTACTACATCCATCAAACCAGATATTGATGCATTTGTTTATCAAAAACAGTGCCAAATATCACACTAGTTTAACCACTTCAGCCCCGGAAGGTTTTACCCCCTTCCTGACCAGAGCACTTTTTACAATTCAGCACTGCGTCGCTTTAACTGCTAATTGCGCGGTCATGCAATGCTCTACCCAAACGAAATTTGCGTCCTTTTCTTCTCACAAATAGAGCTTTCTTTTGATGATATTTGATCACCTCTGCCGTTTTTATTTTTTTCGCTATACACGGAAAAAGACCGAAAATTTTGAAAAAAAATGATATTTTCTACTTTTTGTTCTAAAAAAAATCCAATAAACTCAATTTTAGTCATACATTTAGGCCAAAATGTATTCGGCCACATGTCTTTGGTAAAAAAAATGTCAATAAGTGTATATTTATTGGTTTGCGCAAAAGTTATAGCGCCTACAAACTAGGATACATTTTCTGGAATTTACACAGCCTTTAATTTATGACTGCCTATGTCGTTTCTTGAGGTGCTAAAATGGCAGGGCAGTACAAAACCCCCACAAATGACCCCATTTTGGAAAGTAGACACCCCAAGGAATTTGCTGAGAGGCATGTTGAGCCCATTGAATATTCATTTTTTTTGTCCCAAGTGATTGAATAATGACAAAAAAAAAAAAAAAAAAAAAAAAAAATTACAAAAAGTTGTCACTAAATGATATATTGCTCACACAGGCCATGGGCATATGTGGAATTGCACCCCAAAATACATTTAGCTGCTTCTCCTGAGTATGGGGATACCACATGTGTGGGACTTTTTGGGAGCCTAGCCACGTACGGGGCCCCGAAAACCAATCACTGCCTTCAGGATTTCTAAGGGCGTACATTTTTGATTTTACTCCTCACTACCTATCACAGTTTTGAAGGCCATAAAATGCCCAGATGGCATAAAACCCCCCCAAATGACCCCATTTTGGAAAGTAGACACCCCAAGCTATTTGCTTTGAGGCATGTTGAGTCCATGGAATGTTTTATATTTTGACACAAGTTGCGGGAAAGTGACAAATTTTTATTTTTTTTATTTTTTTTTGCACAAAGTTGTCACTAAATGATATATTGCTCACACAGACCATGGGCATATGTGGAATTGCACCCCAAAATACATTTAGCTGCTTCTCCTGAGTATGGGGATACCACATGTGTGAGACTTTTTGGGAGCCTAGCCGCGTACGGGGCCCCGAAAACCAATCACTGCCTTCAGGATTTCTAAGGGCGTACATTTTTGATTTTACTCCTCACTGCCTATCACAGTTTCGGAGGCCATGGAATGCCCAGGTGGCACAAACCCCCCCAAATGACCCCATTTTGGAAAGTAGACACCCCAAGCTATTTGCTGAGAGGCATGGTGAGTATTTTGCAGCTCTCATTTGTTTTTGAAAATAAAGAAAGACGAGAAAAAAAAATTTTTTTTTTCTTTTTTCAATTTTCAAAACTTTGTGACAAAAACTGAGGTCTGCAAAATACTCACTATACCTCTCATCAAATAGCTTGGGGTGTCTACTTTCCAAAATGGGGTCATTTGGGGGGGTTTTTTGCCACCTGGGCATTCCATGGCCTTCGAAACTGTGATAGGCAGTGAAGAGTGAAATCAAAAATTTACGGCCTTAGAAAGCCTGAAGGCGGTGCTTGGTTTTTGGGGTCCCGTACGCGGCTAGGCTCCCAAAAAGTCCCACACATGTGGTATCCCCATACTCAGGAGAAGCAACAGAATGTATTTTGGGGTGTAATTTCACATATTCCCATGGCATGTTTGAGCAAAATATCATTTAGTGACAACTTTGCGCAAAAAAAAATAAAAAAAATAAAAAATTGTCTCTTTCCCGCAACTTGTGTCACAATATAAATTATTCCATGGACTCAACATGCCTCTCAGCAAATAGCTTGGGGTGTCTACTTTCCAAAATGGGGTCATTTGGGGGGGTTTTGAACTGTCCTGGCATTTTATGCACAACATCTAGAGGCTTATGTCACACATCACCCACTCTTCTAACCACTTGAAGACAAAGCCCTTTCTGACACTTATTGTTTACATAAAAAAATATTTTTTTTTTGCAAGAAAATTACTTTGAACCCCCAAACATTATTTTTTTTTTTAAAGCAAATGCCCTACAGATTAAAATGGTGGGTGTTTCATTTTTTTTTTTCACACAGTATTTGCGCAGCGATTTTTCAAACGCATTTTTTGGGGAAAAACACACTTTTTTACATTTTAATGCACTAAAACACACTATATTGCCCAAATGTTTGGTGAAATAAAAAAGATGATCTTAGGCCGAGTACATGGATACCAAACATGACATGCTTTAAAATTGCGCACAAACGTGCAGTGGCGACAAACTAAATACATTTTTAAAAGCCTTTAAAAGCCTTTACAGGTTACCACTTTAGATTTACAGAGGAGGTCTACTGCTAAAATTACTGCCCTCGATCTGGCCTTCGCGGTGATACCTCACATGCATGGTGCAATTGCTGTTTACATTTGACGCCAGACCGACGCTTGCGTTCGCCTTAGCGCGAGAGCAGGGGGGACAGGGGTGCTTTTTTTTTTTTTTTTTTTTTTTTTTTTCATTATTATTATTATTTTTTTATCTTATTTTTAAACTGTTCCTTTCATTTTTTTTTTTAAATCATTTTTATTGTTATCTCGGGGAATGTAAATATCCCCTATCATAGCAACAGGTAGTGACAGGTACTCTTTTTTGCAAAAATTGGGGTCTATTAGACCCTAGATTTCTCCTCTGCCCTCAAAGCATCTGACCACGCCAAGATCGGTGTGATAAAATGCTTTCCCAATTTCCCAATGGCGCTGTTTACATCCGGCGAAATCTAAGTCATAAAATGCTCGTAGCTTCCGATTTCTTAGGCCATAGAGATGTTTGGAGCCACCCTGGTCTCTGATCAGCCCTATGGTCAGCTGGCTGAATCACCGGCTGCTTTCTCAGGTTCCCTGTTGAGACAGGAGAGCCAGAGAAAAACACGGAAGACGTTGGGGGAGGGGGGGGCATTCCCTCCCACTGCTTGTAAAAGCAGTCTAGAGGCTAATTAGCCGCTAGGATTGCTTTTACATGAAAGCTGACCGCTGGCTGAAAAGAATGATACCAAGATGATACCTAAACCTGCAGGCATCATTCTGGTATAACCACTCAAAGTCGTGAATGGCGTACCTGAAGACAAAAAAATGGTTAACAATAAAGCACAGTAAACGGTAAGGTATAAAAAATTGTATACCTGAAAAGCAAACATGATAAAACATAATAACAATAAAACATTGCAGAATAGAATACAGTAAAAAAGAGCAGAACAATAGAGAGAGAATAGAGAGAGAGAGAACAATAAAACGCCAACTATTTTTTTTTTTTTTTTATATTTTTGTTTGTGTTTTTTTTTTTTTTTTTCACTTTTTTTTGTAACTAACTTTTATAACTGTAACCGGTTCCAGGTACGGGTCTCTCAAAATGCGATGGCATCTTGGGAGACCCTGTGAAAGTGTGCCTAGTCTGTGCAATGCTGTACCCTACGCTAATAGTCAACTAGTGAATGGTAGCGTTCAAAACATTCACCAATGCAAAGACCAGGATTGTCCGGACAGGAGGGACAATAATAGCGGGCGTCACGCCTATATCCGCGCTTGCTGCAGACACAACATCTTTTTTGGGGGGGTTCGTTGGGTAGGGGTACTCGGGAGGACATAAAAATGCCTCTCATGCAGCTGACTGAATTTGGTTGGGGATGTGAATGGGGGAAGTACGGGCGCTGCAGAAGCGGTGGGTTCCCAATTAGGATTGGCGAATGCAGCAGGAAGGGCACTATGGGCACGACGGGCCTGTGTTTGTCTTTTTGGTGGCAGCGGGACATTACTTGTGCTTGCCACCTCACCAGCTTGAACTGCACTTATGGGACTCGCCACGTCACCAAGTGTTACTGCAGTGCTGGTTTGACTACGACCGGGGTGTACTAGGCCGCTGGCGCTTGCCAGTTCACCAAAATGCTACCAAAAAAACTGTTAGCGATCGCAGGGATCAGGCCTGACTCTGCGAACGCTGCAGTTATGCGTTTAGTGTTTTGTAAGTGTCAGTGATCGATCGATACTGCACTTGGGTGGGCTGGGCCTGGCCGGGCGGAGGGGCAAAACGCAGGTGCTAGCAGGTATCTGGGCTGATCCCGCTAACACTGCGTTTGTGGGAACCCTAAACTGCTGGGGACGCCAGTATAGATCTGATCGGATCAGGTATTGATCCGATCAGATACTATACCACTAAGGGAGGTGTATGCTGCGTGCGTGGGTGTTAGCGGTACTGGCGCTAATCTGACGCTGCCTGGGGCTGGTGCTTGCCAGTTCACCAAAACGCTACCAAAAAACTGTTAGCGATCGCAGGGATCAGGCCTGACTCTGCGAACGCTGCAGTTATGCGTTTAGTGTTTTGTAAGTGGCAGTGATCGATCGATACTGCACTTGGGTGGGCTGGGCGGAGGGACAAAATGCAGGTGCTAGCGGGTATCTGGGCTGATCCCGCTAACACTGCGTTTTTGGGAACCCTAAACTGCTGGGGACACTAGTATAGATCTGATTGGATCAGATATTGATCCGTTCAGATACTATACCACTAAGGGAGGCGTATGCTGCGTGCGTGGGTGTTAGCGGTACTGGCGCTAATCTGACGCTGCCTGGGGCGACGCATATCACCGCCGGGCGATCGGGGGGCTAAACCTTTATTCGATAATAAACGGCGGGTGCCCTGACACTATAAAAAATAAACGAACTAACCAGCGTCACCCGTAACGGTTATACGGTGATCAGTGGTGAAAGGGTTAACTAGGGGGCCATCAAGGGGTTAAAACATTTATTAGGTAGTATATGGGGGTCCCTGTCGCTATAAAACACTGACGGCGAACCTAAATATTTACGTCCCTAACTACCGTCACCAGCGACACTAATACAGCGATCAGAAAAATGATCGCTTAGCGACACTGGCGACAGGGGGTGATCAAGGGGTTAAAACTTTATTAGGGGGGTAAGGGGGGTACCCTAGACGTACAGGGGGCTAAACCTTTATTCGGTAATAAACGGCGGGTGCCCTGACACTATAAAAAATAAACAAACTAACCAGCGTCACCCGTAACGGTTATACGGTGATCAGTGGTGAAAGGGTTAACTAGGGGGCAATCAAGGGGTTAAAACATTTATTAGGTAGTATATGGGGGTCCCTGTCGCTATAAAACACTGACGGCAAACCTAAATATTTACCTCCCTAACTACCGTCACCAGCGACACTAATACAGCGATCAGAAAAATGATCGCTTAGCAACACTGGTGACAGGGGGTGATCAAGGGGTTAAAACTTTATTAGGGGGGTTAGGGGGGTACCCTAGACCTAAAGGGGGCCTAAGACTCACTGCCCTAACACACTAACTGACACAAACTGACACCAATACAGTAATCAGAAAAAAAAAAAAAAAAAAAAAAACCTGCTTGGTGTCAGTTTGTGACAGGGGGGGGGGGTGATCGGGGGGGGATCGGGGGGCGATCGGGGGGGGGATCGGGGTGAAATGTGTGCCTGGCATGTTCTACTGTGTGTGTAGTGTTTGGTGCACTCACATTACAGTCTTCTCTCCTCGGCCCGGAACGGAAAATACCGAGCCGAGGAGAGATGACATCATTTCCTCTGCCTCTGTGTACAATACAGAGGCAGGGAAATGATCCCATTGGCTGGGAGCGATCGCGAGGGGGGGGCCACGAATGGATGGCCTCCCCCTCACCACCGATCGCCGGGGGACATTTGCCGACCGCCGCAGGCACCGGGGGGGGGTCCGATCGGACCCCCCACCCGCGGGCAGGCAGGGACGTACAGGTAAGCCCTTTTGCCTGCCCGTGCCGCTTTGTCGACGTACATCGTCGTGCGGCGGTCGGCAAGTGGTTAAGGTTACCCTCTTTTACTTTTATAATAAAAATATAAAAAAGGTCATCAGTTTTATTACTCAGGTACATTATCTATATCAGTGATCTGCCCAATTTTTTTGCTCATCAGCTCTCCTTATTGTGAGTGTATTTTATGTGTGGTCCAAGACCATTCCTCTTCTTCTAATGTGGGCCAGGAAGGGCAAAGGTTGGACACGCCTGGCCTAGACTAGAAAAGGAGATACCACTCATTTGAAATAATACAGGAAGTCCCCGAGTTACGAACACAATAGGGACTGTAGGTTTGTTTGTAAGCCGAAGTTGTTCGTAAGTCGCAACACTGCATTTGTAAGTGTAACTTCCGGTCGGAACAGTGCATTCATAAGTGTAACGTCAGCCTGTGCATGGATGTGGGATGTTCCGGGTGCTTGTTATGTTATCTGGGGCTCTTCTGGCCATGCAGTACATGTAGTACTGCAGTATGGGATGTGTCCGGAGGTATCCAGGACCAGGGTAGAGCATAAGTGGCCGGCATTTGAGGCCGTTCGTAAGTAGGAGTCGTTCGTAACTCGGGTGTTCGTAACTCGGGAACTGCCTGTACACTATTAATTTTAACAGAAAGCACTTTGACAAAAAAAAAAAAACACACACTAGGACTGAATACTACACATGAACAAACAAGGAGCATGCGAGTCGATATTACCAAACCACAAAAACATCTTTCTTGTCAAAACTGAAAATGCAAATTGTCATCAGAACAGAAACAGAGGGGGCATTTTTCAGTGTAGACTCCAGCAAACACTTTCAAAGGCTGGCCACATACACACACTTTTTTGGTGGATGGAGGAATCTAAAAGATTCTCTATCCACTCTACAGTGCCTTGAAAAAGTATGCATACCCCTTGAAATTTTCCACATTTTGTCATGTTACAACCAAAAACGTAAATGTATTTAATTGGGATTTTATGTGATAGACCAACACAAAGTGGCACATAATTGTGAATTGGAAGGAAAATGATAAATGGTTTTCACGTTTTTTTACAAATAAATATCTGAAAAGTGTGGCGTGCATTTGTATTCAGCCCCCTTTACTCTGATGCCCCTAACTAAAATCTAGTGGAACCAATTGCCTTCAGAAGTCACCTATTTAGTAAATAGAGTCCACCTGTGTGTAATTTAATCTCAGTATAAATACAGCTGTTCTGTGAAGCCCTCAGAGGTTTGTTAGAGAACCTTAGTGAACAAAGAGCATCATGAAGGCCAATGGAAGAAACCCGACAGGTCAGGGATAAACCTATGGAGAAGTTTAAAGCAGGGTTAGGGCATAAAAAAAATATCCCAAGCTTTGAACATCTCACAGAGCACTGTTCAATCCTTCATCTGAAAATGGAAAGAGTATGGCACAACTGACATGGCTGTCCACCTAAACTGACAGGCCGGGCAAGGAAAGCATTAATCAGAGGAGCAGCCAAGAGGCCCATGGAGGAGCTGCAGAGATCCACAGCTCAGGTGAGAGAATCTGTCAACAGGACAACTATTCGTTGTGCACTTCACAAATCTGACCTTCATGGAAGAGTGGCAAGAAGAAAGCCATTGTTGAAGAAAATCCATAAGGAGTCCTGTGTGCAGTTTGCGAGAAGCCATGTAGGGGACACAGCAAACATGTGGAAGAAGGTGCTCTGGTCAGATGAGACCAAAGTTGAACTTTTTGTTGTGGGGATGCTTTTCTTCATGAGGGATAGGGAAGCTGGTCAGAGTTGATGTGGAGATGGATGGAGCCAAATACAGGGCAATCTTAGAAGAAAACCTGTTATGCTGCGTACACACGAGTGGAATGTCCGACAGAAGCTTTTCATCGTCTATTCCGATCGTGTGTATGCCTCATCGGACTTTTTTTTTTCGAAAATTCTGACGGACCTAGAAACAGACATGTTCTAAATATTTCCAAAGGAACCAATTCCTATCGGGAAAACCGCTCATCTGTATGCTGTTCCGACGGACCAAAAACAACGCATGCTCTGAAGCAAGTACGAGACGGAAGCTATTGGCTACTGAACTTCCTTTTTCTAGTCCCGTCGTATGTGTTGTACGTCATCGCGTTCTGGGCGGTCAGACTTTGGTGTGACCGTGTGTATGCAAGACCGCTTGAGCGGAATTCCGTCGGAGTTCAGTCGGAGAAACCTTCGGAGTTTATGCTGACGGCAAAACCGGTCATGTGTACGCGGCATAAGAGTCGGCAAAAGACTTGAGACTGGGGTGGCGGTTCACCTTCCAGCAGGACAACGACCCTAAACATACAGACAGAGCTACAATGGAATGGTTTAGATCAAAACATATTCATGTTTTAGTATGGTCCAGTCAAAAATCCAGACCTAAATCCAATTGAGAATCTGTGGCAAGACTTGAAAATTTCTGTTCACAGACGCTCTCCATCCAATCTGACAGAGCTTGAGCTATTTTGCAAAGAAGAATGGGCAAACATTTCACTCTGTAGATGTGCAAAGCTGGTAGAGACATACCAAAAAAGACTTGCAGCTGTAATTGCAGCCACTCTGTGTTGGTCTATCACATAAAATCCCAATATAATACATTTATGTTTTTGGTTGTACCATGACAAAATGTGGAAAATTTAAAAGGGGTATGAATACTTTTCAAAGGCACTGTATATCGCATGAAAAGCTGAAGCTCCTGCTGCAGGTTTTGCTTTTTGACAGCCATGAACGCAAATTTTCATAATACCTAAACAGCAGCTGCATCTAATTGGATGCAGCCGCTGCTGTGCTGACAATTTTCCACCCAGATCCTTTGATTTTTCAATGAAAGGATATTGGCAGGGTGGGGGCTGACAAGGGCAACCACTAATTAAACTTCATCAGGAAATTTCTTAACGGGTGGTGAATAGGATTACCACATCATCCCTTTAATCCAGGACACATATTAATTACACAGGTTCTGAGGCCGATTTAATGCAGATAAGGAACCGAGTTTAATTACCACCTTATTTAGCCACAGAACCTGTGTAATTAATGTATGTCCTGGATTAAAGGGATGATGTGGCAACCCTAGTGGTGAAATTCATGAGGAACTGGCTGAAATGTAAACAGTGTACGGCTTTGAAGATACTTCATCTCACTTCTTGTTGTGTCTCCATGAAGTCTGCCCAATGTGACACAGAAACCAAACTTAAAAAAACTGCCAGGGATATTAACCATTTTCTACTCTATGCAAAACTGAAAAAACAAAACAAAACACAGTTTTGGGTTTAACCACTTGACAGCTGGGCACTTAAACCCCCCTCCTGCCCAGATCAATTTTCAGCTTTCGGTGCTCTCACACTTTGAATGACAATTACTCAGTCATGTAATACTGTACCCAAATGATTTTTTTGTGCGTTTTTTCATACAAATACAGCTTTCTTTTGGTGGTATTTGATCACCTTTGGGTTTTTTATTTTTTGCGCTATAAATGAAAAAAAAAACGAAAATTTTGGAAAAAAAACAACAAATTTTTTTTAGTTTGTGACAAAATTTTGCAAATTATTAATTTTTCTTCATAAATTTTGGCCACAATTTATACTGCTACATATCTTTGGTAAAAATAACCCAAATTAGTGAATATTATTTGGTCTTTGTGAAAGTTAGAGAGTCTACAAGCTGTGGTGCAAATCATAAAAAATTTATCACACCTGATGTACTGACGGCTTATCTTATTTCTTGGGACCCGAACATGCCAGGAA
This sequence comes from Lithobates clamitans, assembly GCA_037952925.1. Lineage (NCBI taxonomy): Eukaryota > Metazoa > Chordata > Amphibia > Anura > Ranidae > Lithobates > Lithobates clamitans. The sequence continues at coordinate 3,473,862 of JBBGZY010000028.1, read as the reverse complement.
AGTACAAATACCCCCCAAATGACCCCTTTTTTGAAAGTAGACATTTCAAGGTATTTAGTAAGATGCATGGTGAGGTTTTTGATGTTGTCATTTTTTCCCACAATTCTTTGCAAAATTAAGGGTTTTTTTTTGTTTTTTCCACAAATTGTTATTGTAATAGGTTATTTCTCTCACATAGCATGTGTATACCACAAATGACACCCCAAAATACATTCTGCTACTCCTGAGTATTACGATACCACATGTGCAGGACTTTTTCACAGCCTGGCCACATAGAGAGGCCCAACATATAGGGAGCGCCATCAGGTGTTCTAGGAGCATAAATTACACCTCTAACTTGTTGACTACCTATTACACTTTTGAAGGCCCTGGACAAGGACACGTGACACTGATGACTGATGGCACTGATACGTGGCACTGATGGCATGTGACAATGATATGGCACTGATGACAGATGGCACTAATATGTGGCATTGATGACAGATGGCACTAATACATGGCATGATGACAGATGACACTAATACGTGACACTGATGACAGATGGCACTGATACGTGGCACTGATGACAGATGGCACTGATACGTGGCATGATGACACTGATACGTGGCACTGATGACAGATGGCACTGATACATGGCACTGATGACAGATGGCACTGATACATGGCACTGATACATGGCACTGATGACAGATGGCACTGATACATGGCACTGATGACAGATGGCACTGATACATGGCACTGATGACAGATGGCACTGATACATGGCACTGATGACAGATGGCACTGATGACAGATGGCACGTGACACTGGACAGGTGGCACTGATGACACGGGACAGATGGCGATGGGGACAGATGGCGATGGGGACAGATGGCGATGGGGACAGATGGCACTGATATGTGGCACTGGGGACAGATGGCACTGTGTTGTGTTAGTGTACCTGATGTTTAATATGAGATCATCTCTCATTGGACACTCCGATCGAGGGCTAAATGGCCGCTGTGATTGGCCATTTAGCATGATCTGTGATTGGCTGTGTCCAAGGGACACGGCCAACACAGATTTCCCCCGCTGCACGCCCACGGTGGCGCGCAGGGGGAATGTGAATAGGAGGCCGTCCAGAGACGCCCTCCCTGCAATTGAGCGCCGCGCTGTAGCCGTCTTTCGGCTATGGCGCAAAGTGGTTAAAGTGTTACTAAACACTTTTACTTTACATTAAAACAACAAACATGTTATACTTACCAATGGCTCCCGCTCCTGCCAAAAGCCAATCAGGAGTGAGTGTCCCTGGAGAACCAAGGCTCTCGAGCACATCGCTGGATCGAGGGGAGGGGGTTCAAGTAAGTATTTGGGGGGGGGGGGGGGGGGCGCGCTGCACACAGAAGGTTTTTTACCTTCATGCATATGATGCATAAAGGTAAGAAACCTTGTGCCTTTACAACCACTTTAAATATTATTTAAGTAAATGTTAATGTTTTGTGAACTCCGCTTTAAGGTTTTCCCGATACAGTACAATTAAAAAAAGGGAAGACTATGCAGAATCAAAACCTGCAATTTTTTTTCCTCGACTAAAGAAACATTTGCAGTATGTCTAGCAAATACTTCAGCTCTATTGCCAATTATAGATCGTTATCAAACTGTGAATTTCTCAAAACAGCGAACTGCTGATTACAATTGCAAATTTTTATTGAATTCTTTAGTTTGCGAGTGCCATTTAAATACAAATTTTTTTTTTAACCAATAATCATGTGCTGCTTGCTTGTACATTGACAGACAGCTGAGATTGCTGTATAACAATCTCATGAACTAGCATGGTTGCTGGAGGTGTATATATATATATATATATATATATATATTTATTAATAAAAAAAAAAAAGTACTGTTAGAGCAACAAGTTCAAAGAGACTTAATTCAGTCTATACTTTTTTTCTATATAAAAGATGGAAGAAAAAGCCGGAGCATTAAGAAGAGATAGAAGCTGCTGCCTGTCCACATGCACTGACTCGCTGAGATGCAGCACAGAAGCGTGGGAGTGAGTGGGAGATCAGTAAGATGTCATTGTACACACCAGAAGAAAGGCACAGAGGCCTTTAACACAGTAACAGTCATGCAGCTATTGTGTTTGCTCTGTCTACATTCTCTAGTGTGCAGAGCGCAACCTTAATTAATCCTCTGGGTCATAATGCAGGGATAACCCTTTTGCAAAGGGAAACTATTATTATGATTTTAGTTTCATATCTATGTAATGCTATGTCCCTACTATTTTATAATTTTAATTTATTGTGCATGAGGTCAAGGACCATATAATGAAAAAGTTGCCTTATGTGAAAGACCTATTAACATTACATCTATGTATATAATGGACCACATTTGCGAGGAAAGTAAATGGCTAAGTGGGCGGCGGCACAATAGCCTTCCGGTGTGGGGTCTTGGAATCTGTTCCCTCCGGAAACACTATCTACATGGGGTTTTTATCCGCTTTCTGTATCAGCATGGGTTTTCTTTACTTTTCATCCTTATTTTAAAGCCCTGCCAGGTAATAGGCTTTCACCAAAAAACAATTATACAAGCCCGCAGCGTGAAATTGGCAATTTATTGCTAAACAACCATGTAGAAAAAAAAACATACATGTTCATCACATTAAATACATCACTATCAGTTACAGATGTACATTCTTCATATAATCTTCCTTGGACTTACTAAAAATAGGTTATATAAGCATCTACCTAAACAAGCTGTTCAGTTGTCAGTTATGTTATCTTGTATAGAAGGCTTTTGCACTACATAAAAAGGAGCTCCACCTAAAAGGGGAAGCTCCGCTTGTTTGGTCCCCAGGAGGCGCAGGGAGAAGCCCCTGGGGAGGAGGAGACGCAGGGGGTAGCTAGCCATGACCAAGATGGGGTAAGTGCGGGGCTGATGGCCAGACGAGCGAGCGACGGTGGGGGGGTGTTTCTAATGGCTGGTTCGCCGATTGTTTGAGCGAAAGGGTGGGTGGGAGGCGGGGCTTGGTTTGACTGATGGACCAAGCGCGTGTGGGGGGGGATAGGGGGTGTCTTTTCGTTTGTTTGCCGCCCCCCCCCCCCAAAAAAAAAGAAGCACCAGCCGCCACTGCTCAGGTCTCAGATTATACTCAACTAACTGCTCTATGCTGTACAGTGTGCGAGATCAGACCTCCACCCTACAGTGTGCGAGATCAGACCTCCACCCTACAGTGTGCGAGATCAGACCTCCACCCTACAGTGTGCGAGATCAGACCTCCACCCTACAGTGTGCGAGATCAGACCTCCACCCTACAGTGTGCGAGATCAGACCTCCACCCTACAGTGTGCGAGATCAGACCTCCACCCTACAGTGTGCGAGATCAGACCTCCACCCTACAGTGTGCGAGATCAGACCTCCACCCTACAGTGTGCGAGATCAGACCTCCACCCTACAGTGTGCGAGATCAGACCTCCACCCTACAGTGTGCGAGATCAGACCTCCACCCTACAGTGTGTGAGATCAGACCTCCACCCTACAGTGTGTGAGATCAGACCTCCACCCCAGAGGCGTAGCTTGAAGCTTGTGGGCCCTGATGCAAAAGTTGACCTGGGCGGAGCCCCCCCCCCCACTACTTCCAACAAGCGTGCAGATACATCCACCGCACGCCAAGATACTCAAAGTGGCTTGAGAGTTCTGAGTTCCCAGAGTTCCTCTTTACATCAGAGGACAGGGATCACCGCTGGAGAATCAGAGGACAGGGACCCCCTGGCAGGTCACTTGGAAGAGCTCCTTACCCATCCCAGCACTGTATACAACCCCCCCCCCCCACACACACACACTACAGGGCTGGAATCACATTCCTTTACACAGTATGTCAGTCTTCACAGGGTGTATCTGGCTTTTATGTTGCCCTTCGGACCTGTGAAATTCTCTGGTCAGAACGGCAGTGTAGTTGCAGTAGGCAGATACACCCTGTGAAGATCATGGCTAACTGGCTGTGTTGTAAAGGAATGTGATTTCAGCCCTGTGGAGGAGGAGGAACAATATAGAGTGTTTTTTACATTGGGTTAGCGCAGTGTTACCACTGTTTTCATTTAACAATATAGAGTGCTGTACTGGGAAAGGAGCTCAGCAGTTAGGCATAGCATGCAGGGTGGAGGGGGTGGTCAGGTGGCTTTGGGGGGGCAACTTAGATCTGGGAGGGCAAAGCCATGTGACACAAAATCTCGAGCCTGCAGCCCTTCAGGGTCCCCCCCGAGGAGGTTTTAAGGGATTTGTTTTAGCAATTTGTGAAGGTTTCTCTCTCTGTCAGTGCAGGCAGGTGTTGGGGGAAGGTCACCTCCCGGAGGTGTGTGTCTTTTCCCCAGTTGTCAGGGAAGTGGGGAAAGTAGACATTCCCGAGTGGGGGGGGCAGAGAATCACAGCTGGTGATTAGGAGACACTGAGCAGTGTCATACCTCACCAGTGACATCGGTCCCATCGTGGCTACAGGACAGCACTCTCCTCCTCTTGCCTCACTGAGCTCAGTTACCATTCCTTGTTGCCAGCACACAGCACAGACACTTCCCCATCCTGGGCTGTTCTCACCTCGTGCTCCTCTCCATTCAGGAAATGGCTCACAGCTTCTCCCCAGCCAATGGGAACAGAGGGGTGTGGACTGTGGAAGGCAAAGTACAAGCCTAGTACTGGAGCGTGGCTGTGGGGCCCTAGGGCAGATCGGAGCTGGATTTTGTGGAGGATATGATATGACAGGGAGGCTGCAGGGGGCCCCCTGGAGCTAGGGGCAGGGTTGCGATTGTGACCCCTGCAACCCCTTATGCTACGCCCATGCTCCACCCTACAGTGTGTGAGATCAGACCTCCAACCCCAGCCTTCTGGAAGCTCAGAAATGCAGGGTAAAATGTGTGGTTTGGGAGGATGTAGAGGAAAGAGGACTGCAGATAAACACTTATGAAGGAGGATTTGTTTAATCTCTGTGTATCACCTGAGGCCAGCCACTTCACTGGGTATATGTAAGGGTTTACACAACCACTTTAACTGTAGCAGAAAAAAAAAAAAATACGGGTCACAAAGCTAACTTTGCCAGGTGGAAGAACTATACAAATCTTAGGATGGGATAAAGAGTAATAAACAAGTACAACAGCTCCCACGTATGCATTATAATGGTGTGTTTAGCCATTTTCCTGAACTTCAGCTTTCATTTCCACTCATTGCCAGTGTGCTAGGCAACCCAACTTACCATCTGAAAGCTCCTTGTGGAATGGAATTCACACTGCATCATGTCAAAGAATATCGGAATGGTGGCTTTACGTAGCTCCGTCTCCGGGATCAAGGTCATCTCCAAAATAGGGCCAACCATTTCAGGAATGAATTTGATTTTGTGCTGACCTTTGAGGGGAAACAAAACAGCCAATATCAGAACACTCACAAACATCAGAGGATGAAGAAATACGTCAGTAAAATTCCGCTTCTCTCCTCTGAATTTATCCTTATTTAAGTAGATAACCTTCAGAAAAAGAGCTGCATTATTATATTTTAAACAGTGTATAAGTACAATTACCAGACAACTATTCAAGGGGGAATCAAAGCAGCACTTGAAAGGCTTTCAAAAACCAGGCACGTTTACTTGCATATACTTTAAACATTTGTCTGGATTAAATCAGACAGAGAGGGAGAGAAAGTGCTTGGGGCAGCTCTTCTTTATGCCTAGCTGGAGAAAACGCTATACACCTTTCAATTTAGCAGGAAGAAATTATTTAGGTGTCATTTATTTAGAAATTGTGAAAGAAAAACCATCAGGCAATAAATAAATCCCTGAATGAGCTACTAATGATACGTTGCAACTGTGCTCAAGCATGAAAGTCTATTCCGTTTACGTATATCATCTTTTGTGGCAGTTAAGCACTGCAGCCTCTTGTCACACAACTCTCTGCAACCTTCCTGCAGTGCAGCAAAGAAACAAACAAAAAAATGCACTACATAATTAAAACGTGCACATTTGTCCATGTTTTGTCCCTTTAAATACCCTGCAAGGGCAGGAAGATACCCACTGATCTGCCAGAAGTGTACTAATGTCCTAAGTTCTGTGGTAGGCTGACAACTCACATCATTTTGTGAACGGAATGGTGTCAGCCCTGCCCATTGTCTTTTGCTAAACCACTCCTACTCTGAGGCCTCCACAACCTAAAGGTGTATTATTCTGTAGTCCAAAAGAAGAACTAGGAGTGCTTTTTTAGATAACACAGGAAAGGTGCAAACAACGCAGGACAATTATAAAGCAATCTTCTGTGCTCGAATGTGGTGCTCCAAGTCTGACAAAACGTTCGCCCCTCTGGCTTACAGGTATGGCACCGACATTGCTTGGCTGCCCTCTTAGGTCTGTGGGTATCCCTTCAGATAGCACTACAAAACAACAAAAAGAGGGCACACCAGCCTAGCGCATTACCATGACAACATTTTATTGTATGTACAGCAGCAAATAATGCACTCACAAATGCATGACAATAACAGGCATATCATTTAACACGGGTGTGACTGCCACCAGATCCCCACCAGGTTTTTTTTTACCTTCATGCATTCTATGCATGAAGGTAAAAAAACCTTCTGTGTGCAGCAGCCCCCCCATAATACTTACCTGAGCCCCCCCCCTCTCAATCCAGAAACGTCCACGAGAGCCTTGGCTCTCTAGGAACTCACACTCCTGATTGGCTTTTGCCAGCAGTGGGAGACATTGAGTGAGCCAATCGGGAGACGGAGGGGGCAGGGCCGAGCCACAACTCCGGAAGGGCTGGAGCGCCAATGTGGGACCCGAGAAGAGGAAAAAAAAAACAAGACTAAAAATATCGCTTTAAGCGTTTCCAGGGAAAGCCCCTTTACCTCAGAGCCAGTGGCTTATGTATTCTTTAGTTTCCGAGCATGTGTGGTCTTGGTCACTCGATTTTTTTCAGGCAAGTACTGTACTAAATACATAAAAATAGTTTGTTCTGTTATCGTACGGATAAAAAAAAAATTGTGCTCGTCCCTTTGGATATTTTCGCTTGAACGGTCGTGACTCTTGAAAGCTGTGTACTAGTGATTAGATTATCGGACGATTGCTTTGAATGCGTTTTTTTTTTTCAATATGTTCATTGTGCGTACATATTCATTAGCCTCGTTGACTGAAACACTGTGTAGGTCACATGGGCGATCAACCTGTGGCCCTCCAGTAATTGCAGAACTACAAGTCCCATCATGCCTCTGCCTTTGGGAATCATGCTTGCAACTGCCAGCCTTGCAATGCCTCATGGGACTTCTAGTTCTGCAGCAGCAGGAGAGCCACAAGTTGAGCACCCATGGCTGTAGGAGGACATGTCATGCTGGACTGCTAAGCTCTGCATGTGAGCAGAAGCTTGGCTCTCCAGAAACTGCCCACACAGGAAAGCTTTTTATAGCTTTAATCACACACACTTTAAGTGATTGTAAACCTCTGACATGAAATATGAACAAAGCATATCCCTCTATAGTGTGTACTTGTCTCCATTCAGAGCACTAAGTGTCAATTCTGTTTGCTCCCCCAATCCTCTGCCATCTGTAGGAGTCCCTCATGGCAAACTTTCCTGACACCAAGAGGAAAAAAAAAAGGTGACTGGAGGGAGCTCCATTACACAGCCTGTGATTGGCATCCTCAGCTCTGTCCCTGTGTGAAGAGAGGTATGTCCCTTCCCTCTAATCAGCTCTTCTCACTGAGATCTGCAGAGTGCAACTTCAGCTCCCTGCCCTCTGCTTTCTGAAAGCTCAGAGAAGCTGTATAAATTCTGCTCCTTGAACAGCTGTAGAGAAAAGATGGCTATAAACAGGTACAACTTTACTGGGTATATGTCAGAGGTTTCAACCTTTTTAGGCCATATTTGCTTGTTATACAACCTGACTGTATAACCTGTATACAAATTTTTTTTTAAAAAGACTTCAGTTGGGCTTTAGGACAGTGCCCCAAAAGTAGTAGATGGGGGTTCTGACTTTGCTGGCCATGTACTTGGTCAGGGTCACCATACCTCCCATCTTACGGAGATGGGAACGAGGAACACCTATTAGCATGTAGGCATAGGACACACCCCCTGCCACATCCCCTTAAAGGAGAATTGTACAAAAAAAAAAAAAAGGATTAAACCCACAAGTGCTTTTTTTTTTTTTTTTTTTACAACTACTACCTTTATAATGGCTTTTGGAATTTACAAAAGCAGCAATTTAGAAACTGGATGAAAAGTTTAGAGTTGTGAAACACTTTAAGATAAATAGTGCATTTTATAAACAATTACAGTGGAACCTCGGAGTATGCTCGTAATCCAAAGTACTCGCATATCAAAGCGAGTTTTCCCATTCCGCATTGACTTCAATGGGATGCAATACCGCATGCGGCCAGAGGCGGGGGGGGGCACCGGAGAGCCTCGGAAACGGCCAAAAAGGCCCGTACACACTTCGGCTGACCTCGGCAAGCCTCGGAAAGACTCTGTTCACGAGCCTTTCTGAGGCTTGCCGAGGTCAGCCGAACTGTCCTTGGGCCTTTCCGTGCATTTCCGAATGGCGGCGATTGGCTCCGGCGCCCCCAACCTCAGGCCAAAAGTGGTACTGCATACCGCTTTGGCCTGAATCCTGCTTGTTTTGCAAGATAACACTCACAAACCGAGTTAGGATTTTTAGAAATACAGTGCTCGTATTGCGAAACGCTCGTTAACCGCGTTACTCGCAATCTGAGGTTCCACTGTAAATAGATCAGACCAAAATGAGGGGCAAATGAGGATGAAAGAGGGAAAGAGGGACTTGGTTCCAAATCAGGGACAGTCCCTCGAAAACCAGGGACAATTGGGAGCTATGGGGTAACTATAATTTCTCAGAAGAGAATCAGAAATGGCAGCCTCCATATTTCTTCCAGTACAGTTCCCCTTTAAGCATCCATACCTACTCTTCCAAAGAAACTTTAAATTGATGGAAATAAGAGATGACTGCAGCCGGGCTTGAAAAGTGAGAGACAGAGAATGTTCTGAGCTTCAAGCTGCACAAACATAAGTTTCTGATCAAGTGACAACGTGGATATTTTACACTTGTGGCGTTAAAATAAATAATAAAAGCACACGCACCCCCCCCCCCTCTCTTCTGATGGAGTGACCCTGGAAATGTTTAATGGTTTGCAGCGCACACTTCAAGGAGCTGTAAGGCATACTCCTTTTTCAGGGCTGTTATTTTCAAACTTGTCTGTGACAGTTTTCATGTATTATGTCTGAAAAATGTCAGAGTCAGTGTTTCAGAAAACAAATGCTTCTGACACTCGGTTATTCATCAAACACGGCATCAATGCCATGAAGTTTTCCCGAGGTTTTATTGCTCTCGGTATAAAGATGCCACAGACAATGTAAACTTTCCGCAGCCGGCAAAGGAATTTAAAGAAGCACAATAAAATGCATATTTAAAGGCACAGTCCAGTCAAACATGATAATGATAGTTACATTTGTAAGGGAGGAACCGCCTACTTCTTGAGCTGCCTAATTTCTGTTCTGGCATTCATTATGTGCATCTGATTTAAAGTGCATGTACAGGCAAAACTTATCTTCATCTTTGAGTAGAGTAATAAAGGGTTGGATATGTTTGATATAGGGGACCCCTGACATCATCAAAGGGCTGCACATAATGTACAATGCATGTAGTTACAGGAAATAGTCACAGACTGCACATACTAGATAGTCAGACTGTAGGCTTTCTATAGGCAAGATTGGTGATCAGGGGACATGCTACAAAGACACAAGAAAGAGAGGGCACACCGGCCTAGCGCATTATCCTAATGCAACATTGTAATATAAAAATAAATGTACTCAAAAGCACCATAACAGACAAAGCTAATCAAATTATCAATTACTCTGTCCACTCCGCATGATCCTGGTCTTCGGAGGACACCACCTTCGAGGGTACTACTCTCTTCATCAGAGCCAAAACCTTCAAAACGCGTAAGCCAGTGGGAATCCAGGTCATGTCCTTCCAAGCCCAGGAGCTCCTGCAGTGGACCGATTAACTCTGATAATTCTATGAGCTTTGTCTGTCATGGTACTTGTGAGTAGATTTATTTTTATCGCATTTTAAAATGTTGCATTGGGATAATGCGCTAGGTTGGTGCGCCCTCTCTTTCTTGTGTCTTTGTAGAACGATATTTGGGCTCCCCCAGTCCTAAGAGGGCAGCAAAGTGTGGTGTGTCAATATTTCCAGCTAAGAAGTGAATGTATATTAAGAACTAGCGTTAGACCACCACCACACATGAGCAGGAGGTATCTTGTCCTGTTATGTTTATCAGGGGGACATGCGCCAGGAGACAGTCGGAGACTGGGAAACGTTACAAGAGACTGTTAAAGATCACCGCTATTATAGCTCCTTTAGAAGACAGCGCTCTCTACAGCCCACTTTTAAAATTACTGGCATTTGAGATTGCTATCCTTTCACTCAGAGAAAAAAAAATGGACAGCACAGAAAACATATGGATATGTGATAAAAAAAAATAACCAAAATCATCTAACTAGTGGAATCTAGTTTAATTGTAAGCAAGGCAAACACTGACTATTGGCTGCCGGGACCCAACAGCCACACAGCAAGTACCAATAGTTAGGCGTTAGAATCTGTCAAATTTTACTGCTGCCCGTGTCCCAATTGGAGACATTTCCAGTCACTCACTGCCCTGGAGACAAAAACAGAAGTATAAAGAATTCTCACAACTAAGCTCTTGACAGGATTGACAGCTGTCCCCATTGGAATATTTCCCATAACCTCCTGTTCTGGCGACAACTGTAGATTTATACACCTCATGGGAAGGTCTTCCAGCAGTGAATGTGAACAGAGAACTTTTGAGATGATCATAAGCAGTAAAACCATTGTTCATATGTTTTCTAGGACAACAAAAAAATGTGATCATGGCCAGTGCAAGAATTGCCATTCGGCTACATGGGCCATGGCTCAGGGTGCCATTGCCGCTAAGGGAAGCACCAAGCCCAGGATTACCATGCATCTTGGAACCTGTGGAGCTGGCATGCAGAATCCAGGGTCCTTAACAGAATGGCAGTGATTGTCCTACAGACTGCACTGTTACTGCATACTGCTTTCTCCCAACTTCTCCCCCAGTTCCAACCAGAGCCAGAACCCCCCCCCCCTATTCTCCTCCCAGCCTCCTACATGGTCCCTTAACTACCTCCGGTGAAACACAAAACAGCTGTATTGGAATAATGGTTGCCACCCAACATACATTACCAGATATGATATTTTTCTAAGCTGAGGAACAAGCTTGAAAGTTGGATTATCACAAACTTGGATGAGTACGAAGTCTATTTTTCCCCAATTTGGCAGGAAACTCAATGCAAGTTTGTGAACGTATTAGACTTCTGCCAGTAAAGAAGAGAGCATTCCAGAGTCAAGGGTGCTTCACACACACAAGGAACTGCTGCTTAAATGATTGCAAGGACAATTATAGAGAAGGACCCTTCTAGGTAGCTCCTTGACATTACAGAAGCAGGTGCTCATTATTATATTTAATGCGCAACTTCAGCATCAGATGAAGTTTTTGAGGAGATCATTTAAGGCAGACAGTCACAGCAATGCAATGAGTTTATCTAACGTTTTATAAGGAAAAGTCATAGCATGTAATTCTTACTTACATGACCCACCTGCCATATCTCAAGTCCACACCAACACATCTAGACCCAGTGAATTTGCAAGTCACTCAGTCAGAACTAAGGGTTTAAACTATTCAAGGTCATCCGTCCACGATACCCTTGTCACAATGCCCAGAGTGCTTCTTGGACACGAAGTACAAAAGTATTTACCACAGACATACCACTTTAAGGTAAAAGCAGGTGTCACTGTCAATACACCTAGGTACAGTACTTGGGAGAGCTGAATCAACTACTCCATGGGACCAGTATGCAGTGTTAAACGTCATGACTATACCTTCTGTGGTGTTGTGAAGACTGGCCAAAGAAATGGACAGTGTAAGGAACATGTGAACATCTAGTAAATGTAAGAATAAAAATAAACTATAGGCTGCGGTAACTTGTAAAAGCTGCCAAAAAGGAAACACTTTATGCTATTAGCAGGAACACTCCAACATAATTTGTAAATCTCCACAAGCCCCAGTGTGATAGGCCTTGTGTCTACCTATTGGTGGACTGCCTGGAGTCCTGGCTCTATAGATCGGAAGTGGCAAAGATGATATCCCCAATCCGGGATCGATACTTAATGGTAGCAGGATCTATTTGGTTTACTCAAGACAAGTGAACTTTAACATTTCCTCATTCGGGATTATTTATTTGCATAAGCAAAAAAGGTGTAAATCAATGGTGCCAAGTCTCTGATTCCTTGTTTGCAGCAGCGCTGTGTGCCCGATGTCAAGACACATATAAATAAGACAAAAATGGTAGAGAAGATGTGCAGGACAGTTCAAAAGAATCCCAGTCTGTGCATATGAAGAGTTTCTTGTCACCAGGAAAAAACAACACCGCGTGAGGGGGTGTCCCCCAGTGAGTTTGCACTCACCACAATTCCAGAATATACAGGCCTTTGTACTGTTGTTATTTAATAGCCTTCCATCTTCTATCATCAACCACCAGATGTCGCTAGCATTCTCGATTAATGATATACCATAAGGGGAAAAAACAAACTCATATAGCGTAATATTGCTAATGATAAGTTTATTGACATATAGTATTCCCTCCCCCCTTTAAAAACTGCGTACCAAAATCAATCAATAGTAAAGCAGAAAGAGCGTTTGTAAAGTGCACTGTGCCTTAGTCTACGTCTCCCGGGAGGAGTTACCAGAGAGCTCGCTGTGTGCGGCTGGTTTCACTTGCTTCCTGGTTCCTTCCGGTGCGTGGAACGCACACGTCACTTCCGGTGGATTACGACCCTTGAGCCTTGTTAGGGTCGTAATCCACCGGAAGTGACGTGTGCGTTCCACGCACCGGAAGGAACCAGGAAGCAAGTGAAACCAGCCGCACACAGCGAGCTCTCTGGTAACTCCTCCCGGGAGACGTAGACTAAGGCACAGTGCACTTTACAAACGCTCTTTCTGCTTTACTATTGATTGATTTTGGTACGCAGTTTTTAAAGGGGGGAGGGAATACTATATGTCAATAAACTTTTCATTAGCAATATTACGCTATATGAGTTTGTTTTTTCCCCTTATGGTATATCATTAATCGAGAATGCTAGCGACATCTGGTGGTTGATGATAGAAGATGGAAGGCTATTAAATAACAACAGTACAAAGGCCTGTATATTCTGGAATTGTGGTGAGTGCAAACTCACTGGGGGACACCCCCTCACGCGGTGTTGTTTTTTCCTGGTGACAAGAAACTCTTCATATGCACAGACTGGGATTCTTTTGAACTGTCCTGCACATCTTCTCTACCATTTTTGTCTTATTTATATGTGTCTTGACATCGGGCACACAGCGCTGCTGCAAACAAGGAATCAGAGACTTGGCACCATTGATTTACACCTTTTTTGCTTATGCATATATGTTTTTCATTTAAGTAGCTGCTTTTCTTTTTACTACATTTGATTTCATGGGCGGTCCTAGGCGCAGAGCATTGTGAGATATAGGCGTCATTTTTTCACATATTTTGCATACGGGATTATTTATTGTTTAAGGTTTATTTCATTAAAATAAAGTGATAACATTCTAGCAGAGTTTTCAGACTACTCTTCCAGACAACTGTAAGAAAGAGTTTCACCTTGTTCTAAGTCATACTTGACAACCAATTGTAAAACAGGATATGGATCTGTATGCCCAAATGAACATGTCCATTTTAAACCAAAAGCAAACAGTGCTTTTTAATAGGGAAAAACGGTTAGCAAATCATGATGAATATAGGAATGAAACACTCACCTAAATTATACCACATATCTCTGATTTCGAAGCCGATCTGCCTTCTCATATCACAGTACCTGAAAGATGAGAAACGAGTAATTAATGGATTTGCATCCTTTCTTCCCATCTCGTAGATAAATATTAGTGACAGAGAATTACTATGGTAGCAATAATTTAGGATGACAAGTTATGACAGCTTTTTAAACACTCTGCTGGAGAGAAGATGCCCTTGTATATTTTAAGGGTAAACAATCAGCAGTGTGTTGTTTTTAATAGAAATGGTCCACTCTATTCCTTCTTTTTGGATTAATGAATTACTATAATAACTTGCCTTTGATGGCACTATGACGCACAGCATAAAAGGGCTTCAAACTTACATCTGCTTGTTTACAGGAGGCATTTTGGTGGCAGTGGAGTCTCTCTCAGTGCTACTACTCAAAAGTAAGTAGCCTTTATGCAAGCCATAGCATATATATTTAAAAGAGAAATATAGACTTAAAAAAAAAAAAAATTTATACTTGCCTATCCATTGCTGCATCTGCCCCGTCAGCCGTGCAGTGAGAACTAAGCGATCAAACACTGCCTATTGCTCAGTTCTTCCCTCCATTCTGAGCAGAGAGCCATGACAGTTAGTCACCGGCTCTCTGCTCTGCCCCTCCAGTGCTCACTGGAGCGTTGGGCTGTGGAGGAGGCGGGAGTGGCTTGCTCAGGCTCTAAGCAGATCACTGAGAGGCTGAGCCAGGTGCCCGTCCAGGTGAATCTTTCCCAAATCTGGACTGACTGAGTTATGTCATAAGACTTTAGTTGTCAGCTGAAAACAGGTCACAGGAGCACAGAAAGTATAACCAAAATAGCTTTGGCAACAGTGGGTATAGAAAATAATCACATTTTGTTGCATTGCAGCCTAAAATGACAAAAGTTTTCACATTTTTTGTTTTCTCCATCTGTTTTTACTAGTGCAACTTATAAAATCCAAGTGAAAGATATAACACTGAATGTCTGGAAAAAAAAAAATCAAAAACAGAATCAGAGTTGGACAAAGAATCACCCCCTTATGTCAGTATTTTGTTGAACCACCTTTTGCTTTAATTTACAGCCTTTAGTCTGTTGGGATATGTCTCTACTAACTTTGCACATCTAGAATTTGCAATATTTGCCCACTCTTCTTTGCAGAACTGCTGAAGCTCAATTAAATTTGATGGTGACCATTTGTGGACTGCAGTCTTCGAATCATTCCACAGATTTTCAATGGGGTTTAAGTCTGGGCTCTGACTAGGCCATGCAAGAACATTCACCTTTTTCTCCTTCAACCACTGTGCGGTCATTTTTGCTTCGGGTCATTGGCGTGTTGGAAGGTAAACCTTCTTTTCCTCAAAAATTGACAGTATTTTGCCACATCCATTTTTCTTCTATCCGGACAAGTGCTTCAGTCCCTACTGCAGAGAAACACCCCCATAAACAGGAGATTACCACCTCCATGCATTATTGTAAAAATAATGTTATTTGGATAGTGAGCCGAATTGGATTTCCGCCAGACATATCGTTCCGCGTTGAAGCCAAATAATTCAATTTTAGTCTCATCTGATCAAAACACCTTTTTCCATGTGCCCTCAGAATCTTCGAAGTGCGTTTAAGGCTGTCAGATGAGACTAAAATTGAATTAGGCCTTTTATTTTTTTCTGACATGGTTATATCTTTCACTTGGATGTTATACGTTTCATTGAGTAAATACAGCTGGATAAAACAAAAACTGTGTCTGATTTCATTTCAGTCTGCAAAGCAACAAAATTTGATTATTTTAAAAGGGGGCGATTCTTTTCTCTACCCACTGTATACGTCTTCATTGATGCTCTAAACATACACAGCATACACAAGGTTTACATTTCATATACAGCACACCGGGAGCTCCAAAACCATACTAAACACAATAATAGGGCGTACACACGGTCGGACTTTGATCGGACATTCCGACAACAAAATCCTAGGATTTTTTAAGACGGATGTTGGCTCAAACTTGTCTTGCATACACACGGTCACACAAAGTTGTCGGAAAATCTGATCATTCTGAACGCAGTGACGTAAAACATGTACGTCGGGACTATAAACGGGGCAGTGGCCAATAGCTTTCATCTCTTTATTTATTCTGAGCATCCGTGGCACTTTGTCCGTCGGATTTGTGTACACACGATCGGAATTTCCGACAATGGATTTTGTTGTCTGAAAATTTTATCTCCTGCTCTCCAACTTTGTGTGTCGGAAAATCCGATGGAAAATGTCCGATGGAGCCCACACACGGTCGGAATTTCCGACAACGCGCTCCGATCGGACATTTTCCATCGGAAAATCCGACCGTGTGTACGGGGCATAAAACTTCTGGAAGGGAAGTTGAGCTGCTTTTGCACCTGCCTTTCAGCCTATAAGGCTGCTCATCACATTTATCCACCAGTAGTCAGGTGTGGAGGAGGCATGACCACCTCTCAACTTTCCTTCACACAGCTGATATTTACACAGTAGAGCATCATTGGTTTTAAAGCTGCAGAGGATGTTAACAGAAGTAAACCTAGGTGCAGGCACCTTCTGTACACTCCAGACATTACAGATGCATAGATATAAACTACATGTTTTGCTTTACGGGAGCAGTAGCTCGCTAGTGCTCTGCTCTGGAAGCACTGCTGGGCTTAGAGCGACTGGAGTCTCAGGACATTTAAATCACACCTTCCCTCCTAGCTAGATCTTAGCATCCTTGAAACCTGAGGTATGAGAATATCACTACCAATCTTCTTGATCTGGTTGTTTTAATTAATTGGCCAGATGGCAGGCATTAGGAACGTAAAGTGACATTATCAAATCCCAAAACTACTGGGATCCATCCAGATGTCTGTGGCCAGTGGGGAGGAAAGTGCACTTCAAACTCCTGAACTCCTCTGGCACCAAGCCCAACAACAGTGCACTATGCTGGGTAGCACCCCGTGAAAGTCTTCTGTAATTTTTATTGTGGACACAAAATGACAATATGATATACATATGGAGATGTGGTTCAAAGATCAAAAAGAAAATATTTGTAAAATTATTACATTTATATTTGTAATGGGGATCCTATAGAATTAACTAGGAAACACACAGTATATAGGCTCCTTGATGATGGCTCGTGGCTTTACCATACATATGCAAATATGTGCAAAATGAGACATTATAGATGAAAGCAATACGTTTTAATATGGTAAACAGGACAATGTGTTGGGGAACTAGAACACAAAGGAGAATGGAGTTTGTGCATCATATACACTTCCCAATCCACTCCAATGAACACCACAGTGTGGATTAACCTCATCAATCAATAATAATTCAGGCTGTATTTGTTTGAAATAAGAATGGACAAAAAAAAAAAAAACCTAAAGAATTATGCAGCCTGTGGGGATAGTTTATAGAAAAACAGTAATTGCCTTTAGCAACCAAGCTCCAAGAACAATTTTCCAAGTAGAAACTAGAAAAGAAAGTTGTACTTTGGTTGCAAAGTACAGCAGTACTATATAGGCTCTGCACCAGTTTATATCAAACCGCGACTCTCCTACTTAGAGTGGGGAAAATAATTATTTGATCCCCTACAGATTTTGTACATTTGCCCACTTACAAAGAAATGAAGGGTCTCAAATTTTTTATCATAGGTGTATTTTAAATGATAGAGACAGAATATTAACCAAAAATCCTGAAAAAACACGTGATACAAATGTTAAAAAATTGAGTTGCAGTTCACTGAGTAAAATAAGTATTTGATCCCCAAGCAAAACATTACTTAGTACTTGGTGGAGAAACCCTTGATGACAAGCACAGGTAAGACGTTTCTTGTAGTTGGTGACCAGGTTTGCACACATCTCAGAAAGGTTTTTGGTCCACTCTTCTTTACAGATCTTCTCTAAATCCTTAAAGCGAGGTTCCACTCAAATTTTTAACTTAAACTTACCCCCTTCAGTTAATTGCATAGATGTTCAAATGCCACACGAAAATTTTTTTATCGCTGTAATTACCTTTATATTGTACTTTATTTTGGCACTTCCTGTTTCTCCTCCCATGGGAGTAGGCGTGTTTATTGCCTTTCCCGGGTGCCGCACTGTCTCCTGGGAGCTTAGTGTCAGGCTTCCCAAGATTCAGTGCGGAAACAACGATCATGTGTGTGAACAAGCTGTGAATGAACAGCATTCACCGCATCCAGGAAATCAATGCTTGTGGGCTTCTCATGCCCACAAGCAAGATGGAAACAGCCAGCATCACATTTTTTAAGTTATTATTTAGTACGAAAACAGACAGAGGCGGAAATATTACACCCAAACTGTGAGTATTATTTTGGGGTCAGCAAAGTGTCTCAATGACCTAAAAAAAAAAAAAGGATTGGTCGCCGGACTCCCGCTTTAAGGTTTCCTTGCTGTCGCTTGGCAACGTGAAGTTTAAGCTCCCTCCATAAATTTTCTATAGGTTTAAGGTCTGGAGACTGGCTAGGCCACTCCATGACCTTAATGTGCTTCTTATTGAGCCACTCCTTTATTGCTTTGGCAGTATGTTTTGGGTCATTGTCATGCTGGAAGACCCATCCACGACCCCTCTTTTCAATGTTTTGGCTGAGGGAAGGTGGTTCTCATCCAAGATTTTACAATACATGGCCCGTCCATTGGCCCCATAATGAGGCAAAGTCAGCCTTTACCTTTAGCATAGAAACAGCCCCAAAGCATGTTGTTTCCACCTCCATACTTGACTGTAGGGATGGTGCTCTTAGGGTTATAGTCAGCATTTTTCTTCCTCAAACATGGCGAGTACCCCTCCTCAAGTAGGCACATGTACAGGCCCATCTGCAGTTTGCCAATGAAAATCTAAGTGATTCAGATAAAGATTGGGAGAAGGATCTGTGGTCAGATGAGACCAAAATTGAGCTCTTTGGCATTAACTGACTCGCCGTGTTTGAAGAAAACTATGACTATAATCCTAAGAACACCATCCCTACACTCAAGCACGGAGGTGGAAACATGATGCTTTGGAGGTGTTTCTCTGCTAAAGGTACAGGCCGCATTAAGGGGCCAACTGACGGGGCCATTGATTGTAAAATCTTGGAAGAGAACCACCTTCCCTCAGCCAGAACACTGAAGATGGGTTGTGGATGGGTCTTCCAGCATGACAATGGCCCAAAACATACAGCCAAGGCAACAAAGGAGTGGCTCAAGAAGAAGCACATTAAGGTCATGGAGGGGCCTAGCCAGTGTTCAGACCTTAATCCTATAGAAAATTTATGGAGGGAGCTGAAACTTCGAGCTGCCAAGCGACAGCCAAGAAATCTTAAGGATTTAGAGAAGATCTGTAAAGAAAAGCGGACTAAAGTCCCTCCAGAGATGTGTGAAAACCTGGTAACCAACTACAAGAAACGTCTTATCTCTGTGGTTTCCATCAAGGGTTTCTCCATCAAGTACTAAGCCATGTTTTGCTTGAGGATCAAATACCTATTTTACTCACTGAACTTAATTTATAGCATTTATATTATGCGTTTTTTCTGGATTTTGGTTTATATTCTGTCTCTATTATTTAAAATACACCTATGATAAAAAATATAAACCCTTCACCTCTTTGTAAGTGGGCAAACAAAATCTGCAGGGGGAGCAAATAATTATTTCCCCACTGTATGTAGAACCATGCATGTCAGGAAATCCTAACCTACTTTACAAAACAACACTTCTCTCCTATCTTGCCTGATATCTAAATTGTGTCCTTATTTAGGGAAAACCAAAAGCCCAGCTTTAATCCCCCATTCCTAGCACAAGAAAAGCCAAAATTTCAGGATATAATGGAGAATGTTACTTGCTCCATGTGACATCGCTGGGCCAATCAGCACTGTCACATGGGGGAGTCCACAGCCATGTGTAAGCCATGACTCCAGCAAATTAGTTTAAACAAGCCTTTCCTTACCCTCCCGGCAGATGAACAGAGCAGTGGGGGAGCAAAAAAAAAAAAAGGTAAGTGTATGCATCTGTAGAGGTCCGCATTCATGTGAATCTGTTACTTTGCCCTGCATAAGCAAAGCAGAAATTCACTTTAAGTACATGGCACTCAGTCTGAGTCCTTGAAAGGAAAAAAAAAAAATTCTGTAAAGTGAAAAATGTTGAAATAATAGCAAAAAAGAAAAGCCTGACAAAACGCATTATGCATAAAGCATCCTGCAATAGACACAATGAATATATCCCATTGAACAGATGTCTTCAGACAGAAAAGGTAAGCTTTGTAGTGTGCAGTGACAGAGAGTTCTAGACACAGGTACAGACAGAAGCAAAATGGATTAGCATTTTCTTCAAGCTGTAGGAGACACAAAGCTCAGTTCCCTTCATCTCTAAATACTTCAATAAAGGAATATGCATACAGAAATACAATGCATTTATCAGCTGGACATAAAAAAAAAAAAAAAACGAAATTCACTGGGCCCCTCGTTCTACAGAACTACAGATATTTATTTTATACACTGTCCAGAACTCATACAAAACTTACTTAAGCAGGATTTTGGCTCGTTTGGCACTTGAAAAATTCTCCAGCTGCAAGGATTCTTGGGTGAGAAAAGCAACAGCCAGGTGAAAATAGTTATTCCATAGCTAGAATAGAAAGTAGTAGCAATTACTTATCTCAGTCATGCATTTGTAACTCAACACAAAAGTAATATTTAAAGAGAAATTAGAAGGAATTTGAGTACTTGTATTTTTATTTTAGTTTTAAAATTGGTGATTTACAGCTTTTTTTATTTCAATAAAACCTTTCGTTTACTTATATATAATAAATGCACGGTGGACCCATGAACCTAGACATTATGCTTTTTATTTTACAGAGAACAAAGCAGAACCTCTTTACATAAAGGCAGGCCATAGTTGGTGCAAATTTCTTTCCTGTAACCACGGGTTGCAGGAAAGAAATTTGCAGAATTCCCCCATCAACAGAGACAGTGCTTACAGGGAAATCCCTCCTGCCAAACAAAAGTCTACTTCCGATGGGAGGGGGAAAGTCTGCCGGGAGAAGACAGTTTTTGTTGCTAACGGCTATAGCAGCCGCTGGTGATAATTGCAAGTGAATCCGGTGGGCTGGTTGTACCCAAGTTGATCAATTGACTTGATACATTCAGCCTGTCCATTAACGGTTCGAATCTCGGCCAGTTCCTGCTGAACCAGCTGAGATTCAAACAGTCTATGGCCTGCCTAAGTCATTCTATAAGACCAAAACATTGTAAGGCAGGGGAATGGCGGGGACTTGTAAGGTAGTGGTCAGAAATGGGAGCCATATCAGCAGTGGAGGGTGCACAAGAATCCAACATCTGGAAGGTGTAGCTCTACCAGATGGAACAATGGAATCCTTAAGTACAATTTTTATGAAGGCCCATCTGCAGTTTTAGGTGACCAACCAACCACCCCCAAATAACTTCTACTACAATGTTACCATTGTTGTGATTAGTGATATCGGGTTTATAACCTGGACTACAGCATTCAAATTGGAGCAGGGTTGCGTATGTAACATACTGTACAGCTGACAGTGTTGTAGTTTGTATATTGCATACAGTGTTGTCCAAAAAAAATAAATAAAAATGTCAGCGCTAAACCCAGGGGGAATATTTAACCACTTAAGCCCTGGACCATTTGGCTGGCAAAAGACCAGAGCACTTACTGCGATTCGGCACTGCGTCGCTTTAACTGACAATTGCACGGTTCTGCGACGTTGCTCCCAAACAAAATTGACGTCTTTTTTTTCCCCACAAATAAAGCTTTCTTTTGGTGGTATTTGATCACCTCTGCATTTTTTTTTTTTTGCATTATAAACAAAAAAATAGCGCCAATTTTGAAAAAAAAACGCATTTTTTAAACTTTTTGCTATAGTAAATATCCCCAAAAAATATATAGAAAAACATTTTTTTCCCTCAGTTTAGGCCAATATATATTCTTCTACATATTTTCGGTAAAAAAAAAAAAAAAAAATCGCAATAAGCGTTTGGTTTGCACAAAAGTTATAGCGTCTACAAAATAGGGGATAGTTTTATGGCATTTTTATTAATAATTTTTTTCCACTAGTATTGGCGGCGATCAGCGATTTTTATCGTGACTGCGACATTATGGCGGACAGGTCGGACACTTTTGGCGTGATTTTGGGACCATTCACATTTATACAGCGATCAGTGCCATTAAAAATGCATTGATTACTGTGTAAATGTGACTGGCAGTGAAGGGGTTAACCACTAGGGGGCAGTGAAGGGGTTAAGTGTGTCCTAGGGGAGTGATTTTAACTGTGGGGGGCGTGTCTATGTGTGACACGACACTGATCGCCACTTCCAAATACAGGGAGCTGTGATCAGTGTCCTGTCACTAGGCAGACTGGGGAAATGCTTGCTTACATCAGCATTTCCCCGCTCTTCCTTTCCGTGAGACGATCGCAGGTATCCCCGCGGACATCGAGTCTACAGGACTCGCGATCGCACTCACGGAGCTCGCGGTGGCGGCGCGCGCGCAAACCGCTTCTTAAAGGGCAACGTACAGGTACGTTAATATGCCTATACGTGCCCTCCTGCCGACGTAAAACGGCGTGAGCCGGTCGGCAAGTGTTTAATCACGCTTCTTTTCACAATGCTCATCACTGACCAGGAAGTCCTCCAAACTGCAAAAAAACATACTGGAGGGCCAACCACCTTGTGCATGACCATTAATATGTCCTATTAAATCCAACAAAAAACATCAAGCAAAACTGATCTGCTCCAGTCAGAACGCAACAAAACTCGTCCTAGGAACAAATGGTTGGATGGGTGATGGTTTTCAACGGTCAAGAGCTCTGAGGAAAAGGGCTTGACCCCCGAAAAACATGTCAGCCATCCAACCGTTTGTTCCTAGGACGAGTTTTGATGTGTTCCGACTGGAGCAGATCAGTTTTGCTTCATGTTTTTTATTGGCATGTGAGTATCCATTTGTCTTTGTGGATTTAATAAAACATATTAATGGGAATGCATGAGGTGGTTGCGCCCTCTTGTATTTTTTTTTTTGTATATGGCATACAGCGCCGTATATAGAAAGGTCACATCACAATACACCCAGCACGTGCAGGGCCAGATGTGTACTTTCTATTGTGTGGTTGCTGCAGCCGGCTCAGTACTGCCAATGAACTGTGCATTCTGTCTTTGCACAACTAGCCACTATATATTTAAAGCTCCTCAACTGACTATAAACCACCCCTTCTTCATATGGCATGCTTGGCCATGGCCTAGGTGGCTTAATGGCAAATGTGGACCCGAGCACATTATTGGAACAACATATTTTGTTATCTGCAGGCCCATTCCTGACCCTCCCAATCCTAGACCTGTTTACACCAACTCTGTACCACCCACACTTGCTAAAACTATGGTGCAGCCCTACATAGAAACAAATCGGCTTCATTTTTTCAAAGTATAATTGAACAAGCTGAAGTTAGAAGTTGAATGGCTACCATGCTGCACAGCTGCTCCAGATTTTGCACTCTCCAGTTTTAGTAAACCAACCCCTTTGATTGCCATTGTTTTTTCCTGATAAGCCAGTACGGGTGGCAATACATATGTTTTTATGATCTAACTCTAACATTTCCTAGTAACACTTGATGTGTTTGCATTAATAAAGGAATATTAACAGTATAAGGCTGCTTTAAGCAGATTGAATTCAGCATCCACAGGCTAGACTGGATTATATTCTTTCAGATCAGCACAACAGGAAAGAACTATTAGTTAAATGGCTCCCTGATGTACACTATGATCTTTATTTTTTTTTACTAAGCATGCAAGTGAAGTAGTCATAAGAGTTGAAATCTTTTGCTTGCTAGGCAACTGCTCTTTATAAACCATCTGTGTTCTTAGCAGTTCTGTTTCCTGCAACCTTTGCATATGTCCAGCATTAGAGATTAAATGGCTGCATTATTGTGCACTTCTGTACTTAGCACTACTTAGGCCTCTCTTTTTAAACTGTAGTACAGCATGTAGCCTTTTATAACATCAGATGTTTTTCAAGTTTGCATTTCATATTATCAAAAGTATTACAAAATGGCTGTGTGTCTATTGCTATTAAAATTACTGGGATGCTTCATCTCCTTTAAGAGAACCTGTCATGAAGTAATACAAGAGCTACTAGTGCCGACTTGTTTTTGAAAGTCTAAAATGCAGCACTACGATGCTGCTCAAGGCTCCTTACAGCTGCATGCACACACATATATATATATATATACACACACATAAATGGCCTATTAGTGGCCTATTAGGAGCCTTAAAAAGCATTGCACCCACTATCAGCAGATCATGGGTGTAGTGCAAGGCTCCTGCAGACTGTCTGTGTAGCTGTCTGCCTGTGCCTCTGATACAGGCAGGCAGTTACTAAATGACAGGAAGCTCAATGAACTTCCTAAAGCGCTCATCAGCGCCCTGGTAGTTCATTGAGAACTAAGAAATGTCAGCTTCAAAGGCTGTCGGTACTTGTTGATCATTAATTCACAAATCTCTGTGAGTGGAAGAGCACTCACTCTTTTTGAATTGTGACAGCGGGTGCGGAGAGAAGATCCCCAGCCCACTGTCACAAAGAAGGGGTTGGCGGGGGAAGAGCAAGCAGATGCTGAACATGTTACAGGTTACACCCTAAATATGGGTGTAACCGTAACAATTTCAGAAAAGTGAAGTTATCCTTTAAAGCTTAACACCTGAATCAGCAAATATTGTCTAAACACAAGAGGCATGTGTATTCTTTAGTAGGATAAAACTTTGCCTTTGTGAGAGGCTTCCTGTAATACAGACAGATCACTGCTGATGGCCTACCTTTCCATGAAGTATAGTCGCCCATAAACACCCCTCTTCTCTGCTCAGAGCCCTCACTCTAACGGCTGTAACACAGATATGGGGGAGCATGTGACTTTCCTCATAGGACAGTGCTAGGGCCTAAGTGGCCAATAGCCAAAAACAGAGTTTACTCACCTCCTGCAGCTGGGAGGTGACATAGTAACATGGATAGGTGAGTATATTTTGCTTAAGGAACAATGGGCGAGTGATGGTATCTCTCAAAAAAGTTAATACATGTCAGGTTCTCCTAATATTGTACTTATGAAATAGAATTCCCCTTACCTGCAGCTCAAAGTTTGCTTGATCCAAAAACATCTTGTTTAGCATGTCGGCATACTGATTAATAGCTCTTAAGAACACTCTGTAAAATCAAGGGGAAAGAGCACAATTACCCACATTCTGCAATATCATCAGTTGTACATGTTAATAGCAAAGAAAACAAGAAATTACTGGTATAAGTTATCTGTGAAAAAATATTGAACGCTAGCCCTGTGCTCCAGGAGGTCTCTAATGGAGGGCAAGTAAATGCCCACAGGGCGTGAATAGGGAAAATAGACTGTAAGCTGCTATGAGCATCAATGACTGATGTGAATTCTTCAGTATTATCAATAAAGTTTGAAAGAATATTGTGGCATGCTATAAAAAGGAAGCACTTTTAACAGAAATTTCCAGGCTCGTTCAGCTCCTTTAATTTATGCACACTGCTCTTCCAGCTATAAAGCCACCTCAAAATTCTGACTGGTATCTGTGACAATACAACAGATTACAAGAGGAACTTGATATTCATAGATTTTTACACTGCAGTTGCAGATATAAGTATACAAAGAATGCTGTACACTCAAAATAAACTCCCGTGGGTTAGGTGCTTGGTGAAACAAGTGCATGACCTAGGTCTATTATTACCTGTTGATCTAGCCAGAAATGTAGTGTTCTTATCACTTCCTGTGAGCTGAACTGGAATCATAAAACATTATAATCTTCTTTTGTAAACTACTAATCTATGGTTCCCCCACGTAATGAAGATGAACAAATAGAAACAGGTATGGGATACAATGGAGGAGTGAGCATAGCCACCCAGGGACAGGAGTACCCGGTGAAAATACCTGGTAAGATATATTACAGTTTGTTATGGGGATTAAATTAGACATGTGTATTCGTTATCGTCCGAATTTTTCGTGTTCGTTTTAACAAATCGATAACGAAAGTGCATAATCCGAAAGATTTGAAATTAAAAAAATGCTTTATTTTCGTATAGATGCGACAACTTTTCGATATAGGCAGATAGAAGATTAGCCGCGCGCTTTCGGTCAAATGTTTCATTCATAGGCTATAGAAGAAGTCTAATGTTGTTTGACTAGTAATAATAATTATTACTAGTCAAACAACAAGAATTCTACTATAGCTATTTAAATTTTGAATAAATCTGATAATAGAAGAAATTAAAAAATAAATAAACTCCTGTGAAAATACCACAGTTATGTGAAACCGAGAAGGAGACAGTAAATTAACGTAAAGTTGAATAAGTCTCTCGACAGTATTTGCTGAAGTGGTAAAAAAAAAAAAAAAAGAAAAAGGATTCTACTATAGCTTGTGGGCGGAGCAATCGACCAGGAAACGTACGATCGGGGCGTTATACAGTTTAGCTGCTTTGTCGAATGTTCTTAGAACATCCGACAGACACCATAAGCCTTCAATTGACAGATTCAACCTTGAATAAGTCGGATTTTCCTACGAATGCATTTTTTATAGAAACAAATAAAAAAAGAATTTCAGGAGTAACTGAATAAATGTATTTTTCTGATGAAACCGAAATTCTGAAACTAAATATTTCAGTGTGCACATATCTAGTTTAAATACACTTTAAAGTATAACTAAAGGCATTTTTTTTTTAGTGGTGTGGATTGAGTAGAGAGGGATTAAAACATCTGTCTGTGCCCCCATTAGAGAGATTCACCCCCTCTACTTGTCCTGTTTACTATTATCATCAATTTATAAGTAGGAACCCCCCCCCCCCAAAGTTTAGGGTTCACATCAGAACAGGAACATAGGAGAAATCTTCCAATGATTCCGGTGACTCTGGAGTCACAGCAGGATTCCCTCACTTTGGTAGGGATTTCCTCTCACTTCCTGTTTTGGCTATGCAACAGGAAATGAGGGAGAAATCTCCCCAATAGGACACAGATGGCAAAAAAAGAAAAAAAAACTGATGGATGTTGTGTACTTTATCCAAATTGAAAAAAAAAAAATTGCCTTTAGTGACACTTTAGATCAGGGATCCTCAAACTACGGCCCTCCAGCTGTTGCAGAACTACACGTCCCATGAGGCATTGTAAAACTCCGACATTCACAGACATGACTAGGCATGATGGGAATTGTAGTTCCTGAACAACTGAAGGGCCGTAGTTTGAAGACCCCTGCTTTAGATGACAGCAGTAAACCAGTTACAACAGAAAGATCAGAACATATCCAGCCCTACAGAAATGTTAAATAACGCCTAAAGGTTGTTATTTCAGTTATGAATAGATGCTGGTAGGCTTGGTCTTTCAATAGCAAGACTCCTTTTCTGATGTTCCAATCCCTGCCACCACCCTACAATGAAGGCTCATGGCTGCTACTTTGTTCTTTAAAAAAGCAATATAAAAAGGACACCATCCAAGCAAAAGTAAGACATGTTTTAATTGATGCTTTAGGTAGCTGTATCTAGATATTGCAGCACAAATATCACATCACTGCATTCCGAGACTTAAGAGTGAACTTTTAAAGAAAGCTTACTATTTCCTACATCCAGGAAAATCAAACAATTGTGCAAACATAACCTTTTGCTTTTTTATTTGCTTTTGTGGTCCCCAAGAAATCCTCAATGCCCTGTAATTCCCAGACAGGCTTCATCAAATGCAAAAGAAAGTATCAATAGAGTATCCTGGGCATTGTTCTATATGTACATATTTAACCCCCCATCACTACTACCAACTTCCAGATGAAATGAGCAAGAACAGCAGAGAAATGCTGGGAATGCGCTCTTTCTTATAATAAAAATTGTTGGCTGCTCAACTCTCCCTACAACCCCTTATAAATATTAATTTGTTTTTAACTGTTAAAGAACAAGCCACTGCTGCTTCTAGGGTTAAAAATTCCAGAAATGACTACATTAAAATGCAAGATGTGGCAAAAAAACACAGATCAGGTATTCAGAGCATTTTGTTTCTCACAAAGGTGCAGTTATACTTCACTGGGTAATCCATCTGTTAAAAAGGTACACCATATCTTCTTCAGTGGTTCAAATACAGAATACAAGCATGCAGTTTTTAAAAGAAGGCTCATTACATTCGGTCACGGCTGTCAGTCACTCCGGCACTCTATGAGCCATTCCACTGTATTCACCAGTCTGTCTCTGGCACAGGTGATAGCAAGCGAAGAATATAATCAATACCCATAATTATTTCAGTCCACGGAACGAAATAATGAAAAAGATAACAACTATCGTGAAGTCACAAGACTATTAGCTTCTTTAATTAACAAAAATCACAGATATTAGGCTGATCCACTATGTGCTTTCCCTGTTTTACGTTGAAAAACTGATGATATAGACCAGGTGCGTTAAGCGGATGACACTGTGTATCATATGGCAGTTTACATGACTGGTGTGTGGGTGTGTAAATGAAAAAATGTGCTCCATTGACGATTGTGGTGCGATTTCATGCTTTAATAAAACTTGCTGCAAGTCAAAGATCAGTTAGTGTTCCATCATTTTCTACCATATCCAAAAGAGAACTAGAGAGGAGATAAGTCTGGTCCTTCATGCAGCAGTGGGTTCTGGGTTAAGTCCATAATCGCTAAGGTATGCATGCAAGAGAATGGTTTTCCACACCATTCAAATCACAATGAAATCAGAATCCAAGATAGACAAGAGCAATATATTGAAGAAAGGTTCAACACAATACAACTAGGCCCCGCAGGTAGGTATGACTGTTCAGAGGAACCTGCAAACTGTAATAGCGGTCTGTAGACTTGAAAGATGCTGACAGTGCCTGCAACAAGGAGCGAAATACAGTCTGACCAGTCCACACCCAAAGGGGAGGATTCCTGAAGCAAGGTAGACTTAGTCCCTGCACTGTCCCTCCTCCTCCACAGCCTCTCTCTATCTCTTAGCACTGTCCCTACACTAGCCACTTGCATAAAGCACGCCAAACCTGAGAGCCGGAGTTTTAAATAGATTCTGCCTGACCCAAGATGGTCGCCAATGTCATGTGGGGTGCCAGCGCCCAATCGGACTGCTTTTTCCCTGTGACAGAGGAAATCATGGAAGAACCAAGTTCCTTCCCCTTCTACATTGCCACTTTGGTCGGGCACCACCTACAGTGGAGAATACAGACTGCACCTGCCTACACTTTATATATAACTAAAACACCTCATTTAAAGGATGGAAAGTTACATCAAGTACAGTTTTAATCAAAACTACTCAAGATGATGTATTGCATAGTGCCACAGAGAAGCAGGAAGTAGTAAACTACATTGGTTACATCTCGAAGGTGGACAAAAAAGAAAAATCTATAAAAAGCTATTTCAAAGTTGTACAACAAATGTATTTTGGAATGTGAACTATATGTGTAATAAATAACTGGAAATTAAGAAAAATCTAGTGACATTCTGGCCTGCAGCTGGACCAATGCAATGTGTACAAATATTGCAGTTCTGCATATGCCAGGCATTCACAAATGAGATCCAGATGGTCTGCGCAGAGCAGAAACGAATTACAGCGAAAATTGAATGTTTTACTTGCTATTCAAATGACTTAAGTATTGATCTACATTTAAAAAAAGCAGCATTATTCCAGTAAAGTCTAATTAATACCATTAATCTGGAGGCCAGGCTTGTATCTCTGCATAGTGGCCTGTCAGTGTCGTGTTGGTGACAACAGCAGGCTTCCTTTACATTAGTGATGATAAAGTAAGCAATAACACTGCTCTGATACTGTATTAACGAGATCTTACATTACCAAAAGGGAGCAGATTTTACTGGTGGAATTAGCTCAGCCCCCAGGTCTCTTGGTCTATGTTGTCTAGATATGGCTTCATTTCCCAGGAGAACCATTGGATATGAGCATTAAACTCAGCACAACCATTAGGACGAGGTATTATATAAACATTTTTTTTAAATAAAATTGACAGAATTGCTATTGCCGACTTGTTTTTGAAGGTTCAAGGCCTGGGACTGTCATCTTACTACTTGAGTCAATAAACTGGAAGCATGTGTTTAGTCGGAGTCCTAATTTGTGAAAGCTTGTACACCTTTAAAACACAAGTCAACAGCTGAAGTTCCATATTTCTACTCTGGTTCCCTTTTAAGCAAAATTGTAATTCTTCCTGCATCTTGTGACAGCTCAGTGACTGACATTTTTTATCATGGACTTGTTCATGTATAAATGGAATGCATCCTCTTTTTAATATATATATATATACACACATATACATACACACAAAAATGTATTTTATTGGGATTTTACATGGATAGACCAACACAAAGTGGCACATAATTGTGACACGAAAGGAAAATGATAAATGGTTTTTAACATTTTTTACGAATAAATATGTGAAAAGTGTAGCGTGCACTTGCATTCAGCCCCCTTTACTCTGATACCCCTAACTAAAATCTAGTGGAAGCAATTGCCTTCAGAAGTCACCTAATTCGTAAATAGAGTCCACCTGTGTGTAATTTAATCTCAGCATAAATACAGATGTTCTGTGAATCCCTCACAGGTTTGTTAGCGAACCTTATTGATCAACCAGCATCACAAAGGCAAAGCAACACACTAGACAGGTTAGGGATAAAGTTGTGGAAAAGTATAAAGCAGGGTTAGGATATATATATATATATATATATATATATATATATATATATATATATATATAGCGCTGGTAGATTTCTTTAATCTACCGCTTATATGTAAATTTAGTGGGTCATCTGCTCTGTACATAGTTCAGATTCAATCTATTGTTAAATTAGCCTCTGTTCCAGTTTGGCTGTGTTGCATGCAGTTCCACATTGTGCCTGTGGGTGCCGTCGTCACCGTAGGTCGGAGTTGGAAAGCAACAAGCTGAAGTATATGAGTGCTCTTCTTTCCCGGATACAACTCGGCAGAGGTGGTCCTCTGTGGTGAATTCTGGGAGAGGGTATTTATGGGGCAGACGCCATGTGCTAGAGAGTTCTATCTCCTGGCCCTCCGGGCTGGAGGGTTGCGTTTCTGCAGCCGTGCAAGTAGGCCCAGAAGCCTGTCTGGGGGCTACTACTGTTGGGATGGTCCTGTGCCGTCTGTCCTGCGGGAAGAAGCCAGACAATTGAGAAGATCTAGGGGAGGACCCATCTTGGAAGGGACCATGCATAAGGCTGGTCTTAAGAAGGGCCTGGTGACTCGATTGGAGGACGCATCTTAATCTAATCTACCGCACAAGTACTGCCGGGTCGGCTTAAAGGTTCTGGTACTGTGTTGCTGTTCATCGAAAACTACTACATCCTGTGGCAGAGGATCGTACAGTTTTGTTCTATCCAAGTCTGTGGCAGAGACTTTTTGTTCGTGCTGCGCTCCAGGTGCTAGGTTAGTGAGAGAAACCTATCCGGGCGGGCAAAAGATTTAATCCTGAACTGAAGATACATTCATCCCTGAGATTTCAATTCCTTAGTGCTACACCAAGAAAAGGTATTTGAAGTTCCCTGCAACTCTTCTTCTACCTCTTTCCTGCTACTTCTTCCAGTTATCTCCCATCAAAGCATTGGAAAAGTACTAAAGTGACTGGTGCCGACATTGTCAGATAACAAGCTCAATGTGGACTCTTAAGTCTGGTATTGGTGAAACTACAGGTAAAAAGGTGACGGTAACAGCCCGCTTTAAAGCAGCAGCTCCACTGTGAGTTATTGCTAGATATATATATATATATATATACATATATATATATATATATATAGATAGATATAGTGGCAGAGCGTTGCCCTGCCAGGGTCTAGAAGGTGGATGTGACCCAGAATTCTCAACCAGACGGGTTGAGGGACTCCAGGGAGCATTTAACATGAAGAGGATCTGGCCTTTCAGTTTCCTCAGTGTTTTGTAAAGTCCACTTTGGGACCTGAAGCTCAGGGATTTCTGAGATGAAATCCCTAGTCCTGATTTTGAGAACAGCCAGCATACTGATTGGTCAGGTGTGTGTTGGGCTTTTAGTAGTAACCTGACCATGGTTCTGGGCTCCACCCCGGCAGATAGGAAGTCTGAGTACCAGGAGTCAGGAGGGCTCCACGTGGGAGCCAGAGCAGCAAGAGGCTGCTAGCTATATGCACCAAGGTGGTTGGTTGGTGAAACAGTCTGTACAGGAAAGACAAGGGCCTGGAGTGTAAGGCCAGAGCTGCAAGTGAGAGCCAACTAGGCTGAATGTCATTTTTTTTGTTGATGGACAAAGGAATGCTGAAAGCCCCTGTGAGGGAAAACTATGTTTTTTGCTGAACTTGCTCTTAATAAAAATGGGCAAACAAAGCCCTTAAAAAGAAGAACCAGCGAGTGGCAATGTCCTTGAAGCTCTACATTTGACGCTAGTCCTTTACAAATATATATATATATATATATATATATATATATATATATATATATATACACACACACACACACACACACACACACATAAACACACTGTATACAATATTTATTTTTTCTGTTTTTACTTTTGTAACGGTATATATACACTTGAAGGAAGTCATAATTACCAATTACATACACCAGGTTCTGTTTCCTGTGCTATACAGTGGTTGTGCTTTACTGCTTCTTCTCACAATATGGGTATATATTTTGCTCAACTGATTAAAATGCCCTCTGTACATCTGATATTTCATCTAAGCAGGTGTTAAGAAGGCAGAAGTGTGATATGATATTGTATTTGTTAAGGATAGGTGGGAATTCCTTTGGCTGTATTTGAACACTCTACTGCCATTGAGTCATGGGTGCTACTTGATATATACAACTATATCACTGGGGTCTTCAATTCAAACCCCATCCTGAATGCTATCTGCATGGAGTATGCATGTTCTCACTGTTTGTATCAGTTTCCCCTGGGCCCTTTGTTTCCTACAAAAACTCCAATCATATACTGGTAGGTTCATCTGCTCCTGTCTAAACTGGCCCTAGTATGTGAGATGGAGCTTATAGTCTAATATCTCCTTGGGGGCAGGGACTGATGCAAATATATACAGTACATATGTAAAGTTTTTCAAAAAGTAGTGGCGTTATATAAACACAAATAAGTTTTAAAAAAATTACTTTAAAAATGTTGGTTTGTTCTAGTTGGGATGTAAGGGCCATCCAACAGGCATTCCCCTACTTCCAGAATGATAGTGAAAGCGGTAGGCAAACCATGCAGAAGGCCTCCCAGAGAAACTGAAAAACTACAAGTTAATAAACATTTGAGACCCAGGGAAAGGTGTGAAGTGGTGCAGAGATGCAGGGAAAGGTGTGCAGTGGTGCAGAGATGCAGGGAAAGGTGTGCAGTGGTGCAGAGATGCAGGGAAAGGTGTGCAGGTGGTGGAGAGATGCAGGGAAAGGTGTGCAGTGGTGCAGAGATGCAGGAAAAGGTGTGCAGTGGTGCAGAGATGCAGGGAAAGGTGTGCAGTGGTGCAGAGATGCAGAGAAAGGTGTGCAGTGGTGCAGAGTTGTTATGAGGGAGAGGAGGAAGCTAAACAGAAGTTGGAGCAACATAGAGTAGAAGAGAAAGCACAGAGTGGCCTGCATCAGTGAGAAGGGTACCAAAGGCAATGTAGGGGAGAATTCATCAACCTGCTAAGGACACACAAAAAGGAGTTTAATAAGTGGGGTTGGGAACACCTGACCATATTTTCAAATAAGGCAGGAGAAGATGTTACCAAACATTCTGCCAAGGCAAACTTGGCAACTCT
Source organism: Lithobates clamitans (assembly GCA_037952925.1). Lineage (NCBI taxonomy): Eukaryota > Metazoa > Chordata > Amphibia > Anura > Ranidae > Lithobates > Lithobates clamitans. The sequence goes on along the minus strand of JBBGZY010000028.1, from coordinate 3,440,234 downwards.
CTTTTTACACTAGAGCAAAACTCCAAACTGCAGCCTGCATCTGGCCCTTTACTTACTTTTAACTGGCTCTTGAGGCACTTATCCTTCCACTATCACCAATGATGGGACACCTTTCCTCCCCCACTGATGCCCACATTTGAGGCTTTTTTTTTCTTCTGTGGACACCAATGATTGGGCACTAGACCTTCCATTGATGAGGCATAATGGCTCCCCGCTAATACCAATGATGAGGCACTATTCCTCCTCCTACTGACCACAGGTGCTATGCAATTTTTACTCCCACTGACCATCAAGCCTGAGACATGGTCTACCCCCGCTAATGCTGGGGCATTTTCTACTCTCACCGACTAAAGTCCAGCCCCCTAAAGTCTGAAGGACAGTAAATTATCACTTTGTTTAGAAAGTTTGGAGACCCCTGCACTAGAGCTTTACTCTCAATGTAAAGTGGAAGCTGGGTAGGTACCCTGCATCCATCACACCTCAAGGTATTGTTTTAGTTTTGCTAGATTGCACTTAACAGAGTCAACACATTTGTAGATGGTATTTATGAGTGGCTAATAACAAGAAAGGTAAACCTTTGTCTTTTTCTTTATCCATGTTAAACCTGCACCTGTGATGTTGGCTTGGATACAGATCAGCTTCACAGGAATTGTTAAATAGGGGTTTAAGTTACTGAGCTATTAATAACAAGCAATCTTCCTACACTTGCTACTTAAAGCAAATCATTTTTCAAACACATAATCATAATCAGTGGGAGCTCGGATGCTCTACTGCACTGAGTACAGCCCAGGGAATCCAGTGATTGAGACAAGTGTTCTATTAAAGGTCTCTTACTGTCCTCTGACAGGTTCGTTCTCTGACTTTCACGCAATTAGAAAAATAATGGAACTGCAGTACACAAAGGTGCTTAATAAAACACAAAGAGGCATGATGTACCAAGCAACAAGTTGGATGTTACCGTTTGGAAGTTTACAGAGGTCAATACCATAGTCCCACATTGGCTGTTCATAGGTACTGCACCTTGTGCTCTGCAATATTAAATAAAAGCCAAAGAAAGCCAAGTGTTGAATTATTTATAACTATAAATCAGGCATCCCTTTTGGTATAACCATATTCTCACACTAGCTAAAGTGATCGTTAGGCTTCCTTTTAAAAAAAATGTAAATAACAATGTTATACCTGCCTGTTCTGTGCAATACTATAGTAGAGAGCGGCCCGAAACTCCTCTTCTGGGGTCTTGGCTCCTGTTCTCTGAATGCCACCATAGCAAGCCACTTGCTATGGGGGCACTCATGCGGGCTTGACCCCGAGCTGAGCTGTGTGCATTCATAAACGTTTTTACCTTAATGCAGAGAATGCATTATAGCGGAAGTAAACCCATCCATAAAACAGTTTCATTTCCTCGACGTGCCAGAAATGTAACACTCCCATTGGTTGTGCTCTCAACCAAACTGTCAAACCATCCAATGGCTGGTGTCATAACTGATCACATGTGCAGCATCATGGCAGTTGTAGATTAAACAGAGGCAAAGATGGCAGCTTCCTTGGCTAAAAATCTCATTCTGGGATAATGTCATATGACTGCGCCCCAGAACTGCCGCTCTCATACACTTGGGGGGCCGCGCAGCGTGGCGATCATGGCCACGCAGTGTTCCTAGGACATGGCGCGACCCTGATCTCAGTAAAGAGCCAATGATGTGGCTCTTTACCCATGTGTTCGGCTATGTCCAATCATAGCCAGTCACATATAAACAAGGAAGTGCCGTTTATCGGCTCTCCTCGACTCACACTGACAGAGTATGTGGTGAGGAGAGACGATCAGCAGCATCTCCTCGCAGGGGAGACCTGTACAGGTAATCAGGGCACGGATCATCAGTGCCCCGATTACAGTACAGCTCCAGCAGTGCCCATCAGTGACACCAATCAGTGCCCTTTAATGTTGCCAGTCAGTACTGCCTTTCAGTGCCCATCACTGCTGCCTATCCGTGATGCCTATCATTGCCCACCAGTGCCAGCTATCAGTGCCCATGAGTGCTGCCCATCAGTGCCGCCTATCAGTGCCCATAAGTGCGCACATTCGTGCCTCCTCATCGGAGCCACCTAATCAGTGCCCACTGATCAGTACAGTTTATTAGTGCCGCCTCATCAGCGCACATCAGTGAAGGAGAAAAACTACTTATTTACAAAATTTACTGACAGAAACTAAGAAAAGCGTTTAATTTTTTTCAAGATTTTTTTTGCAAAAAAAAAACCCAGCAGTGATTAAAAAAAAAACACCAAAAGAAAGCTCCTATTTGTGTGGAAAAAAATGATAAAAATGTAATTTGGGTCCAGCATGGCCACGCAATTGTCATTAAAAGTGTGACAGCGCTGAAAGCTGAAAATTGGCCTGGGCAGGAAGGGGGTAAAAGCATGAACACAGATAAAAGAGGCACACAGCAATACTCAACTACATAACAAAACCCTTTAGTAAAAGGTTTCTGGTGACCTAGCATTCTGTGAACAACTAATCCTGGACAGGCACTTTTCCTGACTAATGACACCTAAGCCTACCTATTAGAATCTACAAGCTAATTGTGCACATTCCTAAATTAAAAAAAAAATACTTTTTCCTATTCTTCATCGTCACTGCAGTCCAAGCTTGATCTTCCTAGGACAAGATATCTGACAATACTCATGGAGGTTCAAACCATACCCATAGCTCCAGAATTAACATTCTAAACCCTGTAACACTGTCTGCAGCTAACAAATTTACCTGAATAACTCCTGAACTAACCCTAATGACCCTCATAGCCCGTCCACCATGTACAATATGTATGCCCTCCTACTGAAGTTAATTTAGTCACATCCTTGCTCAAGTTACAGCAATGTATTTGGGCATCATTATCCACTGTTTACGGCACAGGGCTCTGAAGCAATGGCCCAGTTGGCCGTTCCTTCAGAGCGCATGCGGTCAGTGATGTCATTAGCTGATTGTACAGTATGGCACACGTTCAGAAGATATTTACACTACCCATAGGTAAGCTTGATTATAGACTTACCTATAGATAAAAGTCAGCGATGGGAGTTTACTCCCACTTTAAAGTGGTTGTAAACTCAATTAAAAAAAAAAAAAAACCTGCAAGACAAAGGCATAATGAGCTAGTATGCATAGCATATTAGCTCATTATGTATTACTTACCTTAGATCGAAGCCCCCCGCAGCAGCCTTCGTTCACCTCGTTTCTCATTTCTCCCCGGAGTTACTTCCGGGTATCCGGCGCCGAGATTGGTCGGAGCTGTGATGACGTCACTCCCGCGCATGCGCACGGGTTCCGCCGGTAACGGCACAGACTAACTGAAACAACGGCACGTACGTGCCGTTGCTTCGGTGCAAATGTGCCGATGATGTCGACACATGAAAATACAGGGGATATCTCCTAAACCGTGCAGGTTTAGGAGTTATCCAGGGTAGCTACAGGTAAGCCCTAAAATAGGCTTACCTGTAGCAAAAAGTGGTCTGCAAGGGTTTACAACCACTTTGATTATTTTTTTTTTATGTAAACAGTACAAGTATCTGAATGCGATCTGGTATCAGGCTATTGCAGTCCCTGTACAGCAGAGCTTAAATTTGTGAGACAGGGAATCTGCACGTCAGTCATGTTGCAGTTTAAGAAGTAGGTCAACAGGAGGAGAGTGCAGAGTGACAAAGAGGTGAGCTCATCACTGTGCTACTTCTCATTTCACAGTCCAGTCTCAGGATGGAGTTGAAAGGAGACCTGTAAGCATTGCAAAAGTGTAACAGAGGAAAAAAAAAAAGTTTCTTCCCCTAGACGGGACTGTGTTGTGTCGCAGAGCAGTGCAAATCTAAAGAACAGATTTACCGTAATACTTTTCGTGGATAAAAAAGCTCCCATGTATGTATTTTGTGTATTTAGCAGTTTGCCTGGAGTTTAATTTTATAAAGCATTTACCACTTCAAATAAATATCTGCTCAACAAAAGAATACATTTTTATGAATGCAAAAAACAATATTAAAAAGAACACCGCCTGTCTTCTGCCTTTTTTTTACCACTCAAATCAAAATCACACGTGGCTTCCAGGCTGACCGCTAATCTGATGGGAGGTGTACAAGAGGCACTGGAGCTTATTATTGTTCTGTGATTAGACAGTCCGAGAAACCTTGTTTTTCTCAGATTACAAAATCGGACAGAATTGCAGTGTAATTTAAGAGCCTCAGCGATAATAAAATCTTCAGTCATGCAATTCTGAAAACGCCACGTGCAATGACGGCTCGGCTAATTTCAGAAGCTTTAAGAATGCCTTGATTGATAACGAATTTTAAATGAGGTTACAAAAGGCATTACTATAATGTCACACCAATTAAGTTAGATGAAAAGATAATGAAGGCTTTTATTTCAGTCGATCAATCCCATCGAGATTGCACACAACAGTTCTCCATTGGTTTGATAACAGAATATTTGAGAACAAAATAATGGACATTCACCCCTCGACCTACAGAATAATAATAGTACAATTAATACTAGACTGTCATCGTCATTATTATTTTGTAAAATAGAGTTTATGCAGGTGATTCCAGAAATACGAATAGCTTGGACTGATCCAAAAAAAAAAAAAAAAAATTAGGGGTGATTTCGGCTTTCACATGCTTGTCTTCAGACTAATAAAAGTGCCAAAATGGCCAGTTCCTTAATGCAGATCTTACGGAAATTAATTGTTAAAGTAGTTGTGAACATATATAATTTTCTAATGCAGTCATAATTATTTAGGTATCATAAATCCTTTTATTTAGTTTCAGAAATTATCTTTGCTACCATTTTTTTTTACAAGGATAAAAAGTTTTGCCATGTGACCATACATCTCTTCTCCCTGACAGTGGAGGGCGGAGTTACAGGACACAGTACAGACACAAGTGTGCCCGATTTCCATAGTCTGTCCAGCCAGGGGCAAGATACAGGCTGTGCTTGAGCAGGGGGTGTGTCCAAGAAGGAGGCAGTAATTGGGAAGGGGTGTGTTCCACAGGCAGGCTGTGATTGGGGGGGGGTGTGGTGGCTGAACAAACTACCCAATGCTGCGTGTCTGCCCAGTGTCCTGTACCTCTGAATGGCCAAAAGATGGAAAACCGACCATGCAAGCACAGATCAGCTTCAGTGTTTTGTGTGGTCAGTTTAGAACAAAAAAAGAAAGGTGACTGGCAGGATTAACCTGAGAATTCAGATGGAAGAAGACCATGAAAATGATAGAGACTGATTCACAAAATACACTTATGGGAACACACACACAATATAAAATTATTTAGGGTAAGTAACATACACTTTAAAAGTGTTATTAAACCCGGAAGCCTGCATTCACCATTTCTGGTCTCCCACAGAACATGGAAATGCAATTATTTTAGTAAATATAAGCTGCTAAATACCTTTTCTCATCACGCAGTATATAGCAGTCTTGTGACTTCTACATCTGGTTAAAGCTTGTAGGAGGAGTTTTCATTCTACGTTGACTGTCCTATAAGGCTACAGGACCCCTGATCCTATGTCTGGACAGTGCCGATTGGCCCTATGCTGATCATATGTACCCTCCCAAGAAAAAAAAAAAAAACTGAGCATGTGCAGAGTGACTCCAAAGGTTCTGTATTATCAGGAGATGGACTGGAGACTGTCGAAGAAGGGGAGGATCAGAGAAGACAAACAGCCTTTTTACACAATACGGAGGATTACCCTCTTAGACAGTAAGTATAACAAGCATGCTTTACTGCATATACAGACTGACTTTACTGTTGTGGGTTTAGGAACAGGTTTAAGGTAATGAACGTCATACCAATAAAATTATTTCGGAAAGCCCCCCACTACAGTTTTTTTTACATGAGATGTATTAATGCTATAAAAGGCACTTATTTTACAAGAAATATGATTTCTTGATCACGTGGGAAGGACAATCTCATTCTGTGTTTTGGCTACTTAATGCCAGGGGCAGAACAAAGTAGCCATGCCTCTCTGCTTGAACTCCCAACAAACCAACATTCAGAAAAAATAAATAACATAAGGAGATTTCAGTACACCGAGTGATAGCACTAAAACCTAAAATAAACAGACTAAGTACAAAACCTCCTATGAATATGAAGTAGCGAAATTTCTTTTTCAATGATTTCCTCCATTTAAGTATAAATTCCTCCTTTGTTAAATTGTATTGTAACTGTACTATTTGCCCTCATGTTGTAAAGCACTGCGCAAACTGTTGGCGCTATAAAAAAAAACCTATATAATATTATTTCTAATAATAATCAGAGTAAATAACGGAGAGTGTAGCTTCATTTTTAGCAGCCCCCTTCCCTTAAGACAAGCAGGCCTAATTGTACTAGATTGTCCCCAGGGCTTAATATACACAAACTCCACTAAAAGTAAATACACTGTACATTCTGAATGTATGTATATGGCTTGGGTTTACTAGTGGACCCAAGGTAGACGACATTAGATGTACAGTAGATTGATGGGAGAAAGAAAAGATGGCAGACACGCCTGAGGAGTAAGAAATGGCAGCAGGCGTGATCTGTGAATGTAGCAATGGTCAGAACAGGTAGCAGACAGTAGAGGTATGTATAACTCAAATGTAAAAAACCTGCTATAGCTCGACCGTCTCCAAAACTAATAAATGAATGTATACAGCTCACTGTTCATATCAATTAGAAAAATGTATTATATTGCTTGTATCAAAAAAAAAGGTGAAATAAAGCTACATATAAAAGACACATACACAAGACATGTACAATGTTAAAATACATGATCGATGGATCGGTCTCCGAAAGAGCCTCTGAAGCAGACGGCAAAGCCCTGTGAAACCGGTCAGGCGAATCTCTTGACCGCCTCTTATGTTGTAACCCTAACAAGCTACACACCTTGTGGATTGAAGGCATGGCGAAACTTGCAATGTAAAGCATCTTGACAATGACGCAACACTGTAGGATAAGTACTTTTGCATTTTATCACATTGGAACGGTGAAGTTGCACTAGCATGCATATCCTGGATTACAAAATTAGAGGGACCCCAAAAGCTCATTGTTGACAGCACTGTCTCTTTTCACTATAGACTTTGGGTCTACCATACAGTACGAGGGAGGGAGTCTAGGCTACAGAGTGTTCTTCACAATCGAACATGTGGATTCATGTACCTGTGATATTTGACCCTGCTCCTGACAGCTAAACCTCCTCTGGACCACTGTTATCAATCTCAAACACTGAGCCAAGTATTGTTTCTTTGGGGTGCCGCTTCCCCCCTTTTCTGGACAATTTTGCACATGCACTTTGAATTTGGGACTTAATCCTTGTCTATTACACCTACCAGGATCTTTCATATCCAGTCCTTTTTGCAGTAAACCTTGCCACGCCACTATATCTATAGGAGCCCTGTGGAACTATAGGACATCCATGCACACTTAATGGTCTGATCTATACAACTACCGAGGTGGTCGTGTATTTTAACATTGTACATGTCTTGTGTATGTGTCTTTTAAATGTATCTTTATTTTTGATACAATACATTTTTCTAATTGATATGAACAGTGAGCTGTATAAATTAATTTATTATTTTGGAGATGGTTGATCTATATCAGGTTTTGTACATTTGAGTTATACATACATGTTCTTTGCCGGAAGCTCCAGCCCCATTCCCTTTTTCTCAATTTCCCCTTTCAACTTTTTTGTAAGGATATTAATATTCACATTGGGTGCAACCTTGAAGGATCTTCATTTTTAGTGTTACAGACAGTAGAGGTATCCACTAATGTGGCAAAGGTCAGGGCAGGTACCAGGCAGCAGAGGAATCCAAGAATGAAGCAAAGGTCAGGGCAGGAGCAGAGGTATCTGGTAACGTAGCAAAAGGTCAGAAATGCTATCATAAGCACAGAAGCGCAGGCTAATGCACTTTAAATAAAGCACCTCCTGTGCCATCTACAGAGCTGGGGGTGTGGGCAGATTTGTTTCCCCTCAGCTAACAAGGAAGTCAGGGAAGGTAAGCTATCAACTGACTTGTTTTTTTTTTGTTTTTTTTTAACATGCACTTTCATTTTCTGAAGAAAAAAAAAAAGACATTTGAAAGGCCATGGACAGCAACTTCACAGCAGTGCATGGAGGAGCCTGGCTCAATCTTCATGTCTATAGGTCACAGTATAGAGGAACCCCAATGAAGAGTAGATGTGGCATAGTTTTAAATGAACCTGGGCCAGATCGACAAAGTTTCGGGAACAAATGAAGGTGCATACACGGTCACATGAACAAGTGACGTCACTGCCTTCTTGGCATCCAACATCAGCTAACACTAGGGATTTTAATGGCAGTTGTGACTGAGGAAAAGCTGGCAAGGTCAATATCATGGAGAGGGTGAGGGGGGCTTTACAACATATCCTGATACAAAGATGTTAATCTTCAGATGAAGGGATATCAGGGAAACCAGGCTGTGTCTGCCCCCACCAACTGCTATAGCAAGCTAAATAGTATACACACACACACACCTCAATTATTACGTGATGTTACCAGACCACTTGTAAATGGCGCATATCACTATCTTTCAAGAAAGCAACGAGCTATACAGAATGCAGTTAGGCAAACCAACCAAATGTTTAATTTTGTTCTATTTACTCTATGCCGATGAATTGTGAAATCTGATTGCTCTGGAATCCCACAATCTGCACATCATTGCTCTTTGCACCTCCTTAATAAATGTGTGTCTATAGCAAATCCTCCAGTGGCATTGTGGATCACAATGGTAGCAATAGCTTAGTAACTCCCAAGAGGAAACAATCTTAATATCCATTTTCCCAGTTCCATGTAGTCTATTTGGTGTTCTACAGCACACAATATATTGTAAACAGATGTGCTTCACACAATTTGCAGCATTTACACATTTCTGCTCATCTTTTATTTACATATTCTGCCCTTTTCACAGGCAGGAGATGTGCTGAAAATAGACATCAATGCTACCATAACCTCCAGACATTTAGGAGTTCTATGTCATAAGCACATTCATCAACCCACTAAATTAAACATCTTGCATTTTTTCTAGTCGACCTACTGGCTTCAAGTAGCTGTGCTGCTTCCATCACAGATATTCGCATATGCAGCTGAAATAAAAACACCACCTACACTACCAGGGCTATCAGTAAGAAAAGCAAGATCAGAATTAAAAAAAAAAAAAAAAAAGGTACAACACGAAGTGAAGCAAACAATCGTCGATTTTTGAAGTTATAACCTACAAAAGGAATACAATGTTTTAAACAACAGCCACACATAACTTTCCCTAAGTTTGAAAAGTAAAAGACCCCTTTGCCCAACATTTAGATTAATCCCAAAAAACTCTTCATAATCGCCTCTTATACAGGTGCTATGCCTAGACTTTTGTACTGTCAAAGCTGGCAAAGTAGCAAATGTACTTGGCATGTGTCAATGTGGCTCCATTCTACAAACAGGCTAATGGGCCTTGTGTATAAACCAAAATGTATGAGGATTCTCACTCTACCCAATACTGCCCTGGTATATGACAGTAAAAACCTGGTTCGTACTTTTAACATCAAGTATTGTTCTTTCGTCAAACACAATTAGGAAAACAGCACTGGGAGTGCAAATTTCTGGTGTCAGGTGATTATGGAATGCGACGAGAAAAGCTGCCAAAAAAGTCAACTGCTGCCAGATTCTGCGTCCATTATACCATTGTACCAAGCAAATGCTTTGTTAAGAACTCATCAGTTCTTAGTCATACGCCACCATCCGTCCTCGCATCTCCAAAGCGCTTATAAAAGGCATGTGCAAAAATTGCCCCCAGACATAGAAGCCAACATGGCTACGCCTACAGGTGACAGGTCCACTCAACTTTATGCACATTAGAACTATAAAAATAAGTAATGCCATTAACTAAATCAATAGTCCCAGCAGGACACATCAATGTCTCATCTACCAGAAATCAAAGCATGAATTATTGAACCGCTGCACTGTTGAGTGCAGACATGAGTGCCAGCCAATATTAAGAGTTTAAATATAGGGCACTTCACAAAACGCATGCTCTAGGGCTGCCAGTGGAATCCATCAAACGAAGGCTGTATTTTATTTTTATTTTTTCATATGCGCTTTTTAGTCTACATACACCAGAATAATCACTCAATACCCAGGCATTTAATTTCACGTAAGAAAGAAAACTAATTGGTCCCGTCAGAAAAGCGGTTTATAAAAGAACCCATTTCATACCTACAGAATAGAGGTTTTAATTGATCTCGAGTATGAAGGTCTACACCTGAAATATGCTTTGTTTATTAGCTGCCGCCTCTAAAGAACAAACAATCTTAATTAAAGCCCAAAGGATTTCATTAGTAAAATTCATCTTTTTGGAGGATGCACACACTTTAGATTAAGACTTCATAATACTCGGTTAATTTGATTGACTCAAAACAAGTTTGGATTTGATTAACCTAGATACGGAATGTTACTCTACAAATGCATGAAGGCAAGCCTGGAAGAAGAATACTTAAGAACGCAAGGTTTATGTACTCTTATGCCCCGTACACACGGTCGGATTTTCCGACGGAAAATGTGTGATAGGACCTTGTTGTCGGAAATTCCGACCATGCGTAGGCTCCATCACACATTTTCCATCGGATTTTCCGACACACAAAGTTTGAGAGCAGGATATAAAATTTTCCGACAACAAAATCCGTTGTCGGAAATTCCGATCGTGTGTACACAAATCCGATGGACAAAGTGCCACGCATGCTCAGAATAAATAAAGAGATGAAAGCTATTGGCCACTGCCCCGTTTATAGTCCCGACGTACGTGTTTTACATCACCGCATTTAGAACGATCGGATTTTCCGACAACTTTGAGCCAACATCCGTCGGAAAAAATCCTAGGATGTTGTTGTCGGAATGTCCGAACAAAGTCCGACCGTGTGTACGGGGCATTATTATAATCAAAGTGAGTCTTTATGAAAGCTAAACAAATGTTTTGACAGAAAAACATTGTTGTGTACATGTAAGGTAACACTAGAATTGTTGATGGTGGGTAGGTCAAGCCATGGAGAGTCCTCACAATGAGTCGTCTGAAGTGTGTGAAAATTGGGAAGGTAGGAGAGGCACGCCATGAGTGTATAAAAAACTCTACAAACTCCAACCAGTTGGAAAACATTGACCACCTTATTGTTGTATGACATAAAATATAGACAACGCATTTCAGCAGATTGGCATCTACAGGTAGATCTGTTGGCCATTTTAACTGTGGTTTGCATTCTAAATATGAGAACAGTGTTCCAGAGTGTCCATTGTGCCTGCAGCAGCATTGCTACGGAACACATACCTGTTGGCTATGGGGACTGCAGTCTGCATCCAGAGCCCCGAAGGGAAGCCCAATTACAATTAAATTAGTTGGCTATGTTTTAGGTCATACAGTAACCATGTGGGGTTTACAAAAAAACATGCTATAACGTCAATTTTACTAGGGTGTCCTCGATACCCCCAGCAACTGGCTGTGCAAACTTTCTAAATATCAGGTCGCAGTCCCCACATCTTAGACTCCTTTAAGACAATGTTTATGTTTGTTGGCAGGTAATAAGTATTGCATTGTGGGAGCAGGGGTGAAGCTATGCCACAAGTTTCAGAATATATGATCCTGTACTGACATCTGCATTGGAAATTCAAGAGGATCCAGGGTACCGTTTGGACATACAGAAAAACAAAGATATGCCCAGGCATTTTATTCTGAATTTTTGTTGGCAAAAAGCATTGATTTAGGGTCAAGCCTCAATAATGTTAAAAATGCAATAAAAATAAATTAGACCTGCAGCCAAACTTAACCGGGTCCTCATGTCTCAACACAACTTTTGACTGACTCTGTAATAATAAGGCTTTGCTTTAAAAAAAATTTACTGAAACTTCACCCTTTTCCATATAGCAGAGCTTCAAAAAGAACATAAAAGAAAGGAAAAAGGGATAAAAAGAAATGCCTTGCTACTTTGTAAAGCGTATCAAACTCAGATGAAACCAACTGCCAAACTGAGCATCTTATTTCAGTAAGGAGCTGTATTAGTACTACTGGGGGCTGCACTCGCCCAGCTGGCAAAATGCCAAAGCAATATTTTAAAATGTTTAACATTTTGTGTATTACAAGAGTGTTCTTTTCAAAATGTAAAGCCTGATTTCACCTAATTTGTAATATAATGAAAAAAGCATAATGGGTAATAGCTAAATAACAGATTCAATCGCCTAAAATTCTAAAACTGGCAAAGTTGCAAGGAAGATGGAAGAGGGTATACAACCCAAAAACACAGTTTGGCTTGCCTTCTGTACAGAATGTAATATCACACAGAGGTTATTTAAAGGGCACTAGTCATCAAGAATGGCCCCAAACCTCATGGGCTCAGGGGTGTGTATGTATATATATATATATATATATATATATATATATATATATATATATATATATATATATATATACACACGTGGGTATATATCCCGCTAAAGTAAGTACACCCCTCACATTTTTGTAAACATTTTATTAAATCTTTTCATGTAACAACACTGAAGAAATGACACTTTGCTACAATGTAAAGTAGTGAGTGTACAGCTTGTATAACAGTGTAAATTTGCTGTCCCCTCAAAATAACTCAACACACAGCCAATAATGTCTAAACCACTGGACACAAAAGTGAGTACACCCCTAAGTGAAAATGTCCAAATTGGGCTCAGAGTCCTTATTTTGTATGGCCACCATTCTTATCCAGCACTGCTTCAGTATGTCACAGTACATGTTGGCATTCATGGTTCCCTCAATGAACTGTAGCTTCCCAGTGTCGGCAGCACTCATGCAGCCCCAGTCCATGACACTTCCACCACCATGCTTGACTGTAGGCAGAACACACTTATCTTTGTACTCCTCACCTGGTTGTCACCACACACGCTTGACACCAACTGAACCAAATAAGTTTATCTTCATCATCAGACCACAGGAAATGTTTCCAGTAATCCATGTCCTTAGTCAGCTTGTCTTCAGCAAACTGTTGTGGGCTTTCTTGTGCATCATCTTTAGAAGAGGCTTCCTTCTGGGATGACAGCCATGCAGACCAATTTGCTGCAGTGTGTGGCGTATGGTCTGAACACTGACAGGCTGACCCCCCCACCCCTTCAACCTCTGTAGCAATGCTGGCAGCACTCATACATCTTTTTCCCCAAGACAACCTCTGGATATGATGCTGAGTACGTGCACTCAACTTTTGGTTGACCATTGCGAGGCCTGTTCTGAGTGGAACCTGTCTTGTTGAACCACTGTATGGTCTTGGCCACCATGCTGCAGCTCAGTTTCAGGGTCTTGGCAATCTTCTTATAGCCTAGGCCATCTTTATGTAGAGCAACAATTCATTTTTTTTTTCAGATCCTCAGAGTTCTTTGCCATGAGGTGCCATGTTGAACTTCCAGTGACCAGTATGAGAAAGTGAGAGTGATAGCACCAAATTTAACACACCTGCTCCCCATTCACACCTGAGACCTTGTAAAACTAATGAGTCACATGACACCGGGGACATTTGGACATTTTCACTTAGGGGTGTACTCACTTTTGTTGATAGCGGTTTAGACATGGCTGTGTGTTGGGTTATTTTGAGGGGACAGCCAATTTACACTGTTATACAAGCTGAACACTTACTACTTTACATTGTGGCATACATATACACTCACAAACACACACAGAATATAAAAAAAAATAAAAATTACAAGCATTTATGTAACGGTCACAATTTACACATTGCTTCATATAATGTACATTAAAAACAGTACCATCAATAAGCTTGCAATCTAAGGTGCCTATTTCACATGCAAACGTACTAGGCCAGGAAATCCACACTAGCACAGGAAGAACATGCAAACTCCACACTGATAGTGTCCTGACATGGATATGAACTTGCAACCCCAGTGCTACAACATAGAAGTGCTACCCCATTGATCCACTGTGGATAATAAAGGCAAATCCTGATACATTGGAAGTGAATTGAGAAATACAAAAATCAATAACATCAATAACCTTTTTAAAGCAGAAAACCTATATTCACAGAAAAGCCCATTGATTAGAATTCTTGCAACAATGCTTAACAAATATAATAAATAGCAGAAACATGGGAATTGGCGCTGTATGTAGGAAATTGTATTAGAGGAGTCCAGGGGCTGCAAATCCCCCTGCATATCCATAATGACCTGAGCGTGGGCATAGTCTCTGTGCAAAACAAAACTACTTTCCTTGTACAATTTAAAAATCTAACAGGGAAAACCACTAGCAACAGTTGCAAGAAGCTGGGCATCAAATCTCACCAGTGCAGTCACAAAAAGGCCTGCTGACATCTGTGAAAAATTTAGGAGTGGGTGCACCCTTTCAGTGTTACACTTTTGTACTTTTCCTCAATGACACTTCAGCATAAATCTGCATGAAAAACGTGTGTTTGTGTACAGTTTTACAGAGCCTTTTACTGTGAATAAGAACGAAATGTTTGCATTTTGTCATCATCAATCAGGAAAGCTAAAGTAGCGTGTAGACGCCATCCCCAAAGGATGGAAGTAGGTTAACATGCAGGAGACGCAATTGATGATTTGAGAGAAACTAAAAGGGAAAATTGATTTTTTTTCCCCTCCGTTCTTGGAAAACATCTTAAGATTTTGTTACAATTGTACATTGTGCATTAGGAAAAAAAATGTGTATTCAGTATTCCCTGTGAGAAAGCAACACTGAAATGAAAGCAGAAAAGATTAAAGCAAATTAATTGTATGCGAGCGTTCAGTAGTTCGCTTAAAAATAAACCTTACATTTATTGTACAATATATTCTCTCCTATAGCTTACTGTATGTGCGTTTTCTCTGTCTGGAGACCTGTACATATTCTGTATTCATTACCATTATTAGTAAGAAACAAATAGAGCTGACTACCTATATACAGTGCATCCAGAAAGTATTCAGAGGGCTTCACTTTTCCCACATTTTGTTATGTTACAGCCTTATTCCAAAATGGATTAAATTCATTATTTTTCTCAAAATTCTACAAACAATCCCCCATAATGACAACATGAAAGAAGTTAAATTTGCAAAGATTTCAAACTATTAAAAATAATAAGCAAACAAAAATAAAAAATACCATTCAAGTATTCACAGCCCTTACTCAATACTTTGTTGAAGCATCTTTGGCACCAATTACAGCCTTAAGTCTTTTTGAGTATGATGCTACAAGCTTGGCACGCCTATTTTTGGGCAGTTTCTCCCATTCTTCTATGCAGGAACTCTCAAGCTCCATCAGGTTGGGTGGGGAGCGTCGGTGCACAGCCATTTTCATATCTCTCTAGAAATGTTCAATTGGGTTTAAGTCTGGGCTCTGGCTGGGCCACTGAAGAACATTCACAGAATTGTCCCATAGCCACTCCTTTGTCATCTTGTTCTTAGGGTCATTGTCCTGTTGGAAGATAAACCTTTTCCCCAGTCTGAGGTCCAGAGCTCTCTGGAGCAGGTTTTCATCAAGGATGTCTCTGTGCATGGCTGCATTAATCTTTTCCTTGATTCTGACTAGTCTCCTGGTTCCTACTATTGAAAAACATCCACACCACCATGCTCACTGTAGGGATGGTATTAGTGGTGCCTGGACATGACGCTTATCATTCAGGCCAAAGAGTTCAAGGTTTGTTTCACCATACCAGAGAATTTTGTTTCTCATAGTCAGAGTCCTCCAGGTGCCTTTTGGCAAACTCCAGGTGGGCTGTTGTTCCTTTACAGAGGAGTGGCTTCTGTCTGGCCACTCTACCATACAGGCCTGGTTGGTGGAATGCTACAGAGATGGTTGTTCTTCTGGATGGGTCTCCTCTCTCCACAGAGAATTGCGGGCGCTCTGTCAGAGTGACTATCTTGTTCTTGGTCCCCCCCCCTTACTATGGCCCTTCTCCCCCTGATCGCTCAATTTGGCTGAGCGGTCCACTCTAGGAAGAGTCCTGGTGGTTTTAAACTTCTTTCATTTACGGATGATGGAGGCCACTGTGCTCATTGGGACCTTCAATGCTGCAGAGATTTTTCTGTCGGCTTCCAGGTTTTATTGTCAAAGCTTTATTGAACAAGCTGAAGTTGGAAGTTGATACCATGCATACCTGCACCAGATTCTGAGCACTCCACTTTTGGTAAATGTCCCCCTTTGTGTCACCATTGGCGAGCATGGGCTACACCAAGGTGCTGAGTTTAAAGGCAAACTATAATGAGTTTGGGTTATTAATTTATTTTTTTTTGTTCGGGTCGGTTTTCAGTTCCATGTTCCTGTGTGTTCCAACTTCCCCCGCAGTGAGATTTTGCATACTGTTGCAAAATGCACCAGACGCACAAAAGTAGTACATGCACTACATTTAAAAAACGTGCCACACCAAATCGCATATTGCTATAGGGTTTACTTGCCTCTCTCCAAAGTGTAAATTCTCTCTGCTGTCTAGTTCCCTTGTTATCAGCATGAACCACTTCTGACTTCCAAGTTTTCCTGACATCAAGAGAAAAAAGGTGACAGGGGAGAGATCTCAAGCATGCAGCTTGTGATTGACAGCCTCAGCTCTGTTTCTTTGTGTGTCCCCCTCCAATCAGCTCTACTGTGTGCAACTGCAGCTCCCCACCCCCTGCTTTGCAAGTCTGTGAAAAATCCCTTTCATCTCTGGGTTTTACAAGGAGGTACAGGACAAATGGCTGCAAATAAGTTAGTTAGCAGGATTTGTTTAATCTCTGTGGATCACCTGAGGCTAGTAACTTCACTGGGTATATGTACAGGTTTACAACCATTGTAAATATATTTATTACAAATGCAAACAGTGCAAATACATGAACTTGACTTAGAATCAGCCTCTTGCAGTTGGTGTACAACAGAGTTTAAACTGGGAATGCAAAAAGCAATAAATTCCCCTTACACAGTGTTGTGCAGGGAGATATGGATTCTAATACTTGACAATCCCAGCTTGTTGTCTCTCATACGTGACCTAATGACAACTGACAAGCAACCAAATGAAGTTACAAATTATCAAGCAGGTGCATAATCTAAACTGGAGGAGGTCAGGGCAGGCTTCACTCGGACAGAAGGTTAAGGAGCTCCAGGCTCCTTCAGAAAAACAAAGTCAGCAGTTATAAATACTGTAGCTGCCGACTTTTAATATTAGGGCACCTACCTGTCCAGGAATCCAGTGGTGTCCTCACCAGAGCTGATTTTTCAAATGGCTATTGGGTGCTGTCGCCACCATTTTGACTGAGGGAAACCGGCAGTGAAGGCAGGCAAACAAAACAAGGACGTGCAAGTAAAATCATAAAGCAAACTAGAAATCAGAATTCGCAGGCTAAATGAAGAAATATGCAATGGCCAGTAGAAATTTTAGGCCTGGGATATGATTTACCGAATATAAAATTTTACTTGCCGCCTAATGACATCACAAGTACGCTAGAGCATGCCTAAACTGCACTGCAGTCTCCTTATTCAGCCAGCATATGACACATGCATTGACCTTAGAGCAGCATGTCAGGCCCAAATAAGACAATAGAGAACCAGCGGCAGCTTCCTGCAGGAAATCAGTGGAAGCCCCCATTTTCTTACATGTAGTTTTCAGCTCAAACATTGATAAGATTATTTACAAGAAAATGCATAAAAATATATTACACAATATATTACAAAAATTCCTGGAGTATCTTTCAACCTATTAAAGTGTTGTTTTACTTTCAAGTGGAAATCCCAGCGATCTGGCTGTTAGGCTTGGTTTACACAGCTGCAACCTGAAAGTCAGGTGCCAGGCGACTTGGAGACGTTAAAGCAACTTCAGGGAATGCCTGGGTAATCTTCCTGTAACGTTGGATCCAAATCACATCAATTAAGATCAGGACCCGATTTGGAGGTGACTTCCATTAAAGTCTATGGATATAAGTCGCCATGAAGTAGGATAGGAACCTTTTCTAAACTTTGAGCACTTTCAGTAAGGCTAATTAGGACAGCTCTCATTGACTAAAGTGGAATTTCACATATCATGCGACATGGGGTCTCAACTCTGATCCCAAATTGTGGCAGTGTGACCCGAGCCTCTGACTTGCTCCGACCCCCACCCCAGTATCAACCTAACCTATAATTCCACTAATGGAGGTCTGTTTCAATATAACCATTTTTTTTTCTTTTTATCATTGCAGCTCCCACTTAATAAGCCCCACTTTTAACAATGACACATCTGCAGTTTGCTCTCAGGCTCCATAATCAGCGCTGCTTGAAGAAAGTAGCTTTGTTATAGGTCTCATAAATCACCGGTGTCGTCAAGGCTCGGGAAATATGCTTTTCTTCAAAAAACTATTGTTGTTAATGATGTATGACAACAAACATTGCATCAATATTCATTATCATGACTCTGCAAGGCTGGAAACAAGCAACATATGACTATAGCAATTTGTTTTCTACACCGGTTATTTTGAATTTGCAAGCTTAATATGTGTGGAACATAGCTGCAGCGTTACATTTCCTAATGCTAAAGGAGCAGGGAGTCTAAGTGGCAATTCTGTTTATTTGAAGAGCGGAAGCATTCAAACACAACAGCACAAGTTTTAGACCATTATCAGAACTGAAAGGATTTGAAATAAAAGTTCTGATCCTGGGGGGGAGGATAGTTAGGGACATAAATAAGACTTCCTGCTACTGGAAACATTGACTCTATGATTGCCGACTATTCCTTCAGAAAACGTTACAAAACCAGGTTAGTATGCCGATTGCCTTCAAACCTTTTACTGACACTGACCTAAAAATAAAAATTTTTTTCGTCATACTTACCTGTAAAATCCTTTTCATTGAGTACATCATAGGACACAGAGTTAGGCTAATATTCATTTACCTGCTGGGTTACACTCCAACTCCAGGTGAATGGACACTGATAGACCAAAAGGTCTTTAGACAGGAAGTAAAAAAGAGAGAGAGGAGCGCCACTAAGTAAAATCATTTATTCACCAATATAAAAACAAAGTATCAACTTACATTTAGGAGCGGTATATAGAACAGACAGATGTGATTCCTGATAGAAGAGGGGGAAGGGAACAGTCATCGATTCCCCGGGGATGCCTCCAAACATGACGCAGTCTGGCGGGGAGGCCAGGACGGTACACAGCCTGTCTCTGCGGGAGGACGGAGCGGCAGCCCAGGAAGCCGCTGGCAATGTTGTCAATGAGGAGAAAAAACACAACACGTTTCTGAGCATGCGCAGGGTCTGTACGGCACATGCACGCTCCTTTATCAAGTGTTTAGACAGGAAGTGACCCACTATAAAACCCCTCCCATACAGGAAGTACTTCAGTTTTGTAGCAAGCACTGAATCCTCAAAAAGAGGGAAGGGACCTCTGTGCCCCATGATGTACTCAAATAAAAGAATATTAGAGGTAAGCATGATGAAAAAATCCTATTTTCTTTTTCATACATCATGGGACACAGAGTTAAGCTAATATTCATTACCTGCTGGGACATCCCAGAGCAATAGCCTTGAAGGGAGGGAGACACCCTTCCAAACAATAGCCATCAGACCTTATACAGCAGCCCACAGTACACTGCGGCCGAATCCTCGGCTGCTCGAACATCCACTTGAGAAGATTTTGTGAACGTGTGCACTGAAGACTAGGTAGCAGCCGTACTAATCTGAGTCATAGATACCTGATGGCAAAAAGCCCAGGAGGTTCCTAAACCCCTGGTAGAATGAGCTCTCACCCTAAAGGGAGGAGCTTTACGTTTCAGACCATAGGCCTGAATGACCAATTGACGGACAAAATTGGCAATGGAAGCTTTGGAAGCTGCCTGCCCTTTTTTGGGTCCTTTTGGTAAAACAAAAAAAGGAATCTGATCCTCGGATCTTCGCAGATCTAGACAAATAAACCTTGACTGTCCGGACAACGTCCAAGGAGTGCAGTAGTCTCTTTTCCGCTGAACGAGGCTGAGAGAAAAAGGAAGGCAAAATAATGTCCTGATTTAAATGAAAGGCCGACACCACTTTTGGCAAAAAGGATGGAACAGGTCGTAACATGACCCTGTCGTGGTGAAGGATCAAGTACGGTTCCCTGCATGAAAGGGCCGCCAACTCTGACACCCTTCTAGCCGAGGTGATGGCTATCAGGAAGGCTAGCTTGTGTGACAGCAAGTCTAATGGAATTTCCTTGATAGGTTCAAATGGTTATTTCTGTAACACAGACAACACCGGGTTCAAGTCCCAGAGACACATAGGTGACCTAATGGGGGGAAGCAAGCGAGTTGCCCCCTGCATAAAGGTTCGGACCAGTGAATGGGAGGCTAAAGGCCTTTGGAAGAATACTGATAGGGCCGAAACTTAACCTCTGATTGTACTCAAAGCCAATTTGATTTTCACAGCTGACTGTAGAAAAAAGAGAATTCTCCAATCACATATTTCCGAGGATGATATTTTTTGGCTTCACACCAAGCAATATAAGTCTTCCAAACCTTATGATAGATCTTCCTTTTGACAGCTTTTCTAGCCTTCACTAGGGTAGACACTACTGGTCCCGAGATGCCGCGGTCCTTTAACACCCTGGCTTCAATAGCTATGCCATCAAATTTAGAGACTGTAAATTGGGGTGGAGTATAGGACCTTGAGACAGTAGATCAGGGTGCCGTGGAAGCGCCCATGGCCCGTCTATTGTCAGTATCACAATCTCTGGGAAAAAGGGCCTTCTGGGCCAGGCCGGTGCCACCAGAATGACTGGAACTCCCTCTCTCTCCGAATCCTGCGCAACAAATGTGGAAGGAGAGAGAGGGATCGGAGGGAAAGCATAAACCAGGGAGTACTGGCTCCATGGAACTACCAGAGCATCTGCTCCGATTGCCAGAGGATCTCTTGTTCAGGACACAAACTACTGTAGCTTGTTGTTGAACCTGGATGCCAGTAGGTCTACCTCTGGCCATCCCCAACAGTGGCAAATTTCCTGGAACACCCCTAGGTGTAGGGACCATTCCCCTGGGCAGATTTGCTGGCGACTGAGATAACCTGCCTTCTAGTTCTCTGCTAGATATGGACTGCCGATAGAATTGGCACATGTCCCTCTGCCCAGGCTAGTATGTGGTTCCCCTCCTTCAGAGCTGAAAGACTCCTGGTACTGCCTTGGTGGTTTATATAGGCCACTGCAGTGGCATTGTCGGACTGAGCCCCGATAGGGCAGTCCTGAAGCTCCACCGTCCATGACTGTAGGGCCAGTCGTACTGCCCATAATTCCAGGACGTTGATGGGCAGGATCTCTTCTTTCCTTGACCATTTCCCTTGAGCTGAGAGCCCCTCTAGGGTCGCCCCCCAGCCTGAGAGACTGGCATCTGTAGTCAGTACTCTCCAAGTTACCGGGAGGAAGGAACTTCCCTTTCGCAGGTTCTGATCCTGCAACCACCAGTTTAGGCTTAAGCATGCCCGAGGAGATAACATTGAATAATCCAGGGCTTGTCCTTTCCTGTTCCAAGCCAACAAGATGTTTTGTTGTAATGGAACTGGGCATAGGCCACCGCCTAGAAGGAGGATACCATCCTCCCTAGAAGACTCATACAGAGCCGAAAGGAGGGTTGTCTGGTGCCCCTTATCTGACGCACCTGATCCTTCAGGGCTCAGATCCTTGCGGGTGGCAAGAATTGCTTGGACCGTATCTAGGCTCAGACCTAAATACTTTAGACCTTGAGCTAGTGTCAAGGCTGACTTTTCTGTATTTCTGATCCAGCCTGCTATGCTCTGTACTAGAGCCTGTAATGAGTGATCTCTGAGCAGGAGGTCGTCCAGATACCTGAGCACCAGGATCCCTTGGGCCCTTAAAAGACCCAGTACTGGTAGGACCTTTGTGAACACCTGGGGAGCTGAAGCAAGCCACAAGGGTAGAGCCACAAACAGAAAATGACGTTCCTCTACTGCAAATCGCAGGAACCTCTGATGAGGCTGAAAGATAGGTACGTGTAAACACGCATCCTTTATATCGATGGAGGCTAAAAAGTCTTCCATCTGGAGCGAGGCTACAACTGAGCGGACAGACTCCATCTGAAAGGACTGGATTAGTAGATACTGGTTCAGGGATCTTAGGTCCAAAAATGGGCCTTGTGACCCAGTTTGGCTTTTAAACCGTAAAACAGGTTCGCTCCTTCGGATACAGGAACCTGTACAATCACTCCTTGATGCACTAAATGATGTAGTGCCTGAAGCAATAAGTCTATTTTTGGAGGATCCAATGGAACGCTGGATCTTAAAAACCTCTGAGGGGGAAGCCCCCTTGCAACTCCAGCTTTTAACTGCGGGATATAATTGAGGTGACCCACTCATCCTGAATTATTGTTCTCCAAATGTCAGCAAAGTGCAGCAGCCCTCCCCCACCCGATGGAGTGGGGGCGTAACCTCAAAAGGCTTGCAGTCTTGCGGCTTGCCACTAGCCCTAGTGCCCTGTTGGCAGTGGAACTGCCTTGGTGCTGAGAAATTTGAGGAAGCAGTCCCTGAAGTTCTAAATGAGGAACGCCTGGTGCTTCACAGGGAGTAGAGAACTCTTCCCTCCGGAAATCTTTTGGATATATTTGTCCAAATGATCACCAAATAAACGTTCCCCATGAAAGGGGAAACCTGCCAATAACTTTTAACAAGGAAGCTCGGCTGACCAGTTCTTAAGCCACAAAAGTCTGAGCGCCAAACAAGAAACCTGCTGTATTGAATCCCTTTAAGGCGTCAACAGCAAAACACAGTGCTCGAGGAATATCTGTCTTATTTTCAGGCAGATCATCCTCCTGGTTAGGCCTATCAGGCATTTGACCTGATCCTCTACGGACTGGCAGATACCAATTGCTGCAACAGCTGGCCGAATAGCTGAACTGGCCAAAGAAAATGAAGCCTTTAATAATGACTCCAAATTCTTGTCAACAGGGTCTTTCAAGCCCTGTGCGTTATCTACCGGACAAGTTAAGTTCTTGTTTAAGGAAGAGACTGCTGCATCTACGGCTGGCATGCTCCCTTTTTTGACAAACTTTTTATTCATGGTATATAAAAAGGAAAAACCTCTTAAGAGGAACAAAATCCTGTCAGGATGTTCCCAATCAACATACACCGCCTGTTCCAGCATGGGGTGTAGGGGGAAAGCCTGTGCGGCCTGAAGAGGCCTCAGGGATCCCAAGAGGACCAGGGGGGCTCAGTCACCTCTGCAAGAGGTAACTTAAAGGCAATACAAATCATTTCGGTCAGAGTCAGGATGAAAAACCTCTGCGACTGAGAGGCAGACATCAACTGGATATCTTCTTGTCCAGATTGCTCAGAAGCAGACTCAGCCGCCAAGCCCTTCACGGAATCCTGAGCTTTTAGCTCTTCCCCATCCTCAACCCAATCCTGCTCCAAACTAGGTACTCAAGAGAGGGGGATCTGTCATGCTTCTTGTCACGCTGCGGGATGGAGGCAATCCTGTGCTCTAACCCGGCTAGGGCCGAGGACAGTTCATCCTTGGTGATCAAGGGTAAAGCAGCAGCGTTGACTGTAGGCACAATACCAGATAGGCGCAGTGGCTCAGATTGCCCGGAAGCCTCTGGACCTTCAGGGGATACAACACTGGGGATACAACACTAGGGATACGACTAGGTTCATCAGGAACTACTGACATAGGTGTGCCCTTCCCTGTAGTGTTAGTCCCACTCCTCTTTTTTGAAGACATTTAATCAGCCACAAAAAGAGTACTTGGGCGTAGTATTAAAACACCTCAGAAGGGAGACGCTTTAATAGGGCTCACCAAGCCCCTATGCAACAATCCTGCTAAGCACCTTTAGCCTGCCAAACACTGCTTGGTGACTCATGTGACCCAGGTAAGGAGAAATTAACTGCTGTAAGTGCCTGTTCAGTGTCCCACGGCTGCCTTCTGGAAGCACCGCATGCTTGGCATATACAGCTTGAATAAGCTGGCTGTGCACCGCAATGTTCTGTGCGTGGTCCCAGAGAACGGGCATGGCACCCGTGAATGCACATGCGCCATGGCCACCAAACAAACTGCTGAGCACAGCGGCACTCTTGTGAACGCATGTGTGCCATGGTGAACCAAGGCAAAATGGTGTACCGTCGTGCGCTATCATACAGGTAAAAAACAGCCAAACACAAGCAAAAAAGGTACACTTTACAAACACCCACAACTAGCTTAAAACTCCCCCGTATGGTCACCGCACACAGGTATCCAGCCTCTAGCTAGCTAGCTTGACTAATTGTTACAATCACTGGGATACCCCACAATATTAATAAAGGGGTTTCACTTACCCGTCCAGGTGCAGGGCAGCTTAGAAACAAATTCACCCTTCACGGCAGGTTCCTGTCACCTAAGGACCTTCAAGGACTGGGCACTTTTTTCATGTTTAGGGTCCACTCCCTTGGACCTGCACAGCACCCTGCAGGAATGCCTTAGCACTGTAGTGTTCAGGATTACACTTCACAGGGTCCAGCCCTCCGGAGGCCGCATTACAGGCAAAACCTCGCAGGATCTTGAGTCTTCTTTGCGAGGCTCGGGTATCATTTAACTAAGCGTATAAAGCCTGTGTCAAATGGATCCGATCAATCCCTTGATTCATTTAAGAACAGTTTGTGGGACTAGAGACCTGGAGCTCAGAGAGCTCAAACAACTGTGCCATTCACCTTGCAGAGACTGGTAAAAAAAGTACCGTATTTATCGGCATATAACACGCACTTTTTTCCCCTGAAAATCAGGGGAAAATCGTGGGTGCGTGTTATAGGCCGATCCCCGCCGATTTCTGTGTCATCGGAGCGATCGCGGCAATTGCCGCGGTCGCCGCCGACATACACAGCCGTGGGTACTTTCAAAAATGGCGCCGAGACTGCAGGGAGCCGAGATACACATACTCGAGTGTTCTCGGCTTTTTCCGGCGCCGCCGTCACGCCCAGTCCCGCCCCTGGACCTGTGTTATGTCCATCATAGGGCGGGACTGGGCGTGACTGTCAGCGGCGCCGAAAAAAGCCGAGAACACTCGGGTATGTGTATCTCTGCTCTTGTCGGATCCGAGATACACATACCCGAGTGTTCTCGGCTTTTTTCGGCGCCGCTGACAGTCACGCCCAGTCCCGCCCTATGATGGACATAACACAGGTCCAGGGGCGGGACTGGGCGTGACGGCGGCGCCGGAAAAAGCCGAGAACACTCGAGTATGTGTATCTCGGCTCCCTGCAGTCTCGGCGCCATTTTTTGAATCTACACTGAGTGCACAAAGCTGCACTGACATGGCTGGACTGGGGCAGACCTGCACGAACTAAGCTGCACTGGGGCAAGGCTGCATTGGGGCAAGGCTGCACTGGGGCAAAGCTGCACTGGGGCAAGGCTGCACTGGGGCAAAGCTGCACTGGGGCAAAGCTGCACTGGGGCAAAGCTGCACTGACAAGGCTGCACTGACAAGGCTGCACTGACAAGGCTGCACTGATGAGACTGCACTGGGGCAAGGCTGCACTGACACTGAAAAAGCTGCAGATAGACAGATAAGGCTGCATTGATGGGCATTGTAATGTAAGTTTTTTTTCCTTAAACTTCCCTCCTAAAAATGTTTTTTCCTTAAAATTCTCTCCTAAACTTGGGGTGCGTGTTATACGCCGGCGCGTGTTATACGCCGATAAATACGGTACTTCCTGTATGGGAGGGGTTATATAGGGGTTCAATTCCTGTCTAAAGACCTTTGGTCTACCAGCATCCATTCACTTGGAGATGAAGTATAACCCAGCAGGTAATGAATATTAGCCTAACTCTGTGTCCCATGATGTCTGAAAAAGAAAACATTTTATTTGCTGAATGCTTGCTCCCAGTTTAGGACACAGAATATACACTATAACCATGTAATTAGTATTTAGAAAAGGTGGCCTCCAATGGCAGGTTACGTCTCTTCTGAAAGATCACTCCATAGTGGGGCTATCATCTCCAAATTGTTTTTAATGCTGAAGTTTAGATTAAAAATATATTTTCTTTAAAGCGGAACTTTACCCATAACAACCTGATAAAAATAATATTCTTATGCTACCAAATTAGTGTGTGCTGTAAATTGTCTCCAGTATTTCTCCTGTTTCTTCTTGCTGTAGGCTGCCATTTTGCTGAAGCCCAGAGCCTCTGAGAAGCAGTAAATTGTTAGGCTGTCAGCAGAACGGCCTACAGTGGCTCTGATTTTCGGCACAATGCCAAAAATGGAGAGCAACTGAACATGTGATTTCACTGAATGTAATACAGTCTTTGAATGATGGATTCTGTCATTCATTTATCCCTTCTCTAACCACAGTATTACATTTAATGAAATCAATGAATAGACTTTTGTAAGTGGAGAAGAGGGGAGGAGAGGGTGGGCTAGCGTTGGGAGCTCCTGAAATGCATTGAACCTATTAAAGTGGTTGTAAACCACAACCACTTTTCACTACAGGTAAGCCTATAATAAGGCTTACCTGTAGCTACCGTGGATATCTCCTAAACCTGGATATCTCTCCTGTATCAGCATGTGCAAACGTCATCAGCACATGTGCACTGAAGCAATGGCACGTTTGTGCCATTGCTTCAGCTGACATTCCGTTACTGGTGGCTTCTGCGCGCATGCGCAGGAGTGATGTTATTGCGGCTCCGGTCAATCACACCGCAGGAGCCCGCGCTACCTGGAAATAACTCTGGGAGACATGCTGCCGGGCAGAGCAGTATGCCGGGACCGCTGCGGGGGCTTCGATCTAAGATAAGTATTTTATTATGCCTTTGTCTTGCGGGGTTTTTTTGTTTTGTTTTTTTTTTGTGGGTTTACAACCACTTTAACACCTGTAGTGCTGGTATTTCAGAACTGTGAAGAGAACTGGACATCTTGGGATAGAACAATTCTTCAAGAATAATCAGCCTACAGCACATGGAGCAGTCTTCATTACAGGTAAGCTACTGTATGTTACTGCAGCAGCAGGGAAAGAAAACATTAAAGTGATTGTAAAGGCAGAAGTTTTTTTTATCTTAATGCATTCTATGCATTAAGATAAAGACTTTAGTGTGCAGCAGCCCCCCTTAGCCCCCATAATACTTACCCGAGTCCCATCTCTATCGAGCAATGTCCACGAGTAAATCAGCCGTCCGGGACTCTCCCTCCCAATTGGGACACAGCAGTGGCGCCATTGGTTCCCACTGCTGTCAATCAAACTCAGTTAGCCAATCAGAAGAGAGAGGGGGGAGCTGGATAGCAAGCTGCTTGCTCTGGGGGCACTCAACAGGAGGGAGGGGCAGGAGCCCCAGCCAGGGACCCGAGAAGAGGAGTATTTGGGCTGATCTGTGCAAAACCACTGCACAGAGCAGGAGAGCATAAGATGTTTATTTTAATAGGAAAAAAAATGAGACTTTACAAATCGCTTTAACCACTTCAGCTCTGGAAGGTTTACCCCCCTTCCTGACCAGGCCATTTTTTGCGATGCTGCACTGCGTTGTTTTAACTGACAATTGCGCGGTCGTGCGACACTGTACCCAAATAAAATGTATGTCCTTTTTTCCCCACAAAATAGAGCTTTCTTTTGGTGGTATTTGATTTTTGCACTATAAACAAAGAAAGACAATGTTTTTTACTTTCTGCTATAAAACACATCCATTTTTTTTAAATCTAATTTCTTCATAAATTTAGGCCAATATGTATTCTGCTACATGTTTTTGTTAAAAAAAATCCCAATAAGCGTATATTGACTGGTTTGTGCATAGTTTCTACAAACTATGGGATTTATGGACTTTGTGTTTATTTTTTGGCAGCAAAGTACTCACATGAAGCGGTTTAAACCAAGATGAAACAAGCGAGCAGTGAGCTTGTGGCCTAACATCACTTCTGGTGCCCGTCTATTCTGACGCGTATCGTCGCGATCACGTGACTTCATCGTCGTCTTCCTTACTAGCAGAAAAGCCTTGTTTACATGGGCAGACCGCCGTTCTGTCTCTCTCGGAACGATCGTCGGGTTTCCGGTTGACCACTGATTGTCTCCCGCTGTGTCCAATCACAGCGAGAAAGGGGCTCCAGCAGCGCGCTCGCCCCAGAGTCAAAGCGAAAAATCACTTACAGGTACGATATACGGTATGATTTTGTGCTTAAGGGCCGTCCTGCTACAGGATATGTATGTGGGGCGGTTCTTAAGCAGTTAACTAAACTTCAGCTTCAGATCAAAGTTGACAGTTGTAAACAACATGAAAAAAACTACAATTTTTCGCTTCCAAGGCAGTCATCCAGATGTAGTATAACAGGCAATAGCGATAACATTTGCCGTTTGTAAAAATCTCAGCGTTACCCCAATTTGGCTACAAAAGTGGACATACACTTTAAAGTGGTTCTAAATCCAAGACATGTTTACCTTAATGCACTCCAATCCCCTAGTAGCAATTACGTCCCCTAGTGCCCCCAAACCCCCCCCCCCCCCCCCCAGTCCTTACTCAATTCCGCACTGTGCCCATCTGTAGGGGCTCTCTCTTCCTCTCTTCTCTCCCTGCATCCATAGGACAGAGAAACAACAGTGGGAGCCATCGACTGCTGCTGCGGTCAATCAAATCCTGTGAGTGAGTGGGGGGTGGAGCCGAGCCACATTGTGTAGGTCTACAGACTCACACAGCCCAGCTTGGGAGCAAGGTTGCACATCTTCCCCTATAGCAAGTGGCTTGCTCTGGTGGCAGACACAGAAGAGGAGGAGCCAAAAGGCTCAGTGGGAGATCACAGAAAAGGAGGCTCAGGGCCGCTTTGTGCAAGCCCATTGCACAAAGTAGGTAAATATTACGTTTATTATTTAAAAAAACAAAACAAAAAAAAACGATCCTTTACAACCAATTTACGTAGTAGAAGAGCATAACTGACTAGATATACTGTAAATTAAGTGGATTGTGTAAAGTAGCACTTCTACTAGATAGTTGTGGTAGATAAAAATGTGATTAAACAGATATCACACATTTTGATTGCAATGTGTATGGTCAACTTTCCTTCCAGAATGCAAACAGGTGGGGGAAAAGAGAAAGTCATTAACCGCTTGCCGACCAGCTGCCGTCATTTTACTGCGGCAGTTCGGCACGATACCGCGAACTGTCGTAGCTATATGTCAGGCTCGCGATAGAAGGCACACGCACGCCCGCTGCACTGCGGGGTTCCGATGCTCGTGGCCAACGGTCGCGATGATCGCCAGCCACCAGCGATCGTGAGCATGAGAGGCAGAACAGGGGAGTGTGTGTGTAAACACACAAATTCCGGTTCTGAGAGTGACAGATCGTGTGTTCCTATTAGCTAGGAACCACGATTCATCACTTCCTCTAGTCAGTCCCCTCCCCCTTCAGTTAGAAACACACACGGAACACAGTTAACCCCTTGATCACCCCCTAGTGTTAACCCCTCCCCTGCCAGTGACATTTTTACAGTAATCAATGCATTTTTATAGCACTGATCGCCTTATAAATGCCAATGGTCCCAAAAATGTGTCAAAAGTGTCCGATGTGTCCGCCATAACGTCGCAGTCTCAATAAAAATCGCAGATCACCGCCATTACTAGTAAAAAAATATATATATATATTAAAAATGCTATAAATCTATCCCATATTTTGTAGACGCTATAACTTTTGCGCAAACCAATCACTATACGCTTATTGTGATTTTTTTAATCAAAAATATGAAGAATACATATCGACCTAAACTGAGAAAAAAAATCAGCTTTTTTTAAAAACAAAATGGGGATATTTATTATAGCAAAATAGTGTGTTTTTTTCAAAATTGTCGCTCCTTTTTTTGTTTATAGCACAAAAAATAAAAACCGCAGGGGCGATCAAATACCACCAAAAGAAAGCTCTATTTGTGGGAAAAAAAGGACGTCAATTTTGTTTGGGTGCAACGTCGCACGACTGCACAATTGTCAGTTAAAGCGACACAGAGCCGAATCGCAAAAAATGGCCCGGTCATGTAGCAGCCAAATCTTCCAGGGCTGAAGTGGTTAAGGGTGAGTAAAAACTCAAACGGAATACCACAGAACTCTCACAGGGATTAGACTTTGTGCCCGACAGACATAAGGGTGGCAGGAGAATGTAAGGAAGGTAAATATCAGTGGGTGGAGGAGCCATTTTGAGAAGGACAGGTTGTCTTTACATCCCCCACCCAAAAAAAAAAAAGTTGGTCAACTTTTGTTTGCTTTACTAAACAAAACATGAGTTATGGGTGGTGGTGGTGGAGTTTCTTCACTTTGCATGCCAACCTTTAAGGCCTTACAGAACATGACTGTGCACCCTTGCCCTTTACAAGTACTTTCAAAACAAGAACTAAACTATATACAAGGCAGCATATTGGTCATCTGTCACAAGATACAATTGCTACACTTGCAGAGTTCTAACCTATGTCCCAAAGAACGGTTCAATTAAGGTCTTGGCAAGGTAACTGGAATTTAATTGGGAAGTAATATAAATAAAACATTAAGTGAAGAGGGGGGGCGAATCTATAAGGTTGTTTGCATAGTTTGCAAAAACAAAAAAAAATCTGTGCGGTTTCTAAAATTAACATAATAAAATATGAGATCTTGTTGGCAAAACTGCTTACTAATGCATTATCCTTAAAATACATCCTGTATATTTTAACCTAAAATAATACCACTTAGATACACTTGGGCATAAAGAGGGAGAACTATTAAAATGTAATATTTCTGGATTCTGAGAAGATACCATAAATCTTGCTGCCAGTGCTTATATTTTTCAGAGCATGCAGTACATATAAAATAGCACAATAGAGACAAAATAAACTTCTCGTCTTTGACCCTTAACCCCCATGCACCACTCTAAGAACAAGCTACTCTGCCTATAAGGCTTTGTGCACTTTTAGTGCAGTCGTGCTTTTTAGGGCCCCCCCCCCCAAGTGTGTTTATAATATATAAAACTGGCGATAATCACTGTGCTGCCAGCATGATGAAGAACATCCATTGCTAATAGAAACCTCTTAGACCTGCGCTCCTCCCTCAAACATGTCCACCCTGATGACCATACCCTTCAGAAGAAAGCCTCTACACAGCTTCGTAACCTGCTAATGAGCTCTGCATTGAAATGGATGGCAGACAAGCCCAGATAACTGCAATTTCAACGGGAAACAATGCAAACGTTACAAAGTCCTGTCAATTTAGATTTCAGACTAATCATAAAGAGCAGATTCAGCATTCTTCTAACCATGCAGAACTGCAGGCCACATGAATTGGTACCATATGACCTCTACTCATGCTCCACTGTGAATGATGCTGCAATAAGCTCAAAGAAGGTTATTCTGAAGCCACTGAACACCTAGGTTGCATTTAAAATTTTAATGAAAAACATTTGCAAATACCAATAGCGGGAATTGAAGTCCAA
Source organism: Lithobates clamitans (assembly GCA_037952925.1). Taxonomy (NCBI): domain Eukaryota; kingdom Metazoa; phylum Chordata; class Amphibia; order Anura; family Ranidae; genus Lithobates; species Lithobates clamitans. The sequence goes on along the minus strand of JBBGZY010000028.1, from coordinate 3,408,877 downwards.
CTTTCTGCTTCAGGCACTATACTCCAACAAAACTGGACTCCAGGAGCGGGCTCACAGAGGTGGCCACTAACAGAACTCCAAGCTGCAACTTTGAAAAGTAGAGGGGAGCCATTTACATATAAAGACCTTGAATCCAATTTCTTTACGCTCTCCAAAATACAGGCAGTTCCTCCTGGTTGAACACAAAGCTCCAACATGTATCACTCATATCAGAGCTTACACATAAAGGTTATACAGGGAACAGCTCCCCTCTTTTGAAAGTTGCAATTTGGAGTTGTGCAAATACCAAGTCGCCCAATGTCATTACCCCATACAGGGTCATAAATGCTTATTCCCAATGATGCAGAACCTGGGCCTTCAAGGCCTGAAGTTGACAAGCTTCAACTCTTCTCAGACTCCACATCTAGCTTCATTTTTGCAGCAAAGTAACGCAAACACAACGGACCTCATACACACTGGTTTATTGTAAAATGTGGTTTCTACTGACAGGAGAAAATCAAATGTTAAAAACTCATCTAAGCACCGTTTGGCATTTGAGCGTTTATTTCATTGGCCAGAATTGTAATTTGTTCTGGCTACTGAAATGAATAAACGCAGAACTGATAAAGACGGCTAGTGTTTAGACCGGTGGTTTCAAACTGGCGTCCCTCCAGCCTCTGCCTGTGGGAGTCATGCTTGTAACTGTCAGCCTTGCAAGGCCTCATGGGACTTGTAGTTTCGCAACAGCTGCAGGGCCACCAGTTTGAGACCCCAGGTTTAGACGCATTTTAGCAGCGTCAAGTGTTTTTTTTTTCTCTGCCAAAAAACTCTGCTGCTCCTGGCAGAGGGTTTATTTTTCCTGCCTCTAAACACTGCTAAAAATTCTATGTGTTCATGGACAGGGGAGGGGAGTTTAGAGGGAGGAAAAAAAAAAAAACGCCAGACGTCCATAGGAGCAGCAGTAAAAATGTCCATTGTGCACAAGGCCTACAAGTTTTTCAAAGGTGAACAAGTCTTTCCACTGTAGGCTGCTTTGCTAAGGATTCAGGGAGTGGCACAACCGCGCCCCAAAGGCCTGTTTCGAATGCCAGCGTGAACAGGACCTTTATGGTCTCCTAAAAATTTAGTCTGGTGTTCCTATTTTTTTCTTGGATTGCAACCTAAATTAAGTATGGAGATTTTTGGGCTTACAAACCTAAGGAAGAAGGTCATACTCCTCCGATTGATGTAAAATGGCTTGAAAATTCAGCAACATGAATGCATTTGTTTGATACAACCTTGGCACAGCAGCCAGGGTATAATCTGTACCAATAAGACCTGCCTCGTCTTACCAAGTCCAGAACCAAGGACAGCACTTCAGCCTTGCAGCACTAAGCTTATCGGTTTGGGACCCAACCACGACACTACCTGCATGGAGTCTACATGCTCTCCCTGTGCCTGTGTGGGTTTTCTCCAGGCACTCCAGTCTTCTCCCACACGCCAAAGACATGCTGGGAGGTTAATTGGCTCCTGTCTAGATTTGAACTAGTATATGTAATTATGCATGTGCAGTAAGAGACCTTAGATTGTAAGCTCCCTGAGGGCAGGAACTGATGTGAATGTACAATATATAGGTAAAGCACTGCATAAATTGTTGAACTGCATAAATACCTGCAATAAATAATGTCAGGAACTGCTAGTAGTTAACTTGTCTAATTTCAGCTGCTGTGCAGAAGTTTATTGAGATGGGATACAAATAAACACAGGGTAATACACGTATTCAATGTGGACCAAGGTATTAATTCCATGTTGCTTTGAATAATTTTTAAAGCAGAACTACACTGCTTCTGAGCACCACAAACCAAAAACGCTATTTAAATCATTTTCAATATTCAAAAGAAAAAATTATCCAGTCTTCATGCTTTATTTTGTTGAGAAGTCACGGTGAAAAAAAAAAAAAAAACACAAATGCATACCTCCCAACATTTTGAGATGGGAATGAGGGACACCTACTAGAAAAATGTATGTAGGTATAGGACACGCCCCCTGCCACACCCCCTTAAACGGAGAATTAACCAAAAGAAAAAAAAAGGTTCATTGAATCCACAAGGGACTTTTTTTTTTTTACCACTGCTATTCCTTTATATTGGCTTTTAAAATTTACAAATGCAGCAAATTTATAATTTGAATGAAAGGTTTAGCACCGAGAAACACTTTTTGAAAGATAAAAAGCAAATTTTATATACAACTATATAGATCAGACCAAAATGAGGGGGAAAGAGGGACAGAGGGATATTGCTCCAAATCAGGGACAGTCCCTCCAAATCGGGTACAGTAGCTTAGCTTAGGCATGCAGGCGGGGGGGGGGTGCCCTCTTGAGGACTCCTGGAATGTATGATATAAATTTTCCTAGGCCTGGAAACCAGGAAGTAACTGAAGTGTATAAAAAATAAATAAATAAATAAATACTTCCCTATCTATTTCCGAATGCTAGCAGCATAAGGAATACAAATAATAAGTGTTGATTAAGGGAGTGAAATTCCACTTTAAATTCCATCTTACAATGCCCAAATATAATGAAAACTGGGCAATATTGAGGGACAATTACACTGTGGCATAGCAAAGAGGATTAAAGGCAACCAGGCTGACACAGCGTCACATATAAACTGACACTTATGTGTGACAGATCCATTCAGTTTAGAGTTAATATAAACAAAAGCAGATTTCTCCACTCTCTTCAACATAAATGCAATGACAGCACACTATTCAGAGCTCCCATAAAATCCTGGGTCCCTGCTTAATGATAAGTAAGGCTGTATTAAAAACCATCAGCGGTGAGGCTGCATGGGTAAAAAGCTGCAGTGCATCCGTATTTCAAATAGGTAACCACACTGAAGATGTATATTATTAAAGCTTGGAATTAAATATTCAGTATCAAGTAAAAGTTGGCTTTATAGTGGCTGATAAAACATTCTGGCTTCAGGGAAGTCTATTTAGAGTATATAGAGTGCATGCCTGGCTTTTGTCTTTTCATATGCCAATACACCAAAGATCTAAGCATCACTTACAATAATCTGTGTGCATGAAACAACATCAGTCATTTAATAAGAATGTGTTCTCTTTTTTTTTTTGGATACACACACATGATTGTAAACAGCCCAACAAGAGTTTATCATTGGGGGCATACTGCTGCAGGTATGAATTAAAGGCATCCAAAGGTTCTTGCACATGCCTGACTCAGCTACATTCAGGTCATACACATGGCAAGTGCACCTGTTATTGCACTAAATAGTTTGCTTGGGCCAGCATGGCCCAAAAAAAACATTTAAAAAAAAGTGACATTAAAGTCGTTGTAAACCCATTACAACCACTTTAACCTACAGGTAAGCCTAGATTAAGGCTTACCTGTAGGTGCAAGAAATATATCCCAAACCTAAAAGGTTTAGGAGATATTTGCAGGAATAGCGGCACCGATGTCTACGGCGCATGCGCCGTAGACATCGGGCGCAGGCGCACTGAGCGTGCCATTTCTAACTGCGATCATGCCGTTAGTGGCGGCACCAGCGCACATGCGCGGGAGTGACTTTATCGCGGCTCCGGCCAGTCACAGCGCTTGAGCCGCGATACCCGGAAGTCACTCCGAGATAGATGGCAGCGTCGGAGGAGGCAAACGAGGGCCGATGCCGGGGCTTCGATCTCAGGTAAGTAATTCATAATGAGCTAGTATGCTAAGCATACTAGCTCATTATGCCTTTGCCTTGCAGGGTGTATTTTTTTTTTCTTTTAAGAGGCTTTATTTCCTCTTTAAACATAAAGTTTGGCTTTAATAATTGTGCCCAGTGCTAATCCTAAGGCAGAGGGTGGGCAAGGTGAAGGAGCTGGAGCAGCACAGTAAGTAATTGGACAGTAATGGAAGAGGAGAGGGCTATCGTGTACAAGGAAGGGAGGGTGCTATGCTTAGAGGATGGACTCATCCTTAAATCAAGCTTGCTAGCAGGTCTAGAGGCTCATTGCAGGAGAATAAAAAAAGTTTAACCACTTCAGTCCTGGAAGATTTTACCCCCTTCCTGACCAGAGCACTTTTTACAATTTGGCACTGCGTCGCTTTAACTGACAATTGTGCGGTCATGCAATGCTGTATCCAAACAAAATTTGCGTTCTTTTTTCCCACAAATAGAACTTTCTTTTGGTGGTATGTGATCATCTCTGCGGTTTTTATTTTTTGCGCTATAAACAAAAAAAGAGCAACAATTTTGGAAAAAAAATAAGAACAGTTTTTACTTTTTGCTATAATAAATATCCCAAATTTTTTTGTTAAAAAAACAAAATTTCATCATCAGTTTAGGCTGATATATATTCTTCTACATATTTTTGGTAAAAAAAAAAAAAAATCGCAATAAGCGTATACTGATCGGTTTGCACAAATGTTATAGTGTTTACAAACTATGAGAAAGATTTATGGCATTTTTTTTACTGACAATTATACAGCGATCAGTGCTATAAAAGTGCACTGATAACTGTGTAAATGTCACTGGCAGGGAAGGGATTACCGCTAGGGGCAATCAAGGGGGTTAAATGTGTGTTTCCTCAGTGTGTTCTAACAGTATGGGTATAGTACTGAATAGGAGAGAAGACATATCGCTTTTCCTACTTACTAGGATTAAAAGACATATCTTCTCTCCTCTGACAGCACAGTGATTTGTTTGTTTGCACACACAAATCCCCATGCTGGCACTCGTGCACGCGCATTGGGTCCCCCATTGTGCAGCAGTGGGCGTGCCCTCTGGTGGCCGAAAAGGGGAAGGACATACTCATACGGGATTTCACCCAGGAGAGCAATTCTGCCGCAGTATATCTGCGTGAGCCAGTTGGGAACCGGTTAATGGGGAAAAAGCCCTGCAAGTAAGCATGTAAAATACTTTAATTTACAAAAAAACAATGTGCCCATGGAACTTTGTAGAGTAATGCCAAAAAAAGTTAATACCAAATGTATATAAAAAGTGCAAAGTTTATTACAAGATGAAGGTTAAAATCAGACATAGTAAACGATACAAATGTCATTAAATAAATACAGGAAATATACAAATATAAGTTGATATATATTGGTTGGGCATAATTAGCATAATAAATATAAGCGAATAAGAACATAACAGGTTGATATCTCGAACCGTTTCGTGAAGCAACTCTCACTTCTTCAGGAGACAATCAATATATCTGTGGGGAGACCATGTCATGATACGAACGATAGTAATAAAAATAAGAAGAAAAGAAAAAGTCACTATAAGCCTTATGTGGAAAACACAATGTCCCATAAAATATACTTGCATAACAAAAAACAGTTTCCAAGAAAAGGATTTATTATTTTCCCTCTTTTAGGTTTCACACAAACCAGGATCCTGTCCCTTTGGGTGGCTCACTCCTTCCTTCAGCTCCTGGACAGACCCCTATCCCTGGTTGTCGGTGTCCTTGCCCAGAATACTTGGAAACTGCTTTTTTATTATGCAAGTATATCATATGGAGGGAGAGGGCATTGTGTTTTCCACCCTTATGAGGCTTATAGTCACCTTTTCTTTTCTTATTATTACTATTAGTATTATGACATGGTCTCTCCACAGATATATTGGTTGTGATTGTCTCCTGAAGTGAGCATTGCTTCACAAAACGCATTGAGATATCCTATTATGTTCCTATTTGCCTACACACAAATTATGCCTAACCGACATATATATATATATATATATATATACCGTATTTATCGGCGTATAACACGCACTTTTTTCCCCTTAAAATCAGGGGAAAGTTGCAGGTGCGTGTTATACGCCGATCCCTGCCGATCCGGAGCTGTCACTTCTTCAAAATCGCGGACCGCGATTTGAAAATGGCGCCGCCGGCGCCGAAGTACACAGAGCCGGTCCTCGGCTCTTTCCGGCGGCTCTCGTTTACTTTCGGCTCCACTCGTAGTCCCGAGCGGAGCTATCCGAACCTACTCGGATAGCTCCGCTCGGGACTACGATTGGAGCCGAAAGTAAACGAGAGCCGCCGGAAAGAGCCGAGGACCGGCTCTGTGTACTTCGGCGCCGGCGGCGCCATTTTCAAATCGCGGTCCGCGATTTTGAAGATGTGACAGCAGGGACAGGGGATCCCAGGCTGCACGGGGGGAAGGCTGCACGGGGGGAAGGCTGCACGGGGGGAAGGCTGCACGGGGGGAAGGCTGCACTGGGGAAGGCTGCACTGGGGAAGGCTGCAGGGGGGAAGGCTGCACTGGGGAAGGCTGCACTGGGGAAGGCTGCACTGACAAGGCTGCACTAACATGGCTGCACTGACATGGCTGCACTGACAAGGCTGCACTGACATGGCTGCACTGACAAGGCTGCACTGACATGGCTGCACTGACATGGCTGCACTGACAAGGCTGCACTGGAGAAGGCTGCACTGGGGAAGGCTGCACTGAGGAAGGCTGCACTGACAAGGCTGCACTGACAAGGCTGCACTGACATGGCTGCACTGACAAGGCTGCACTGACATGGCTGCAATGAAGGGCATTTAAATGTAAGTTTTTTTCCCTTCAACTTCCCTCCTAAAAGTTTTTTTTCCTTAAAATTCCCTCCTAAATTGGGGTGCGTGTTATACGCCGGTGCGTGTTATACGCCGATAAATACGGTATATATACACAGTCCCTGACAAAAGTCTTGTCGCTTGTGTACAAATTGACTTGAAGTGCTGCCAAAATATATTTCTAATCAAGATTTTGTTAGAAGAAATGGGTCATTTTAATCCCAACAGCTTTTGTAATAATGTTTCAGTGCAAAACGAAACTGACAAAAAGTATTCTAATATTCACAGCTTGGTAAAGTCCATTGAGTCAATTTTTGCCAAGACATGAGTGTTGTCGCCTTTTTATATGAGCTTCACCTGTGACTAATAATGGATCAATTAGGTCTCAGGTGTGTGTAAAAAGAACACCAGTACACTAGACCTTCTCAACTGCAACTAGACCTCTGCAAACATGCCTAAGATTCAGAGATTCAGAGACTAAAGTGTTGATTATCAAGAGGCTGAAGACCAGATCCACTGCCGATGTGGCAGACACCTTTACTGTGTCTCAGCGTCAAGTTCAGAGGATAAAAAAAGATTTGAAGAGACTGTAGACGTTTTGGACAAGGCCAGGTCAGGCTGACCCCGCAAGACAACTGCTCGAGAGGACCGTTTGTTGGCTCAAAAATCCAAGGCCAGCCCATTTTCCACTGCAGCAGAGCTCCACGAGGCCTGGTCACCTGAAGTCCCTGTGTCAACCAGAACAGTTTGCCGGATTCTGTCTCAAAATGGCCTCCATGGTCGAATCAGTGCCCATAAGCCAGCACTAAACAAAAGACAATTGAAAAACCGTGTGGCATTTGCCAAGGGCCACAGCCTGCTAAAAGGATGGACTCTGGAAAAGTGGCAGAAGGTGGATTTTTCAGATGAATCTTCTGTTGAATTAAACCACAGTCGCCGCAAATATTGCAGGAGACCTACTGGAACCCGCATGGAGCCGAGATTTACCCAGAAAACAGTGAAGTTTGGTGGAGGCAAAATCATGGTCTGGGGTTACATCCAGTATGGGGGTGTGCGAGGGATCTGCAGGGTGGAAGGCAACATCAATAGTCTAAAATACCAAGAAATCTTAGCTACCTCTTATATTCCCAACCATAAAAAAGGCAAATTTTGCAGCAAGATGGTGCTCCATCGCATACTTGCATCTCCACATCAAAGTTCCTTAAGGCAAAGAAGATCAAGATGCTCCAGGATTGGCCAGCCCAGTCACCAGACATGAACATCATTGAGCATATGTGGTGTAGGATGAAAGATGAAGCATGGAAGACGAAACCAAAGAATATTGATGAACTCTGGGAGGCATGCAAGACTGTTTGCTTTGCTATTCCTGATGACTTCATCAATAAATTGTATGAATCCTTGCCAAACCGCATGGATGCTGTCCTTCAAGCTCATGGAAGTCATACAAGATATTAAATTTGGATCTCACAGCACCACTACTTAATTTGCTGACATATTTTTGGATTTTCAGTAAAGTTGTTCAATTTCTGAATAGGCGACAAAACTTTTGTCTTGCCAAAATTTGACCTGTCTTGATTAAATGATAAATCTTTTTTCAGTGAAACTAATTTATTTCAGTGCATTAAACATCATTTGGGGGGCTTTAGCTTTTCATATGAGCTATTTCTAACACCAATTGATTAATTAAAAGTCAGGTTAATAGCAGGAGTTTCTACAAAATAGAGAAGCGACAAGACTTTTGTCAGGGACTGCATATATATATCTATATATACAGTAAATAAACTTACCGTATATACTTGAGTATAAGTCGAATTTTTCAGCACTTTTTTTGTGCTGAAAGTGCCCACCTCGACTTATACTCGAGTCAAGCACTTTTCTGCAGCAAAAAAAGTCATTTTCCGAACTAATTTTGCGGCCCCGTATCTCAGGGCCTCTTGGTGCTAGGAACCCCAAATTTGGTGTGCCAACCCACTGGAACTGATACCACAATATATCCAAAGCTGAAGTTCCTAGCACTAAGTGGCCCCGAGATACGGGGCCCCAAAATCGGTTTGGAAAATGTCATTCTCTGCTGCAGAAAAGTGCTTGACATTCTCTGAACCGACTTTGGGGCCCCATATCTCAGGGTCACTTGGTGCTAGGAACCCCATATTTGGTGTGCAAACCCAGTGGAACTGATACCATAACATATTCAAAGCTGAAGTTCCTAGCACTAAGTGGCCCCGAGATACGGGGCCCCAAAATCGGTTTGGAAAATGTCATTCTCTGCTGCAGAAAAGTGCTTGACATTTTCTGAACCGAATTTGGGGCCCCATATCTCAGGGCCACTTGGTGCTAGGAACCCCATATTTGGTGTGCAAACCCAGTGGAACTGGTACCATAACATATCCAAAGCTGGGGTTCCTAGCACCAAGTGGCCCTGAGATACGGGGCCCCAAAACCGGTTTGGAAAATGTCATTCTCTGCTGCAGAAAAGTGCTTGACATTTTCTGAACTGATTTTTGGGGCCCTGTATCTTGGGACCACTTCGTGCTAGGAACCCCAGCTTTGGATATGTTATGGTACCAGTTCCACTGGGTTTGCACACTAGATTTGGGGTTCCTAGCTCTAAGTGGCCCTGAGATAAGGGGCCCCAAATTCGGTCAACTGTGTCCATCTGCAGCAATGTCATTTCGGGACCCTTTGGGTTCAGAGATCCCAAATTTTGGCTGAAGCTAGGGGGCATCTAGGAACCCTTAACTACCAAATTTGAAGTTCAGGGGACCTATGGCTGCAAATGGGCACAGTGAGGCATGCAAATGGGCACAGTGATGCTGCAAATGGGCATTTTTGACCCTCTTTTCCACTTACAGTAGTTGTGCATTTCTCACCCTCGTCTTATACTCGGGTCAATAAGTTTTTCCCATTTTTTTGTGGTAAATTAGGGCCTCGACTTATACTCGGAACGACTTATACTCGAGTATATACGGTATATTTGTAGATTTCCTGTTTTTTTTTATTATGACATATGTATCATTTAATATGTCTGGTTTTAACCTTGATCGTGTAATAAACTGTGCACTTTTTACATTTGGTATTAACTTTTTCTTGGCATTTACAAAGTCCCATGGGCACATTGTTTTTCTGCAAATTATGGTCAGCATCTTTGCACTTTAGGCCCCCTTTTGTGTGATTTATGCACATGTAAAATACTTGATTTTTCTGTTTTACCTGCAATTTTTAGGGTTGGTGAGAGGGCCTCTTTGAAGGTAAAAAAAAAAGAAAAACTATCACACAGATTTCATACATTTCCCTGCATGCTCTTAAAATACGGTTTATCTGTATCCTGTGCAGACTCACATTATGTATTTATGTGACAGTCAGTCAAATCCCTGAATCAATCCCATGATTGAACCAGTGTTTAAAACTAAAGATACAGATCTGAAATCAGACTGCAAGGGAACGGTTGTGAAAAACAGCTGTTGGGTAAAAACAGTTGCGTCTGTACAGTGCTTGAGGATACAAGAACAGAAAAATACCAGCCCTTTGTTATTATAGAAGGGTAGGTCTTCTCATGCATATCTAGCCATGGAGTACATGCGGGGATGCAGTTCAAGTTCACTGCAGGATAGATTGTACAATTACACAATGTTCTTATCCAACTAAGCACTGCAAGCACATCAGCACACGGTAATGAAAAGGCATTCAGGACTCACTTGTTCTGCATCATATTCATTATGACCCAGTCTGAGGGGTACACGTTCTTCCCTATGAGGTTCTTAAACATGATGAATGTTTCCATAAGAAAATCCTGCAAATAGAGAACAGAAAAAGTAACATGTTTTACGTGTTAAAGAAAGACTTTGGTCTAATTTAGTCTCATTAGATGTGATGGCTGCATTAGTTTTCCTTCATCAGGCTACCCCCCCCCCCCCACCCTTTATGGTCACCTGCTAATCCAGACAGTAATAAACTTTTTGTCCTAAGGTTACAACACTCACTGTATCTATGGAGGAGCATTGCTGTCATCCTAGGACAGAAAGTATGTTAGGACTAGAGAATACTACCATCTCCCATTCATAGCATGGGGGGGGGGAGGTGTTCTGTAGTCTTGGCATACTTCCAAATAATATTGGAGGAGGTAATGCTACAGAGAACACAGAACAGTACTGGGTTTCTGGCAGCATCAATGGGTATTTGCATTGCATGAATTGATATAACAAAATGTTTCCAATGGTATATTTACCAGATCAAAAGGATGCAAATAAAAGAAGTCAATTTTTATCTTTTACATAAACTTTAAATTATAAACTATATTGGTTTTTATTTACTTATTGTTTTATACATACAATCTTTGTTTTACAAATGGGCATTTAACACATGATAAAGAATTTACTGAGCACTATGGATTTGGAGGGCCACAGGTTGAGCACCCATGTTCTAAAACCTCTAGCTAAGCCATCAATTTAACCTATTAAGCAACAACTATCGAGTTATGTAAAGCATGGTCTTCAGTAAGCAAAGCTGAACTAAACTCAGGATTTAGGAAAATCCTGTTTCCAACAAACTGCATCTTTTGGGATGAAGAGTAATGCATATTAAAAATGCCGAAATGCAAATTGTGAAACACTGAGGTGAACATGTGCCGCTGATATAGAGCAATGACTGTGTCTAGGAATAAAACCCTTTCCAGATAAAACTCACAAAAAGGTTTATATACACCATCGTATATACTGCACTCCATTCATGTAATTAGGGGAGAAACGGACCACAAACTGCTGTTAAAAGCAATCCTGACTTCCAGCGCTACATGAAGAGAAGGTGAGCAGAAACGGCTCCCGCTGCACTCCTCACATAACCGGCACATAAAGCCAGCTGCTACTTCGGGGTGACCCCCCTCTATCTCCGCTACCAAGTGCGACCCCATGGACCGTTTGTGGAGTAATCGTACTCCCGCTCTCTATCCTCCACGCTACAACCCGCGGGAGACACAGCCGTGGACGCAGCCAAAATGGCGGCCGATTCCTATGCACCAGAGACACTGCAGTCACCCACGATGCCAGGAACAACTGACACAGGTCCTGCCTCTCTTGCAGGCATTGCACAGGCAGTGGTTACCCTCCTTGCCCCTACTCTAACTTCCACAGGGGACATTGCAGTGCAAAGGGGACTGGAGCAGCTTCACATTGAGCTCCAGGCACAGGCTCAGAGACTCTCACATGTGGAGGAACAGATTTCTTCGCTGGAAGATGAGACCACGGACAACTCTGCTATGCTAGCATGCATCTCTACTTCTAACAGGGACATATGGGATAAGCTGGATGGTTTGGAAAATCGTTGAAGAAGAAATAATCTGTGCATAATCGCATTGCCAGAATCAGTCTCTAATGCCCAGCTCACGGTCTCTGCGCTAAAACTATCCCTGAGCCACTGGGTCTTCGCACTCCCTGCACTATTGAACGTGCTCATCGCATTGGTCAGTATACAGAAAATCACACCAAACTTCGCCATGTCATTGTCAGATATCTCAATTATGCTGACAAAAATGCCGTTATGCAGAAATTTCGCTGTTCATATTCTCTGTTCATTGATGGCACAAACCTACTGCTCTTCACAGACTATTCAATGGAAGTGATGAAATAACGTAAGGCATTCTCTCCGGTCTGTTCGACACTATACAACAGTCAAGTTAAATTCACCCTAGCCTATCCGGCAGTCTTACATATCCAATCACACACAGGAGAACATCTTATTTTTACCTCCCCGGAAGATGCAGAACTCTACATCAATACCTCCGGCACGGAAATGGAACACACCAACTCTGCTGATGGCTCTTCTTCAAAATCTGCTAATGCTTCCTCCGCTCTACCTAAACAACAACGCAGCCCAGATAAGCCTCTGTACAAACGTAGTCGCTTTACTCACCAGGATGACTGTTCCGGAATTCGCTGAAGGACCCTGGAACTTTCTATTAATGGAACAACACAGGAGACGGGTAGTGTTACCCCTTTCTCTTTTCCTCCTTTGAACTCCCTGTTGCATTTGATGGGCTAAACCATTGCACTATTCGTTTATGGTTGTTAGTTGAACGTTTATTTTACCACTAATGCACAATGCTAAACATATGTATTGTTATCTTTAAGAATAATGCAGATAGCCAGCTCCTTGCTCCCTCTATGGGTTGATCCCTGAGCCACATTCTCGCTCTCACAAGCCTATCCCTTCACCCAGCTTTAAATGGGTCCCTCCCAGTCCCCTACCCCTCTCTCTATCCCTCCTATATACTCCTAACCCACACCTCCCCCTTCCTCTCTCTCCCCCCTCCCTCCACGAAGCTCACTCTTCAACCCTAGGAGAGGAGCAAGCGACCGACGGGAGTTCTGTATGGCAGTTGGGCCTCATGTGGAAAAAAGTGAAGTTCACACTGTATGTTGGATGGCTCCTTCACCTAACTTTTTTTTTTTTGTTTAAGTTCTGATTGTTTGTTGATCATATTTACTTGTTTTGTACCTATGCCCTCAGGTGACATACAATACTTTGGTGACTCTCTGATGGAAGGTGCAATGTCCAAAGGGGAGCTTTATTCTAAGCCTCCGACTCTACTTTCTTTTACACCAGACATGGCTTCTCAAACCAATGGGAATCACCTAAGGATTTTTTCCTTGAACGTTAAAGGGCTTCGCTCTCCAAGTAAGCGCATGTTAATCCTTAGACACTTAAAGCTTCTCTGGGCGGATGTGGCGCTACTGAGAGACACACCTGTCTGCAGACAATTTAACTCGTCTTCGCAAACTATGGGTTGGTGATATATATATGGTTCACCAGCAATTGGCCAAAGGGCTGGAGTGGCTATATTGCTCCACAAAAATCTGAGACATAATATTTGAGATATACGGACTGATTCAACTGGCCGCAAAATGACACTGCATACTTTAGCCACTAAAGACATAGCTATCACTAACATATACGCTCCTAAATCTCCTGATAATTTATTTTTTTAAGACATGGTGACATGGATACTGAGTGCCCCAGAGGCTCTTCACTTGTTAGGCAGAGACTTCAACTCTGTCATGTCCACATTGGAGGACCGTACCAGTGATCAAACCCACAGGTCGCAAAGATCTACTTCCCTAAATTCAGACTCTACCCTTTTAGCACAGTCCATCACTTCTACGCGTTTTGTGGACACATCCGACTGATCAAGATTATACCTCTCCCCCCCCCCCAATTCTTTTTAGCGCATTGATTTTTTTTTTTGCCTCTCCTGCATTAATATCGACGCTACACATCACGGAAATTAGTGACGCGAGAATTTCGGATCACAGCCCCATCGTTATACACTTGACTAAATGCTAAACCCTTTTCTCCCTCACCCACATGGCGCTTTCCTTCCTACGTGGCAGACAAGGACTTCCGCACATGCTATATGAAGCATGGGCAGAATACGCCTCTACGAATGGGGCACACCTTACCGACCCAAACCTCTTTTGGGAAGCAGGTAAAGCCTTCCTGAGAGGGAAAATCATATACTACTCAATTTAAAAGACACTCTAGGCAACAATACATGCAGGCCAGTGAAGCTTTATACTCAGCACACAAACACCTAACACTAAACCGCACCCCCGAAAACATACAAACATGGCGACAGGTTAAACGCAATTTTGACCAATGGGCAGAATGACAAGAAGCAGCTAAAACTTCTTACTCTACTTTCACAGGTTACTTACAGGTTTGTTACTTTCACAGGTTCAGTAACAAGGTGGGCAAACTATCGGCTAAGCTATGCTCAGAGCCAAGGCGACCCACCCACATTTCTGCCTTGGCTCCCTAGTTACCTCACCTGCGGAAATTAGTAAATTACTTGTAGATGATTATACAACCTTATATTCAGCGGACTCGACTGACCAAATAACCGCAGAAGCCCTACTAGCTAAGATCCATTTATCTAAACTCCAGACCACTCAGAGACATTCAATGCTCCCATCTCCGTTGAAGACATCCAGCTGACTATTAAATCTCTAGCATCTGCCAAAGCCCCGGGCCCAGATGGCTACACGGCTGAATTTTATAAATTGACAAAATACTTTTTTCCTGACACTCTGAAACATGTCTTCACCGCCACGTGGGATGGTGGTCCTTCTCTCTTTATGAGAACACAGACACACAATAGACTGATCTCCAAAAAAAAAAAGGACCCCCTACACCCGGGCTTTTACCGCCTCATTCTCCCTGATCAATGTGGATGCTAAAATTCTTTCTAAAATAATTGCCTTACGTTTAGCTCCTTTACTCCCCTCTTTACTCAAACCAGCCCAATCTGGCTTTGTTCTGGGGTGATCTGCCACCCTAAACATTCGTAAGGTTCTGATGGCTCTGGAATACGCTAAATCTCACCCAGATCAGGATGTAGCTATCATCTCACTCGTTGCCGAAAGGCGTTAGACAATATCAGTTTGTCATGGCTATTCAGAGTGATGGATATTTTCAGTTTTTTGGGCCAAATGATGCGTTTTTACAGCAAACCTACGCGTTCCCGGCGGCATGCCTTGTCACTCCTGACTTCATCTCGGACACTATCCCTCTGACAAAGGGAATGAATCAAGGTTGCCCCCTTTCCCCTCAACTTTTCAATATAGCTATTGAGCCTCTATCCAGAATACTCCATTTGTCTGACGGCATCAGTGGCATCACTGTGGGCAATCAAATCTTCTGTCCCGCCTTATTTGTGGATGACATATTCTCCACCAACCCTCTCTCAGACTGACAGATTATGATAACTTTTTACAGACTTTCGACTGAGCTCTGGCTTTAGGATTAACTTTGAGAAAAGCAAGGTTTTATCACTTCACCCTCGGCTATCTACTAAATAACCAAAATTGTGAAGGAGCTGGAAGCTTGGGCAACCCTCCCCCTTTCGCTATTTGGGAGATGTCACCTCCTTAAAATGGTGTCGTTTGCACGTGTTCTCTATCCAATGCAAACTATACCTCTTTTATTAAGCCTGGGTTCACACATGTGTGGTGTGAATTGAAGCTCAGGTTTCACTGGGGAGATAAAAATCTCCTGTTCAAAGGCTCATCTGCGTTTTAGCTCAGGATCAGTGAGCAGGGAGAGGGGGAGGGAGAGGGGGAGGGAGGGGAGAGGGAGAGGGGAGAGGGAGAGGGGAGAGAGGGAGGGAGAGGGGAGAGAGGGAGGGAGAGGGGAGAGAGGGAGGGAGAGGGGAGAGAGGGAGGGAGGGGGGGTGTAGTGAGGAGAAGGAGAAAATCCATGTTCAGAACGCAATGCATCTGCGAAGCAGATGCATTCCCATAGAAGATAAGGGGCTCGTAATTCGCACCGCAATGCCCAGAAAACGCACACGTTTTTTGTGCAATGCGCAATGCGAATGCAACGCACATATGTGAAACAGATGCATTCATATGAATGTATTTTAAAATGTCCTGCGAATTAGATGCGGTGTAAGCCGCATCTAATTCGAATAGGTGTGAATGGGGGCTAAAACTCTCTGATATGCAGAAAATTCACAAGGCGTTGTCTGCCTTTATATGGTCCACAAAAAGCCACGAAAAATCTAGATACTCCAATATTATACTCGAGATTGCTGGGATTACCCTCGAGTATATCCTGCCATTTGCCAATTCAAGGCAACCCTATGTTTTTCCCGTCTATCTTGCATCCTTCGATCAATGGGGCACCTGTGGCCTCACTAAAATAACCTCCATGTACCATGGCAAACCTGGCGAGTTCAAATCCTTCCAAACCCTCTCACGAGAATTTTCCTTGCCATCATCGCACATCATCTACTATCATCAACTACTAGACTATTTACAGTCTTGTTGTGGACCTCAGACTGATCCTCTTCAAAAGTCGTTCACTGATATATATACCCCAGAGAGACGACTATTCCATCTCCAGCCTATACTCTCACCTCATTACACACCAATCTGATAAATACCATCTTGCACCATTCCGAAAATGGTCTACAATCTTTAACGATAATGAAATTTTGAAAAAGATCCTAGAAGGATACCTACACAGTCACAATCTCACGATCTCATAAACATGGCGTGAAACGCAGTTAAAAGTAATCCACAAGGCATACTACACGTTCCGCATTAACGTGACAGACCCTACTCTAGCGCACAGTCCCTTGTGCTCACTATCACGTCCTACACTGCTCCACCATCTCTGGGAAAGCCCAAACATTACACTTTACTGGGACTCTATGCTGGCTTTCATCTTCAAAATCAATAAGACTCGGATACCAAAAAATCCTCTATTGTGTCTATTCGGATGTGAACCACCCTCTTCTCAACAGCAGAACCACTCAACTTTACACAATGGACTCCTAGTTAAGTCTCCTAGTTGCTCGTAGGATGATCATGTCCCATTGGATTAAATCAGTACCACCCAACCTACCGGCAGTGAAATGGGCTATATTATCGCTCTTCAACCTAGAGAGGCTGGACATCATTGTACTGAACTTTCACTCTACTTCACACTTTTTGTGAGACGACGTAAATATATGGAGGTCACGTTCACCCAAAAGGAACTGCAGGAACTCATGCAACTATTTCACTTTATGGATTAGTATCTTAAACGAGACCTCACCAATTCCCTAGGTAACCTTAAAGTGTCCAACTTGTATGACCCCTCCAACTTACTGTAACTTTTTGTTTTGAAATGCTATGTCATATTATTGTTTGCAGGTAAATAGTTTTCCCCTGTCACCGTCACCACCCCCCCCCCCCCCCCAATATTCATGATCAAACTTTACTTTTCTCTCTGTTCGAGCTTGCATCAGGGCTTTTAAGCTCCAAGTTATTGTAGTATGCAAATCTCAATTAAAAAAAAAAAAAAAAAGCTAGACATAAACTAGGATTGCTAAGTTCTCCCTTTCGTACGAGTCCAGAAAGCTAGCTGTTGTCAGGAGAATGCACATCTATGGGGGGTTCCTGACATCTTCCATATTTTTGGGACTGCTCCACAGAAAGATGCCTTTCTACACTGTACAGTCCTGACAGGCTAAACATACACAAAAGCAATGTTTCAATTGACCTAGGCCTGAGAGGCCAGGAAACGAAAATGCAGAGGTGATTGGTAAATTTACAAAATTCTAGCCATTTAAAAAAAAAAAAGGTTTTTAAATGCAGTAATCATATAAAACGGTTGACAACTGTTTAACTGTTTTAAGTAATTTCTTACTTAACATCTCTCACTCTTGCTGGTACAACCTGGAAATGTAGACATTTACAAGAGAGTCACTCATTATAAGAAATCTAATGTGACTATTTCTTTTTCTAATGTTTGATTTTGGGTTCCTTGTAGTCATCTTTTAGCAAATGCATTTACCTAATTTATATAATACCACCACATTGCTTTGGAGAGGATACAAATAAAGGTTCATAAACCATACAAGGAAATTAATACTTACCACCACATCTGTTCTCGTTTTCCCAAGTGTTTTGATAAGATGGCTGTAGTGATAATCTTCCATCTGACGTAAGATCGCCGTCATGGAGGCAACAAAGTTTCCCTAAAATATATAAAAAAAAATAAAAATCATGAAAGTACAATTTTGGACAATTACAATTTAGGAAAAAGAGTCACTACTTGTGACACCAAGAAGCCTACTGGCAAATTTGACAAGGATTGGTTACAGTGGCACCAGTGACCCAACAGCCACTATTAGAAACCTTTTCACTATTAGAAACCTATCTATGCCTGAGCACACACAAGAAATGGTGTAAAAGCTGTACAGATCCTTTATTAGACTAGGCCAGTGATGGTGAACCTTGGCCATGATGCTTGGGCACTTTGCAGTGTGGTTGAGCATCATGGGAAACTGTAGTTCCAAAACATGTGGAGTGCCAAGGTTCGCCATCACTGGTCTAGGCTATGACCAATCATGAAATCCGGTATTGCAACTGAGCATGTCAAGTGAAATTTGTGGAGAACATTAACATGTAGCATTATTCTTTTTCACAATATTTTAAATTACCAAAACAGTTGTCACTTAAAGGGAGTTTTCAATGTAAAAGTGCAGTGTGACAAGGGGTATCCTCTTGGTAGGAATATGGAGGTCGTCAACCCCCACTTTCCCTGAAAAACCAGAGCTGCAAAATTGAGTATTTATCTATGATGATGCTGAGGTTAAACACTGGCCCCTGTGACTTCTCCATTCTTGTACAAGGGACCTCAATGAACACTACTCCCAATTTTACTGTATTTGACTCTTTCGCCCAAAGTGCAATGCTAGATGCCGGAATGGCCAGTCACTTGGTGCAAGTGCCATCACATGAGGGTGGGGGAAGAGTTTTAACCTTGTTTACATTCCAACCAAAGTGACTTTGAAATTATACGTTACTTTTTTTTTACTTTTTCACTAAAGCGGTCCAATGCTGAAAAGTGGGATCAACGCAAAACTGAACCCCAAAAAGGGAGTTTGTTGCTTTCAAACCCTTCATGATATCATATTAAACTATCAAATTAAATGCCTGTTTTTTCTTCTTTTTCTGTGTTTATATTTTACCATTTGTCCTATAGCCCTGCCCTTACTGCCATTCTGGACATAGAGTGCACACCCACACTCAGGTTAGATGTGAGAATCCCATTAGCTGCGATAGACAGCCCCATTGGAAGCAATGGGAGGCTGCCTGCTACTGCAGCTAATCACAGCCACTCGCATGCAACCTCTCATGCAACAATCACATGCGAGTGATCAGCCCTGCATGCAGGCAGCCTGCGTCCAGGTCCGCTCACTTCCATGTGATTGCTGCATGAGTAAGTACATGCAGCGCACACAGTGTGGGTGCATTTGCATGTATGAATGCTCCCCAAGTCCGAATGACTTCTCGCCGGTCTAGTAACCTCCTGGGATTACTCACATTACATTAGAGCTGCACAAATAATTGTTAAAGAATCGAGATCATGATTCTAATCCCCCCCATCTTAAAAAAGCATTTCCTCTATTCAGTGCAGAGAGTTCTCTGCACAAGCCGACAGCTGTCAAAAAAACCCAAAAAAACAGGCAGTCTGCCAAGTTTTTCACAACATCGCTTAGGCAGAGATAAAAAGAAAACATTGTAACATATAGTGCTTTTAGATCAGGGTTCTCAAACTGGCGGCCCTCCAGCTGTTGGGAAACTACAAGTCCCATCATGCTTCTGTCTGTGAGAGTTATGCTTGTAGCGGTCAGCATTGCAATGCCTCATAGGACTTGTAGTTTTGCCACAGCTGGAGGGCAGCCAATTTGAGACCCCTGTTTTAGATCAAAGGAATGAACTTCGGTCTGTAAATGAGGTCAGTTTAACCTCTTAAAGACTAAACCTTTTTCTGACACTTGTTACTTACAAGTTAAAAATTGGTATTTTTTGCTAGAAAATTACTTAGGACCCCCAAACATTATATATATATATATATATATATATATATATATATATATATATATATATATATATATATATATATATATATATATATATATATATATATATATATATATATATATTTTTAGCAGAGACCCTAGCGAATAAAATGGTGGTTGTTGCAACATTTTATGTCACACTGTATTTGCGCAGCGATCTTTTAAACACATTTTTTGTTTGGAAAAAATACACTTTAATAAATTTTTTTTAAAAACTAAACAGTAAAGTTAGCCCAATTTTTTTGTAATTTTGTATTGCGAAAGATGATGTTACGCCGTAAGAATCATGAGAGAATCTTAATCTTTATTCTAAGCAAAAAAAAAAAAAATCATGATTCTCATTTTAGTCAGAAACGAGCAGCTCTACATTACATCTACCAGGAAGCTGCGGGACCAGGCTGGAGGTCAGGGCCAGGCATGTCATCGGCAGTGGTCCGTCTGAAGAGGCAGTCAGGTGAAGAGTCACCCAAAGAGTAGATCGCAGCAGGACAATACTAGATTCACTGCTTGTGAATATGTGTTTTGAAGATAATCCAGGAATACAGGTAAGAGGAGAAAAAAAATACATGGGGGAAGTTATGATCTGTCTTAAAAGGGAGAGAAGGGCAATAAAGTAGACCGGTAGTTTTGCCCTATACAGGCAAAGCACAAGTTCACTTTGGATTGTAAACTGGAGGGTTCTCGGTCATGCTTATATTCAGGTGCCGTCCTTTGCAATTTGTACCTTTTTCGATTTCACGTGCAGTCCTGCGTAACGTGTTGGGAGTTTTACAGGGTATATTATTTACATGAATTTAGAGAACCCTTTAAAGACAAACAGAACTGCTGCACTGGAGATAATGGCTGAAAGTTCATCAGGGTCTTCCTTTTGAATTTATGATCTCCTGGGCCAGAAAGCTAAAATCAATAGATTCTTCATATAGCCATCTCCGAAGTAACAAGACGGACGAAACAGATGATAATACTTTAATGTTTCCTGTGCCTATACTGCTGTGCGTATATCAACTGGACACCAAGATATTGGTTTACTTATTAACAGTATTATGAACAGTGACATGGGCAATTTATAGCAAATCCATGCTTTATGGGGAAGATAAGGGAGCACATTCATCTTCATCATGAGGGAAACAAAAGCTGCATTTTGCACATTTAGGATGGAGCATTAAGGCCTAGCTTAATAAATACATTGACTGCATTCTTTCAGTCACTCCTGCTGAAATGCATTAGCCTGTGTTGCAAGTCATGTCTGATTGCTGTAATCATCAATCAAAATACGTTACAAAGGTTAAGACAAAACTGCAAAACACATCTGAAGCCGGCACAGAAATCATTCAGTATGCATGTCATTTGGGTCCCTAGAAGCATAAAAACCCATTTCGGCTAACAGGCTTTTCATACCAGATGAAGGGACATTATGTTCAAGTACTCTCCCCCGGCCAGAGCACACTAGATTGGAATCATCGCTATTATTCTGCCATATCGGCAGCTCAACGGCATTTAAAGGGAATGTGACACAACTTCCATACATCTGTAATAGCAAGATATCTATCTACATTACAGTGTGCCGGAGTGAATGCTTAAGAAAAAGCTGTCACTTTCTAACTAAACTAACGTATTCATTAGTCTGATGTAGTTCATGAAAAGGTATAATAAATATTGTTTAGAAATAATGCCTAGCTCCAGAGCTGGCTTTCCACAGACAGCATTAGCTGAAAGTTTAATCAAAGCATCTATTTTAGGTACTTCTACATTACATCCTTATTGTCATCCATTCCTACTTTCTACACCTCTATTCTTCCTACGCATTTACTGTACCTTTGATATTTTATCCTTCCTAAAAGCCAACCTTCCACACTGCTATCCTTCCTACATCTACAATCTAATCTATCCTTCCTACAGCCCTATTATCTAAATGATATGCCTCATACACCCCGATCTTCCACATTGTAGGTCTCCTGCACCCCTAACTTCTATACCCTACAATCTACATTGTATGCCTCCTACACTCTTATCTTCCACACCATATGTCTCTTAAACCCTACCTTCTATACCCTATGCTTCCTATAACCCTATTATCTACATTGTATGCTTCTTACACCCCTACCTTCCACATTCTATCCATCCTTCCTACACCCCTACCTTTCACATCATATGCCTCCTACACCCCTACCTTCCACATCGTATGTTTCCTACATCCAGATCATTTACATCGTATGCTTCCTACACCCCTACCTTCCACATCGTATGTTTCCTACATCCATATCATCTACATCGTATGCTTCCTACACCCCTACCTTCCTCAGTCTATCCCATCCTTCCTACACCCCTACCTTCCACAGTCTATCCCATCCTTCCTACACCCATACCTTCTACATCCCCATCCTTCCACCTACATTCTACTTCCTACACATCTACCTTCTACAGCCTATCCTCTATATCCTAATCTTCCTACAACCTTACCTTCTATATCCTATAATTTCTACAACCCTACTTTTCATATCTTTTCTTTCCTACACCCCTACCTTCTATAGACCGTTCTTTCTACATATTCTGCATTCTATTCTCCTACACCTCTACCTTTTAATTCCTACCTTCCTATACCCGTCACCTACATCATATGCTTTCTACACCCCTACCTTCTACATCCTCTTCATCCCTCCTACACCCCAAACTTCTACATCCTATCCATCTTCCTAAAATCATACATTCTACACCCTCCCCTTCTATTTTCTTCTATTCTCATGTCTCTTCCTGCAGCAAGTCACTTTGATGCTAAATGAGATTAAAGTTCATGTCAATACGATCACTAAAATTCCATATTTTTAGCATGTGAAGGTTTATTTAAAAAGTCATTTCAAGCTTTTCAAATCTGCAGTTTTCAATACCTGGCGACCCTACCATGACGACTGTTGTTCAGCCACTTACAGCTGTAGATTGACAACACACTGCCTCTGTTACCCAGGTGCTTTTCTGCATTGACACCCCATTAAATGAGCTTGCAAATGATACTTCCAGCATTGTGCAGGCATAACCCACTGTTGTCACAATCAGGAAAACCCACCCCAAGAAATGCCATATAGCCATTACTGGAGTAAGTATATGTAGACCAGGCGTGAAAGCAAAGAGGCTGCAGGAGATCAGCAGCAGTGAAATGTAACAAAGATTAACAATATTTTATTAAATAAGATCTAGTTAGGATTTAGATCTATTTTAACCTTTTATGTACTAGCAAAGATTATCCTTTGCTACAGGCCTACTGATTTTACACCCCTTATGATTGAGAAGTGACTTGTAGCACAAAATCCTTTCTTTTGGGACTAAAAAAAACCACAACTTTTTGGTGGCATACATGTATCTGTTATTACTTGTATTCACCAAAGAATATTCCTCATCCTCTGATCTTATTTTGACTTTGCTACTTTGGTCTGACTCTCTGGCTTCTGCATCAGATCTGCCAAACTGCCCTCCCTCAGTCCTTAGTAAGAGGTCTCTCACACTGGACAGGGCTTGGCAGTTGAGGCTTAACGTTGAAAAAAAAAGGCCGGATGCAGTAACAAAGTGAAGTTACATCGGAGAGGGCCAAAGAAGCAGCTTTTCTAGAAACAATATAAAAATGATCCAAACAAATAATTAACATCTAGTGGTTTCTACTGCTAAGTTGGCCATACATGGATCAAAATTTGGCCGGTTGAGCAGGAACAGGTCAAACTTCTTTTCATGTTTACAAAAACTGTCTACTATGGTCAAGTTTTACTCAATCCACATATGGGATATATTTCATTAATGGAATACTATCTAAATTCCCACATTTAATCTGAGCTTCGCCTGGCACACAAAGCCTCCCGGGCTATGCAACCCGTGGCGGCTTCATGTGAGGACATAGTCATTTTCCAGCTCTGACTGTTCTCCGTAGTGCGACCCCAACGGACATGTGCAGGCCATCGGGGAAGCCTTCTGTGTCGGTGGGCGGAGAAGGCGTGGCCCCGTTCTGACGCAAGTGCGTGTTCGCGTATGTATTATGCAGAAAGTAAAAAAAATAGTTTTGTTTTTTTTTTCAAAATTGTCATGCTTTGTTTATAGCGCAAAAAATAAAAACCGCAGAGGTGATCGAATACCACCAAAAGAAAGCTCTATTTGTGGGGAAAAAAAGGCATCAATTTTGTTTGGGTATAACGTTGTACGACCACTTAATCTTCAGTTAAAGCGACGCAGTGTTGTATCGCAAAAAAAATGGCCTGGTCATTAAGGGGGCACATCCTTCCAGGGCTGAAGTGGTTAAAGAGGAAACCACATTGTATCTGCAGAAAAAACGTAAACATTTGTGTTATAACAATATTAAAATGTTGATATAACTAATATTTTTCCATGCTACCTGTACATGTAAGTGTTACATAAGCAAATGTGAAGAGTCTCCCCCTGGTGGCTATCTGCATTTTACGACAAAGGCTTCCTCGTCAACAGCTGCTAAGTTAAAATAACAGACAGACTTTCACAGATGGAGCAGCAGTAAAGCAGTGTCATTGTGTTGTTCCACCAGACAGGAAGTGAAGGCTGCCTATGTATTGAACAAATGTCGTTGCCCCAACAGATATGTACAACGTGCACACAAATAATTTACATTTTACACATATGTACCATATATTTAACACAAAGTTACAGCTACATGTAATCCGATCATCGTTAGTGACTTTAATGGTCTATGTTCTCATTATATTACTGCAGCTCTCGAAACTTAATATAATCAAATGCCTTAAATGATATTGTCGCTGATTGGAAGTTGATACTGGAAATACACACACAGATCACAATTTCAACAAACCAACCAAATATGTTCAATTCCATGAAGTCCTCTAAAGCTAGCCATACATGGATCAGAATTCAAACGTTCAGAGCCGCCGTCCCCAAAACTGATCCTTGTATTCTGATCGCAGGGAAGCCTCCTCATTGTCAGAATATAGCTCAGCAAAAAGGATTTCCCCCATCCACAGCAAATGTGAGGATGTGGGGGGGGGATTGGCTCTCTTCATTTGTTCAACCTGCTGGTTAAAAAAAAAAGAAAGAAAAAATAATGTATGGCGGGCCTTAATACACACCTGAGGCAATGAGGAGCCCCTTTTGTTTTCAGCACAATCCTTCTACAGATATTGTGATAAAAATCGTGGCTCTTCAATGAGGATACACAAAGGCGTCATTTCATAAGTTAATTAATATTTTCATAGCAGGCCGTGTCAAAGAAATCAGAGTGCTTTATATCTGTTTAATGATGAAATCATACTCGCAGCTGAGGGCTTTCTGGGGCTATTCAGAGCCGTCCACCGACACACAAACATGGATATAACATTGGACAGATGTCAGGGCCCGGAAGCAGTATTTTTAACGACTGTGTTTTATTTGGAGAATATGTTTTAGGCAAAAGCACAGTATGGTACATAATTGGCTAATGCAAATAAATCTGTTTGCTGGATTCAGAAGCGTGACCTATTTTAGAGTGCAAAATGCTTCATAGAAGCCCTTTCCTTTGCTCTGCTGTCTTCTTTCACACACACATTTCAGAATAAATATCAGACGTAATTATACTAGGACTGTACTACACAGGAATATGACAAGGATTCTGCTTTGTGTCTTTGGCATTAGAGTACTTTGTAAGCTGGGACTAAAAACTATAGAATATACAGTAAATACCTCCCATGAGCTTATATATTTTATATAGAATATCTTAAAGCTTACCTAGACTTTTAGCATTTTAATGAGATGATTCTGTATACATTTCACGGCTTAAGATTTCCTGATTCTGGTATCATGTCAGAGGATCAAGAAGGGCAGCATAAAAGGCATTGTGCCCAACTGAAGGGCTACTTGAGCTCATTGGTACGTGCTGTGTTTTGCAGACCCCAAAAAGTATGAGAATGGATTTCACAAGCAAACCCCTGCTCCAGGTTGGCCCACACCAAAGGACTCAACAATTCTGCTTCCAAAGGGTGCCAGCTCAGCCTGCCACTGAATCAGACTCAAACAACTGTTGCCTTATGAGTTTATGTGAAATCTCCATTAATAGCTGTAAAATATTGTAATTATGAATATATTTCATTTAGCTTGTATCTATGGAGGGCGTGCAACATAGCTTCACAGAAGTGTCTGTTAGACAATTCGGTGCCTAAGCTTGTGTATACAAAACAATGGCACCCAAACCTCATTGTTCTACACACACTAACTTCAAAGGATCCCATGTTTAGATATGCAATGAGGGTCACCGTCATCAATACTTAACGTTCCTGAAGGTCGTGTACCTACAAGCTAAGTCTCCCACTCAAAATAGTCGGTGCCAAAGATTTGCATTAAAGGGGGCTGACTTATGCAAAGTATAGGGATTGTAGATGTAGCCAATTCTGAACCAGGAATAGGGAAGCCCACCAATCAGAGACACGCCATGCCAACCAATGAGGCATCAGCCTGTAATGATATACACAGACTAGATGGGAGGGAAACACTCTCTGGTAGAGCCGTCACCCGAATGGAACCTTTGTGGGTCATAGCCTGGTAATTATGGGAAATGTCTGCCTTGTACTTGTAACTAAATATGTTTGTCTTATGTCTTTTATGTCCTACTGTTTGTAGAGTAATGTTTTAAGAAATATACTCTGTATTCCGTCATGTAATTCATGATTTTTACCCTTTCCCTGTACAAATAGATAGATCATGTGAATTAGTCTAGGCCTCTTTACTATATGCCAATACATTTTTGGTATTGTGTTAAAGCTTTCACTCATGGTCAAAGAACTCTCATTTAACCCAAATCATATCTGAGAGATATTGAATCTCAAATATAGGGTAATAATAACAGTAACACAACACACATCTGGACAGTTGCACTCCTCAGATCTAGTAAAAAGCCATCTTTATTTCATATTTGTATCTATAAAAGCAGTACAATGACAATGGGGTACAGAGACACAGCCGACGCATTTTGTGCTATATTTAGGGATAATTCATAACCTCCAGGTTATGAGTAAGCGAGAAATATAGCACAAAAACACGTCAGCTGTGTGTCTGTACCCTACGGTCATTGTACTGCTTTTATGGATACAAATATGAAATAAAGATTTTTTTTACTGGATCTGAAGAGTACAGCCATCCGATCTTGTGTTGGTTCAGTCTATTGATTTGCAAAGGAGCTTTAATGCAGTGATCTCAAACAGTCTTATGTAACTTGTCCCAAGTCTCTGACTTCCCTGACTTGGGGGGTCTCCAGTCTCCGACAATAGCTATAGCATGTTTGCAGTCTCTAATTTTATATATATAAAATTTATTATATATATATTATAGTTGACAATCGCTGGCATAAATTCTGAAAAAAGAAAGTTAAAAGCAATTTTAGGTAACAAGTGAACTCTAATAATCTTACTACTAATGCGATTCAGGAAAAAAGCAGCTCTGCTAATGTCTGAAAGCTCATTAGGTTTACCTAAAGTGTATGAAAAGCCAAATGTTTTCTTAATAGTGTTGTATAGAGCAAGGAAAGGCTAGACCACCGTTCAGGGTTTGAAAAAAAAATATATAAGTTCATATAAAACCCACAAAGCAAAGTCCAAAAAAGGTGATCAGAGATCCAAGTACTGGAAATCCTATCGTGTAGAAAACACTTGGGGTGCTCCTTCACCACTGGCCCCAAACTGACTCACCAGAAAGAATGGCTGGTCAAATTATAAACCAGCAGAAGTGCTCTATGTTAGTCATCAGACAGGAGGAATTCCCGCGCTGATAATCACCCTTTCAATATATTTGACATTTTTTGCACATGACTTGCATACAGTTTAGCGACAGATCACATACTCTTTTGAGGTAGTTGGGTTTTAGCATAAGGTTGTGGTATTAGAGATCTGCGCCGTTTACCTTTTTTTTCACATTCATTTAGTGTTTCACCAGAACCCAGGTGGCAGCGATCCCATTTAATCCCTCCATTGGTATCTTTTGGCGCTTGATTTTTTATTTTTTTTTCCCTCCTTCGCCCTTCAGGGTTTTACTGCTATGTAGGGCTCCATTAGAGAGTGTGGGATTTACAATATTCACATAGAAGCAGCAGGAAAAGGTGGTTCAAAGTTAATGTTTTTCTTTATGGACCCTATACGACCCCAGGATGGGAACAGCAAGTGACAAGTAGATTCTCTAGCTTCAGGGTGGTGTGCCCAGTGTCAATATGAGCCAAAACAGTCTCCCTTTAACTTGGGATTATTAGCAGAAGACAGTTTCCTCAGGAGGAGGCTCATTCGATAAGGATTTTAGTGACTCAAAATCAGAGTCTCTGCGACTGATGGCTCAAGAATCCACATGCAACTCCGATACAGAATCTGCTGGAGAGGGTGTGAGAGATGTTTGTGGCCTCTGTGACTAAAGTCAACCCCATTATCTGGTAATTTGTGTCATAATGTCTTCCATTACCTTACCAAAAACCTCAGCCAAGAGGGCACAAGCGACACCTGACAGGGCCAAGGAGAACTCAGAGGTTGAAATAATCTGTAACAGTAGAGGACAGTACTCTGGAAACCCAGACAGCTGGTAACAGGTGATACTTGATCCCTGAAGCTGACAGGAATCCCTAGAGGAGGGTACCTGGAATGGATTGAAGATCAAAGTTCCACATGGCTCCTTGCAACAGGGGCAGCAGTGGCAACATGCTTCAATGCTGTATGGTAGGAAAAAGTGAGGGAAAGGGGGAATAATGACCCCCAGCGACTAATAAATAAAAGAGGGCGTTCCCCGTGCTCAGCCTGTCTGGCCTACTCACTGAGACTTCAGAGACAGGACCAGCACAGAGGGAATACCAGTGGCTTAGGACCTTAAAAGCATATCAAAGCTAATTCAATCAGAACTAGAAAGTGCCCCACAAGGAACCCAGTGCCTTATGGTCACTTCCAGGTGAGCCCCGCATTGTTCAGTCCAACGGGGTCCAGAAGCCTGCACTGAATAGATGCAAATTAGAGGGGAAGCCTCCAGTGGTGTTGCAGAAGACTCTTGATTAACGAAAAAGGTGGACATGAAAAAAATGCTATAAATATCACGTCAGTTTTTCAGCAGTATAACCCGACAGTTTAAGACTTCCTATGTTGCAGTTGGAGATTTCCAGTAACTTCAGCAAAATGTTGTCAGCAGGTCAGTTGATGGCAAATTTCTTTAATGGCACCCCAGACACCAGTAAGAACCTGTCAGAGGTTCTAAACCATCCAGGGGTTCGCTACACACAAAAAAAAACACACACAAACATTTAGCTTCACATACACTTTAAAGGGAAACCTGCTGTGAGTGTATGCTTCTTACATGTTCAGTAATTAGGCTCCTGCTTCCAAATCTGACTAATGTGTCACTTGCATGTCCAAAGAACAGGTTCACTTTTAGCACTTTCAAATTTTCATTTCTTCAGTGCTTTGGGCATGAGCGCTCATAGATCATTCTGGAAGGATATGCCAGCACCACATAAGAATCTGCCAGGAGAAAGAGCCCCTCTGCAAGTAACAGGTACAGGTTTGTACTGAGGCAGCTCCACCAGGCTCGACTGTGAGCCATCCTCAAAATACAAGATGATCCCGAAAGATCTACAAGGGAATTTTTCATGCCTTTCTTGCACCAAAATTGCTTAATACTTTCAGTTTCTTAAAACTGATGACGAGGTAATAACTATATATGTAAGGGTACTGTAGACTTAGTTTGGATTTGGTGGGGTTTTGATATCTTTGTAAAGGAAAATGTTAACCTTATGTTATAAACACGACAAAATGTGAAATGGATGATGGACTTTATAGGCACCACAATAACATATTAAAATTCAATAAGCTTTATTACAAAATATATAAATTAACAAAGCTAAAATATGTTTTCTAGTCATAATACAGCAATATTGCCTTAAAACTTATTTCACACCACCTATTATAGCAATAGCATTGGACTATCTATTCATCAAAAGAACCATGGAACTGGGTCCATTGGTATTGTTACATCAGATGTAGCATTGAAGAATAGGAGGTGTGTCGTAGCTCAGCTCTACATGTTGAGCGTAAGAACGCTTCTTCAGGACCTTAGGCATGCATTCTATTTTCAGTCATAGTAGCATACAAGAGAGCAGATATCCAGGATTCAGCGGAGAATACAGGGCTGTATTGCTAAAAATGATAACGATCTGTTCATAAGAGATGAATACTATATACAATGCAGCAAACCCAGATCTATTGTTTTTGTTGTTGGTATACAGGATGGTATATAGGATAAAAATAGAGGTAGATTCGGCTTGGGTGGTATTTGGTGACTGGGATTGTAAAGAGGTTTTCAGACCTATAATACACTTCCTTATATCGTAGAGTATTTTCATGCAGTCACCATGTAGAGTAACATCCACTGCAGAGCCCTGTTGCTTCTGTACCACTCAGCGTAGTAAATGGTGGCTGGGTGGTACAGAAGCATTTTTTTGCAATACATCCATATATTCTCTGCTGCATCCCGAATATCTGCCCTCTTGTATGCTACTATGACTAAAAAGATAATACATGCCTAAGCTCCTGAAGAAGCATTCTTACGCACAACATGTAGAGCTGAGTTACGGCACACTTCCTATTCTTCAATGCTACATCTGATGTAACAATACCAATGGACCCAGTTCCACGGTACTTTTGATGAATAGATAGTTCAATGCTATTGGTATAATAGGTGGTGTGATAAACGTTTCAAGGCAATATTGCTGTATTATAAATAGAAAATGTTTAGCATTGTTAATTTGTATATTTTGTAATAAAGCTTATTGAATTTGAATATGTATTGTTATTGTGGTACCTATAAAGTCCATCATCCATTTCACATTTTGTCTTGCAATTATATCAGGACATGGCACTTTTGTATCCACAGTACCAGTGATGATACAAACAAAACCTTTTCCATTATGTTATAAACAAACTGCACTGTGAGTGTCACTGTACATTAGGTAGAAAAAAAAGCCTTTCTTGTGCAAACAAATGATGCCCAGGCCTTAAAAAGTATCTAAACACACCAAAACATTTACAAGTCCTTAAATATGGCAGCTGCGTGTTTTTTTTAAATTATTATTATTTTCACTTGGTGATTCTGCCAGTATTACACATCCAGTTCTAGATAATAATAGTGGCTCACCATGCTGTATATTGAGAAGCAGCATTGTCTCGATTACATTTAGGGGGGGGGGGTGTCGTTCACAGAATATAGTGGAGAAAATTGATAATACTGTTTGAGACTTCTATTTGGTACACTTAAGATTTCTGGTTTCAAAGTCAACCAGTATTTTTCTGTCTATCTTTTTCTTTTCTATAATTAACATTTGAAAGAAAAAAAAAATGTAGTCACTGCCAGCTAAGGACAGGCAACATATTATATTTTTGCTTTTGGGTTTAGATATACTTTACCGAGCAGGTGGGAAAAAGTATGTTAAAGCCACAAAAAAAAAAAAACAATAAAAAAACTTGTTTGTACAAGGGCTGTTGAGGAGAAAAAGATCACGCCAAAGCGCTGAATGGCGTGACAAAACTTTATTGCATGTTTTGTAGCCAGATGGACACTTTCAGGTAATTGTGCTTTAGAGAGCTGTGTAAAGAGAAGTAGCTGATTGCTCCGTTCATGCAGGGAACACGGCACTGAACAGACGTTTCTTCCACTCCTATTCATCTGAGAAGAGTGCAACGGTTTTCTAGAAGCCAACATGTAGCAATGATGGTGATGTTTTTACTCAAGCGCGAGTCATTTTTAACAGATTTTCAGTAATAAAAAGCAGGAAACCACCCCACCATTTCTTAGCATGCTCTGAGCCGGAAATTTAATTATCAGTCTATGCTGGTGAACTAATACAATCCATAGTCTGTTTGATAAATCAATCTTCTCCTGAATTCAGTACATACAGTCAGTGGTGAGAAGTATATATTAAAGTCTTACCCATTTTTTTTGTCATTAAGGACACTTTCACACTGGAGCGGGGGGGGGGGGGGGGGGGGTGTGCGATGGCGGTAAAGCACCGCTATTTTTAGTGGCGCTTTACCGTCGTTTTAGCGGTGCTTTTCGGACGCTAGCGGCACTCTTTTAACCCTCACTAGCACCCGGAAAAGGGTTAAAAGCGCCTGCAAAGCGCCGCTGCCAAAGCACTGGCCATTCATTTCAATGGCAGGGGCATTTTAGGAGTGGTGTATTCACCGCTCCCGCAATGCCCCAAAGATGCTGCTTGCAGGACTTTTTTTCCGTCCTGCAAGTGCACCGCTCCAGTATGAAAGCACTCGGGTTTTCACACAGGGGTTGTAGGGGAGGCATTTTCAGATGCTTTACAGGTGCTATTTTTAGCCCTTTAGCGCCTATAAAATGCCTCCGGTGTGAAAGTAGCCTTACACAAGTCACATTTCTCTAATACTTTTTGGCCCAAGAATAGTAAATGTGCTCCTGTGATTACCTTGTCCTTTTTTCCCCACTATTCTTGTTAGTACCTTAAAGTTGGTTGTAAACCCCATTCATGAAATCTGACCTGAGCACATATATCTGTAGTGTTTACTTATCTTTCTCCAAAACAAACAAAAATATACTATTATATCAGTTAACAAGTCCTTCGATATGGTTGCTGCATTTGTTTTACGTTAAAGTTTTTCCTGACTTTTGATTTCTGTCTTTATCAGTAAAACAGTAAATCAGACAGGACCACAGAGGTTCCCCCCCCCTCCCTCTTTTTTTATATCACTATTCTTTGGGGGTGGTTTCATACCACCAAGTTGAAGTATTGTGCTGTGTTCCAGTGCAATTTACTAAGAATGGCGCACCAATGTACGAGTACAGTGGGATGATGATGAACCTGCAATACATGCTGTGCACTATATTAAGAGGGAAAAAAATTCAGACGCAGCTAGGCAACTAAAATTGCAAAGGCAGCCCCCAATGCTTCCCTTGTGACAATGTCACTTTAAAGTTGAACTCCAAACTTGCCTAAAGTCTTGCAAAGCTGTACACACTCCTCTCCTGTACTGAAATTGTTTACTCCAACTGCAAAATAAGATGCATTCCACCTAATTTTCTGGCTGGAGGATGGCCAACATCTAGCACTTTCCTCCAGCCTTACTGTCCCTGGCCTGACTCTTTCATTTACTGGATTTTAGTTCCTTTAATCATGGAGACTCAGCATCACGTGTGGGCATAAGCTAGGGCAGTCAACCTGCCTAGAAATGCCCACTGCTCCAGACTGACATTCACCCATTAAGGCATTTTGAGAATACCCAAGAGCCCGCTCACTGCTTGCATCAAGCCCCAAGTGATGACGTCACAGAGTTAAAAATAATAAAATGTAAAGAAAACGCAAAAGTGTTGCTTAAAAATGTTAGCATGTTGGCAAGTGGTTAAGAAAGAATCAAGGAAGGCATAAAAAATTAGGCCGAATAAACTTCAGCTTTAACACAACACTTAAAATACCACACATCAACATTTAGAAGTACATTGCAACAGAATGTATTACTACACAGAATGTAACTAAAAGGGGGGGGGGGGCTTAAGGGGCTAAAACTATTTGGCTTCCTAAGGCAGTAGAGGACTGAGATGCGGGTTCCTCTATTCCTCTACAACCCAACAAATTAAATCCATTACTTGTAAGTCTCTTGGCAATCCCCATCCTAGCAAATGCATTTTTACAGCTTTGTTAAAAAAAGACACCCAACCACACTGTGGTTACTTAGGAGGAATGTTTTCAAACTGCGATACTACATTTGCCATCTTCTAGAAGACTCTAGAACAGAGATATGCAATTAGCGGACCTTCAGCTGTTGCAAAACTACAAGTCCCATCATGCCTCTGCCTCTGGGTGTCATGCTTGTGGCTGTCAGAGTCTTGCTATGCCTCATGGGAATTGTAGTTCTGCAACAGCTGGAGGTCCGCTAATTGCATATGCCTGCTCTAGAACATCTTTAAAAGCATTATTTTTTCTTTCTATATCCCACCAAATTACATTTTAAATGAATGCTTTTTATAACATAACAAAAAAAAAAATGTGAAAAAATTAAACGACTTTATCTTAACTGTATAACTGGCAAGACTCATCCCAGCTAGCAATTCATTTATTATGAGGATGTTATTGGTCGCAGCCATTTAATCAGCTTCCGTTGGTTTCAATTTGCACTTTTAAAGAAATATTATTTTGCAGGAAAGTCAAAGAAGAACAGGCTGCATTGTTCTGTTTGGCTGGGATCCAAGGATCACTTACATTCTAGTACTTTTACGGGAAAAGATAAAAGGGGGAGAAAAAAAAAGTTGGGTTGATTAAAAAAGATTTGCATTAAAATATAAATTGCAGTGCAGAAGAGAGTCTGAATCCGTTGGAGTAGTAAAAGGACTATCTTATTTGCATATGAAAGGGCACAATTTGTCGGGATGCAAGGATATTTATTGAGATGTAATGGTAAGCACAACGGTTATTTGACCAAGCTATCTTCGCCGAGAAGGTTTTCAAGTCAAGCAAAGTGTGAAAACTGCGATAGCACAAGTTATTATCGGATAAGGCAGTGGCAAGGCAAAATGTCATATCAAAAGGGTGAAAGTGGCTGGTTTCATATACTGTATGGTAGTTCTTTAAATTAACTTGCTTTCACGAACCAGCAAATTGCTACTGGAGATGTTACTAAAGCTTCTATAGCTGAATGGCCTAAAGGGTGCCATGTACTAGGTGATATTTTGATGAATACGGGCAAAAACCCTGTCAATTGAAAAGCTAAGAAAAAAAATTCAGTGTTAAACATGGGAAAAATTGGTGAAGATTTTTCTCCATGCTGGAGAACAACTGTGCTTGGTGATTTTTTCTTTTATTAGTCCAAGTGAATATATGCCACCAGTGTCAAGCAGAATATCACACCCACCCTACCAGAACAAAATCACAAATAATTGTATATGCATTTAATGTTGAGGCAATGATAACAGTTTCAATACCAAAAACTGTTCTGCATTAAAAAAAAAAAAGAAATGTGGAAGCTTGTGCAGAAGAAAAAAAAAAAAAAAAGACAGGCAAATGAAAAAATACTAGTCACCAGTACTTCCTGTAAGCATTCTGTAACTAAACTTTTCCCCATTATAGATCATACCTTGTCCTCTGCAAAGATGGCCAACTTAATAAAGGTGCAGGGCTTTACTTATGTCAAAGATGCCCCTGATGACTGGTGATCTAGTCACTGGTTGGGAATATATAAAGGTGCAGTAAGCACTGAGCCACAGAACAAATGAAGCATGGTGATCCCTGCACTGAAGGTCCTCAGGTACAGCTTCCTCTCCATCAAGGAGAAAAGCGAGCAGCTCAATAATGACTAATTCTCAAATCAAATCTCGTGCAACTAGCAGTCACATACACGGTGCCTTAGATCAGTGTTTCTCAACCTTTTTTCAGTCGAGGCACCCTTTAAAATTATGAACAGTCTCGAGGCACCCCATTCTAAAATGTAATAAACGATTTTAATAGCTTTACACAATGCAGCAACAGCCACATGTAGGACACCCAAAGTTAGCGGGGATTTATTTATCCAAAGCAAATACACTTTTGCACACCGGTACTGACTAGTATTCCAATGTTTCTCTTCTCCGTTAATTTCTCTTCATCAGTCAGCTAATGTCACCCCAGTGCTGAGAGAGAGGGGCACAGGAGGGTCAAACAAGGATGATGTAGAGTCAACAGACATCCTCCTTATTAACGGATGATGTCATTGGTTGTTAGAATGCCAGTGAATAGAAAGTCGTAATGGCACATAATGAAAACCCATGGCTTTGTGTAACTAAAAGGCAGGCTTCATCCACCTGCTAGTTTGTATACAATGTTTGATAAATTTTTTTTAGGTATTTTGCCAAGGCATCCCTGAAGAAACCTCAAGGCAACCTGGTTGAAAAAAGCTGCCTTATGCCGTGTGCACACGACCGGACTTTTCGACCGAACTTGTCCAACGGAACGAATCTGTCAGACAATTCAATCATGTGTGGGCTTCATCGGACCTTTTCTGTCGAAAAATCTGGCAGACTTTAGAAATAGAATATGTTTCAAATCTTTCCGACGGACTTGAGTCTGATCGAAAAATCTGTTCGTCTGTATGCTAGTCCGACAAACAAAAAAGGATGCAAGGGCAGCTATTGGCTACTGGCTATGAACTTCCTTATTCTAGTCCAGTCGTATGTCGCCACATTCGAAACGATCGGACTTTGGTATGATTGTGTGTAGACAAGTCCGTTTAGTTGGAACTCCGTCGGAACTCCGTCTGAACTCCGTTGAAAAGTCCTTCGGAGTTCAGCCCGACAAAAAGTCTGGTCGTGTGTACGCGGCATTAGATGACATCACACTGCAGCTATACAGCTATGTATACACTACTTTACTATACACTACTTTAAATAGATTGATCCATGTGGGAACACATAGGGGTGATTGCTAGCAGCTCATAAGGGAAGAGTTCACAGGCAGCACAGGGGTTAATCATAGCTATAGAGCTATGATGCGCAAGGCACAGGAAGCGAGTTTCTACTTAGCAAAAATTAATTTAAAAAGATCTTTCAGGGTATACATAGTCACAATCAATATATGTACCCTCTAAGGTCTGTTTCACTTGAGCCATCAACTTGTATAAGAGCAGTGTGAACAGCAAGCTTTTTTTGAAGTGTTTAACCACTTCAATACTGGGTACTTTTAACCCCTTCCTGTCCAGGCCAATTTTCAGCTTTTAGCGCTGTCGCACTTTGAATGACAATTACGCGGTCATGCATCACTGTACCCAATCTAAATTTTTATCATTTCATTTACACAAATAGAGCTTTCTTTCGGTGGTATTTAATCACCACTGCATTTTTTTTTTTTTTAACGCACGTTTTCTTTGTTTCGGTTATAAAATGTTGTAAGTAAATAATCTTTCTTCATGAATTTAGGCCAAAATATATTCTGCTACATTTCTTTTGTGACAATAACCCAAATCAGTGGATATTATATAGTCTGTAGGAAAGTTATAGAGTCCACAAACTATGGTATATATATCTGACAAATAATCAATCCTGATGTACTGATGGCCCAAAAATGTCAGGACAGTATAGATACCCCTCAAATGACCCCTCTTTGGATAGTAGACAGTCCAAGGTATTTAGTAAGATGCATGGCTAGTTTTTTGAAGTTGTGATTTTTTGTCATACTGTCACCAGTGCAGTACAGCGTCATCATAACTGGTATGGCAATGATCAGGGACACTGACTGGTGACCGAACGAAAAAAAAGAAAAAAAAAAGTTATATTTTTTTTTTTATGTTTTTTTTTTTTTTAAACACACTTTGACCAGAGCAATATAATGTTACCATAGTAACATTGTACTACACTGGGGTAGTGATCAACATTTTTTTTTTACACATTATGTTTGCATAAAGCAAACATCGGGAGGATGTCATATGTAGGGTTGCCACATCATCCCTTTAATCCAGGACACATATGAATTACATAGGTTCTGAGGCTGATTTAAGGCATCAAGTGAGTTTAATTATCACCTTAATGAGCAACAGAACCTGTGTAATATGTGTCCTGGATTAAAGGGATGATGTGGCAACCTTAGTCATATGGCGTCCACCCAGATCGACGAGAGGTTTCCGCTGACGTCATCTTTGCTATAGGCCGCGTGGAAACCGGTTAGAGTACCATTCAGCTCCAGTTTGTAAATGTTGAACCCAGATCCTAATGGAAGTCACTTTAAACAAGCTGCTAGAAGGCTTCAGCACTACTTGAAGCTTGTTGAAAGTCCTCTGAAGCCTGCTAGCAGCTTGTTTAAAGTGATAACCAGCACTTCCATTAAGAACTGTATTCAACATTTACAAACTGGAGCGGAATGTTACTATAAACGCTTCAACAAAGCTTGCTGAAAGGTCTGCAAATGCATTGCTGTTCACAATGCTCTTATACAAGCTGCAGCCCATGTGAAACAGGCCATTTAAAAAAAATCATAACTTTCCAGTTTAGGTTCACTTTAAAGGGGTAGTCCACTTAAAAAAAACTGTCAGTTTTAGCTGGCACCTGAAGGACCTATGTTTACAGGCTTTGTTAATGCGCCCTGTGCCTGGAAGAAGCTGGCAATGTACAGGTATGTCACTGTGCCTATAGGAGCCACCACTGGTCCACATCCTTTACTGCTTCTGTTGGCTCCTCTTGGTGTTCCCTTGGTATACTTCCTGGTTCCAAGCACCTTTCATCATGTCCACCCAGAGAGCTTACTCACTATTGACCACCTGGAAGGTCACTACCTGCTGGAGACTTGTTACACTTTTTAATACCTTGTAAATGAGAGGGCATATTTAGTTTCTATCAAACTTTACAGTGAATTCTTACTAGGTTCTATCAGAGGTTAATAAAAGCCCTGCCAAAACTTTTTAAAACTCACTACTAAGCGGAAGAAATGTTGCTGCTTTGAAATCCCTTGGACAGCATGGATCTGTCTTCAGGTGACACCAGAAAGTAAGCATTTCCTGCATGGGCCAGTTTTGCAGCCCCTGTAAATGGGCAGCAAAATGCACTACTTTTTTCAGAATGCATTGCACTAAACCAAATGGTACTATGATACCATGCGATTTGGTGCCTGCAAATGCGTTGCGTTGGAGAGATGCAAATGAGATGCCATTAACAATTTACTAGCACTCGCACACTCTCGCAAGGGCAATGCGTTGACGTGAATTTCCCACATTGCATTTTGGTGTGAACCAGCCTAGGGAGAGTACAACACCAATGAAGAAGCTCTTATTGCAGAGTATGAATGTAAGTTAACTTATCTCTATGCAGATTTCTGGGAAAGGAAGTGATTTAATCCTGCGAAAAGTGCAATGGAAATTCTGCAAACAAAAATACTATTGCCATGTTTGCAAGAAAGAAAGATTTGAGCTTTTAGGGCAGTCACAGAATGAAGGCTGGCTGCAGCCTGAAATGAAAATATATTTTGATTAAACAAATACATAACACATTTTTTGAGCAAAAAGTAAAGATTTCAATTAGGATTTATTCACACCAGCCTGCATGCTAAAAATGTGTGTGGGCTGGTGTCAGTTTTGTAGGGGTGGTGCTTTGCGTTGTTACAACACAAGGCAGTGTTTACTTTTTGAAGTGTCAGAAATTTACGCTTCAATAAAATCTATAAACCACAGCTTGTCGCGACGCACTGTGGTGACATACAGTGCAGTGAGCAGGGCTGAATTTCAGGAATTCAGCTCCTTTGTAAAAAGGCACACTATGAGTTAGGTCCAAGGAGGCGCGTGACAACGCCCAGGCTTATCTCTTATTTAAATTTGACAGGTTTAGGGCTCTGCTGGAGATACACTTCTGAGTTACCAAAAGGAGAGAAGCTCACACAGCAGCCATACTTGCCCCTCCCCCTCTGCTGCCCATTAATAGAAGCTTCTGTATTTTGTGGATAATACAAAGGCTTCTGTGATTGGGCAGGAGGAGGAGGGGAGAGGCAGACATAGCAGTTGCAGCGAATCTACTGTTGAAGTCGAGACCAGAAGATCCAGCATTGGGCTCCGGGAACTATGAGGATAACGGTCTTCTGGGACTTCTATAAACCTGTTAGATGTAAATAATAGAGGTAAATCCAGGAGGTGTCCTGCATCTGTCATGGAGTTCGGCTTTACATAAAATTGTATGTCTGCATTTTTCGCAGGCCACCACAACCCATCTCAACACAGCATTGTGGTATGGACAGGGCGCATAGGTAATTGGTTTCTAAGTACCCTTGAATTCTGATCTTTGTGGCTCAGCACAGGTCAGATAGTGTACAAGAGGCCTAAAATACCTAAAGGAAAGACCTTCCATAATCACGGGACTGGTTAAATGGTCAGGTATGCCTTGCTTTGAAGCTGAACTCAAGACAGCTCTGTAATCATCATATATATTTTTGTGTCGTACCTGAATATGGCCTTCTATCAGCCACTTAAAGTCCCTGTACAGCAAGGCTGGCGTGTGAGAGGATGAAGCAGCACAAGGAGCCAATCAGCTCATGTGCTGACAAGAAGCATGCTGATAGGAGAGTGCAGAATGACGAAGAGATGAGCCCATCATTGTACTACTTCTGCTTTCACCAACCATTCACAGGATGTGGCAGTCCAAGATGACCTGAACTCAGAGAAGGTGGATTGAACGATGCTGGTCATCAGACGGAGGACATCCAGCAACAGAAAAAAAAAAGTACTACAGGATGAATCTCTGAATTGAAGATGAAAATTGCAGGAAAGGCTGTTTTTATCTCTTATTGGGCTATTCGTTAGTATATTTTTTGCCGTAGTCCTGTTTTAACTCCAATGCACTTAAACTGTAATTTATGGCCACCAGGACGGTGCCCCAAGGTTTAGGAGTGTGTCTTTGGGAATGTTTGACCATTCTTCCAAAAGCGCATTTGTGAGGTCAGGCACTGATGTTGGATGAGAGGGCCTGGCTCACACTCTCTGCTCTAATTCATCCCATTGGGTTGAGATCAGGTCTCTGTGCAGGCCAGTCAAGTTCCTCCACCCCAAACTCGCTCATCCGTATCTTTATGGACCTTGCTTTGTCCACTGGTGCGCAGTCATGTTAGAACAGGGAGGGGCCATCCCCAAAACTGTTCCCACAAAGTTGGGAGCATGAAATTGTCCAAGATGTCTTGGTATGCTGACGCCTTAAAGAGTTCTCTTCACTAGAACGAAGGAGCCAAGCCCAACTCCTGAAAAACAACCCCACAACATAATCCCCCCTCCACCAAATAATTTGGACCAGTGCACAAAGCAAGGTCCATAAAGACATGGATGAGCAAGTTTGGGGTGGGTCTTCTTTAGGAATGGTCAAACATTCCCATAGAAACACTCCTAAACCTTGTGGACAGACTTCCCAGAAGAGTTGAAGCTGTTATAGCTGCAGAGGGTGGGCCAACTCAATATTGAACCCTATGGACTGGGATGCCATTAAAGTTCATGTGTGTGTGTGTGTGTGTAAAGGCAGGAGTCCCGATACTTTTGGTAATATAGTGTATATCTTATAAATCGAAAAACTAAATTTTGCCGAAACAGATCCAGGTGATGTTTTGCCGCTTTTGGATTTTGTGACGAAATAGATAAGGATGGCGATAGCATCATCGCGTAAGAGCATAGTTGCACTTTGGGTGCACTTGAGAAGCACTTTTACAGTCTATCCCTCACAAAAAAAAAATAAAAAAATAAAAATAAAACCGAAAAAATATATTTAACATTGGTTGGATTGTCCTACTATTATGCTATTTAATATTTGAAGGGACATGAAAAACATGTAGACAAAAAGTGAGAGGGTAGATCTCCATGACACAATCCAATGGCTTTTTTCCCCCTCTAGCAGTTCAGGAGACACACTCCTCTGAACTTCCATTGTTTTACATGTTGCTAAGCAACAAAAAGCTTCTGCATCCTGACTCTGGACACCTCCGTTGTCAGCACCACAGCACGTTTCGAAAGAGTTCAGCCAGGGTAAATTAAATAATAGCAGAGGCAGTTAATTAGCAGAGCCCCGTGTCTGAAATGAACACAGTCTGGCAAAGTTAACCCGTTACCCAGTTTTTGGTTGCAATCATTTATCCAGACCAAGATTTACCAGGATGTAACCTTATCAATCCATTGGGAAGCTGTGACCACACTCCTAATTGAGGGACAGTCACAGCGCCGTCACTAGCTATCCGTGGAATGATAGGTGGAATTCTTCTTCAGGCTGCACAAAGGTGGTTTCCATTGTACACACAAAACATATCAAATGTACCAGCCAGCACAGGGTAATGCTAAAACGGGAAGACAGCAGTTCTAAAAAATTAAAGGCGAGTCTAAAATATCAGGTAAGATACAGTGGGGACGGAAAGTATTCAGTCCCCCTTAAATTTTTCACTCTTTGTTATATTGCAGCCATTTGCTAAAAGCATTTAATTTCATTTTTTTCCTCATTAATGTACACACAGCACCCCATATTGACAGAAAAACACAGAATTGTTGACATTTTTGCAGATTTATTAAAAAAAAGAAAAAATGAAATATCACATGGTCCTAAGTATTCAGACCCTTTGCTCAGTATTTAGTAGAAGCACCATTTTGATCTAATACAGCCATGAGTCTTTTTGGGAAAGATGCAACAAGTTTTTCACACCTGGATTTGGGGATCCTCTGCCATTCCTCCTTGCAGATCCTTTTCAGTTCTGTCAGGTTGGATGGTAAACGTTGGTGGACAGCCATTTTTAGGTCTCGCCAGAGATGCTCAATTGGGTTTAAGTCAGGGCTCTGGCTGGGCCATTCAAGAACAGTCACGGAGTTGTTGTGAAGCCACTGCTTCATTATTTTAGCTGTGTGCTTAGGGTCATTGTCTTGTTGGAAGGTAAACCTTCAGCCCAGTCTGAGGTCCTGAGCACTCTGGAGAAGGTTTTAGTCCAGGATGTACCTGTACTTGGCCGCATTAATCTTTCCCTCGATTGCAACCAGTTGTCCTGTCCCTGCAGCTGAAAAACACCCCCACAGCATGATGCTGCCACCACCATGCTTCACTGTTGGGACTGTATTGGACAGGTGATGAGCAGTGCCCAATTTTCTCCAAACATACCGCTTATAATTAAGGCCAAAAAG
The DNA here is from genome assembly GCA_037952925.1 of Lithobates clamitans. NCBI lineage: Eukaryota > Metazoa > Chordata > Amphibia > Anura > Ranidae > Lithobates > Lithobates clamitans. The sequence continues at coordinate 3,366,346 of JBBGZY010000028.1, read as the reverse complement.
TTCTATCTTTGTCTCATTAGACCAAATAATCTTATTTCTCACCATCTTGGAGTCCTTCAGGTGTTTTTTTTAGCAAACTCCATGCGGGCTTTTGTGTGTCTTGCACTGAGGAGAGGCTTCCATCGGGCCACTCTGCCATAAAGCCCCGACTGGTGGAGGGCTGCAGTGATGGTTGACTTTCTACAACTTTCTCCCATCTCCATCTCTGGAGCTCAGCCACAGTGAACTTTGGGTTCTTCTTTACCTCTCTCACCAAGGCTCTTCTCCCCTGATAGCTCTGTTTGGCTGGACGGACAGCTCTAGGAAACGTTTTACATTTAAGGAATATGGAGGATACTGTGCTCTTAGGAACCTTAAGTGCAGCAGAATTTTTTTTGTAACCTTGACCAGATCTGTGCCTTGCCACAATTCTGTCTCTGAGCTCTTCAGGCAGTTCCTTTGACCTCACAATTCTCATTTGCTCTGACATGCACTGTGAGCTGTAAGGTCTTATATAGACAGGTGTGTGGCTTTCCTAATCAAGTCCAATCAGTATAATCAAACACATCTGGACTCAAATGAAGGTGAAGAACCATCTCAAGGATGATCAGAAGAAATGGACAGCACTTGAGTTAAATATATGAGTGTCACAGCAAAGGGTCTGAATACTTAGGACCATGTGATATTTAAGTTTTTCTTTTTTAATAAATCTGCAAAAATGTCAACAATTCTGTGTTTTTTTATTCCGTCAATATGGGGTGCTGTGTGTACCCTAATGAGGAAACAAAATTAACTTAAATGATTTTAGCAATGGCTGCAATATAACAAAGAGTGAAAAATTTAAGGGGGTCTGAATACTTTCCGTCCCCACTGTATGTCGACGGCTGTACCTGCACGTTGAAGGATACTATTAAAGAATTTGTTTAACATTTAATGGGCAAACTTTCAGTAGAATTATCTACTGTGCAAAGGCTAGCTTTTAACTTATACTTCAAGCTTAAAAAAGTTTTTTTGCTTCTACAGGATGCATCCAAAAACAAAAGAGACAAGAACAACAACTGTTCACTTGAAATTTAGGAGTATTTAATTTGGCTCCTATTTAAAGCGGTAGCAAACCGCAGTTAAAAGGAAAAAATATCCCTGCAAGGCAATGTCATAATGTGCATCACATATTGAGAGACTTACCTTAAAACGAAGCCCCTCCAGCGTTGCGCTGTCATCACTGAGAGGGCTTCCATCTTCAGCCGGTCTTCCTTCCGGGTATGCGGCCTCCGGTTACATGAGTGGCCGGGGGCACGATGACGTCACTCCTGCAGGAGCCGCCCTTTATGGCACAGGCTCTGAAGTTCTGACGTGGTATGCCGGACCTTCAGAGCGCATGCATAAGTGACGTCACTGGCTGCATACATTCTGAATATCTCCTTAACAGTGCAAGTTGAGGAGATATTCACAGTACCTACAGGTAAGCCTTATTACAGTCTTATTAAAGATGAAAAAGTGGGTTTACTATCATTTTAAAGCAGAATTACACCGCAACTGAGCACCACAAACCAAAATGCTATTTCATTCACATTTTATTTTCAAAAGCAATCTCACCTGTCAATCCATGTCTCAAAGCTTTATTTTGCAGAGAAATCACTTTAAACCCCCCCCCCCCCCCTAGCATTTCTGGCTTTTGCCATCTTGAGTAAGGGCAGATAATTCATGTAGCATTTACTCTATATTCCTGCATTTTTCCTGGAATCCATCTGCCCTTAGCTCAGGCATGCAGGCATGAGGGTTTGTTTAGCTGAGGGAGCCTCTCCTCCCCTTCTGAAAACTCCTGGGATGTATCACATCCTTTGCCTAGGCCTGGAAACTAAAAAGAAACTGAAAAAATTGTAAAAAAGTAAATAGGTTTTAATTAAATATGATCTACTTTCCTGTCTATTTACTAATGCTAGCAGTAGAAGAGTGAAAATAGTCACTGTTGATTGAGAGAGTGAAGTTGCTTAAAATGTTTATGCCGAGATATAATGGGAGCTAAAATGGTTACCGGTGCATGGTGACTTTGGATGGAAATAATGCAGCCATTGTGCATTAATTAAATTAAATTTTGCCATCTACATCATGCTAAATTATTTGACCAGTATGCTGGTTTAAATTAGGGAGTATACATATAAAATAATATATTAGCTTTTATTCATAGACGGACTAGTGTCTATATTATTCAACCACAGCTCAAATGAATAAACGCTATGCAATATGCATATGCAATGTCCCCCTACCTTATCAAAGGCAGCATATACTTATATTGGTATAAGTATATACATATACTGTATATGTATACATATACAGTATATGTATATACATTATATATGGTATATACATATACTGGTAGGGGGTCACTCTCAAATACAAGTACTTTTATGATAGTTATGACCTTAACCTCCCTGGCGGTATTCCCGAATGTGGCTCGGGGTGAATTTTCATTACCAAAAGCGGTAACACCGAGCCACACTCGGGATCGCATCTCAGGATCCAGGTACAGTTACTTACCTTGTCCCCCGGATACTGCAATGTCTCCCCGCCATGTGTGCGAGTTGTCTCCTCCGCTCGATTCATCACAGTGCCGGGCTCCGTACTATGCGAGCGTTGCGACGCACAGGGAATGGAGAACAGCGCCAAATTCAAAAAGTGAAACACACACTATACATACAGTACACTGTAATCTTACACATTACATTACTGTATCAAAAAAATTTTACATCCCTAGTGGTTTGTCCAGTGCCCTGCATGCAGGTTTATATTATATATACTGTTCTTTCTGCCTGGAATATGGAGATTGTCCATGGCAACCAAAAAGTGTCCCTTTACATCAAAAGCTGTTTTAGACCAGCTAGAAAACAGCGATAATAAATTAGAATCACTCACAGAATTGAGCGATAGTGATTTGTGGGGAGATCCGTCATCAAACACTGAAAGTAATGACAGCGACAATTCTGCAACTGAGCAAATTTCAGTGTTTTTGATTTGAATACATTATTGAATAATTTTTATTATTATTATATTATTTGTTATAACTATAGTTATTTATTATATTATAATTTATGATTTCGTGTTTCAAACTTTATCATACCCGGGCTGTCTTCTAGACTCTGGTTTGGACAGATTTAAGTGCGTTATTCCTAAGAATTACAGGCCTACAATATAAAACACCAAATTTCCATGCAAAACATTGTACCGCTTTGAGCATCAAAAATATGAAATAATCATACCGCCAGGGAGGTTAATGTTTTCCAAAGAAATGTATTTTATTTTAAATTAGTAAAAATATATATTGTTTTAATCTTAAATATAATTGTGATCTCTCTAAACTCTTATAAACAGTTTATGCTAGGGTATGCATACCATGGTTAAGAAACACTAGAACAAGAAAAAAGAAAGCCTGCTATATTTGGAAGTATAACATTTAGCCTTTATTTAGGATCTAAATTTAAAAAGGATCTATAATTTACCAAAAATAACACTGAACGATTATCTGCAATTAATTCACCAGATGCACAGGATATTTATTACAATGCACGAACTTCTCTTACACTCGAAGAAGTTACCTAATGAATTTTAAAAGGTAACAATGTAGCAAATCGGAGTAGAATTTTACTTTGTAGAACACAAGGTGGCACTCCTTCCCTTACAAATGCTTTAGCACAATCTCTATGGTTTTCATGCAGTTTGAGTGGTGACTTCGAGATGGAAGCAGCATTTGTGTTTATGCTCTAATCATTCCTCCAGGCTTTTCCCCCCTTTTTCGTAGAGGAAAAAGAAGAAGGAAAAAAAAAAAAAAAAAAAAAGAAGAAGATCCTAAAACAAACAAGTTTTAATAACCCAAGACAACTGCTTTAATATAACAGCCACCAACTCTCAGGAAGCCAAGGATATTGCTAGCACTGCAGCAGATGCGGAGCCACAGAACATCCTTTGCATCCAGTAGGCTTGCAGAACTGAACCTAGAGAAATGCATCAAAGGAGAACTTCACAGTCATTTACTTATTTTTAAGGATACATAAGGTAAGCCCCCCCCCCCCCCCCCCCCCTTTTTCCTGTAACTACTCCTCGCTCCGGTAAGACCTAATTGTCTTCAGGCTGTCTTCCGTCTCCTTGTATATGATTGCATTTTCATTAACTTGACATCTTTATTAGGAGCCTTAGTTTTGTAACAAGTAGTGCTCAGCTGTTCCAGTCTATTGCTGTAGATATAGGATTTAGCATTTGATTGTTACATCTAAATTGTCGTACTAGATTCCAAACTGCCTTGCTTATTTTTCTTCCAGAAAGCCATCATCATCTAGAAGCACTGAGACAGGTTGCAATATCAGAGCAGTAGACTGCTATATATAGCTTGGGTTACATGTTTCTGTTATGCAGAGTGGATATTGTTTATAGATAGCATTGGTAAATGACGCCTTCTTGATTAGATCATAAAACATAAACCATGCAGTAGTTGATTAAAAAAAAAAAAAAATTCTCAAGCTTAGTAAAAAAAAAGCTCTGAAATTATTTCTTAAGTCACGTCAGGATTCAATAAAAATAAAAAAAATATATATACATATATGCTTCCAAAGAGCTATATAGATCACAGACAAGACAAGGTGATTGCAGCTGATCTTCCGGTTAGCATAGAGCCTGTACCTGTGCAGACTTGCAAGCTGTCCTGTCACCTTGCAGGTAAATGAAGAGAATACCACAATAAAAAAAAAAAAAAACATTAAGTCTGGGCAAGCTATGACCAGCAAAACAAAAATGTTTAGGAGTAAATTAACTAGTATGGGTAATCTTTTATCGTTGGGTAAATCCCGATAGGCGCAGTGGCTCTCTCCATCACTTTAAGCAGAATACTTAATGAGCCAGTTTAATGTAACCATCCATCGAGGACAGAAAATGGGATACGAATAGAATTTCTACAGATAAAAGGCAATGTGCAAAGATTCTATTCTGTATTAAGTCACAGTCTGAACTGCTCATTGGCAGTGCCAGTATGCAGGATCTGTTCGGAATTCAGTACTGCAGACGTATTCTGGCAGCCCTTTGTTACTACTTATTTACTGTGTTTTTTGGAGAGGGGGGGGGGTGATGTGAAGGTGAGGGGTTAGGTGCCAGCTGATGGCTAGAAAGCCCTGGACACAGTCATCTGTGAAAGCAGTTGCACGCTCACATATATACAATCAGCACATGACCAGCAATTTAATTAGAGTCTGGAAACGCGTTGCTGGTCTAATCTGCACACACATCACCTTGCCAAACAGTCTGCCCTGAGATTCCCCTTCTCCAGCTTTCTGTCACTGAGGCTCGAATCTGCGTTAGAAGGCTCTCCTGCCTCTGAAATATTCATATCATCTTTTGAGGTTAGGCTGGTTGAGAATACGGAGGCTTCAAAATTTATAAGCATGCAGCAAGCACCCTGAGCAACGAAATTCATATATCACTGGATATCTGAACTGATGTGGGTCATGCACAAGTGTACTGTGTACGTGTCCAATGCTTTTTAAATTACTGCACGGAGTTGAGCAGGAATTGTAAAAGAAGATCTTATATATGGATTGGTATCAAGCAAAGCTCTTTTATAAACAAGCTTAAAAGAGTACATTTTAGGGCAGAAACTCCTAGTAATCCTATAAGATGTTTCTTTTAATGTTCTGTCTATTCCGCAAAGGTAAAGATTGATTGGCTGCTCTATGTTATTGCACTTTCCCAAATCACATTTTCTACTAATGTGAATATAATAAAATAAACATTGGTCAACACGATATTGAAGGCAAAAAGATGAACAGACTTGCTACATTTCGAATGGCATGCTTGAGCTGCTCATTTACAGATGCTTAATAAGTATATCCAAGATAAATTCCCATTGTCGGGAACAAATAAAAGCTTTCGCAGAAGGATGATATCAGACAAGTGATATTTTATGGAGAAAGCAATAATTAAAAATGAGAATTTAGGGGGCCTGGACACGGCCAACCATGTTTGCAGAGTGCCCGTTTTATGTGCAAACATAACTTACAGTGACATTTGCATTTTAGCGACAGGTCATTTTGGCAAAGCGGATCTGGGATGTGACGCATAAAAGTGTAGATCATTTTAAGTGGAGACTTAGCAAGGTCATTGTGGAGAGGGGGAAAAAAAAAAAAAGTCTACTGTGCTACAGAAAAAAAAAAAGAGAGAAACAAATGGGATTAAAAAAAGATCACCAATCACATCTCAGGCGTATTCCCAGAGTATCCTCAGCATTGCAGATATTGCAGTTCCGGAGGTTTAAGAAAAAGAGCTACTTAAATCCCAGGAAAAAGCCATTGAGCCTTATTTAATAAAGCAAAGTTGGAGATGCCTGCCTGTTCTGAAATGAATAAAATGTGAAATCTTGTTGCAATGGGTTAACTAAACTTCATGCCTAGTCAATGGTCTGTATAAATCTAAGTGTGGGTTTATAGGGATGATTTTTTGGGTATTCCCACCAAGTTTTTTTGTTTTGCCAAAAATGAGTTAAGCTACATGCAAGAGCAGGCCAAATATGAGGTGCAGTGTTGTATGTGGACCACATGTTGTCATGCCACTCAACGTGGCACCAAAGTCACCTGCTTTGAAGTTTTTGAGGAAGAATGCCAAATTCCAAACATGTTAGCACCAGGCTGCAAAATACACTTTCTAAAAATATTACAAGCTTAGTTCATCTTTACCAAAAAACAGCCTTTGTGGATAAGGGGCGCTTGTAGATGAAAACAAGCTGTGCAGCTTTCACCCAAGTTGAATAATGCCCTTGCTATAGGTGTAGGCCATTTTTCGTACTTCATGAAGAGTGACTGGGAAACTCCTAGGACGATGCTAAAAGATTGCTAGCTCTTACTCTTCACACACACACACACACACACACACACACACACACACACACACACACACACACACACACACACACACACCATCAAAATGCTGAGCCACTATATCAGGAGAGAGAAAGCACATGTGAAGGGGTTTGAATCAGAGAAAGAGCTTGCTCCTGTGATGGGGGACCTGAACAGTAACAGCTAGGAGTCTCTTAGCAACACTCTGGGAGTTTTCCAGTCAGACTTCATGGGGTAGACAAATGGCCTACACCAATAGCAAGGGTATTTACCCAACTTTGGTCAAAGCTGCTCAGCTTGTCTTACCAAAAAACTGCCTATGCAGATAAGGGAGGTCTGTAGATAAAAATAGACTGTCTTGATCACTGAATCTCTTTATACCTTTTACTGGTTTTTGAAAGACCAAGGTCATGGTTCAAACAATACTTGTGGCCCAGGGATCTGAACACAGAAATACAGTGCTCCAAATCCTTACAACACCCTCGCAAGAAAAGCAACATTTACTTTTTTTTTTTACTGGACACAGCGGATACTTCAATAGCCTGCATGGGTTGAGAGGAAAAAGATAGACCATTTACAAAGTTCCCGATTTCATTGCCAAGTCATATTATACCAGAGAGGTGGAGTAACCCTTTAAGATTTGCTCAGTAAGGGAGCGCAGAGTGCAAAATGCAATAGCACAAACCAACCAGAAATTCCCTCATAAAATTAAATCAGATTGTTTACTTATAGGTTAAAGCACTTACCACAGCACTGCCTTACTGAGCCTATTAAAAGGAGTTTACTGTAATTGGTGAACAGCGTATACAGGTACAGCAACTTTTTGAGACATGATAATGGGGCATATTTTAGCAGAGAACCTGCCCCAGTAAGACTCTTCATCTAATATCCTGTCTTCACCGCCATTACAGAAAATACTAGATCCAGAAAAAGTATTCGTTATATTGACTTTATAGTAACCTAAAATATATCAGCAACCACATCAAAAATATATTACCCATGAGAAATTCAAACTGCACTATAGCTATGTTTACATTTTAGTTAAGGGGCACTCCGTGAGCTTATTTTACTTCCTGCCAAGCGCTTCCCCAACCAGCAGGTCTGAACAAACATAGTCAGATGAACGGCTCAGTACACACATGTGCATTTGTAAAGTATTTCCCTGTGTTGCGTTGACCTTAATATAACATGCAGTGCTGGGGCTATGCCATCCCATTGATGTACACTGCTCTGCCCTCCGGGAGAGAGTTCACAACGCGAGCTGAATGGAGACCCAACAACACGGGCGCTGGTTGCTCTTCTGTACCCAGCGCTCCTGGAAGCGCAGTCTGAAGCGGCATAGGCAGACCCTGCCATGAGAGCAGAATAATGATTGGGTCAGGTTTTCTAACCTGCTCAATCGATTTTCACACATGAGCTGCATTCCGATTAGGGGTGTCTGTCTCAACCTGGTCAAAAAAAATAAAAAATCACCTGGCTGGGGGCTGATAAAACATTTACAGCACTGCAATACAGACTGCAGCAAATTTACTTTGAGAACTGCATTTTTGTTTCTTGACAGAAGTTTTCTTCACCCAAAGGCAAAGTACAACATATTTTGTTCTTTAAGTAAGCCCCCTTTAAGTACATTGAATTAGAAAAAAAAAGGTTAGAGAAGCCTTTCTCAACCTTTTTACTTCAGAGGAGACCCCAGAATACATTTTTAGGTTTTGGGGAACCCCTGGTAAAAATTCTTTGGTAGTCAATGGGAAAAATACCCCTTACATTGGTAGTCAGAATGCCACCCCCTTACAGACAGCTAGAAGGATTGTTGGGTTCATGCAGCTGCCATGCCAAATAGTGTTGGCCCTGGAACTAAGCAGCACCCTCAGATGGGAGGACAATCAGCAACAGCAAAATAAACCCCTGGCAACCTCTGGTGGAACCCCAGGGACCCACAGAACCCTGATTGAGAATGGCTGAGATATAGAACGAAAGCTGAAAACAGCTTGCATGCCATGCACAGCAGTCATATTCTGTTCGCGTTCCAGTTCCCTAGCTCATCCCGCTGCATTCTGTCAGCATCTCCTGGATACCTAATGCTAATGTTGGCATCACTGTATCTTACCGCCTGGAAAGGTTCATTTTATGTTTCTCCACAACTACTAAAAATATATGCAGCCGGTTGTCAAATATCTCTGAGCCAATGGGTCTCTGGAGTCTGCCATATGCAGGTCAATCACAGAGGCAAGTCAGTAAAGAGGAAATAAGTTCTGGTAATCTTTGCAGCTTCTGGGAACTCTGCTGTATAGAAGAGATGTTTGATGACTCCCAGACTATCTAAAAGTAAATATGCTGTGTGGAAAACAGTATGACTGAGCATTTTGTATTCATTCTTTTAAATTCATGCAGTAACTGACGAGTGTCAGTAGCTTTCGTTTAGGTTCAGATTCTGCAGTAGAAAGCCAGCATTGGGAGCTCTGGGTGCATACAGCAGATAGTTATTCACACAGACTCCGCATATACAGAATTTAACATTACTTTATTACTGGGCCCCTACAAGCTCTGTAAAATGTTACTTTACTGAATTAAGGCTGTATTCTTTGGAGCCTATATCCTTTATAAGATCCTATAATATGAACATCTGCAATAGGGACAGCAGTGAAATCACTATAGCGTTTTCATGTGCCCAAGGTCCATTGATACTGGATGGGTACTTAAGTGCTCTTTGATCTCCATTTGTTATACAAGCAGCCATACATCTGCTTAGGGATAGGTTGCCCCTCTTCCGTGTCTGTTGTATAGACCAGTGTTTCTCAACTCCAGTCCTCAAGGCGCCCCAACAGGTCATGTTTTCAGGCTTTCCATTATTTTGTACAGGTGATTTGATAAGTTTCACTGCCTTAGTAATTACCACAGCTGTTTCATCTGAGGGAAATCTTGAAAACATGACCTGTTGGGGCGCCTTGAGGACTGGAGTTGAGAAACACTGGTATAGACCTCTATATAAATTTACTATTTAAAGCAGAACTATACTAATTTCCTTCCCACCAAAGCGGATCCACAAGCTTCCTCACTGGTGCCGAGACCTTTCCGGGTCTGCTTCCAGTCTCGGGATCTTCTGCCATCTTGACTGGCCACAGCAGGATGATGCAACTCCTGTACATGTAACATGTGTTTTCACCTTGAAACACGTTAAAACTGTTCACTGAGTATACATGGGCAGGAAGATCATGAACTGGCAGTAAAGCCGGGTACACACGGGCTGAATGCTGGGAGATATTTGCTAGTTCAAAAAAAAAAACATCTGACATTCAGCCCGTGTGCATGTCGGTCTGTCCAACAGAAACCGGCCGTTTGGCTGGCTTTTGTCAAACGAGCTTGCTGGAAAACTAGCAGCCGACTGACTCCAGATTAGTGCTCTCAGCCAATGGAGTACAACGGCTCTGACCGGTGCTGCCAGTTTTTTTCGTTCAATCCGCTGTACCAGGCTAAAGAAACCATTATTGCATAGTGGGGTTGATTTACTAAGGGCAAACAGACTGCTCACTTTGCAAGTGGATCTGCCCCCGAGCTTAGTGAATGAGGATATTCTGCTGACCTCCATCAGCCAATCATGTCAAGCAAACGTGCCATTTTCTTTTGTTTCCAACAATTTTAAGTTTTATGTAAAATTTCTTTTTAAGTACCAAAAGTGCCACATTGCATCAAACCTTCCATTCAGCCTCGAAATTTCTGTAATGGCTTTAAAACGAGAGTATAAAGTTAAAGCAGTAGTGAAAAACAGCTCTTGTGGTTTTAACCAATAATTTTTTTATTTATTAATTTTCCCCAGTCTATGTAATTGGCAGCATGGCAGGGGTGTGCCCTCTTTACCCATACTTTTTGCTGTAACAAAAGCTGGGAGGTATAGACAAGTGGGTGAGTCTTATTAATAAATCACGTGCTGTGCGATATACTCTCTCTTGGCTTCCTATATCACCAGTCACATTCAGACATCCAAGGCTGGCATGAATTTGACTGATGGCTGGGGTAAAGTAAAGTAAGTCCTTAAATTTAGTTTGACACTTTGATACATCAGGTTTTAGTATGTAAGAGTCAAAGAGGAGTCTAAAGTGGGCATATAGGACTTCCTTTAAATCCAATGCATAAATTACACAAGTTCTGTGCCGGATTAAATGCTGGTAAGGTAGTCTATACACAGCTCAAATGTTGGCTTCTTCCTGACAAATTGGCCAAAATTTGAACCATGGGTGTCCCTGCCAAACCACCCAACATTAACAAAAGTTGAATGAAAAATCGGCTATGCCGGGTGGAAAAGTTAATTGGCCGAACAGTGACTATATCTGATAGCATGTTTGGCGGGACTACCGTATTTAGGAATACAATACCCAGCAGTGCAGATTCTTCCATGCATGCTCTTTAGTTGGGATGGGATGACTGTTTAAAACCACTGAATGTGGCTAGCTTTAGGCACTGCCTGAATCTAAGTAACACCCTAAAATCCACAGAATCTGTGTAATGTATATTATACTTTAAAGGCACGAGCTGGAAAAACTTAAGTGGGTGTGTCCAGGAACACCTCTACTGCATTACAAAAAAAAACCAATAAGGGTTCCTAAATTGCCAAAAACAGGAGTGGGATGGACTGGTGCTCTACAACACTGCCTGGAAAAAAACCCTAAACATGTAGACTGTACTCTTATAAAATTTAAGGCTTCATTTTAAATATTGGAATGTACATTTGAGACTTCTTTTGTAGGCTTGTCTTCATGTTGTTGGCTTCACAGAATGAGGGAGCTTTCAGTTGCACAGGCCAACAAAAGTCCATCATCTCTACCCTTTTTTTCTTGCAAAATTCTGGGGGTTCATAATATTAATTTGGGGTGCCATACAATGGGTTTGTTTCTAAACTATTTATAATGCATGTCTACTTTTTAACACTTTGTTAGACCCAGTTGAACTTTCTTATTATTGCAAAAACCGAAATAGCCCAGTTTTCACCCTTCAAATTTTATCCATGTACCTACCCTAAAAATGACAGATGCACTAAAAAATGGATATAAGATAAATGGCTAGGGGCAGGTACAGAATAACAGAGGTCAGGAATAGTTAAGGACACTACTGTGATAAATATGTAGGTCTGCTGGTACATATTTATCACACAGGGCTCCAGCCCCTGCGGGTACCACCAGTGCAGCGCAGGCATAGGACTCAGAATTCCACACACTGAGAATGTCGAGCTCACTACAAAAAAACACTGACATGTCTGTACACTAATCCCTAACACTTCTTTACTCAGGGGGGGCTGCAGCACTACAGTGAAGAGCTAAACATAATTCTCAACCACAACACAAACTACAGCAATGCCCGAATAAGACTGTACAGAAGGCAAGAGACCCAGGAGGTTCAGTTTTACTATATTCTCACAAAGGATGGTAGAATTAATTTATTAAAAATAAGGAAGAAGAGTGAAAAGTGACTCTAATGCCCATGGCAACCATTGAAAATGACAGCTGCAGCTTTCTGCTTTTGAAAAAAATATGTAATTTCCCATTTACAGAAAAGAATGAAATTCAAAAGAAGATCGAATGATAATTCAAATTGATACAATATTGAAACCACCAAAAACGTTCCATTAAATTTTTATATGCTATTTGGGGAACATTTTTAATAAGTTCAGAATGTGAAAACGGTGTGCCGTACAAACCCCCTTCAGTCATTTCCTATCTTACTCCATTCTACCTTATTAAAGCGGTATTAAACCCAAGAACAAACATTCAATTGTGGCTCACCAATTCTTTGATGTGGCTGCTATGTTTTTATTTTTTAGGCTTTTTTATGCGATGAGACAAAACATCGGCAGGGTTGCTTACAATGATCAGCTTCTATGTAAATCCTCTACCTCAAAAAGGAAAAAGCTGTTTGTTGTAACTGAGTATAAAGTGTTAGCTGGAGTTCATCTTCGATTTGTTAGTGTATCTAAATCTGCTAGTAAATTTAAAATTCCCTTCCCCCAGACTGACAATGCTGCTGTCCAAAAGGTGCCTTCTGTGGCCATTCATCCAGAGTGGGGGGGCACCCTAATACAGGTGGTGTGTTACTAGCCAGATCACCAGGTGAAAACAGAGGGAATAAAGAAAACGAATAGAGTCACACATCTAAGAATTGGTAGGTTCCAATATATTGCATTTTTGGATATGATTTAATACAGCTTTAATAAATTCAGAATATGACAACCTTTAAAAACTTGTACCCTACAATACCCTCTTTCATCCCATCTTCCTCCATTCTACCTTATTAAAGCAGAACTTTATCCAAAAGAGGAAGTTCCGCTGTTGTTTCCCCTCCTCCCCACCGCCTCTGTCTTATTTGGCACCTAATTTTCTGGAAAGGGAAGCGAGTACCTGGTTTTGACAGACACTCACTTCCACTTGAACCCCTATGCAATTTGAGCGGAAGTTCTCCTACCCCCCCCCCCTCCCCCCGGCAGTTCTCTGGGACATGTCACAGGTCCCAGAAAACTGCAGGACCATTTACAAGGCACAGCACTCCTTCCATATACGCAGTGGGCAGCCAGCTTTCTACAGTTAAGGTGCCGGCACCAAACACCAGTTTAGAAACTGGCCAGGTGAGGACAGCGCTGGATACTGGGACGGGTGAGTGGCTGTTTTGGAGTCAACAGCTACAATTTTTGTAGCTGCTGACTTTTGATTTTACCCTGTAACTTGTTGGTATGGTTGGTTGGTATGGGGAACGGTGTCTACTTGACGACTCATTTTGTTAGTCCAAGCAAATATTTAAAAGCGTCCCCCAGACCTAAAAGACCTAAAAACACTCCTGTGAGGAGCAACTTTGACTCTTTTTTTTAATGTAATCATGTGTAGGACGACAGATCTGCTTCACATGGTTGTAACAGTTTGAAAAATAAAAGATTATTCTAATTTACTGCATAAAAAAACAGGGGAAGCTCTTATTGCATCTTGGGAGCATGGTCATTCTCCCCCACCCAGACCATGCAACCATGTCATATTGAAAGGCCATGCAGATTCCGATCTCTTTGTGTATATTGTAATTAGCACTATGGAGACTCCATATTTTTTATCACAGAAAATTATGGTTTTTTTTTTGTTTTTTTTTAATTGACAATTTTAGAGATTGGTGCTTTGTAAAATAGGTCCATTACAACTGTAAAGTTTATTTTACAAATTTAGGGCACATGTAGGCAGCCATTTAGAAGGTTGTCTGAGGCTCACTGTGCTCAGAGCAGCCACCCACCTGCTGCTAATGGAGATCACTGAACCCTACCATCAGTAGTTCCGCTGTGCACTTCACGGTTTTGCAAAGCATCTCAAGCAGACCTACTGAGGTTATCTGCACTGTGCTCAGCAAAGCCAAGCAATGCAGGCAGCCTCTTAAAGGAAACTTGTAGAGTAAGAGAGATATGTTGGCTGCCATTATTGACTTGCTGACTGTGCTTCTTTCTGGTTCTGTGACGGCCATGCTGATGCTGGAACAAGCTTACAGATCAAGAATGCAGTGAGGTCATCAACTCGGTAGGATAGCCAGGCAGCGAACGGTTTAAAGAGGGGGGGGGGGGTCAGTAATGGCAGCTAATTTCTTTTCAGGTTCTTTTAAAGTATAGTTAATGTTTAAATAGAATAGGGAGTATTAAAAAAAACCCTTTATTTTGTTTTTTTGCCATCTGCATGCCATCTGTCTCCAAAGTAAGAGAAATCCCTTCTTTGACATCTGTCACCAGAATAAAAGTCAAATAATATTACCCACACTACCAAAAAAAAAAGTAAATATCAAAACCGTTCCTTATTGCTTAAGGACTCAATTGAAAGATGGAACACAATAAATAAAATCTTACCCCTTATACTGTATAACAAACCAAAAACAATATCAATTGGGTCAACACATTTGGCACATTGATATTGTTTTTGGTTTGTTGTACAGTATAAGATTTGATTTGTGCAGCACCTTCCAATGGAGTGTCACCAGAACAAGTTCCCCCATTGGAAGATTATCCCACATTTTTGATTTTTCGTCACTTTTCATTCTCAGGGACAATGGTCCCCTGGACAAATAGAGAAGGGGAATCTCCCTACAGTAAATTTTAACTAATTGCAAAACTTATTTTTTTTTAGTTTTGGATAGAGTGGACATGCACAAAAACGCATGTCATGTTTTTATTGCTGTATGTGCCCCCCTTAGGAAGATTCATCCTCTCGATTTGTCCCGTTTACCATTTCATTAAAAGCAAAAGAACATCCTAAATTTTGGGTGGTCCCCAGAAAAGTAACAGAGGGAAAATCTTCCAATGGGGACACTAGTACTGGTGACCTGGGGGTCCCCAACAAATTCTCTTACTTTGAAGGGATTTCCTCTCACTTCCTGTTTTGGTTATGGGACAGGAAGTGAAGGGAAATCTCCCGAATGGGACAGACACGGCAAAAAAAAAAAAAAAAATCTGACAGGGATTATAACTCTCCCTTATAATTTATAACAGGGATTAGAACTCTCGCGGTTACCCATGCCCGGACGGTTAGCGGGCGTTGGAGCACCTTCAATCCCGGTTAAGTGCGGTCATCGCCGGTCAGCCCTGGCAGCCTTACCATGGGTCCTGGACGGTTCCTGGAGCCTGCTGGACGCCCCGGACCTTCGTCCCTATCTAAAATTAAAAAAAAAAATAAACATTTTGCCTATAGTTCTACTCTAAGCACATCATATGTAGATATGTGCCTGGCCCTTTTGGTCTTGTGTATCATTTCTAATTCCATTGCACAATGCAAACCAATGAGCAGAACCCCATGACTCCTGGTATGGCACGTATTGTACACAATGCATGTATTTTTAAAGAATTTTATATATATATATATATATATATATATATATATATATATATATATATCTCAATCAAAGCCCTAAAACGTGCCAATATAATTTTAGGGGGCACCCTCTTGCCTGAAAATAAAATATGGTTTCTGGGGTCAAGAAATTTCCTGCAGTCATCGTGCTTGGTAACATTTAAATCATCAGAAATTAGGTAAATGTTGACAGACCCCCCCCTTTTTTTTATATATATATTAATACGTTTGCACACATTTACAGCACTTTATTGCTGTTTTGGCCAGGGAATTTTAAAGTTTCCCCACTAAAAGTACTAGAAATAATGACAGCACCAAATAATTTCGACCCAATACCCTTAAGAAAAGATTACAGCCTGAAGCAACAAGCCACTTTATTTTGGTTCTGTATGATACAAACAAGCACTGAAAGCCTGGCTGTGAAAAAAAGGAATTTGGCTCCATTATTGCCTTCTGTTCTGGATGTCATGGGGCACTTGACACGTATGACGAGTGTGCCGAATACCCAAGTCTAAGCCCTGTATCAATGGGCACTTTTGTCATTTTCTTTCTTATACTTGCCAACTGCTCCATCTCTTTGTTTGTAGGCAAGACACCCCCATATCTCAATTAATACTGTAATTACTACCCTGGCAGTGGAGATATGCATACATTTATTTGACACATGCAGGAAACGTAGCATTGACACTTTGACTGTGCAGGGAGATGCGCAGGGCCGGACTTTCCATTGGGCTTGACGGGGCTCAAGCCCATGGGCCCCGGCCAATAGGGGGCCCCGCCCATTCCGAAAGCCACCGAGAGCAGTCAAAAGCGGGCTGAGAGCGTCCGAAAGCCGGCTCTGTATCTCGGCGCCGCAATTTTTAAACTGAAATGCTGCAATGACAAGGCAGCAATGACACTGGAGCAAGGCTACACTGACAAGTCTGCAAATGACACTGGGGCAAGGGTACACTGACAAGTCTGCAAATGACACTGGGGCAAGGCTGCAATGACACTGACAAGGCTACACTGACAAGGCTGGAATGGCACTGACAAGGCTGCAATGACACTGACAAGGCTGCAATGACACTGACAAGGCTGCAATGACACTGACAAGGCTGCAATGACACTGACAAGGCTGCAGATGGATACTGATAAGGCTGCATTGAGGGGCATTTAAATGTAAGTTTTTTTCCTTAAACTTCCCTCCTAAACTTTGGGTGCGTGTTATACGCTGGCGCGTGTTAAATGCCGATAAATACAGTAATTATAATTTTATCCATTTTTATTGCTTTTATTAATCATGGACCCAGGACGAATACCAGTACAGTATCCCCCACTTATACGCTTATATATTATCTACTTTTGTTTTGTTTTGTCCAATTAAACAGAAGTTCTTTAATACTGCACTTAGTCTGGCACACCTTGCCCTTTTCTATTTCTGTTTTATAGAGCTGTGCATATGTATAGAAGGGTAGGGCCCGAAAGTGATTTAAGCCCAGGGGCCCCCACCAGCCTAAGTCCTGCCCTGGAGATGTGTAAAATGAAAAGCCAATGAAGGACTGAGCACTTGGACTCTGACAAAGATGCAAATGCTTTCATTTACTAATAGTAACAAAATATTAGTGTTAGAAATAGTCCACAGGACCATTTATACTTAAAGCTTAAAAAAAAAAAAAAAAAAATGCTTAAAGTGTAAGTAAACCCCCCTATTGTTTTCAGCCAAGGAAGCTGCCATCTTGGCCTCTGTTTAATCTACAACTGCCATGATGCTGCACATGTGATCAGTTATGACACCAGCCATTGGATGGTTTGACAGTTTAGTTGAGCGCACAACCAATAGGAGTGTTACATTTCCGGCACGTGCCAGAAATGAAACTGGTTTATGGATGGGTTTACTTCCGCTTTAAGAGTCAGCATAGCCATGTTCGTCCTGTATAAAAGTGATAAAAAGCGTACTTCGCTTATCAGGAGTCTCTGCACATGATTTAACGATTATCTCCCTTTTAGTGTCACCTGTAAACTGTATACAGCCTCCCATTAATCTGGCTGTTTGATAAGAGATTTTCTACTGTGCTGTCATTCAACACAGCTTACTCCTCTCCAAGCCCTCCAAATACCAGGCAAACAGTTCACTGAACAGATAAACATGGAGAAAGCAATGTGAGACCCATTTTCTATTCACAGCTCAGTACTCCATCACCACAGTGATACTATTCAATACATTCTAAAAGGAAGGACATAGGTTTTATAGGAGAACATGAAAGCACGCCAGGCTGTCAGCTGTATAAGACGAAGGGGGATTGCCTTGTGACTGCAGGAGATGTTTGGAATCATTTCTATACGTACAGCATAGTCAACTGCACTAAATAGACGGGATATGTGCTCCACGTCAATGGTTTCAGTCCCACTATTGGGCATAAAGGAATGCTTTCTGCCCAATAATGTTTCTGGCACACCTGCAACCATGTTGTGGTGGAACCCAGATTACCATCTTGTGCACGGAAAATATAATTCAAACGTATTAAATGTATATACACTTAACAGCAAAGAGGAAAGTGCTAGAATGTTTATAATTTAAAGGAAATATTTATAATTGTAATTGTAATTTTACCATTCATGAAAATAGGTAGATTAACATGACATATCCTTTATTAATACCAGCCAAACCCACTTATGTAACCCTCAATTCTCAACTTCAATGCAGAGGAACCCCTAAAATAAATTTTCAGGTCTCAGTGAACCCTTTCTTGAAGCAACTATCGGTGGTCAATGACAAAAAATGCCCCTTGTATTGGTGGTCAGGAGGAAGAATGCAACCCTTACAGTGGTGGCTAGAAAACGACCCTTACAGACAGTTTAAAAGAGAACTGGTGTCATGCTGCTGGCTTTGCCAAGTGGTGCAGGTCCTGAAACCATGCAGGCACCATCAAATGAAAGGTCAATGAGTCACAGCTCAGGCAACCCCTAGCAAACTCTGGAGGAACGCTAGTTGCGAATGGCTGCTCTGGACATCCAAGACTTTGTAAAATTCCAGAAGACCGTCTCATTGCTTAGCCATAATAAGCTCACTTGGAGAAAGATGACCCAGAGGGGACGATTTACAGAAGCCAAATGAACTGTGCAATTTTCAAGTACAATCACTCCAGAGCTTAATAAATGAGGGGAATCTCTGCTAACTTACATCATCCAATCATGTGCAAGAAAAATGCTGTTTTTTTTTAAATATTTCCTTGCATGTGATTGGGCATTCCTTGTCAAGTGAAGCTTTACTAAGCTCTGGAGCAACAGTTTATTTTCCGTTAGTAAATCAACCCAGAGTCTCTTAGAGTCTCTCATGCTTGTTCTTACATAAACTATACTTTTCCCATGTCCACACATTCTTGTTCATTAGCTCTCTACAAGAGGAGAGGAGCTGAGGGAAACATGACCATGGTCACCTGTAGCCTGACGCCATGGTCATAAACTCCCCAACAACTGTGATCAGCTTCAGATTTAATCTTAATAGGCTGGGTTCACACATGTGCGGTGCGCTCCATTTTCACAGCTAATTGACAAAGTAGTTGTGCAGCGTTTCAGGTCAGTTTTTGATCAGGATCAGGTCAGGGTTGCATCCGGGTCAGGTTTACATCAGTATCAGGGTCAGGTTTACATCAGTATCAGGTCAGGATTTTATCCTGTTCACAACTGAATGACATGTGTGATTTCAAAAGGGTTCCCATAGAAGTCAATGGGGCTGGACCGCACTGCGCAGAAAACAGGACTCTCTTTCAATTCGCACTGAATCCCCACTCCAGCTGCACTGGACATATGTGAACAGGCACAATAGAAAGCAATGTTCTTTCACATGTCATGCGAATTGGATGCGGTTCAAAACTAATCCAATTCACATATGTGTGAACCTAGCCTTAAAGCGAAGTTCCACCCAAAAGTGGAAATTACGCTTATCTGAACGGGTAGCTTTCCCTCAGAAATTTGGCCCCCCTCCTCCTTCCGCCGCCGGGCCAATTAGAAAGTGCAACACGCTTTGCACATGCCCAGTAGGAAACTGTCTGTGAAGCCGAAAGGCTTCACTGCTGGTTTACCTTACCAGGAATGGTGGCGGCAGCACCTGACAGTCGATTAGAAATTCGGCTGGGGTGCCGACATCGCGGGAACCCTGAACATGCAAGTGTCCCACTATTAAAAGTCAGCAGCTATAGTATTTGTAGCTGCTGACTTAATTTTTTCGTAAGGGGGCGGAACACCTCTTTAAGGTATACAAATGTTTATAAATTAAAATATCACATATGCAGACTATATGCTTTGTTCAACACAGATGCACAAGATATTTTATTGTTTATTGTTGTCTTCTCTCAATAGCAGTTTAAAGATATGGCTGTTCCCATGTGCATATATACAGCTACATACCATAGCTCGCAAATGTCCCTCATTAAGAAACAAATCCCTCTGTCCCTCTATTCTCTTTAATTGACCCTCTTTTTGATCTCACATATAGACCTCTAGTAAAAAAAAAATGTACTATTTAACTACCAAATGTGTTACGCCACAGGCAATCTTTAGTCCAGCCCTATAGTATTGCATTCCTTTTAATGAAAGTAATATATAGAAAAAGTGGTGCTGAAATAGGCAAAACGTGATCACGTGTACTCTACCAACTTTCAGAAAAGAGAAAAGGGGCACCTTCTACTATAAAGCATGTAGTCAAAAGACACTCCTCCAATAATGCAAGCTTAGAAGACTGCACAAAATGATGATTGCTTAAACCCATGATTTACTTATTACATAAATAAGCTGTGCTTACAGCTAGCTCATAGCTCCCCTCTCTAAAGCCTCCTGCTGGGCAATCTCACTCAAGAACAGACTCCTACACACCAAGGAAGTCTCTTTCCCTGGACTGTTCCCACGCACCTCATTACAAATGCATGACAACAAATCCCGTGTGAGCAAACCTGTAGGATTAGTCCAGTTTCCCTAAAAGCCAGCAGCAGAAGGAAAAATAGGAAAAGGACTGAACAGCTATCACTACTAACAAAAGGCTTAAATGTCAAATGTCATTACTAGGAACTGTCAATATTTTCCTACAGCCACCAATCACATTCATCCTGGCCTTAAAAATGGCAACTGGGATCTAAAAGTTTGCATCTGATCAATGGCTATAGTGAACTAAGAGCAGTTCTACTAACAAAGTTCACAGTGTTTTAATTAACCCGATGAGGTGTCTGAATTTCTAGGCTGGTCTTAGAGGATTAGTGGGTAACATTAGAAGTATTACACAGCCCACTCACCTTTTAGAAAGTTAACAGTATTACAAGATAGAAATGCGGAGAGTTTCCTCTAGCACTGTGAGCTGGCTATTTATAATTGGATTTGCTTACACTGGAAAAGAGAGCAGTAAGTGCGGATTTGATTGTGTTATACAAATTCATGCTAGGTCAATACGAAACAGTCTCAAGAGACCCGTTCATCGTTAGGACTCTGCCGAGTCCGCAAGGTCAACCTGTGCTACTGAAAAAGCAGAAATGCTTCCTCTTTGCATATTCAAAGTATTTTTTTTACACCAAAGTTATGGAGTGTTTGCTTTTGGAAGTGAATGTTTAATCCATGCAGGAATCCTTTCTTCCCCTCTGGCAGCATCGCCAACTCTGTTCATCTGCATCAAAGGGAAGGGATGGTGTATTTTCATTGAGTACACATTCCAAGTTATTACAGAGAGTTTACGAGAGACATTTTCATGTCATTTTCACCTTTTCACTTGTTTGTCATATTTTCATGAGGGCATTTAATTAATTTACTGGCAGTAGTTCCCTTGATTGTAGCTACATATCAGACTGTATAATCATTATCTTGCATAAGCCATTAGATTGTAAGGTTTGCAATGTGAGGACAATGGCAGAATTACAATAAGTGTATCAATAGGCAAAAAAATATCAAAATTATGTGCGTCATAGTGCCATGCAGTGGTCACCAAAATGTCGCCCGGGGGCCGGATGTGGCCCTTTGCTTGACTTTATCAGGCCCTTGGAACACTATTCCTCCCACTGACACCACCAACAATGGGGCATAATTCCTAGCACTCATAGCAACAATAGGGCAGTATTCCTCCTGCTGACACCAACAATGGGGCACTATTCCTCCCATAGACATCAACAATGGGGCATAAGGATTGTCACCGATACCAACATTCCTCTCACCGAAACCAAGGATGGGGCACTATTCCTCCACTGACACCAACAATGAGGCCCTATTTCTGCCACTGACACCAACAATGAGGCCCTATTTCTCCTACGGACACCAACAATGAGGCACTATTCCTCCCACTGACACCAATGGGGCACAATTCCTCCCACTGACACCAATGATGGGGCATTTTTTATTCCCATTGATGCTGGGGCATTTTCTACTCCCACTAGCCACAGTCCAGCGCCCTGAAATTCCGAAGGACGGTAAACTGGCCCTTTGTATATAAAGTTTGGAGACCCCTGTTTTAACATGTTCAATCATCCTCATTAAATTACACAGACATTTAGTTATTCAAAATTGTTGTTGATCCTGCCAGCAAACTGCTTCCCAATCATTTCCTGTAGATAAGTGACACTTTCTAGTGTGCACACCTTTTCTTAAGCACACCACAATTGTTAGTGCTACTTTAGTACATTACAATTTTTTTAAAATTAAGTTAAAGCACAGTTGTTGTGCAGCACTGCTAGTCAAGAAGTAGACAGTAGCCTGCACAGGTAATGAATACAGTGGGGGGAAAAAAGTATTTGATCCCCTGCTGATTTTTTACGTTTGGCCACTGACAAAGAAATGAACAGGCTATAATTTTAATGGTAGGTTTATTTTAACAGTGATAGACAGAACAACAAAAATATCCTGAAAAACTTCTTTAAAAAAAAGTTATAAATTGATTTGCATTCTAAACAGGTAACGAGCTGAGATAAGGAGCACTCATCTCAGCTTGTTACCTGCATAAGACACACCTGTCCACAAAAGCAATCAGATTCCAATCTCTCCACCATTGCAAAGACCAAAGAGCTGTACAAGGATGTCAGGGACAAGATTGTAGACCTACACAAGACTGGAATGGGCTACAAGACCATCGCCAAGTAGCTTGGTGACAACAGTGACAACTGTTGGTGCACATAATCACACACATAGGTTGGACTAGATGGACTTGTGTCTTTTTTCAACCTCACCTACTATGTAACTATGATTAGTCACAAATGGAAGAAACACAAAATAACTGTCAATTTTCCTTGGTCTGGGGCTCCATGCAAGATCTCACCTCGTGGAGTTTCAATGATCATGAGAACAGTAAGGAATCAGCCCAGAACTACACAGGAGAATCTTTTCAATGATCTTAAGACAGCTGGGACCATAGTCACCAAGAAAACAATTGGTAACACACTACGCAGTGAAGGACTGAAATCATGCAGGAGAACTGGGTGAAATTGTTGTGGTCAGATGAGACCAAAATCAAGCTCTTTGGCCTCAACTCACCATGTTTGGAGGAGGAGGAATGCTGCCTATGACCCCAAGAACACCATCCCCACCATCAAACACGGTGGTATAAACATTTCTGTGTTATTTTGGGTGAGAACCTCTTTCCCTCAGCCAGGGCATTGAAAATGGGTCGTGGATGGGTAATCCAGGATGACAATGACCCAAAACACACAGCAGGGGCTCAAGAAGAAGCACGTTAAGGTCCTGGGTTGGCCCAGCCAGTCTCCTGAAGTTAATCCCATAGAAAATATGTGGAGGGAGCTGGAGGTTCAAGTTACCAAAGGTCAGCCTCGAAACCTTAATGACTTAATGGTCACAGCGAATACAATCTTTAGTAAATTGGGAATGTTATGTCAGCTTGAACAGGGACCAAGCATGAAAGCAAGATAACATCCCAAAAAAGGAAGAATGGTATGAGGAAGCCATTAGTCCATTAGTGTGTGTATAATCACACCATCAAGGGCTCAGGAACGCCAGCCTATGTAATCGAAGTGAGCTGCAGAAGTTTTGGAGACAGCAGCGAGTGAAATCCTAACTAAAAGGCTAACATGATTGTGCAATTTGTAATCCACCGCAATATGAAGTCTTAAAGCCCAAAAAAAGCTTTAGCATTTATTATTGCTGTGCAGGATGCATATACAGTATGAAATGCGTTGGTCTTTTTCTTTTATGAACATTGTTTTGCAAGCACACTTGAAAGTCAAACGAATGCAGCTGGCCAGGTCTTCAGCGGTCTTGTTTGAGATTCTCCCCCCACTGCAGTAATTACAAGCTCCGCTCAGGGAACAAAAGCACTTGTTAATTGGAGCACTGTGCAGGGGGGCTCAGGGGGCCATTGGAAACTCAGGCTGCTACAATGTGTGCGAGATCAGTGGTCTGACTCTGCAACGTGGTGCCAGCACAGCGTAAAAACCAAAGACTTTTCAGTGTATATGCAGCCTGTTTTGCAGTAATAAACGCAAAAAGGTTCAAATTGGCTTTAGACATAGAAACTTTGCAGAGGTTCTAAAACCAACTCTGCATTAAAGTGATTGTAAAGTCTCAAGGTTTTTCTATGCATTAATGCATTCTATGCATTAAGGTGAAAAACCTTCTTTGTTGCAGCTGCCCCCCCAGACCCCCCCCCTTTTTCTTACCTGAGCCCGATTCGATCAAACAATGTGCACAAGCCCAGTGGCTCCAGTCGCTGTCTCCCTCCTCCACTGGACAGATTGATAGCAGTGACACAGGAGCGGGGGCCAAGTCCTGCTGTCTGTTTCAATGTACTCAGCAGCGGGACTCGGGAGCGAGCCTGCATGGGTGCCCCCAGGGAAACCGGTTTTCTTTGGGGGCACCCGATGAAGTGAAGGAGTGCCGGCGGGGCACCCCAGAAGAGGAGGCTCAGGGCTGCCCTGTGCAAAACTTGTGCAAAACTTTTGCACAGAGCGGGTAGGTATAACAGGTTTGTTATTTTTATTCAGCCTGAATTTTGCATCAGGGTGGGTGCTATAACTAGATTAGCAGAGAGCTGGTCTATTCACAGCACAGCTCTGCATCGTTTCTTCCTTTTTCTGCCTATGTGGAGAGGTGGTGTGTGCCTTTCCTCCAATCAGCTATCTCAGTGTATGGCTAGAATCCACACCCACAGATGAATTAGGAAGAGAAAACCAACAGGATGTGCACTTTCTAAACAGTATATAAAACTGAGGACAGCAGATATACATGTAAAACTTATGTAGGGAAATTTGTTTCATCTCTGTGTATCATCTGAGGCGGTTCACTTCACTGGGTATATGTGAGGGTTTACATACACTTTAAGGTAACAAAAAGTCCTCCCTATATACTTACCTACAGTGGATATAAAGTCTATACACCCCTGTTAAAATGTCAGGTTTCTGTTGCATAAAAAAATGTATATAAAAAAAAAAAAAAAAAAATCAGAACTTTTTACACCTTTAATGTACAACTCAAATGAAAAACAAACAAATCTTTTATGGAGGGTAAAAAAAAAAAAATATTAATAATGTGGTTGCATAAGTGTGCACACCCTCTTATAACTGGGGATGTAGCTGTATTCAGAATTAAGCAATTACATTCAGGTCCGTACACATCTGCCATCATTAAGAGTGCCTCGGATTAACCCTAAAAAAAGTTCAACTGTTCTAGTAGGTCTTTCCCGACATTTTCTTAGTCGCATCCTACAGAAAAAGCCATGGTGCACAGAGAGCTTTCAAAGCATCAGAGGGATCTCTTTGTTAAAAGGTATAAGTCAGGATAAGGGTACAAAAGAATTTCCAAGGCATTAGATATACCATGGAACACTGTGAAGACAGTCATCAAGTGTAGACAATATGGCACAACATTTTTTTTTTTTACATCACAGAAACCTGACATTTTAACAAGCGGTGCATAGAATTTTTGTATCCACTGTAAGTCCTCGATCCAGTGCTGTGCCAGTCTGCAGCGGCACCGTCTGTGTTCCTCTCCTCACAGGACACAGAGACAGGATCCTGTGAGGAGAGGAGGAGCATGCCACACTGTGCAGCTTGCTATGGGGACACACACAGAAAAGGTGACAGCAAGAGTGATGACAGGGAACACTAGAAGAGGAGGGTTCGGAGCCTATCTATGCAATACATTGCACAGAGCAAGTATAATATGCTTATTATTTTACCACGCTTTCTTAAAGCTTCTCAGCTTTCGTCTCTATGGCTCAGCTAAGTCAGAGGTACCTACTGAAAAGCATAAGAATGATGAAGTTAGGCTGCATTGAGCACAAGAAACTGAGCAGTTGTAGCATCAAAGCTGCTAGGTAGTGCTATTCAAAGGGCTGTTTGGTGGGGATTCCAAACAAGGAGACAATAGGGAAACAGCATTAGGGAGGTACAATGGAGGGTTTTTCTCTCGAAGAGACTGCAAAACCTGATTTCACAGGAAAACCTTGACTAAATGTAACATTGAATTATGTTATATTTACTGATTACTCTGTGTTTTCATACAGGAATCATGGTGAGCAAGGAGGGGGAGAAATGTGTGCTGACATCCTCAGAAAGTGAAGCTGAACCAGCTGTTTCCTTAGCCTTAGAAATGAAATATGCATTGGACCCCAACCGGCAGATCAAGAAGAGGAATAAAGCCCTTCAAGTAAGGTTTAAAGATATTTGCGAGGCTCAGAACGAGCAGAGGGATAAACAGCTTTCCACAGTGCCACAGAGTGAGAAGGAAGGCAAGTCTCTTTCTTATAAAGCTTACCGGAAGTACATGACAGTGCCTGCCCGACGGTCTATACCCAACGTTACCAAGAGCACAGGGGTTCAGACTTCACCAGACCTGAAAAAGCGATATCAGACTTTTCCACTGGACCGCAAAAAAGGAAACCTGTTGAAAAATGCCTCGGGAGCGGATACAATGAAGGGCCAGAACAATGGATTCGTAATAGAGGTCAAGGATACAAAAGATAACAAAAGCTCAGGGGAGTCCAACCAATGCCGCAGGGTCAGTGAAAGAGTGGTCGCTGATCTCATGGTGCATTCTAGTGAAAACATGGATGTTGCCCCATCAAGCAATTGCTCAGATGCATGTGGAAGCACTGATTTGCACAGCTGTACTAAAGAATCCCCTCCTCTTCAAAACCCAGCAATCTCCACTTTGGAACAGGCCATCTGCCATTTGCATGAACCCACCAAACACAACAAAAGGCCATTGGGGAACACGCAGTCCCACCACCCGCCACATGTTAAGGTGCTTCTAAAAGAAGAAGCCACCATCCACTCCCCTACACTTAACCCAAATTTAACAGACCCAGAAGACTTGAGTGACACGGAGCGGACAGTCTGTCCGCTGACGGATGCAGAAGACAAAAGAACTAGTCATCTTAATGGCTTGCAAGGCCAAGATGTAAACCCCAAGGCCTGCACGGCGCAGTCACAGTGTCAAACGACGGAATGTAATGAGCAGGCCCTGCAGATAAAGGTTTTACCCACGGATAAAAATCAGCCTTGTCAGTCGACGGTTGCTTTGAGTGATGAATGCCAACAAATCGTGCCTCACAAAGACGTGACAGACTTAAAAGCACAGCTTCAGACCATGGAAACCCTGATCAGCTCTAGTCAGGAAACAATTAAAGTGCTTTTGGGTGTGATTCAGGAGCTGGAGAAGGGAGAAGCTCACCGAGAGGGGTAAGTGATATAAATGACTCAACGGTCTCTTAAGCTGCATAATGATGTATAGTGATGTATCGCTGTTATTATAACGTGACACATTTCTACACGAGCTGAAAAAAGGCCATGTATTATCAGTGTTTATGGGACCTAAAAGAAACATATCGCCACAAAAGCATTATAGTAGTGTAAATCTCTAATAGCAAAGGGGATGGGGTGTTGGTAGTGTTAGATAGCCGAAACTTAGAGATTAATTTGAGATTGTCATGCTGAGTGTGCCGATTTGGAACTCTGATTGGTACTCCAGAGGCACATTGCTCACAATGTAAAAGGTATGTGCCGGCACCATATTACTTTTTTTTTGTGTCACATTAATTGTAGTGAAAGGTACGTTCTAACGTAAACCTGTCATACCTGGAGGTTGCGCCATTGCTGAGCTTCCCTTATAATACTAGCTGCTTGTCAAGCTGAATCTCTTACTCCAATGTTTTGAATCACTGACAGGGAACATGTATGCAAGTAAAGGACTTCTGTCACTTCTACAGATTTCCTAATCCACACCGCTGAATGTAGGGAGCAACTCAAAATACTGACAGGTGCCAAGACTGCTTATTGTCTACTGTTAATTGCTTAGAAATGGAAGCATGTATTAGTAAATTCTATATTGTCTCTGTTTATTCTGCAACACTGTGATCCAGTCTCCCAATTGACAGATAAAGGACCACTAAACCTAAACAGCAGAGCTGCCAAGAAAATTCACAACCGATGCATGCATACTTTAAGCTCAGCGTTTAGAGGCAGGAAAAAAAAAAACCTTCTGGTTTGTGTGTTTGATCGGAGCTTTCTGGCCCCAAAAAAATGATAAATGCTCCTAAGCTCTCCTAAACCAGTGTACAAAAATGCTCTATAGGATCATTTCCTTCCGCCAAGGGCACTGGCGTTTTTGTATGCAGTGTGCATGGAGCCTTAGCAATTCTCTATTGAATTACCGGATAGGAGGTCATTATATACTGTCCCTTCCAAGCAGCTTAATTTCTTAATATTCTGTTCCGATACTTCCCAGACATTTTACACATCTATTCATAAATTATATTAGTAGATCCTAAGCTAAACATCTCCCTAAAATGGGAAAGGGTTGGAACCCTTTTTTGGATTTTTCTATTCTAGTCTTCTCATTGGGCAAATTTCAACTTTTCGGCCTGGTTTACATGGACATACCTACGCATACACCCGTGCGATAGCCTTGTTTGCCCGTACAGGGGATGCACAGCTGTTCCATGCATTCCCTTGGAGGCAGTCCCATTCATGTCAATTGGAACACAATGGCTGTACAGACAAAGTAGCTGCTCCCAATTTGACATCCGTGTGGGTGCTGGTGCATGTCCCTGAGCTCACAAGGTCTAAGAATGACAATTTCTGCCCCAATGACAGAACAAAGCAGAATTTTCCTCTCAACAGAATCCAGACAAAAAAAATAAAAAATCATGCAATTTGTGTATCCCTTAAAAAAAAAAAATAATGACAATATCAGCCTTCCATTCATACCAGATGTGGAGTGCACTGGCAACTAGACCCAGCAGGGACCACATGCAGCAACAATGGAAAAATGTGTTAGTGCACACTGTGGCATTGTTGTGGTGTGTGCACTGAATAAAGAAGAGTATGCACCATCAACTGTACTGAAATATCAATCAGGATGTTTCACCAAACTTTGTGTCTCACAGAGCAGACAAGGGATTATGCGATCAGCACAGCTCATGAGCGTGAACAGGCCCTTTAAAAAGAAACTGCAGAAACTGTCCTAAAGCCCCATACACACTATCAGATTTTCTGCTGATTTTTTCCTTCAGATTTACCAAAACCGTATAATATGAGGTCAAACCTTAGGAGTTTCAATTTGTATGCAATCAGGCAGGCCCTTGTACTACATGGTTTTGGTAAATCTGAAGACAACAAAAAAAATCAGCAGAAAGTCTGATAATGTGTATGGGGCTTAAGTGTGCAAAGCTACAACAGACATGCCAGATCAGATGGTAAAGGAGTCCAAATTGCTTTAACGGTTCATCATATAAAACAGCCAATGCCTTTCGGGGGGCCAACACTCCACTCCTCATCAATGCTCTGGTTTTCATTTGAAATTTACCTTTGATTTCTGTTTTGGTGAACGTTGTCCCTGGGACAAGCGTTAAAAGGGAAATTAAAACTTTAGCATTTTCTTTAGAAAGAGTTAAGAGGAAGTCTTCCAGTGAGGACACAAGTTCTGGTGAGAACTGTCAAAAAGTGTGATTTCTCCATAATTTGAGGGCATTTCCCATCACCTTGTGTTGTGTCACCAGCACAGGAACTGAGGGGAAATTACCTTTAACTGGGGATACAGACAGCAAGGAAAAAAAAAAAAAAAAGGTTTTCTGAGCATTGTCCCAGTTTACTATAATCATTGGGTCAGTATGACAACCAGTGTTAATTTTGGCAGCAAATCTCAGTTTTGTTTTAGTCTTAGGACTAAAATGGCATTTTAGTTTTAGTCCCATTTTAGTCTTCTGCAATTGTTTTAGTTTCAGTCGAAACTAAATCTCCAGGACATTTTAGTCGACTAAAATCTCCAGTACATTTTAAATCGACAAACTCATTTTAGTTATCTAAAATTTAATGGGTGTAGTTAAAAATTGTAATGCATTATTTAAGCATTTCTCAACAATTTCCAAACTCATTATATACTGCTGGAGTGAAAAATTGAATATGTTATTTTTTTTATGTTATTGAGGTAATGAACTACAGACCAGTGTTAATTTTGATGTCAAATTTCAATTTAGTTTTAGTCTTAGTCTTTTGACTAAAATGGCATTTTAGTTTTAGTCCCAATTTAGTCGTTTGACTAAAATGCCATTTTTAGTTTTAGTTGTATTTTAGTCATCTCAGTTGTATTTTAGATGACTAAAATGTTTTAGTCGACAAAATTAACACCGATGACAACCTCACTTTTTTTTCAGAAAGTGAGGTTAGAAATCATCATTTCAGTATTTATATAGGTTTCCTTTAAGATGCTCTCAATAGCTGGCAGGACTGAAAAGTCATTAAAGCAGAAAGTAAACCCACCTGTCCTTTACAGCTAAGGAAGTTGCCTTCCTAACTTAGGTTAACACTGTAGCAGGTCTGGGAATGTGTGTAAGGAAAACATGCATTTTAGCAGACACATGGGGGTGCCATTAATTCTTAATAGCACCCCCACACATTGAAAAATGCAGCACGTTTTCAGATGCGCAAAACCCGAAAATTACCCTCACTTAAGATTTTCTTCCTGTTGTATCTCTGAAAGTAAAGAGAAACTTCCCTAAATGGAAACAGACAGGAAAAAAAAAAAAATCTTTTAGGGCTTTCCTACTCTAACCAAAACGAAAAATAAAACTATTGGCTAAGCATACACGTTAACCATTATACAATTTGTTACAAATGATATGCAAGGTGAACAATTCTTGCATATATCTCTGTGTAAGCCAGCTAAGAACAAACAGAATGTGGCCACGCTGTTTACTATATTGCTTTGTGACCATGAGCATTGGAATTCCCTGCGTTATGTGACAGTGGTTTATGTAAAACTGTGCTTTGGAACATAGCACGCTACAGCAGCAATCTTATATACAAAATCATTAAATATTTAAGACACAGAAGAAATGTTAATCCCTAAAGCTATGCAGTTTTTATTCAATGTTGCCTAGGCGGCTGTCAATACCGTTAATGTGGCCTCTTACAGAGATTTCCTAGCTACATCATTTGAGGGAGGCTGGTCATTTACAACCCAATATTTGCAGGCTTTGCACATTTCCAGGCCTTGTTCGAGGTGATCAAGTCGTTGAGAGGTTAACACTCACAGGATAACGAGCCCTTTCTATCGTAGAAGTGCTTACACTCACATTGCCAACATAGTGGCAAATCTGTAACAGTATGCCAATCCTCCCTGTTTTCCCAGAGAATTAGTGTGGGACTGGTCTGTTAGGCCTGGCCAAGTGCTGTTGATGCGAACGGAAAAAGCTGCATACATGTGTGTGTGTGCGTGGTTGGGGGACAAAGCCAGATTGCTGCCAGTATTGCTTATCCCAGGGGAAAAGGGACACAAGCAATGGGGCCAGGATTTCTAAACAGGAATAAACCATAAAAGCAATTGACAGGATCATTAATTAAGCCCAAAATGGCCAGATCAGTGTATAGTCATATTAGGTTAATGGTTAGACAGACAAATAGGTTGACAGCAATCCAGCAAGTGACAGATTTACTCCCACTTGCTGTTTGCCAAGGTATCAAGGTCCAAATAATGCAGGAGTAGGCAACCTCGGCCCTCCAGATGTTTTGAAACTACAAGTCCCATGAGACATTGCAAGACCCTGACAATCACAGGCATGACTCCTAGAGGCAGAGACATGATGGGATTTGTAGTTTCAACACAGCTGGAGGCCCGAGGTTGCCTACCCCTGAAATAATCTACAAGGGGCATTTCCTATATATAGTAATCAAATAAATATAAGTTTGTTATAAAAGAAACAAATCTGTTTCTATAAATCTCCTGTGATTAGACGAGTGTTATCTGTGGGAATATCTGTAGGAAACATTAAGGTCAGGTAAGCTGCAATGTTATTACATACATTTTGTCCTTGGGTGGCCATGCTCTCTCATACTACTGTATCTATGAGGGGAGCCATGGATGCCAACCAAGCTGGACTTCAAATATGGCTGCCTCCCTTCAATAGGTTTGGGGTTGGTGGTATAGTAGTTTTAAAAAAAAAAAAAGGAGATAACACCGCATTTGTGATTTCAGTGCGGCTCAGGGGAAGGGACATTGAATTTCTGACAGGTCCAACAGATAATTATATTTGCTGAAAATGTTCTTATCCTAAAAATCAAAAAGCAGGCAGCACAACTAAGCACTAGTAAACTGCAATGTATACAATTTTCGATCTTGGGTTTAGATGTTTACGGGGACCATTCACACCAGATGCATTGGAGCTGTGCTGTTAGCCATTCCAGGTGCAGCCCCAATGCACAGACAAGGCAAAAGGTCTCGTTTTCAATGGTGTCAGTTCATATAGACATAAACAGTGGGTTGCGACATGAACCACCTCAATGCAACAACGTTGCAGTGAATAGTAGAACTGTATTGATTTTATCACTCGTGACATTTCAATAACGTTTAAAAAAAAAAAAGTAAACCGTGTGATATGCTGGGACCAGTGAATCGGCATTGTGTCTCCCAGTGCTGGTGTGAGCAGCACTGCTCGCTGGTGGGGACAAGCCCTTAAAGAACAGGACAAAAGTGCATAGTAAAAAGGCAGCAGTCACCAAAGGGTAACCTCGTTTTCTATATTAAAAGTAGGATACCTACATGCTTAGTAATTAAGATGGGGCAAGGTGTACTAAAACACAAGTAGTAGACTTTTTAATTGCACTTTGCAGATATTATATATTTGGACCATAATCATTAGCAGGAAAAAAAAAGATAACAGAGCTTCCTCAAAATATGAAAGCAAAAACGAGCGAGAAAAGAAATGCTAGCTCCAACACTGACAGCTATAGATTCTTATACGGGTAATTTGTATAATGAATCCTACTAATCATGACATATTTTAACAACACTGTAAATTAGGGTGGTCTGTTTATAAAACTGTGTGAATAATGTTGCCTGAAAACACTCGCGCATATGTGAAAATTTTCTCTAGCAGAGTAAACGCTAAGGCAGATAAATCCATGATTCTAATAACAGTTGAAAACAATGCAGAAATAAGCCACATGAACTGTATAGAAAGAACAGAAAATGGGCAAACCTATAATTAAAAAATCTCTTTCCACGTGACTAGTTACTGCTCAATTACATGACCTCTCTTTATCATTATAGCTTAAAAGTGCAATCTGCCTCAAATCACCCCATCAGGTTCAAAACAGCACTACAAAATATACTTTGGGAGACAGAGTGATAAAATGTGATTGGTTGGTCTGAGATATTACAGGCAGTTCTTATTGATTAAGAGTTTGTACAGCCAAAACTTTTTTTTTTTGGTTAAAACCCCAATTAGGGCTCACTTGCTTCAACTGTAACACACATTAAAGCTCCTACCGCTTCAAAATGCTTTTATGAGGTGTTTTTGATTCTTATGTGAAGCTTTAATGAAGCTGGGCAATTGCTCTGTGTGTATTGGTTTTCCATTTGTTTTAAAAGGAAATCAGTAGAACCATGGCTCAGTAATACCCCCAATTCAGTAAAATCCCCAGCTCATTGGTACCCCTGCTCAGCAGATCCCCAGCTCATTGGTACCCCTGCTCAGCAGATCCCCAGCACATTGGTACCCCTGCTCAGCAGATCCCCAGCACATTGGTACCCCTGCTCAGCAGATCCCCAGCACATTGGTACCCCTGCTCAGCAGATCCCCAGCACATTGGTACCCCTGCTCAGCAGATCCCCAGCACATTGGTACCCCTGCTCAGCAGATCCCCAGCACATTGGTACCCCTGCTCAGCAGATCCCCAGCACATTGGTACCCCTGCTCAGCAGATCCCCAGCACATTGGTACCCCTGCTCAGCAGATCCCCAGCACATTGGTACCCCTGCTCAGCAGATCCCCAGCACATTGGTACCCCTGCTCAGCAGATCCCCAGCACATTGGTACCCCTGCTCAGCAGATCCCCAGCTCATTGGTACCCCTGTTCAGCAGATCCCCAGCTCATTGGTACCCCTGCTCAGCAGATCCCCAGCTCATTGGTACCCCTGCTCAGCAGATCCCCAGCACAATGGTACCCCTGCTCAGCGGATCCCCAGCTCATTAGTAGCTTTGTTCAGCAGATACCTGGCTTGGTAGTACCTCCAGCTCTTTTGATGCCCCACTCAGTAGTATCCCCCAGCTCTGCCGATATCCCGCTCAGCAGTAACCTTCAGCTCTGTTGATCTCCCACTCATTTGCAAACTCCAACTCTGCTCATCCTCCACTCATTTGTAACCCCCCCATCTCTGCTGATCCCCAAACTTATTAGTAACCCCCAGCTCTGCTGATCCAATTGTTTGCTGATCCTCCTTCTTTCTCCAGTCCTTGCTCACCTCCCACTATTTCACTCCCATGCTGCACACCACATGTGACATCTGCGAGTTTCTCTCTCCCTGGTCCCCCCAGCTCTGCTGATTCTTTGTCACTCACAGTCCTTTCTCTCGCCAGTCCCTGCTAACCTCCCACTGTATTGCTCCCATGCTGCTCCCCATGTGTGACATTTTCTAGTTTCTGCTGTTTTAGTCCCCCAGCTCAGCCTCCGCCACTCAGTCCCATCTCTCTGGTCCCCCTATCATCTTCTGCCTATAGCGTTCACGTGCTGCGCATCACATGTGCCGTCTGCTAGTTGCTCCACTCCGGTCCAGACCCCTCTTACCTTCCTGCTGCTCCACACAAGACACTCCCAGAATATACACACATCAATGAGAAGTGACTACTGATGTTTTTCTGGTTCGCTTCTTGGTTTCCCAGTGCACCCTGGGATATCTCATACCTCCCAAAACAAAGCAAAGCCAACTCTGAATAAACGCCCCTCAAATCCTGCATGGGCTGTTAATGAGAATTGTGACAGATTTCTTTGGAGATGTTTTGAAGCGCCAAGAGAGAGACATTAATAATAGTATAATTTTTTTAAATCAAGCAAAGCAAATGCAACATGTAAACAGGACTGTAAAGTAACCTTTTTATTTAGTGAAGAGTTTTGACTGGCATTCAGAGTGCTTAAAAATGCGCGTCAAATGTCACATTTTGAAGTGTAAACAAGCCCTAAGGCTGCATTCACACCTGAGCGTAGCGATTTACTGGCGTCTGAGAGTTTTTGAGCGTTTTTAGAAGAGTATTACGAGCGTTTTGCAGCTTCAGGCATTTTTGTTTAGCCAATAGAAAGCACTAGGGGGAGGAGAGGGAAAGAAACTAGGGGTGGAGAGCTGCAGGATTGAGCAGAAAACACACGACAAAGCGCTCATAAAACCCTCAAATCGGGTGTTTCTATTGAGGTCTATGGGGCCAAAAATGCTTGTAATCTGCCAAAAAGAAGCTCATGCACTTTTCTGAGTGAAAGGAGTTTTGCTTCAGGCAACAGAACACCCATGTGTAAACAGGGGCCATTGAAATGAATTGAATTTGGCTTGTTGAGCGTTTTAGAGCTACAAGCTTCAAGCAGAAAATCACTTAGGTGTGAAGGGGGCCTTAGAGAATCTTTTTTGCAGTCTTGTCCTGCTGGTAAGATTTTCTCTGTACTTCCGGTCTTAGGGGCATAATAGGAAGTGAGAGGAAATCTCATCAAAGTGAGGCGCTGTTGTCATCAGAACATTTGCCCCTAAAGATATAGATTTCTTCACACTTTATTGCTCTTGTGTAATTTTTGTCTTGGTGACAAGCGTTGCCTTTTACATCCCAAAATGTACTTCTGTCTCAGCATACGGAGCACAATGAGGAGATAAGACGTACTGTATATAGGCTAATGTATTTTAAAGGAGTACTCCACATTTGCATGGGTTTAGTGTGTTGCCTTTGCCCTTAATGCAGGAATTTTGACTGGGTTTTATGTGTTTCTGTTATGACCAGATCTCTTCTCTCATGAAATACACTCATCGTTCTATAGTTGCCATTTTTTGAAATGTAACTTGATTGCCGCAAATCTGATTTTGCACTCAGTTTTAACCTCCAGAGATCACTGTGACAAAACTAGGTGCAGCTATTAGGGAGCGAGATATAATGCGAAGTTGCCCTACAGAGCAGGATATTTTTCATTTATTTTACTATGAAGGTGACCCAAATACGTTCATCTGCATAGTAAAATGAGGAATGGTTTGTATTTTACTTATAAATAGAATAAAAGGACGTTATAGCGGTCAGAGCTTACATTTCCATTGCAAGATATTGTAGATGGAAAGGCGATTTGTAGAATTGCATGTCAAAATCTGAAATGCATGCAGGAGCGGGTGCATGAGATCCGTGTGCCCATTCCTGCCCTCTCGCTATATTTTGACATGCGGTAGCGTCCGTAAAGCCACTGTGTGTGCATCCATTTCTGTTGGCTGCCTGCTCGCAGCTCCAAGGTGGATTCACATGAAGCAGACAGCGGCAAAAAAAAAAAAAGGATGGGTCTGACCGCCCCTCTGAATGAGCCCCAACTGTACAGAACAAGCCATGAAAGTACCTCTTTGATTAAATTTGTTTTACGGATATAAAGACACACTAAACTTGCTTTCTTACATTAAAATGCTAAGCCATATTAGAATATAGATTTACATAAATATTATGAGATGAGGTTTAAAGTTTTAATGCATTTTTTCAGTCTACTGTGCAAATCAAATAAAAAAGTAATAACAGCAACAATTTGCATTAGCTACCTTCAGCAAATGGAAGCTTAAAGGGGTTGTAAAGTCAGAAGGTTTTTTATCTTAATGCATTAAGATAAAAAGCCTTCTGTGTGCAGCAGCTGCCCCAGCACCCCCAAATACTTACCTGAACCCCATCTCTGTCAAGCGATGTCCACGAGTGTCTTGGCCGCCTGAGACTCTCCCTCCTAATTGGCTGAGACGCAGCAGTGGTGCCATTGACTCCTGCTGCTATCAAGGTCAGTCAGGCAATCAGGAGAGAGAGAGGGGGTGGGACGCGGGTCGCAGCTCCGTGTCTGAATGGACACATGGAGCTGTGACTTGGCTCGGGTGTCCCCATAGCAAGCTGCTTGCTGTGGGGGCAGTCGACCAGAGGGAGGGGCCAGGAGCACAGAAGAGGGAGCTGAGAAGAGGAGGATCCGGGCTGCTGTGTGTAAACCCACACCCCAAAGGAGGTGAGTGTAACATTTTTTTTTTTTTATTGTAAAAAAAAAAAAAACCCTTTCCATTTAAAGCTGTTTTAAAACCAAACCTAAAAATGTAATATATTGCACCATACCACTCTTTAGATGTGGTGGCTGCATTAGTTTATATTAGGCTTTTTTCCCCTGTTTTCATCTGGTGATCTGGCTAGTAACACACCTCTTGTATTAGGGTGCTTACACTCTAGATCAGGGGTCTCCAAACTATCTAAAAAAAAAAAGGGCCAGTTTTCTGTCCTTCAGATTTTAGGGGGGCTGGACTGTGCATTGGGAGTAAACAGAGCCCAATCTTTGGTATTAGGGGGAGAAATAGAAGATGTCAGAGGGAGGAATAGTGTCCCATTGTTATTGTCATGGGAAAAAATAGTGCCCCATTGTTGGTGTCAGTGGCAGGGCTAATGCCTCAAGGGCTGTATAAAAAGAAAAGCAGCCGCATCCACCCCCAGGGCCACAGTTTGGAGACCATTGCTCTAGATCAGGGGTCTCCAAACTGTGGCCCTCCAGTTGTTTAGGAACTACAATTCCCATCATTCCTAGTCATGTCTCTGAATGTCAGAGTTTTATAATGCCTCATGGGACATGTAGTTCCATAACAGCTGGAGGGCCATATTTTGGATTGTGTTACTGTCCAGATTACCAGGTGAAAACAAGGTGGGAGAGTCCAAGAAAATGAATGCAGCCACCACATCTAATGATTGGTAATCTTCAATATATTACATTTTTGGCTTGGGGTTTAATACTGTTTTAAAGAGGAATTAAACTCAGATTTTTTTTTACTTCCCTGCAAAGTAAAGGCATAATGTGATGCTTACCTTCAAAAGTCACCACCCGTCGTCCCCGCTGGAGGCCGCATCCATCTCCGTCGCGTGACGTCACGTGTGGGAGCCGCTGGTCATGGCACAAGCCTC
This sequence comes from Lithobates clamitans, assembly GCA_037952925.1. Lineage (NCBI taxonomy): Eukaryota > Metazoa > Chordata > Amphibia > Anura > Ranidae > Lithobates > Lithobates clamitans. The sequence goes on along the minus strand of JBBGZY010000028.1, from coordinate 3,328,259 downwards.
TGAGGAAACGCCACAGGAGGCTGTTCCTTTAGAGCGCATGCGCCAATGACCTCATCGGCGCAGTATACAGTAAATATCTCCTTAACGGCCCACGTTAAGGAGATATTTACTGTACCTATAGGTAAGCCTTATTCTTGGCTTACCTATAGGTACAAAGTATACAGGAAGGTTTACCTCCTCTTTAACTGTGACAGGGAAAGCAGCGTCATCTTCCTAGCTGTGCTGTCTAGCAGAGGAGCATTCCAAATCTTTTGGAAGATTCATATGGGTGGATTTCAGCTGTTTATTTATCCGTTTATCAAGAGCTGGAGCTTTCATTTTCTTATAAGTAGATCTAAACCCACGCAATAAAATCTCATAAAAGCTTTAACATGGAAATGGAAATTTCAAGGGCTGTTTTGAAGCTTCTTAAATTTTCTGCAGCTTTCTTTAATAATAATACCTGGTGATCCTGCCATGAAGATCCTACTCAGGCACTTCCTGTTATTGGGTGAAAACAGACATTTGGGAGGCCTGTATCACCCTGTAACAAGACGTGCCTGAACAAGGATCTTCATGACAAGATCACAGGTTCTGCAGCATTTGCTTGAGATTATATGAATCCTCAGAAGCTTGTATTTAGCAGGCTGAACTTGATCATGATATATCATGAACATTTTCCGTATTACTGAAGAACGATTGTTTTACTCCGTGTCTCCTTGCAGTAAAGAGTTACAACATGCATACATACAACCGCAGCAATAAAATTATTGAAGCCAGATTAAGGAGAAAAATGTATCTGTGCATTTCCCTTCTATATCAGGCTCAGTAGTGGCATAATCCCCTGGAGAAAATCAGAGCCTTGCTGCCAGGTTTAGCCGATAATGCATGTGATTAGAAGCCTCAGCTTTGTATTCTATACAAAGATGCATATCCTGCTATTTTTAAAAAGGACATTATGCAAGACTTGTAATCAAGATAAAATCGACCGAGACAGGTTCTCAAATGTCATGTCACTCCGATAATAGTTTCCTAGGCAAAACTGACATATGTCAAGTGCATTTGTCCACTCTCCTGCAAGCGCCCAAGGATGTTGCGTCCTGCCAGGGGAAAGGTAGGGGACGCAGGGACGCTTTTCACGACAGGGGTGCACAGCTTTGTCACATCCTGTATCCGGGTCAGCTCTGCTGGCTGCTGTTCTTACAATGGATTTAGTTCCTTTAATTGGCCTAAACCCAACATGCTGTATAGACGGCCCTGTTTAAAGTAGTTGTAAAGGCTTCAGTTTTTTTTTTTTTACCTTAATGCATTAAGGTAAAAAAAAAAAAAAAAAAAAACCACCCCTCCTAAATATTTACATGAGCCTGATCTTGATCCAGCGATGTGCCTGAGAGCAGCGACGCTGCTCTCTCTCTTCCTCCTCACTGGACTCAGTGAGAGCAGCAGGAGCCATTGGCCCCTGCTGCTGTCAATCAAATCCAGTGATGAGGGGCCAAGCCGCACTGTGGTGTCAACAGACACACACAGTGCGGCTCGGGATCAAGTGTGCCACCACAGGAAGCGGATTCCTTTGGTGGTACAGGGAGAATAGAAGGAGCCCAGAGCTGGTGAGGGACCCCAGAAGAGAATGATTGGGGCTGCTCTGTACAAAACCATTGCACAGAGCAGATAAGTATAACATGTTTGTTTTCTTTGTTTTTTTGTTTTTGTTTTTTAAAACGGTTACAATTACTTTAATAATGAATATTGAGTTTTATTCAGAGTTTTCAATGGAATGATGCACCAATGATTGCAGCAACACATTTTAATTTCATAAGTGCACATCTCTTAAAGCCACTTAAAGCTAGTTTGGGGTTTTCAAGCTTTTTTTTCAGTCAAGGCACCCTTTAGAATTCTGCACAAACTAAACAAACTAAACAAATAGTTTTACATATTGCAGCAGAATCCACACACGTGGGCCACCCAGCATTAGAGGTGACTTATTTCTCCACCCTGGCAAGGTTACAGACTAGTACTCTATCATTTTTCTTCTCCCTCAGTTTCTCTCCCTAGTTCTGCTAACATGACCCCAGTGCTGACAAAGAGGGACAGGAGAGGAGAGAACAAGTATGCTGTCCAGATGTCAGTCATCCTCCTTTTCAGCGGATTACTTCATTGGTTGTTAGGATGGCATTGGCTGGCCCACATGGTGATAAATATTGAAATCCTGCACAATGAAAACCTGTGGCTTTGGGTAACAAAAAGGCAGGTCTTATTCACTCACTGACAATTTTTAGGTAATTTGTGTCAATTTTTTGGCATCTTGCCAAGGCACCCCTGAAGAACTCGGAAGGCACCTCCTTCTGTTGGCATTCAGTTCCAAGCCTACACTACTCTTTCAGTAAAATAATTATTTCTAGCCTTACTCTTGAATCCACTGGCACCTACATCTGCATTGAGCACAGTAGCGATGTTTGGGTCAGCAAAAGGAACCGCAGTCCAGAAGAATACTGGATGCTGCAGGTGCCTCACGCAGTCTGGTGGTAGGAAGGGTAAATAATATTTTACTTTCCTAGGTAGCCCTGTTTAATACTGTTAACTAGCATAGCTAGCCCGAGTGGGTAAAGCGGGTTGGAGTAGAGTGACTTCAAGATGAGGCATTTTGTCAGGTTGTTGGATCTGCAATAAAGCTGGTTTTATTTCAGTAACGTGCGGCCTGTCACTTTTGGGGTTCTCAATGAAAGGAACGAGGATGCACTTATGGGCAGGCACCCAGGACTTTCTTTTGGGACTGCTTGGAAGATGTGGGTGCTTGGAGTGGTATTATTTTCAAGATCTTCTACAACTTTACCCTTTAGTACAACTGTAATTTTAATCCTTCACTCGACTGAGCATCACCTACCTGTACAAATTCTTACCATTCTCCTTGAACCAGCAATCTTCGCTTTGCAGCCCTGCCCGGCGCCACAGAGCATTTTCAGCAAAAAAAGTCCCTGCTAGGTCCTGTTTTCATTTCACATGAGCACCACAGCCCCATTTATTTCTATTGCCAAGCCATGCTTATGGAGGCCTACGAGGAGTCCATTAAAATACAGCTTACCCATAAGAATAAACAAGGCACTGGAGCACATGCACACCAAAAAGAAGTTATTCTGGAAAGGTGGTGTGGGGACAATCAGGGCCACAAAGCAAAGTTCACTAGAATGAAGAGGAGGGTATGGAGTTTGCATGTTCTCCCTGTGCCTGCGTAGGTTTCCTCTGGGTACTCCAGTTTCCTCCCACACTCCAAAGACATGCTGGTAGGTTAATTGAATCCTGTCTAAATTGTCCCTAGTATGTATGAATGTGAGTTAGGGACCTTAGATTGTAAGCTCCTTGAGGGTAGGGACCGATGTGAATGCACAATGTATATGTAAAGCGCTGCGTAAATTGACAGAACTATACAAGTACCTGAAATAAAATAAATTTGTCCAGGTGGGCAGCCCTCTGGGGCTCACACTGCCTTTGTTTAAAATAAAAAAAATACAATTAAAAGGGTGCATTAATGAAAACACAGCTGCATTATTGTGCGCTTTATACCTGCTTGGAGTACAGCTTTAAAGTGATTGCAAAGTCTCCTCTTTTTTCCTATTAAAATAACAAACATGTCATATACTTACTTGCTCTGTGCAGTGGTTTTGCACAGAGCAGCTCGGATCCTTCTCTTCTCGCATCCTTCTCTTCTCGGGTCCCTCCCTCCTGTTGAGTGCCCCCACAGCAAGCAGTATTCAGACACGGAGCTGCAGTTCGGCCCCGTCCCCTCTCTCTCCTCACTGACTGACTTTGATTGACAGCAGCGGGAGCCAATGGCACCACTGCTGTGTCTCAGCCAATCAGGAAAGAGTCCCAGATGAGGCATTCGTGGACAATCGCTGGATCGAGAAAGAGCTGCACACAGAAGGCTTTTTATCTTAATGCATGGAATGTATTAAATAAAAAACTTTCTGACTTTACAATCACTTTAAAGCTGGTTTTAATGTACCAAATAACCATGACTTGGGTGAACTTTAGCCTTTTTCAACCTTCCGAAGAAAGAAAAAAGAAAAAACAAACAAAAACTAACTAGGCTAGTAAAATAACTACAGCAGCACAATATCCAAGCAAGGGAATAAGGCTACTTTAAAACAATACTGTGCCTAGGATCTTGACAAAACTAGAGGGCCAACCTTCAAATGTATTCTACGTGTGTGTATGGCGAGTCTCAAGAGGATGATGCAAAACAATGTTTAAATGTATATAAATGACACTTTTAGGAATTATTTGATCTCTGGGATGCTTGAAGGAAAGATGATTGCCCACTTAGGGCTAACAAAAATGTCTAGAGCTTTCTGCAGTATTTCCGATTCCAATGAGGTAAAAAGTTACTTTTTTTTTTTTTTTTTTTTTAACTTTAAGGCTATTGTGGCATTGTTGGCATGAAAGAGTAAGTTCTAAGAATAGGACAAAGGCATTATGAATAGTGGTAAGGAATAAAGGCAAGCAGGAAGCCACAAGTTCAGAGAAATCTGTGATAAGAGAAATGTGTGGGCTGTCATTGCTCATCTTTGCGCTTGAAAATGCTTGCTGCCCGACTATCAGTCTGCTTCAAAAGGTATCAATGCTTTTTGGGTCGTTCTATACATATGCAAGCAGATTGAGAGTTCCGACTTCATTAGCTGCATGCATTTTCATGGTTTAAGACCCTTTGCTGCTTACTGTACAGCCCTTTGGGCCCTTGCAGACCATAGACTGTTTTATCTTGCCTAGATGCTTGTTCAGACAAGTGAAGGTAACATATTATTTAGACTGGGTTCTAGCAGTTAAATGGCTTGTTTTATTTCTTTCCTACAATCTTACCTTTTTCTGTGCTATCCTTCACTTTGTTTGTCGCCCTACGATCTTTTATAATAATGAATCTTCCTGACAGAATGAATCACAAATGTGGAAGCCTTGATTTGTAAAGGGGCTGTAATAGCAGTGATCTCTAGCAGTCTCCTATAATGTTATGTCTCCAATCTGTGACTCCCCAGTTTCCAACAAGTCTGATAGCATGTTTGCAGTCATCTCCTGTTGCCTTTTTGCAATGTCTGAGAGTATTACATTCACTGCCTGCGATGTGCGGCCCTTTACTGATGTCATGGACCACACTTGAGGCCCCCTGTGCCAAGAACCAGTCCCGCCACTGCTCTCAGACCACCACTCATCTAAGACGACTAATGTATCGAAGACAGAAAACATTTAGGTAACGAGTAGCTTTAGAGGGAATTCAGAAATGGTGGCCTCATATTTCTTTCTCGAAGCACATGTAAACTCGAGGGGAAATTTTCTAAATTGGAGCAGACAGAATCTGGAGCAGTTGTGCATGGCAACCAATAAGATTCTTTCAGTTTCAAAGCTTAAAGCGTTTGTTACTCCAACACTTCACATTCCTGATATGCTGTACCATGTACTTGTATGAAAAAGTATCCTGTTCTCTTTGTATTGCTTCCTCTATGTGACATCCCTGGTGTTCCTGCCAGTCCTTGTGCTTTCCTATTAAAAAATGACCACACACACTAAGCAGGAGAGCACACCGTGGTCAGTACTCTAGCTATGCTGGGAACTTCGCTTGCTCTCCTCCAATGATCAGACTTGTCCTGACACGCCCACCCACCGCACAGCCATTCACTGGAAAGCTCAGTGTTCTGCTGCTTTTCCTCCCTCCAGCTCTTATGCAGCTGAGAACACAGGGAATGTGATCATTTATAAAAATAGGGAAAAAGGGTATTTATAATTTTTTTATAATCCACAAAAAATGTTTGCCTTTCATTTCGATTTTAAACGAAATGGGCTGTTTTACAAGGTGATCATTTACAATCACTTTAACTAAACAAGCCAAAGAAGATTTTTTTTTTTCTCACTCCGCACCACTATCATTCACAAAAAAACTTGTATGTTTATCTTTTTTGTATATTGGATAATGTACAGAGGAAGGGTGGTGATGTCAGCTCATTGATTCCTGCTGTTTTCAAAACCACTCACATTACTCCATGTCACCACTATCCATTTCCTTAATCAGGTGCACTTTATAGGGATAGAAATGATGGCTTCTAGTAATTTGATGACCATGGATCTAGACTTTTGGAACACCCGTGTATATGTTAATGGTTTTTATGTACATACATTTTTCTAAAAGCTTTAAATGTGAGTCTGTCATGTTCAACAAAGTGGGTCAGTAGATGCCTTTGCATTTAGCAGCAGAATGAAAAATCGGGGCTTAGTGTAGTGTGACCTAATAATGGTTTAGAGCCACAGCACTATTTACAGCCTGGGTCTAGAATATAATGCCCTGCCCAGACGCACAGGAACTGTGCACAAACCAGTAATGTTACAGTAGCTGGACATAAAAGGTTCACCTTAAATTATAACTAAAGGCAAAACATTTTTTTTTTTAGTACTGGATAGAGTGGAGAGGGATTAGAACGCCTGTTTTTTATTGCTGTCTGTGCCCCCGTTAAGGAGCTTCACCCTCTCTATTTATCCTGTTTCCCATTATCATTGAAAGTGAAAGTAAAAGAAAACCCCAAATTTTGGGTTGTCCAAAGAAAAGTAATAGAGGGGAAATCTTCCAATGGGGACGCTAGTTCTGGTGAGCTGGGGGTCCCCAATGAATTTCCTTAATTTGCTGGGATTTCCTCTTACTTCCTGTTTGGCTATGGGACAGGAAGTGAAGAAAAATCTCACCGATGGGAGAAAAAAAAATTGACAGGGGTTATGCTCTATCCAAAATGGAAAAAAAAAGTTCTGCCTTGAGTTCTACTTTAAAAGTAAACCTATGCTCCATTTGAAACTTTAAAGCTTAACTCCAAGAACCCTGAACCCTCCTTTGGATTTCCTGCACTGGCTGCTAAAAGGAGAGCGAGCAGAGCCGAATGACTAAAACAAAATTAATTTATGTAGAGCTTCAATCACCACTACTATATATGGCTCGTTCTTTGTCAAAGCAATGCACTGAGCTCTTTAGGATCAGAATTACTAACAAACCAAAGTTAACCCTTTTGTGTATTCTTTCTGCTTTCATCAGACAGGATAACTGCAAAAACTGATAACCTAGAGGGGTGCTGGAACATTAATATCTGAAGAAACTCAGAGAGAGCAAACGTGCGCCATTTCCCAATTGGCCCTCATTTTGCGGGGGGGGAAAAAAAAAAACACAGCTGTGCTGAAAAGCCTCTGCCAAATATTCACAGCACAAAAGTGGGCAGGAATCTGCAGTAAACAAGGTCTCAAAAATTCCAGCAGTATGAAAAGCTGAATGGCAAGGGTCTTTTACTTACTAAAGCTGCAATATGATTTACAAGCATTTTCACTAGAATTTTCTCTTGTATGCATCAGACCTGTATGTCTTTACCAAACATACAGATGTGAAATTCATTCCCCTATAAGCAAGTCTATACGCCATCTAATGTCACTGAACTGTAGGCTCAGGAAAGGTAGGCAGGCAGCTTGCACCTCTCCTGTAACCTTGACCCAGTCACACTTCTAATAGATGTCACAGCAAACAAATGTGGGGAAGCAGCGGAGAGCAGGGTAGAGGCTGGATCTCAGACAAATGAATCCATCACTGGGAAATAAAGCAGGCTGTTTGTTCTCGTGCTTTACCCAGGGTGCCCTTGTCCAAACCGGCTGCTGTTCTCCTGTCAGCATCTGAGGACGGATGGCAAGCACAAAGCACTTACGTATTCCAGTCACCATGGACTGTCATACATTATCTGCATCTGGGTATTTGCAATTTAAAGGCAACAACGCACACAGTTGAAGAAAATGTAAATGTCTTGGTTTTATTTATTTATTATTTTCTTGTCGTCCCTCCCCAGACAGCAACTCAATGAAAATGTTGATTGCATCCTAACTCAACACATACTGTAACATTATCCCAGAGCAATTTCTAAAAAGAAATCCCTTGCTGTAAAAATATATTTGCGATCTCAACCAGCACAATGTAGTAGAGGGATAATCACAGAATGTTGCAGAAGTTTATTTTACTGAAGTTCACTGGGAGGGTAGAGCTGGAAAGATATCTCGAATGCATACCTTATAATACATAATAATCAAGTGGTAAATGGAACCCAATTAGCAACTCTCTATAAAACAAGGGAGACCTGGGGTGGAATGACCCTTCACATAATTGAAAAACAGACAACAATCCTACTGTTTGTGAAGGCCCAATGATTCAAATAGGTACACGTGGAAAAATTATAATTACCGGTATTAAGAATTGTGCAGACAATTTTCCTAAGTCTGCATCAGAAAAAAAAAAATATTCCAAAAGACATTAAAATGTATCTCTACCCAAAACTTTTTTTTTTATAGATCGAATAGGGAAGTGTCCCACTGTATGAAGGAATGTAGCCACCCTCTCTTGCTCGCTCCTATCTGGGGTTTGGTAGTGTGCATAGAGCAGTTTCGGTGCTCATGAAGGCCGTTACAAGGTGGCATAAAAACAGAGTGAGAAACTAATGAAAAACAGATTACAGGGCCATTGGAGTAGTGGATGTGTGGAGATTATGTTTAGAGAATAATGTTGTTTAGTATGACAAAACAACATTTTTACTTTTGTCTCAGATGCGGTCTGCTGGAGAGATTCCCCTTCCTGTCTTGGGTGCAACCTCTTTACTAGACAGGAAATTATAGAATGTTCAACATCCAAGCCTCCCATGGCAGTAAAACCTGAGTTCTAATCTTTCCCCACTCTTCTGGGGTGCTCCTCGAAAGCTGGTCTTGAAAAATTGTATGTTAGTGCAAATAAAGTATCACGGACAGTACTCAATTGTTTGTCGCCCACTCTATTATAAACCAAAAAAATTATAAAATTATAAAAAAATAAAATATATATAAAAAATAAAAATATAAAAATTGGGCTACAGATAAACTTTAAGCTGCCCATATATGGATCAAAATTCATCCTGTTAAACAGGGACAGGATGAATTTCAATCCATATAAGTTCTACCAATCAACTTCTGTACAACCGCCATGTTGGATTGTTACCACTCAATCTATAGCCAACGACACTGTTCAGTGTATTCTGGTGACAGGGAGGTCTCCCCGCTGTCAGAATACAATAGCACAGCGGAGAGGATTCCCCCTATCCGCCTCAAATGTGTGGATGTGGGAATTGTCTTTTTTTTCCATTCAATCAGAAATAAAATAACTCCTCTATGGCCAGCCCAAACCATTTGGAGCTGTCCATTCCTGTTCCTTTGGTAAAAAAGATGAAATTTTGGGAAGGCATAGGCTGGCTCCTACTAACGCTAACAGAGAAAAGGGAAATTATGATCTGCAGATTTAAAAATATTAACATTTTTTAAGCTTCGATGCGATTTTATTAGTTGCATTTGCAAATACTGTACAGTATATATAGGGGTTAATTTACCAGCTGTTCCCTGTCTACATGCTCTCCAGCAATTGCTGCATTGCATTTTTCAGGGCAGTCTTCCTCGTAATGACAACGGTGAACCATACCTGCATAATGTGTGTTAAAATGAGCACTTGTGGTCTCCATTGGAAGCCAGTTTGACTGTTTGCTTTCAATTGGGGAACAGGAATACAGCATTGTTGCTCTATAACATGAAGTACCTACACACAGACCTCCATGCAGTATGACCAAGCATTGTTTTAATTAAATCTGCAGATTTAAAAATATTAACATTTTTAAGCTTGGATGCCATTTTATTGGTCGAACTTACAAATACTATACAGTATATAGGGGTCAATATATTAAAATTGGAGTGTGCAAAATCTGGTGCAGCTCTGCAGAGAAACCAATTGGCTTCCATTTTTTTTTGGGGGGGGGGGGTTGTCAGCTGAATTGAACAAGCTGAAGTTAGAAGCTGATTACCTACCATGTATAGTTGCACCAGATTTTGCACTCTCCAGTTTTATGTTATGTCACCCCCATCAAATCATTCTCTGCAGCTATTACCTTTTGTACCACCACCCGCTCCCTTTAGAATGTAAGCTCTACGAGCAGGGCCCTCCTGTACCTTTTTTATTGAACTGTAATGTAATTGTGTTGTCCCCCCTATACATTGTAAAGCGCTGCGTAAACTGTTGGCGCTATATAAATCATGAATAATAATAATAATAATAATGTTATTATGATAAAGTGGTATTTATTTATGATAAGTGCTTTTGCAAACTAAATGTCATACATTTAGAGTTTGCATCTACTTTAGGAGATCTAAAAAAAAAAACAAAAAAAAAAAAAAACTCTACTACTAGAAACTGTAAAAAGCTTTTATTTTAATCAAAATTCTTTATTACCTACACTGCCCGGGTGTGTGTTTTGCTTTATAGAGTCCACTGCTAATTGTGTATTGGGTCATAAGTGGACAGGAAAACGGCAGCTGACTTTGTACCAGTCTTAGAAATTTTCCAAGTCTGTTCATTTAGCACAGAGAGGACTTAGGGGGCTGTGGGACATGGATAAGAAGTTGTGCGATCATTCTTGTCCCTTTCAATATGTATATACTTGTAGAAGAACAAAGACCCAATCTTTCTGCTTATCCTGCAGCATCTGCACGGTTATCACCCTACTGCATACATTGCCCTGTGCGCACCTAGAGGAGGAACCACTCCAAAGGCATTTTGTAGTACAAAAAGATGAAAAAGCCTTCAGAAGTGAACGCTGCACCTGCTTCAAAGGCACACAAAGTCTGTGGAACACTAGAATGGGGAATCTCAAAGCTGCGTTTTGGGTCACTAAACACTGACCTGTTCTTCATTTCCCCTTCAAGCTATTACGCTATTCCCCAATGCCAATGGGCTACAGCAAAAGATCAATATAGTTACACAATACCAAGCGTTATCAAATTTGAAAACGTCAGGTAATATTAGCTGAGCGTTAGCCAAAATGTGATTTTGGAAAATGATTGTTCTCCATCACACGTATGTTGGGAAAGAGAGCAATACTCCTTCTTTCCTACGCTCACCTGATGCGGGCAAACAAAAAACTACTGCACGGAAAAGGGTACATCTAATGTTACCCATATTGGTAGATTTTTTTTCAAAGGAGATGGAGATTAATAATTGTCTGGATTTCGTGAAGAGTTCCATTAATCGATGCTAAAATCAATCAAATATAGGTGTATATTACATTCCACTCCTGTGTCCCTAAAGTAAAACTTGTCATAAAAGAAACAAGGGAGTTGTCATTGATAACCTCCCCTTCTAAAAAACAAACAAAGTGGCTGCCATGCTGACCCTCTTGTTTCAGTACTTTAAATCACTAACCTAGGACAAGTATGCAGAGAAGGACTTCAATGCCAAGCCTGACTTTTTATGATCCGCATACTTGGTATAGTAAAGTAAAAAAGCAAGAGCCAACAGAAAGAAAAAATAATACTTTCAGCCAATCAGGAAAGGAGGAATAATGACACTGTATCCAGGTACTGAACAGGCAGACTTTGAAAATGAACTTTTGCACAAAGTTTTCACAGCAGCTAGCTGGAGCAAGAAAAGAAAGAAAAAAATGCTTATGACAGTCCCCTATGCATAGGTAGGGATTAAGATAGGACTGCAAGAAAAATAGCATTACAAAATATCTATTGTTTTACAAGGTTACCTCGCCTTGTAAAATAATACATTTAATTTATAATGCGAATTTAAAGCAAAATATTTGTGTATACATACAAAAAAGGGGAAATAAGGCATTTGTAATATTTTTTTTTTTTTTATAAGTGATCACATACTATCAGTTTTTAGCTGCACAAGGATCGGAGAGAGCTAAGGGAGGAGAAACAGCAGCACTGTAATCTTCCCAGTGAATGGCTGTGCGGGGGGGGGGGGCATGTCAGCACAAGTCTGATCATTTGAGGAGAGCAGGCTGAGTTCTCAGCACAGCTAAAGAACTGACCGCCCTGTACTCTCCTGCCTAGTGTGGTCAGTTTGCAATATGAAAGTAGAGCGACTGGCAGGATCACAGGTATTTCACACAAAGCTATAGAGATAAATTACAAAGAGAACATTTTCATTAAAGTACATGGTACAGCAGGCACATATCAGGAATATGAATTTTGGGCTGACATATTCCTTAAGCAGAATTCTGGGGAAAAAAAAAAAAAAAAAAAACACCTGCGTCTGCATTATGTTTTTGAATCTGTTTAGAAGACACGACTAGGAATGCTACAGGTTTGCACATGGCCACATCAATTAGGTTCCCAGCTGATCATTCTTTACGGAATGCAGAATAAAAAAAGATTTCAGCTAATACTAATGTCCCTTACGTGATAAAACTGGCCCCAAGAACATATAACTGCTCTCCGATCACTCTCCATCAACATGTACAGCTGGTTAATACAAGATCACATGGTAACAAGAATTCCTAGAAAATAAAAATGTTCAATGGTGCCCACACATTCAACCACCGTACAATATCTAAAGATCCAAATTAAGACATCTCTTTCTATAAGGTTGCATGCAATGCTTAGTGGCAATAACTTGGTTAAATATGCTCTTGTATGAAAGGTGTGCGACACTGAAGATTAGAAGTTTAATGCAAGTCGCTTTATTTTCAATATTTTAGGCTTTCATATCGAACTGGACAAGACACCGCAAACTGCGACACATGCAGGAACAGCGCATGTATTATTTACAGGTAAGAGGCAGACATTTAAAACTTGTGGGAACCTTGAAAATGCCCAACGATGATTGTAATTGTATAGCTAAGCAATAAAAATAGTTTAGTAAACTGCAAAGTCATTCATTTTGTTTTTGAAAGGAAGTATGTTTAATTAACTTAGACCAAGTGACATCACTAAAACATTCATCACGTTGCAGAGATCCAGGATGTGACTCAAACTAACCATAGAATGTGAATATTGATTGGGCAGCTTTGATAGCCAGCATAAGGCTTGTCTGTTACAGTTAAATCAGTATAGATTGTATATTGCTAGAATTAGCTTCATTGATAAACTGCTGACCCATAAAACACTAGATATTCATTTTTTTACTGAGAATGGGACATGGTCAAATCCTTGCACAGATATTCATTCTCATAAAACTATAAACAGAGTCATAATCTCTACCCATAACAGCCCAAGCTCCCGATATGGGATCTGGGGGTTGGAGGGGGCTTCAATAACCACTTAAGCCCCGGACCATTTTGCTGGCCAAAGACCAGAGCGCTTTTTGCGATTCGGCCCTGCGTCGCTTTAACTGACAATTGCGCGGTCGTGTGACGTGGCTGCCAAACAAAATTGACGTCCTTTTTTTTTCCCCCACAAAGCTTTCTTTTGGTGGTATTTGATCGCCTCTGCGGTTTATATTTTTTGCGCTATAAACAAAAAAATAGCGACAATTTTGAAAAAAACGCATTATTTTTTACTTTTTGCTATAATAAATATCCCCCAAAAATATATAAAAAAACATTTTTTTCCTCAGTTGAGGCCGATACATATTCTTCTACATATTTTTGGTAAAAAAAAAAAAAAAAAAAAAAAAAAAAAATCGCAATAAGCGTTTGATCTGTTTGCGCAAAAGTTATCGCGTCTACAAAATAGGGGATAGTTTTATGCCATTTTTATTAATAATTTTTTTTTATTAGTAATGGCGGCGATCTGCAATTTTTATCGTGACTGCGACATTATGGCGGACACATCCGACAATTTTGACACATTTTTGGGACCATTGCTATTTTTACAGCGATCAATGCTATAAAATTGCACTGATTACTGTAAAAAGAACACTAGCAGTGAAGGGTTAACCACTAGGGGGCTAGGAAAGGGTTAAGTGTATCCTAGGGAGCGATTCTGTTAGGGGGCGTGGCTATGAGTCACACGTCACTGATCACCGCTCCCGATCACAGGGAGCTGTGATCAGCAACAAGGTCACTAGGCAGAACGGGGAGATGCTTGTTTACATTAGCATCTCCCCGTTCTTCCTCTCCGTGAGACGATATATCTGCGCGAAGCGGTCGGGAAGCAGTAAAAAAAAGCTGTTGAGGCATGTTAACCACTTCCCGCCCGGCCCATAGCAGATGACGGCCGGGCGGTGGTTCAGTTATCCTGACTGGGCGTCATATGACGTCCAGCAGGATAACATGCCACCGCGGGGGCGCGCACCGCGGCGATCGGTGTGTCAGTCTGACACACCGCTACACCGATCTTGGTAAAGAGCCTCCGGCGGAGGCTATACCACGTGATTAGCCATGTCCAATCACGGCTGATCACGCTGTCAATAGGAAGAGCCGTTCATCAGCTCTTCCTCACTCGCGTCTGACAGACGTGAGTAGAGGAGAGCCGATCGGCGGCTCTCCTGGCAGGGGGGGGTCTGCGCTGTTTATCAGCGCAGCCCCCCCTCAGATCACCACACTGGACCACCAGGGATTGCCACTAGGACCACCAGGGAAGGGGCAACATGTGGATGGCCAGGTATGTACCCCATGGCCATCCACATGTGCCCGGAGTGCCCAATCTGTGCCCACAAATGGGCACTGATTGGCACCATTACGTTGCAGTGATGCCCAGCAATGCCACCCTTAGGGGCATCACTGCAAACAATCAGTGTCATCAGTGCCACCCATCAGTGTCCATCGGTGCCACCTATCAGTGCCCATCTGTGCCATCAGTGCCACCCATAACTACCCATCAATGCAACCTACGAGTGCCCATCAATGCCACCTACGAGTGCCCATCGGTGCCGCATACCAGTGCCACCTATCAGTGCCGCCTATCAGTGCCCATCATCAGTGCCTGTCAGTGCCACCTCATTGGTGCCACCTCATTGGTGCCGCCGTATCAGTGCCCGTCAGTGCAGCCATATCAGTGCCCGTCATTGAAGAAGAAAACGTACTCATTTCCAAAAAAATTTTAACAGAAACAAAGAAAAACGTGTTTTTTTTCAAAATTTTCGGTCTTTTTTTATTTGTTGCGCAAAAAATAAAAACCGCAGAGGTGATCAAATACCACCAAAAGAAAGCTCTATTTGTGGGAACAAAATGATAAAAAATTTGTTTGGGTACAGTGTTACATGACCGCGCAATTGTCATTCAAATTGCGACAGCGCTGAAAGTTGAAAATTGGCCTGGGCGGGAAGGTGTCTAAGTGCCTGGTATTGAAGTGGTTAAAGGGATAGTTCATCTTATAAAAAAAAAAAAAAAATACCCTATGCAGTCTATGAACATCATTCCATAACGCTAAATGAATCTGATTTAAAAAAAAAAAAAAATGCATTTATGGTCTTCCTATAGGCCAATTGTACATTGAGCAAAGCCTGCCCCAACTGCTTCTGATAGTTGACACAGCTCCATCCGGTCTTCTTCTCAAGGACCGGTCAGCTGTCAGTAAGAGTGCCCCCCTGCTGTCCTTCTGAGCCCCACACATGGGCAGCACTATTTATTGTTGCCACAGATTACAACAGCACCTACAGCACTCACCCTCCCATCGCAGCTGTTGAGCTCATCTGATCAGCAAAGAGCACAATGGGCATGTGTGGGGCTCAGCACTTGTGCCTGGACCGTTCGTGCACAATTAGCTTACAAGTATGGGAAGAGCAGAAATGCATATTTTTAAAAGAATTTAAAATTATGGAATGGTGTTTGTGAACTGTTCAGTAATGTTTTTATAAAGGAGAATGAACTGTCTTGACCAAGTCTGCAGAGCAGTCTCATCAAGATAGTAAAAGATCCCCCTTGCCCTATCGGTTTTGTGTGGATTTATTGTCCTCCAGATATCTACTACAGCCCAACCCTTCTAAAAGGAACACCACATGCCCAACACAGTATTCCTTAGGCTCCTCGACTAAAACCTCAAAGATAGCTGAGGCTTGAAGGTCTGAAAAATAGCAAGAGTTAAAAGAAGTTTGTATTAGAGTTAAAGAGGAATAACTACATACATGTTGTAGCTACTCTGTAGCTACTCCAAAACTAAAAAACAAAACAAAAATAAAAAACATGGTTTTGCCCTTATTCCCCAGCTCAAAAAAAACAAACAAAAACAAAACAAAACACAACTCTAAAGACACTAAATCAGTATCCGCTCAGCAAAGTGGACAGGAATATTTATGGCAATATCACTCAAATAAAAGGTCTCCAAGGGACAAAGAAGGCACGCCTAGCACCCACTCTAGCAACAAATAAAAAACTAATGGGGCGTACACACGGTCAGACTTTTCGTCTACAAAAGTCCGACAGCCTGTCCGACAGACTTCCGGCGGACTTTCTGCGGACTTGCGGCGGACTTGCGGCAGACTTTCTAACGACCGGACTTGCCTACACACGACCACACAAAAGTCCGACGGATTCGTACGTGATGACGTACACCGGACTAAAATAAGGAAGTTCATAGCCAGTAGCCAATAGCTGCCCTAGCGCGGGTTTTTGTCCGTCGGACTAGCACACAGACGAGCGGATTTCGGGGTCCGTCGTAGTTACGACGTAAAGATTTGAAGCATGTTTCAAATCTAAAGTCCGTCGGATTTGAGGCTGAAAAAGTCAGCTGAAAGTCCGGAGAAGCCCACACACGATCGGATTACCAGCCAGCTTTAGTCCGTCGGCGTCCGTTGGACTTTTGTAGACGAAAAGTCCGACCGTGTGTACGCCCCATTAGAAACAGTAGTGACCCAATACCAAAACAGCACAGCTGCAAATGAAAAGCAGTGTCTAAGAAACCCAGAGAATTACCAAGCATTGGTAGGAGGGCAATCAAGCCATATGTCCCATACTTTGTTACCTTTTGTCTCACCCACAAGACAAGTGGCCTTGTAAAGGGGCACAACAGTATTGATCAAAGGTTTCCAGAAATTCAAGGTGGGGTCATCCTTCCATTTCCATCTTAGGGTGATGCCCTTAGTTATACTTAACGTGATTGTAAAGGCTTGTTTTTTTTTTAAATAACAAACGTGTTATAGTTGCCTCCTCTGTGCAGTTGGTTTTCCACAGAGTGGCCTGGATCCTCCTCTTCTCGGGTCCCTCTCTGCTGCTCCTAGTCCCCTCCTGCCTTTGAGTGTCCCTCAGCCAGCATCTTCCTACAGGGGTCACCCAAGCTGAGTCAGAGCTCTGTGTATCCATTCAGACATGGAGCACCGACCTGACCCCGCCCCCTCTTTCCCCTGATTGGCTGACTGACTTTGTTTGACAACCGCGGAGGCCGATAGCGCTGCTGCTCTGTCTCAGTCAATCAGGAGGAGTGTACTGGATGGCTGAGGGCATTGTGGACATCGCTGGAAAGAGAAGGAGCTCAGGTAGGTAACTGGGGGGTGCTGGGGAGGCTGCTACACACAGAAGGTTTTTTATCTTAATGCATACAAAAACCTTCTGCCTTTACAACTCCATTAAAGATCAGTGACTAAATTGTACAGATAGATGTCACCAGAGGCCCCATCAGTTTGTTTTGCTATGGGGCCCTATGATCTGTAAGTATGCCCCTCATTTGTGTGTGTATTGTACGCAAGTAGGGAGGGTTTAGATCTTGTGTCAAGATTTCATCATCGTCTGTGACCCTAGCTGAAATTGTTTTAATATCCAACACTTCCAGAAGTGTTGACATGTCTGATTACCCCCCCAATGCTATTTGGTTCAACCAACAAACCCTTATAAATCTTCAAGACAACAGTGACTAGGGGGCTAGCAAATTAAACCAGAGCCCAGCAGGGGACGTGAAAACACATCTGGAGGCGAGTTAAATGCTGAAGGTTCCACAGCCACAATAGCAAAGATCATCAGTGTGGATGGTGGGGTGCTCAAATGGTAGGCTTTTATTTGAGCAACAGCGTCCCATTGAAAACTGTTCGGGGCTTTATTGCTGTGTGTGTCCCCTTTTGATATTTGACTTTGCCGCCCCCATGTGATTACTCAGGCAGGAAGTGAGACAAACAGGAAAACCTGCCAGGAAGGTGCAGAGTTAAAAAAAAACAAAAAAAACACGAGTTTCTGATCATAACCCACTTGCGGGGAAAAAAAAAAAAAATGAATAACCTACCACCACAGTTCAGATCAATGAAAATTATATTATCTGCAACCACATAACTGCAACATATTGTCAGAAAACCACAACCCTTAGTGTTCCAAATACTTGGAAAACTTGATCTAAATAAATCATTTGCACCCTTCTTGGGTTTACTTTTAACAACCAAAGTCAGCACAATATTATATTTAATTTTGAATCTATATATTTCCCTTTCTGCTATAAAACGTACCCAATTAATAAAAAAAAAAGAAACGTAAAAAAAATCTAATTTCTTCATCAATTTAGGCCAGTATATGTTCTGCTACATATTTTTGGGTAAAAAAAAATCCCAATAAGGACATATTGATTGGTTTGCACAAAAGTTATAGCATCTACAAATTATGCAATATTTTTATTTTTTTCATTTTTAAATTTTTTTTTTTTTTACTAGTAATGGCGGCGATCAGCGACTTATAGCGGGACTGCGATATTGCAGCAGACAAATCAGACAACTGACACCTTTTGGGGACCAGTGATAAAAATATGCACTGTAACTGTACTAATGACACTGGCAGGGAAGGGGTTAACATCAGGGACAATCATGGGGTTAACTGTGTTCCCTGGGAGTGCTTTCTGTGTGGGGGGTGGTTGCACTGTGGGAAGACAGAGATCCGTGTTCCTTCTTAACAGAAACACAAGATCTCTGCCTTCCCTTGTCACAGAACGGCAATCTGCCTTGTTTACACCATTCTGCCTATCTCCCGAACGCACCCCAGATGTGCCAGATCACGTACCTAGTACGCGATATTGAGCAAAGAGGCCGCCCTGCTGCAGTATATCTGTGTGGGGTGGTCGTGAAGAGGTTAATAAATCATCCCCATGTACAGAGGATATTAAAACACAATAACTTTTTTTTTATGCAAAAAAGCTAGCTTTCACCAGACAACTTAATTATATCTCTATTTAACCCCTTCAGCCCTGGAAGGATTTACCCCCTTCCAGAGCATTTTTTGCGATTCGGCACTGCAGCGCCGGTTTTGTTTGGAGTTTACCACTTTAAGTCCAAATAAACCCTAAAAAATAACCAATTATTAGTTGCTTTTTTGGTCTCTTAAATTTACCATCAAGAGTTTTGTTATATCTGTTGATTCTGCAAGAAATCTAGTGTTGCCCTGTGTTCTGTTCTTTATGCTTCTGCTGCACTGCTATCACTGTTCATAGATCACTGGGCTGCAGAATACCCCCTCCCCAGTGTTATGGAGATAAGAAGTGGGGAAGTATTCTGTAGTCTTAAAAAGCTTCATGGAGTGACAGTTGCTCCTTCATAGATAGTGAGTGCTGTCAGCCTGGGACAGAGTGGGGTTGATTTACGAAAACTAGAGAGTGCAATATCTGGTGCAGCTCTGCATAGATCAATCAGCTTCCAGATTTTTTTTTTTTTGGTAAAGCGTAATTGAACAAGTTGAATTTACAAGCCAATTGGCTACCATACATAGCTGCACCAGATTCTGCACTCTCCAGTTTTAGTAATTCCACCCCTACTGGCAAGATCACCAGGTATAAAAAAAAAAGGGCTGAAAAAAAAAAAA
The DNA here is from genome assembly GCA_037952925.1 of Lithobates clamitans. NCBI lineage: Eukaryota > Metazoa > Chordata > Amphibia > Anura > Ranidae > Lithobates > Lithobates clamitans. The sequence goes on along the minus strand of JBBGZY010000028.1, from coordinate 3,308,772 downwards.
AAACCCCTAATGCAGCCACCACAAACTATGTTTTACATTTTGTTTAGAAACACTTTAAATCCCCCTCTCCCATTAGAGCCCTCCACATAAGTAAAAACATAAAAAAGGACCTGTGTAACCCATACTTTTCTTAAACATGTTATGACTATAAAGTGTGGAGACGAACACAGACAACATTTCTCCTAAGCAAACTCAATAAGCATAAAGGCATAGTTTACCTTTACCATAAAAAAAAACTGCCTATGCAAGTAAGGGGTGCCTGTAGATAAAATGAAAGCCATTCAGCTTTTACCAAGGCTGAATAACACCCTTGGCTATAGGTGTTGGCTATATACAGCATCTAAAAAAAGTGAGTACACCCCTAAGTGAAAATGTCCAAATTGGGCCCAATTAGACATTTTCCCTCCCCGATGTCATGTGACTCGTTAGTGTTACAAGGTCTCAGGTGTGAATGGCAAGCAGGTGTGTTAAATTTGGTGTTATCGATCTCACTCTCTTATACTGGTCACTGGAAGTTCAACATGGCACCTCATGGCAAAGAACTCTCTGAGGATCTGAAAAAAATAATTGTTGCTCTACATGCAGATGGCATAAGCTATTAGAAGATTTCCAAGACCCTGAAACTGAGCTGCAGCACAGTGGCCAAGACCATACAGTGGTTTAACAGAACAGGTTCCACTCAGAACAGGCCTCGCCATGGTTGACCAAAGACGTTGAGTGCACTTGCTCAGAGTCAAATCCAGAGGTTGTCTTTGGGAAATAGACGTATGAGTGCTGCCAGCTTTGCTGCAGAGGTTCGGGGGGTCAGCCTGTCAGGGCTCAGACCATATGCCGCACACTGCATCGAAATTGGTCTGCATGGCTGTCGTCCCAGAAGGAAGTCTCTTCTAAAGATGATGGACAAGAAATCCCGCAAACAGTTTGCTGGAGACAAGCGGACTAAGAACATGGATTACTGGAACCATGTCCTGTGGTCTGATGAGACCAAGATAAACTTATTGGGTTCAGATGGTGTCAAGTGTGTGTGACATCAACCAGATGAGGAGTACAAAGACAAGTGTGTCTTGCCTACAGCCAAGCATGGTGGTGGGAGTGTCATGGTCTGGGGCTGCATGAGTGCTGCCGGAACTGGGGAGCTACAGTTCATTGAGGGAACCAGGAATGCCAACATATACTGTGACATACTGAAGCAGAGCATGATCCCCTCCCTTTGGAGACTGGGCTGCAGGGCAGTATTCCAACATGATAATGACCTCAAACACACCTCCAAGGCGACCACTGCCTTGCTAAAGAAGCTGAGGGTAGAGGTGATGGACTGGCCAAGCATGTCTCCAGACCTAAACCCTTTTGAGCATCTGTGGGGCATCCTCAAATTGGAAGGTGGAGGAGCGCAAGGTCTCTAACATCCACCAGCTCTGTGATGTCATCATGGATGAGTGGAAGAGGACTTCAGTGGCAACCTGTGAAGCTCTGGTGAACTCCATGCCCAAGAGGGTTAAGGCAGTGCTGGAAAATAATGGTGGCCACACAAAATATTGACACTTTGGCCCAACTTGGACATTTTCACTTAGGGATGTACTCACTTTTGTTGCCAGCAGTTTAGACATGGCTGTGTGTTGAGCTATTTTGAGGGGACCGCATATTTACACTGTTATACAAGCTGTACACTCACTACTTTACATTGTAGCAAAGTGTAATTTCTTCAGTGTTGTCACATGAAAAGATGGAATAAAATATTTACAAAAATGTGAGGGGACTGAAAATGGCATCATCTCGTCCTGCCTTGTTGCTGGGACATTAAAGAGTCCTAGCTCTTACTGTTCACCTCCAACCATCACAGGAGTGAGAGTGGAGGTGAACAGTAAGTGACAGTGGTGAGCAGGGAGCGAAGGGCGAGAGCCCGAGATGGCAATATGGAGTTCTGACACTGGGTTCTGAGCCCTGGGTGCAAGGTGGGCCATATTCAGCCCGTGTGTTGGGCACATGCCCTTAGGAGATCAGATCTGCATATTGCCTTTAAATAAACAAAACTGGTTATATTTCGAGATCTCAACACATCTACCCTGAAATATCAGACCGGTTTTATAATAGAGTGATGTTCTTTTGTTAAAAGACAAGAAAACCTAGTTTCTAAAACAATATTCATGGCAACCAATCAGAAAACCTTTTTGTTTTTCAACCTTTGCTACGAATACTGCTTTCACTAATTTCAAAGTGTAAGTTTGTTATGTGTCCAACTACACAGAAGACCAAAAACGTACGTGAACTGCTATAAAATGACAAAGTATGCTTTTTTTCCCCAATTATAATTAGCACATTATAAAGCTTAAAAAATCTAAACCTCTTAATTACATCTTCCCGCAGCAGGGCACATGAAGTACCGGATTAGAACATCGTAGGAGTAATTATTCTGACTAGTGGATAGATAAATAAAATTCCAGATCAATAATATGCAACCTTTTCTGCATTACCATGGCAGCTGTTAGAGCCCAAGTCATTAGACCAGGAATGTCTCGTTAGAGGAGTCCATAAACATTGGCTTAGGATCTCTTCTTTTTTTTTTTTTTAACATGATATGCACACTCTGCATAAAGATCCACAATGTATTACAGTGGAGTAGAGTTTAATTGATATAGTGGCAGATTTTCATTACTGCTGCTCTATATCTTTGCACATCCCCTTGCCATTTAGTCTGTTTACATAAGGACTATGGGGTGGATTTCTAAAGCCAAATATGTTGTGCACTTTGCAAGGGAATTTTCTCTTAGCCATCATCCAAATCATGTACAAGCACAAATATTCTTTTTCATTTTCCTTGCACTCGATTAGGTATTTGCAAAGTGAATTTTGACCACATTCACCAAGAGCCCTTGCACACTGGGGCGGGGGGCGGCGTCGGCGATAAAACGCCGCTATTATTAGCGGCGTTTTACCATCGGTATGCGGCCGCTAGCGGGGCGGTTTTACCCCCCGCTAGCGGCCGAGAAAGGGTTAAATACCACCGCAAAGCGCCTCTGCAGAGGCGCTTTGCCGGCGGTATAGCCGCGCCGTCCCATTGATTTTAATGGGCAGGAGCGGTGAAGGAGCGGTATACACACAGCTCCTACACCGCTCCGAAGATGCTGCTGGCAGGACTTTTTTTACCGTCCTGCCAGCGCATCGCTCCAGTGTGCAAGCCCTCGGGGCTTTAACACTGGAATACAAGCAGCGGCACTTTTCGGGGTGGTTTGCAGGCGCTATTATTAGCGCAATAGCGCCTGCAAACCGCCCCAGTGTGCAAGGGCTCTTAGCAAAAGGGAAAATTCCACTGCAAAGTGAAAAGTCGAATTGCCTTTAAAAAAACAAAAAACCCATTAATGTAGGCCCATATTTCCCACTCTTTCCTGCTAAATTTTATTCAATTCTTATTTGCTTCAGCAAAGTGTTCACTGGCATCACAGGACAAGTGACATCAGGCCATTGACATAACCAGCATCGAAACACCAGGCAAACCGCTAAATGCACAAATGAAATCCATTTATAGGAGCAGATTTACCTGCCAACGGACTAGTATCTCTGTTCATCCAGTCCTGAGATTTCTACAGTCCTGTCTGGCAAGACCGGAAACCCGACTTTTCTCTGCTAGTTTAAGCATAACTAAACAGGAGAAAAAAATATGTAATACTGTATATTGGATGTTACCAGTCCTTAGAGAATGTGACTGCATTATTTTTCACACTAAGAACCTTCTTCGAAAGTACAGAAATACCCTATATTGTTACTTAATCCAGTGTATTTGTCTCTTTTTGTGAGATGAACTGGGGCAAATCAATTTCTTGTGTAAACTACTAATCGCATCAGTCTTATCTAATGGAGATGGACAAAGGCAGACATGTTTGAAGTCCAACTTGGATGACAATCATGGATTTTTCAACAGGTACAGTAGAGGAGGGAGCGTACCCACAAGAAAGACCTACAGGTCTTGTCCCACCCCTAGCATGTGACTGGACAGTGAAAAGATAAGCAGCAGACCAGTGAGCTCTTTTCTCTATCACTCTGCTCCTATCAGAATGCTCCGTTAGCATTTTAGCACTGGAGCACAACTGATTGGCTCATTTTGCTGCTTCTCCCTCTGCCAGTCTAAACTCTGCTGTATGAGGGCTGTAAGAGGCTGCTGCAGATGATAAAAGGTTGCATTGATTGGAATAAAAAAACGTTATTGATGTATAATGAACGAAGAACTGCAATAATGTGCCTTTTATACTTGCCTTAAGTGCAACTTTAAATCCTACTATGGAAACCCTGTATCGAAAACTATGAAGTCTGTATGCTCTCCTTGTGTTGCTGAGGATTTCCTCAGGTATCAGGCCTCCACTTTTAAAAATATACCAATAGGTTAACCAACTCCTTACTAAAATGAACAGAGTGTGTTTGTGCGTATTATGGGGATATTAGAATTACTTTCATCAGTTCCTGCCCTAGATAAACTTATGGTCTCTGTACTCTATAAACCACTAAGTAGCAGGATTTTTGCCTAGAGTTCTGCTTAAACTCAAACTGCATTGACGTTCCCTAATGGATATCGTCTGTGATTCCATTCCAGGAATAGGAGCATATGTTGGACTAAAACATTTTAAAAAAAGACGGTCTAATTTTCCATTTTTTCATCTTTTTTTTTTTTTAAATCAGTGAGTTAAGCAATGGCAGGCAGAAAGCTGTACTTTTTGATCTCACATTTAAGAGAAGGATCAGAACCGTGTGCAGCAATTACTGAGCATTAAATGTCAAAAGAAATATGTACACACTCAACACGAGTCCCCAAAACTGCATTAAACGTTAAAAGCTGAAAAACTGAGCTGTGTATGCTGTTTGACAACTTTTAAAAGGGACCTTAAATTTAGCAACCAGTTTATTTTTTTCTTCGAAGAAGCCCTGTACTGGGTGAAATACGGAAGTTGCCATTGGTGATCTCTCTTCCAAATGCTAAGTGCTTGATTGGCCCTGGTTTCAATGTGTTGACTAGACTAGAAATATCAGGGTAGCCAATGAAGTGAGCCCACGTTCACACTGAGGGCGGGTTTGAAATCGTGCGAGTTCAGCTGAACTCACACAATTTCAAGCCAGCATTTCAGTCCGACTTTGGGGATGATTTGACAGATATCGGTCGCCCCCGAAGTCGCCAAAAGTAGTGCAGAAACTATTATTGCGAATTCAAAACAATGTTATTGACGGCAGTAGGCTTCGATGTGGTATGCGATTTGACATCTCAAAATGGCCCAATGTGAACATTAGCTCAGAGGAATATCAGCCATCACTGGGCTCACAAGACAGCCAAGCACCTACCATTTTCTTAAGGCATTTCCTGTGATAGTCCATCTATTTCTCTCAGTATAGGTTTCCTTTAACGTACATATGAACCAAATCAATAAAATCTCATAAGGTGTAACATTAAAAAAAAATAAATAAATGTAATTTCAAAATTAATTTTCAATAGTTTTAACTCTGCAGCCTTGATTAAAAATAATCTTTGGTGATTTGCTACGAAGGAATAAGCAGGTGCTTACTGAGGTACTACTGTGTTGACTGTGCTCATTATTTCTAGGTTAAATGCATTTTCTGTCCAGCAGAAGTGGTGCTGTTTGGTGGGTAAGAGTTAACTTTGCTAGCCAGGTTTACCCGGGCTTTTCTGAAGAGTGCCACCCCCTGCTGGATAAAGCATATAAAAAAAGAGAACTATCTAAGTCAAGGGCTTGAGGTTGCTCTCACATGAGAAGAGAAGGAGAGGGCTGCTGAGGATGGAGTCACCACTTTGCACCCCTTGTGGGAGACTAGTCGGGGTTTCAAGGCATATGGACTTTGCTGCTAAATGGACTTTCTCGCCTAATCAAGGCCTGATCACCCCATGTGGCACAAAAGAGCACCAGGGACACATGAAAAGGGCACTTACGAGACTTAATACGGGAATGTGCATGGAAGCTGTTGCTGAGAACTTCATCTATTAAATGGAATTACTTCAGTAAAGAACTTTATTGTTAAGCCAGGTTTCTTGCAAGGTGTATCAAATAACAGGGCTTTGATGGGGGATGAAGAGAAGTCAGTGTGGACACATTACAAGGGTCTAACCTGTGGTGAAAGGCGAAGAGGCTGTGCTGCCATTGCTAGGGGCAACTGGAATAATGTCAGGTGCATATGCAACTAGCCAGTAGCCATGGAAGGCGTGAAAGAGGGCACTGTTAGAGATGGGGTTTGCAAGCTTGGCCCCCTCCCTAGCAAACGGTTCCCCACATACAGGCACCACCATGGCAGCACAGGGTATCCCATGGACCTAGCTGCAGGTGTCATAGGAGAGAAGTAGAGGGACTGAGAGGCCTTGGGAATGAAGAAGCTCTGGAACACGTGAGGAGATGATCTGTGTGCATCAGGGAGAAGTTTCATGTCACTGGGAGTGAGGTGACATGTTGGGCTTTACTTGTGGAGTGGGGTATATGCTCCACAGTACTCACTTGGAATTGCTACATCCATTGGTGGAGAGGTTATGGGAGTAAAACATACACAAAGAGTTAACTGTGCAAGAAGGAACAGGCTTGCTTCTATGTCCAAGTGCTGCCTTAAAGGTTTCACATGACCATAGCCTCAGCCTGTAAGCGCAGGCATTAGCAAACACATGTGAGTCCCCAATTTAACTTTTGTTAAGCCCTACCCACAACAGTCCCTGTTCAGGCACTTCTTGACACAAGGTGACAATGCTCTATATCTCAGTCTCCCAGTTGTGCGCCTACTTTTTAACTCGGTCACATGGGCAGATGGAGACTGCAAGGGCCTTTCAACACATTATGAAGGTGTGGTCCACTTTGAGAAATACAATGCAGTCACTACTGTTCTACATGTACATAGCAGCACTGAGATGCAACAAATGATGAAAAACCGGTGAAAATAAGTATTTTATTAAAAAAAAGATAGCAACAGTTTAAGAAAAACTAAATGTTATTCAAATAGGGTTTACATTTAGTTGAAATAAATCTTAAAATACAGAAATACTTTTAAACAGAGACAAATGCGCAAACTTTTTCTTGGGGGGGTGAGGTTAGAAATGGGGATACGTGGTGAAACGCTAAGAAAGTTTCATTGCTATCCTGGTGACAATTGCACCTCCAATTTTTTTCTTCATGGGCATCAGACATTAATCTTGCTCAATCTATCCAAAATATAAAAAAATAGGCTGGTACTAGGCATAAAATATATGCATAGCCCTTTTTGGGCGCTTGGCTGAGTGGGGAAGGATTAGAACCTTCAACAAGTGTTTATTGCTGTCTGTGTCCCTGCAAGGGAGATACACCACTTCTATTTATCCTGGAGATCATCGTCTCCAATAAAGTGATGGTAAATACAAAAGGCTAACATTGTCACCAGAACATGAGGCGAGGGTAAATCTGTCAAAGATGATACTTATGACAGCTAAGAGAGGTAATCCCTTTACTTTTTAGAAGATTTCTCTCATTGCCAGGATAAAGAAAGGAATCTTCCCCAGTTAGACACAGACAGCAAAAAATAAACTGACATTTTTAATCTTGCCTCATCTATCCAAAGCTTTAAAAAAACAAAAAAACACACTTTTTTTTTTGCTCTACATACATTTTTAATGATCAACTAATGTACATTTTGCTTCTCAAAACATGCAAGCCAATACTAATAAACTAATCAGCTTCTTTCCCATGTATTTTACATTGCAGTGTTGAACTGGATTTCAAACAGCAAGAAGACAAACTCCAACCAGTGTTGAAAAAACTCCATCCCATTGAGGAAACTCAGGTTGCACCTTTGCCTTACCCTGCCGAGAGTTACACATCAACTCCCAAGCAAAAATCCAAAACAGAATCTAAAAAACACGGAAGATGGAAACTCTGGTTTCTTTAGCAAAGTCTGCTGAATACTGAGCCTTGGGCCATCTTAGGCACACGTGTGAAATCCAACAGTTCACTCAAAGGGATCTTGTTAACCTGATGTTATCAAGAAGTAAAATGGTTGGGCAGTATGCAGATACCTACTGTGTGTACCAAAAAGGCCTTTATACTTGCAACTCAACTCGCAGGAGCAAGGTATAAAAAAAAAAAAAAAATTAAAAAATCACAACATGCCAACTTTTACTAGCATTTCAGTTCTGGGATACAAAATCTGGATATAAAATCTGAATTACCAAATGTGAAGAAAAAGGAAAAAAAAAATATGGTTGGAAGTTTGAATTGCTTCCCTTTTTTCCTATTGGTTCAGCATAAGCAACACATATAATTTGCTTCCGGATTCTAAAGCCTTTATGTTTCAAATGAATAGCAGAAGAAAGATTATAGCCTTACAGTAGAAGGGGTCTTTCATTTTTAAATTTTCTTGTGAAATCCAAGCAGGGGATATGTGCAATTCTCAGCACATCAAAATCTGGAGAAAGCACAAATTTTCAAGTGGTCGGAGACCAGCGAAAATCTCAAAGGTGTGACTAAGTGTGTGTATTTGCCTTCCCGTGCTAAAGAATAATTGATTTCAGTCATTCTCATGCTAATTTTAAATGTTCTAGAGAAAAGACATTGAATCTGAGCAAGTGCAAAAAGCCAGTCATATCCCAAAGTCAGAACATGCCTTTAATCTCATTGTTCGTTGACAGGGTCAAGGCTACGGGACACTATTTTCTTAGACCTAATTTCTAATGGTTTCCTACCCCAAAAAGTCCAAACTATTACAAATATATATTTAAATTCTAACTAAAGTTTCCTAACTGGAGTTGGAATATTGTTGGTCTGAAAATGGTTTTTTATTCTGAAGTTTCAAATGCCATACCATTATACAAGAAAGCCAAGATTTATTTATCTATTTATTATCTATTTATTTGATCTTAATTTGGCACTATGTTTATTACAAATGGTCATACAAATTGACATTTTTTTTCAATAAAAAATTATGATTTTGAGAAATGTAATATACATTATTCTATGTCAGTTAGTTCAAAACAGAAGTTATGTATATTTATATTTTTAACTAATTTGAAATTAAAGCAATTTAAAATAACCTTAATATTTAAAGAACACAGTGTTAAATCATAAGTTTCTCTTAGCAAAAAAAAATTTGCAATCTTAAGGATTGATTGTAATCATTTTGAAAAATATGTATAAGATAAGGAATAATGCAACTGTTATATGCCACTCAATACACTAGATCCTGTGGCTAAACGTTATTTTTGAAGTGTTAAGGAAGAAGTCTAGAAGGAAGTCTATATAATATTTTAAGCAATTTGAAATAATTGCAATATGCCTTATGGCTAAGTTTATTTAGAGCTTTAGACATTTTTTTCTGCAGCATTTCTGAAAATATCTGCCTCCCAGAGAGATTCTTAAAGCTTTTAAAAATATATATTTTTCTGCTTGTATTGATAAATAAGTGTAGCTGTATACAGGTTTGAATTGTTTAAACCATTAGGTCATCTAGCATCACAATTTTACTTAACGAGAATACAGATAAATAGTTTAACAAAGTCAAATACCGTAATAAGTCCACGGACATTGAAAAGGCAGAAAAAAAAAAACCAATACAATATAGAGATCTGGTTGCTACATTTGCAAATGCACCATCTATTATACAAAACATTTAGAATATCTTCTTATGCCTACAAAGGAAATATTGAAGATAAATCATGTGGCAAGCACTGTTTTATATTTTCAAGAGTTTAATCTGTGCGTGGGAGAGAATTTCAACTTTTCAACCTGGAATATAAATACTATGTACTAGGTTGTTGTACCCAAACACAGTTGTAGAAAGTGAATTATAAAATATTTTTCAAAAATGATGTATGAAATGGTGAAGATGCTTAAGGTATAGATTTATAAAAATTGAAATAATACAAGTTAAAATTCATATAGGCAGGTTTCAAGGTAAAAAGCTATCATGTAAAAGGTGCTTTTTTTTTCTATCACTATGTGATAATTTGAAGCTAGTGTAAGGATTGTGCATTTTTCATTAATATTGTACAAAACTGTAATTATGCCCAGGTAAAAATATGCTTTATTGGATATGTCAGACTTGCTTAATAGGGCTACTAAAATTGTACATAAAAAATATTAAATTATTTTTGTGTATAAAACTAGTATGTGTAAAAGGAAAAGGAATAGTCGTTATGTGCCAAGAAGGAAATGCAATTGTTTCACTTGATGGGTGGGGTTGAAAAAAATGCTACTGTATTTTTTAATGTTTTTTAATTAAAGATACATATGTTTATATTGCACAATTAAAACAATGTTTTAAAGTCCCCAAATAAAGTATTGCCCATAAATTATGAATACACTAGTAGAATATATATAAAAAAAAAAAATTAAACACTGGTTTTGGTTTGATATTACAGGTTGCATTTCTTTTCCCCACAAACAACCACACCTCTCAGAAAAAAATAAACAATTACTATCTATCATCAATCAGATGTACTGTTAAAGATGATTATTTTAAAATGCCATAGATGATTTGTATGTAGATTTTAAAGAGACATTTTCTGCACCTTCATATTTTTAAAAAAAGGTAAGTAAGCTGCATTTATTTTCTAATAAATAAAGAAATTTGTATTAATAAAAATATTAAACATCTTGGAGCCTAAAGTATATGAAACTTCCCTCAACTGGCACAACATAGAATGTTTTAGGAAAACCTAACACCATTAAAACAAATATATATTTCAAAGAAAAATAAAAACATGTTTAGATCGATTACCAACACAAAGTATGCCGAATGCCAGAGAAAACCTTGAGGCAAGATATTTCTAGCCTTATAAATGTTTCACAAGTAGCAGAATTTAAAAGCGGGCATGAAATCAAAACAATCTACTGTTCTGTAATAGCTATTCTTTGAAACAAACAGAACAATGTATCTGAAAAATATAAAGTATCTTACTGTTGGACAGGAAAACTACAATTTCTAAAAACTCTTGTAAATAATTAATGCATAGAGTAACATGTGCTATGTGAAACCTTGCTCTTTTTTGTTGAAGATGCCGACACTTTACCCACACAGGGGCAAGGTGATAGTGTCGCTGCAAAAGGCCTCTCACCCAATCCTCATAAAAATCCCCTTTCCTAACCCCCCCCCCCCCACTCCTTCCTCTATTGCAGCTTGAGATACCACCTGGCAATTCCAGGTCCTGCTCTCCTGTGCTTGCAACTGGTTGCTAGGTCCAAGCACTGTCACAGTGTTAAGGATATGTCCCTGTTCCCCTGTTTTGCTGACACCTCTGATTTAAACGTCAAGTTATGATGGAGAAAGGAGCAGTGAGGGGTTTGAGGTAAGGTAAAAAGAGAAATGGAATTTTGATCCAGGACAGACAAAGTAGGAAAAAAACCCCCAAAAAACAGCTTTCTAAATTACATCCCCACTCAGCTGCTTCTACTAGCTTAGGGAGGTGTATTATTGCTATCTTCCGGGCCCCTCCTCTCTAATGATGTGTTGGTGGGAGTGGAGGTACTTTTTCTCAGTTTTGAGTGCATGCGCAGTGCATTACGCTGCTTAAAATACCGGCCGCCATCCTGCCGCTGCCCGTTTCCTTTCCTGGCGGAGTGATCTTCCTCCGCTCAGCTACCCACTCAGTAGTCGGCCGAGAGAGACGGAGAGCAAGAGGCTGTGAGGCAGGTGGCGGCAGGCAGTTGACAAGGTCCAGAAGCCGAGGAGGGAGCCAGAATTTGTGGCTGCTGCAGCACAGGGGTGGGTAAACGATATACTTCAGTGCACTGTACATTCTTATAATGTCACCATCCATATCAGTATCTAGAACACAAAGGCAGCAGTCAGCAGAGGTTCCCCGTCACAGTGTGTCACTTGATATGGCTGATGGGTGTGGATTTTGTTAACTTATTTTCATAAGTTAACAAGGTTAGCACCCAACAGCCATGTCAGGTGACACACTGAAAGAGCCAGCCATGACAGAGCACCTGCTGACTGCTGCCTGTGTATTATCACAATGTTGATAATCTTAAGCTGCCTGTGTTGCTGTTTATTATCAAGGCTTTCACACGGATTTGAATTTGCTTGTTCAGCAGAGGATATGTCCACTTGTCCCCTGCTGAGCAGAGTGGGCAGATGACAGGTCCATGTCCACTCAGCTTATGTAAAGCGGACACGGACACTCTACTGTAAGGATGGCTGGTGTAAACAAACCGGCTGTCCAGTTACAGCTGACTGCCCACCAAATACGACCTGCTAGACGGAGGGGAACGGATCCCTTTCTGTTTTGTTTAGCGTATAGTATTGGAGGTAGACAGGTGTAAAGGGACTCAAGTCCGTTTAGATCCATCGCTCTATAGTAGTGAATGGAGGGTCAGATCAGGTCAGCTTGAAAAAGGGACCGGCAGACCTGATCAGACCTGTCGTGTGAACCCACCCCCAAGCTTTTCCCTTTAACTGCTTGCCGCCTGCCCTCAGTACATTTACTGCGGCAGGTTGGCATGGGCAGGCTGGATCACATACATGTACTTATATATACACGTATCAGCGGCCCTGTATGTGTGTGTGTGTATATATATATTTATATAAAATATAATATATATATTTATTACACACACACACACACACACAGTTGTGCTCATAAGTTTACATACCCTGGCAGAATTTATGATTTTTCAGAGGATATGAATAACACAAAAACATTTCCTTCACTCATAGTTAGTGTTTGCCTGAAGCCATGTATTATCAATTGACTGTGTTTACTCTTTTTAAATCATAATCACAACAGAAACTACCCAAATGACCCTGATCAAAAGTTTACATACCCTGGTGATTTTGGCCTGATAACATGCATACAAGTTGACACAAAGGGTTTTGAATGGCTATTAAAGGTACCCATCCTCACCTGTGATCTGTTTGCTTGTAATTGTGTGTGTGTGTATAAAAGGTCAATGACTCCTAACAGACCCTTGCATCTTTCATCCAGTGCTGCACTGACGTTTCTGGATTCTGAGTCACGGGGAAAGCAAAAGAATTGTCAAAGGATCTGCGGGAAAGGGTAGTTGAACTGTATAACACAGGAAAGGGATATAAAAAGATATCCAAGGAATTGAGAATGCCAATCAGCAGTGTTCAAACTCTAATCAACAAGTGGAAAATGAGGGGTTCTGTTGAAACCAAATCACGGTCAGGTAGACCAACTAAAATTTCAGCCACAACTGCCAGGAAAATTTTTCAGGATGCAAAGAAAAACCCACAAATAACTTCAGGTGTAATACAGGACTCTCTGAAAACATGTGGTGTGGCTGTTTCAAGATGCACAATAAGGAGGCACTTGAAGATAGATGGGCTGCATGGTCGAGTCGCCAGAAGAAAGACATTTCTACGCAAATGCCACAAAGTATCCCGCTTACAATACGCGAAACAGCACAGAGACAAGCCCCAAACCTTCTGGCACAAAGTCATTTGGAGTGAGACCAAAATTTAGCCTTTTGGCCACAACCATAAACACTACATTTAGAGAGGAGTCAGCAAGGACTATGATGAAAGGTACACCATTCCTACTGTGAAACACAGAGGTGGATTGCTTATGTTTTGGGGATGTGTGAGCTACAAAAGGCACAGGAAATTTGGTCAAAATTGATGGTAAGATGAATGCAGTATGTTATCAAAAAATACTGAAGGAACATTTGCATTCATCAGCCAGGAAGCTGCTCATGGGACGTACTTGGACATTCCAACATAACAATGATCCAAAACACAAGGCCAAGTCGAGCTTTCATTGGCTACAGCAGAATAAAGTGAAGGTTCTAGAGTGGCCATCTCATTCTCCTGACCTCAATATCATTGAGCCACTCTGGGGAGATCTCAAACGTGCAGTTCATGCAAGACAGCCCAAGAATTTACAAGAACTGGGGGCTTTTTGCCAAGAGGAATGGGCAGCTTTACCATCTGAGAAGATAAAGAGCTTCATCCACAAATACCACAAAAGACTTCAAGCTGTCATTGATGTTAAAGGGGGCAATACACGGTATTAAGAACTGGGGTATGTAAACGTTTGATCAGGGACATTTTGGGTAGTTTCTGTTGTGATGATTTAAAAAGAGTAAACACAATTGATTGATAATAAATGGCTTCAGCCAAACACTAACCATGAGTGAAAGAAAAGTTTTTGTGTTATCATTCATATTCTCTAAAAAATGGCCAAGAAATCATAAGTTCTGCCAGGGTATGTAAACTTGAGCACAAATATATATATTCAGATGGGATTACTTAAAAATGTATTCTGAAATTTCAAATTCAATTCAATGTCAAATGCATAACGGTTTCGTGCTATACAGATAACTCCCTTCTTCAGAGCTAGATACATACAATAATAATGATCTTTACAAGCGCATTTAAACACTTCTGTCTCATATAGCATCAATCAATTAATCATTCATAAGAAAAACATGTAGGCATGTATGGTATCATGGGTCATCGGTCACTATCATTTTTCCTATTACATTCGATATGTGCTAAGAAAGAACAAAACACATAGTGAATACATGTACATAGCCAGCTAAAAACAAAATATATGTATAATTATAATAAAGTTTTTTTTTGTTTTTTTTTAAATAAAATATATATGAAAGAAACATTGCTAAAAATAAACATGAAAAAAAATCAAAGGAGTAAGTATACATCAAAATCAGAACTCAATCCATTGGGACATGGTGAATTTAAACGGTTTATCCATTGAACTTTCTAAGGGTTAATTTCCTGTTTCCTCCATGTCTATTCTTGGTTATACCATCTATAACATGAATCCTAATTGAGAAACAGTGTGTCCTTTCTCAGTGAAATGTCAGGCTAAAAATAATTTGTCTAATTTATCCCTGATGGAGTACTTATGTCTAGCAATTCTATCTTTCACCTTTTGGGTGGTTTCTCCCACATATAATAACCCACATGGACATTTGATTATGTATACAACATAAGATGATTGGCAAGTATAATGATTTTTATTGTTGATATTATAGCCTCTTTGTGGATGGGAAAAGGATTTCCCCTTTATCATGCTGTTACATTGAATTAAACAGGGGAACGAGCCAAAGTTTTGTGGTCCCAAAAAGGTTGTAAGAGGCGAGGGAGGACGATACGGATCAGATTCAACCAATCTGTTATATAGCGTCCGACCTCAACAGTAGTTAGGCAGGAGAGGACACTGGAATTAATTCACTGACGGATAACCGCCATGTAGGACAGACCAGTGTTTCTTTATTATATTATAAGCCCTAGTGGAATAAGGATGGAGAGACGAGTATTGCGATGTCTAGATCTGTGACCAAGCAGATAGTCTCGTTCTTTTTTAATAACTTGCTTAGCATAAATTCGTTGTTGTAATTTCCCCTCCATCTCATTCAATCTGACTTTCAATAAATCTAAATCACTGACAAGCCGGGACACACAAACTAATTGGCTGCGAGGAATGGACTTAAAAACTCCTGGAGGATGAAAACTAGAATATAATAGTTGATTACGATCTGTAGGTTTTGTGTATAAGTCACTGACTATGTTGTTCATTGATCCTTAATAAAGTATCCAAAAAAGGTATTTGAGTGTCACTGACTAACATGTTAAATTTCAAGCCAGCGATTAGAGAGTTAAGATACATATGGAATATATTTAAGGACTCTAAGTCGCCCAACAAAATCGCTAAGGCGTCATCGATAAATCTATACCAACATATGCAATTTTGAATTAATAAATTGCAATAATAAATTAAAGCATTTTCTATCATATGCATAAATATATTAGCATATGGGGGGTGACATTAGAACCCATCGCAGCTCCAATGAGTTGTAAATAGTATTTTTCTTTGAACAGAAAAACATTTTCTTCCAAAACGATCGACAATAATTGTATTAAAAAGGTAATATGTGTAGATGTATATTTGTTTGAGTGAATCAATAGACGTCGGTAAGCCTCTATGCCCAGATCATGGGGTATACATCCCAGGTGACTAACAGACCCTGGTGGTACAATTATATAACAAATTTTTTGTAAGAAATGTTGAGTATCTCGTATATAGGACTGTGTGGTTTCTATAAGGGGTGTAAGACATTTGTCCAAAAATTTAGCAATAGGTGTAGTGAGAGAATTTGTACTAGAGACTATAGGGTGTCCAGGTGGATTTAAATGATTTTTGTGTATTTTAGGCAATACGTATATAATTGGTGTCATGGAATGTTCAGGTATAAGATATTTTTTAGTATTATTATCGATAATTCATTCATTTTCTGCATATGCAATTACCTTTTTCATCCTGTCCTGTATACGTAAAACAGGATTACTATACAATACGTATACGTAAAACAGGATTACTATACAATTGAACATAAGTTTTAGTATCTGCCAGTTGTCTCAAAATGTAATTTTCATATGCTATTGTATCCATAATTACTATCGATCCACCCTTGTCTGTGGGCTTGATAGTGATATCAGGCCGCGCAGACAGGGAGGTGAGAATATCAGATTATTACCGACTGTTAGGTGTATGGTCCCGTTTAGTACCATCACGTATAAAAGGAGTCCATTTCCTCTTCAACTTTGCCAATAAATACTTCAGCTGCAGTGCATGAAGTGGGAGGGATAAATTGATTCTCATTTCTTAATCCCATAGTGTGAATAGATAAAGGCAATATATTAGAATTGTATAAGGCTGGTTTAGAGGAATAGTATACCTTTAAACGGATTGGTAAAAAAAAAAAACAATATAAATCCTGTTTGTACACAAAGGTATCCATTTTAGTTTTAGGACAAAAAAGTTTAAACCCTTATTCAACACTAATAACTCATCAGAGAATATAACTGAAGAAATATTGTGTGCCACATTAGGAGTTAAGTCATCTGACTATTCCTGGTCGCAATTGCTTTGTGACTTGTTTTTTCTGTTCTTACCGCCTCTTCTCATAGGACGGGGCTGGTAGAAGGATGTTATAAAAAAGTTCCACGCGGTGCGCTGGTAGAAGAGTCAGTCTGATCAGTATCGTCCTCCCTCGCCTCTTACAACCTTTTTGGGACCACAGAACTTGGCTCGTTCCCCTGTTTATGCTGTATTCAATGTAACAGCATGAAAAAAGGGAAATCATTTTCCCATCCACATAGAGGCTATAATATCAACATTATACTTGCCAATCATCTTATGTTGTATACATAATCAAATGTCCATGTGGGTTATTACATGTGGGAGAAACCACCCAAAAGGTGAAAGATTGAATTGCTAGACATAAGTACTCCATCAGGGATAAATTAGATAAATTACCCTTAGCCCGACATTTCACTGAGAAAGGACACACTGTTTCTCAATTAAGATTCATGGTTATAGATGGTATACCCAAGAATAGACGTGGAGGAAACAGGAAATTTAGAAAGCGGGAAGTTCAATGGATACACCGTTTAAATTCACTATGACCCAATGGATTGAATTCTGATTTATACTTATTTCTTTGATTTGTTTCCCTGTTTATTTTTAGTAATGTTACTTTCATATATATATTTTTAAAAATAATAATCTATTATAATTATACATACATTTTGTTTTTAGCTGGCTATGTACATGTATTCACTATATGTGTTTTGTTCTTTCTTAGAGCATATCGAATGTAATAGGAAAAATTATAGCGACTGATGACCCATGATACCATACATGCCCACATGTTTTTCTTATTTAATAATCTTGATTGGTATTCAATGATTGATTAATCGATTGATCCTATAAGAGACAGAAGTGTTTAAATACGTTTGTAAAGATCATTATTGGATATGTATTGCTCTGAAGAAGGGCGTTATCTGTATAGCCCGAAATCGTTATGCATTTGACATTGAATGGAATTTGAAATTTCATAATACATTTTTAAGTGCAGCAATTCCATCTGATTTTTTTCTATATATGACCTGTAGAAGGGTCTGATTACTTAACACAGTCATATTCGGCTCAAGTGCATGTCACCTTCAACACTTGATTATATATATATATATATATATATATATATCCACTGAGCCTAACAAAATAGATAGAAATGTAAATTACTTTAAAACAGTAGATTATTTCTCTTTTTTTAAAATAACAGGCATAACGGACTTGGTATACAGACAAAAAGCCATTCTTATTTTTGGAGAGTGAAATTCCCGTTTGCTAATCAATATAGACCATATTGAAAAAAAATAATTTAATACCGATACCCTTTAGAGCAAACCAGTAGATATCCTGAATTAAGCAGAGCAACAGGTTCACTGGATACCAGGCAGCACATTGAACTAGCAGTGCCCATACTTCCGCGATGTCGCAGCTGGCCAATGCTCAGTCCTTCCAGAGGGAACCTGCAGCACTCACAGTGCAGTGACTGTGCCTGAGCAAGCAATAGCTAGATCAAGTACTGAAATTTGAAAATGCGAGTATATGTATGGCCCCCCAGCAAGTTGTGTCCTGTAAATTTTCAGGCACTGAAGTGGTGGATCAAGGTGGTAAGGGAATGTGGAGAAGAGAGCTATAGACTCCTATTATCATAAGGACCTGTCATTTTGAAGAAAAGCATGGAGTAAGGCTCCATGCCCACCAGCATTTTTTTAAAGCTCCAAGAAGCTATTAGCATTTTTTTTCTGCTAATAGAAGCTAAAAATAGTGTTAGCCTAAGGTAGTGTGCATGGACACATAGGATATTAGTGGTTTTTGGGTTTCAGCGTAGGAGTAAAATAAAAATAAAAAATGTTCGTTTTTGTAGAGTTTATTGGCGCGTTTTTCTAGCAGAAACGCTCCTAAACACTACTGATAAAAAGAAAAAACTAAGCGCAAATATTTGTGTAGAAGAAGTAATATAGCAGGCTATATGAGAGCAATAACGGCTCAATAGTCCATACAGCAACAGTTCTTAGGGTGAGGTGGCAGGAGGCAGCTGTTCTTTAGAGAAAAGCCAGCTCTGTAAGCAGATTGAGGAAGGGGGAGAGACACAGGAAGCGCCAACCTGAGTGTAGTATATTCAATACGATTTATTAGCAAAGTAAGTAATGCACTTACAGGAAATAACATAAAAACAGGATCATCTGTAAATGGTGGTGTCTGCAGGTGTAGATCGGCATCCACAGATCTGGCAGATGACTGGGGGAGCCTCAATCTGTCCTGTGGCCACCAGGAAGTTGGTCTGGGCCACTGTGGAGCGTAGGGAGATGTCATCACCAGGAAGAAGAAACACCAGGGAAGAAACAACGGAATAAAAGAGGCTATGCGCTCGGAGCATCCACTTCTTCTACAGGCCTCTTTTATTCAGTTGTTTCTCCCCTGGTGTCTCTCTGCTTCCTGGCGACGTCATCTCCCTGCGCTCCATGGTGGACCAGACCGACTTCCTGGTGGCCACAGGACAGATTGAGGCTCCCCCAGTCATCTGCCAGATCCGTGGACGCTCGCTTTGGATGCTGATCTACACCTGCAGACACCACCATTTACAGATGAGCCTGTTTTATGTTATTTCCTGTAAGTGCATTAGTTACTTTGCTAATTAATTGTATCTAATATACTACACTCAGGTTGTCGCTTCCTGCTGCTAAACACTACTAATAGCTTTTTTTGAGCTTTTTTCCCTTTTACTGCAAAAAATGCTAGTTAAATGCTAACACTCTTAAACACTCCTAAACGCTGCTAAAACACTACCACAAAAAGCTACCCTGTTTCCCCGAAAATAAGACCTAGCGTGATTGTCGGTGATGGCTGCAATATAAGCCCGACCCCCCAAATAAGTGCTAGTTAAAGTCCTTGTAGGTCTTATTTTCAGGGTAGGGCTTATTTTTGGGGAAACAGGGTAGGGCTTATTTGGGGGGTAGGGCTTATATTGCAGCCATCACTGACAATCACGCTAGGTCTTATTTTCTGGGAAACAGGGTATTACCAGCGTTTTTCCAGGATTTTTTTAAGCTTAAAAAAAAATGCTAGTGTGCATGGAGCTTAAAGGTTTAGAAATTAAATACTAAATATTATCTAATTTCAAGGATACATTCCAGACAGCACCTATAGCAAATCATTTAGCACATGCCAAGTCTCGGTAAACCATCAACTGTAAACAACTGTATCAGTTAAATTTTTGTAACTCAGATTTCAGTGTTTTTTTTCCCCTTTACAAGAGTTGTGTCAAAATAGCAGGAGGACCAGTAAGAGCCTACTATAGATTTACCGCATGTCCGTACTTAACAATGAACACATTACCCAATTATGTAGATAAATGTCCTAATTAATATTCTGCAAACCACTACTAAATACTGAGCTCAGTATAGTTAGTTATAAGCACAGAGGGAGTCTCCAACAATACAAGAAATTTTTTTCTGACCGCGCTATACTTCATAAACCTAAAATCATAATTAATCAATTCATATACTACTTGTGTGTTAATTCATCCAAAAAATATCAACATTCCTAATTATTATTAAATACTCATTATTCACAAGAACGTATTTATTAATATAAAGTGTATATTCTAAAGTATCCAGTGTCATTAAAATTACATAAAACATATAAAGCATCCAGTCCAAAAAAAAGTGTCTTGTGCTTCAATCAAGTGTATGAAGTTCTCATTCCACAGTGCGAAGCACATTAACACAGGGGGTAGTGGTTGGAAGAAAGTGGATCACGTGACCATGAGAGTGATCAGAGCTGGGGATCGTTACCTCTGGTGAGTCATTAGTTTGAAAGGTGGAGGACACAAAGTGCAAGCACTGTGGAATGAGAAGATCATACACTTGATTGAAGCACAAGTCACTTTGTTAATGGACTTTAATTGCACTGTACACTTTATATATTTTACGTAATTTTGAGGACACTTTAGAATATGCACTTTATATTATTTACTTAATTCTTGAGAATATAGAGTATTTGATAATATTTATGAATTTTAAAGTTTTTTTTGGATGAACTAGCACACAATAATTATTTGATTTTTTTTATTGTAAGAAAATACATCACGGTCACAAAATGTTTTCTTATCATTTTGGGAGCACTATTTCAGTTTTACTTTTAGTCACTGTTGATATAGATTATACTGGTATAGTGAGTTTTTGCCTTTTACACATGACGTACACTTAATTTGTGAACATTCCAACAATACAATACCTGGAGGAGAGAAAACGTTACTGTGTGGACTATAACAGACAAGTTGATTCCATTTAACCTTTATTTTTATTCAGTTTTTTGTTTTTTACTGTAGCTTACAAAAGTGAACATCAAATCTGGTTGGTTGTAGAGCGCTAATCATAACGTGCATTCCTATAGTGTCTTTAAAGTGGAGCTTTAGTCCTGATAGATCATTTCAGGCTGGCCCCTTTATCAGGTATAGCTATATAAAACATTAAAAAAATAAGTGCCTATACTGTTTAAAATCCAGTAACACTGGCTCACCCCGCTCTGCACATGCTCAGTTGCTCTCCATTTTTGGCATTGTGCTGAAAATCAAAGCCACTAGAGGCCAATCAGCTGACAGCCTTCAGCAAAATGCCAGCCTCCAGCAAGAGGAAACAGGAGCAATGCTGGAGGGAAATTTGGAGCACACACTAATTTTGGTTGCATAATTATGAATATGGAATGCATGCTAAAGAACTTGCTAAAGAACATTATTTTTTTAGTTGTTATTGTTTTAAATAAGTGAAAAGGTATTAAAGCCCAACTGAAGCTTTGTAAATTATTGCTGTAATGCAGCCAGACTACATAAAACCCTAAGAATCATAATCAGCTGTGCACCTGTAGGGCTCTAATGGGGAAAAATGCTGGGACCATTAGACGTCCCTTTAGACGCGATTTCCTACCAAAAATAATTTTTTTTGCAGGGGATGCCTAAAATCCAACTTGTATCCTAGTTCAGACTTGACTGGGAAAATCAGTGAGCCAATCACACAAGCAGGAAATGTTGTTTCTGGGGGGGCATTCTGTCTACAGAACATCTCCAGGTAGCCATATTGCATTGCAATTTACAGAAAGTTACAGCGGCTGCAGATTGAAAAGGAAAGGTAATCTTTAATAACATTCAAATACAATATGACTTGTGTGGCAATTGTATAGGCTATATTTTTTCTTTATTTGCCATTTTTTTCCCACAAAATTGAAGTTACCCTTTAACAGTCCTTTTTGCTGCAACAACAATTAAAATACCCTGCACTAGCAGCACACAGGAGAGTCAGACTGCTGCTCAACAAAGAGTGTAGTGGTCTAAGCTTCCAGACGTGTGACACATCCCCTGCCTAGTACTCCAAGCAACAAGAGCATGTGTACTATGATTGAAACAATGGATTGGAGGTTTCAGACTGCTAGAGACCCAGACCACCATGCTCTGTGTGGAGCAGTGGTTTGATTCCCTAGCATGCTGCTAGTTTGAACTGTAAAAAAAAAAAAAATATAAAAATCCATGGGTTTTTAACGTTTATGCAGCAGGACAGCATTAGTAAAATTGATAAAGCTTCAACTGGGTATTCAAACCTCTGTAAATGAACTGCCTTCTCCCTGTTCATTCAGGCTGTACAAACCCCCTGTACTGCCTGAATGAACAGGCTGTACCAGACACCAAATAATTACCAATAAAGTTGAATGAAAACTTGTAGAACATTGTGGGTTGCATGTGTGTCAGCTAATCCTTACATACTTTCATAATTACGAAAAAGTCACTTACGATGAGCTCTGAATCTCGTCCCATAGATATTACAGTACGGTTTACTGTTCTCAGAAGTTTTTCCATGATAATTTGAACGTGACGTTGTGTTGGTCCCTATACATTAAAAAACAAAAACAAAAAAAAAACGTACATATGTCAAGGCAAAATTTAATAGATATATATGTATCTATTTATTAGAGAGAGAGAGAGATAATGAGTATACTGTACATGTCTGCATAATATGTATGTTCACAAGTGTTTTTTTTTTTCCTCCTTCATACAAGTTGCAAGTACAGAAAAATAACTGTTGATGTGCCAGAAATATACTTTAGTATGCTCCCACCTTGCTCTTTTACATGAGAGCACAGCTGCTTTAAAATTCCTAGGCACTTCTGGTCCACCCTGCTTACATTTCTGATTGCTTATGAAGAACACAGATCTCTCCTCATTCCCCCCCCCCCCCCCCAAAAAAAAAATCTCCAAAACTCCTTGTTCGCAGGCAGAGAACACAGGAAGCGATCAGCTGCCAAGATTTCTGCCAAAATCAAACATGCTTTCCACAGTATATCAAGCAGAAAGAGAATTTTATTGTTAGGGTTTGCATACCCTTTAATTATAGCAAAAGTCAGCATTAATTATTAATTCTCTGATTGTTACAATGGTTAACATTTTGTAGCTGTAATTTCATTTACTCAATCTGAAAATACTTTGCCATTGCAAATGAAATGCAAAAAAAAAAAAAAAAATATGACATTTTGTTAGAATGAAAACCTAGCTATAAATAATTTCATATGTGGAAGAAAACAGTACCATTTCATTTAATACCTATTGTTTTAACATATAAATGAGTTCATGTATTCAGAAGCATATATAACAGATTAGAATATTTGATAAAATCCTATTTAACAGTATGACCTATGCACAGATAGAAATGAAAAGCTCACTCATGTGGCCTAAAGCTGAGACAGCCTTAATCACAAGGCTTAAGGCCCCTTTCACACTGGGGCGGTGGGGGCGTCGGCGGTAAAACAGCGCTATTTTTAGCGCTGTTTTACCATCGTTTTTGCGGCGGTATTCGGCCGCTAGCAGTGCGGTTTTAACCCCCGCTGGCGGCCGAAAAAGGGTTAAAACCGCTTGTATAGCGCGGCTATAGCCGCGGTATAGCCGCGCTGCCCCATTGATTTCAATGGGCAGGAGCGGTTTAGGAGCGGTGAATACACCGCTCCTTCACCACTCCAAAGATGCGGCATGCAGGAGTTTTTTTACTTCTCCTGTCAGCGCACCGCTTCAGTGTGAAAGCCCTCGGGCTTTCACACTGAACAAACAGCAGCGGCTGTTTTGGGTCAGTTTGCAGGCGCTATTTTTAGCGCAATAACGCCTGCAAACCGCCCCAGTGTGAAAGGGGTCTAAGTCTACATAAATCTGTTTTAGGCCCCTTTCACACTGGGGCGTTGGCAGTAAAGAGCTGTTATTTTTAGCGTCACTTTACAGTCGTATTTGCGGGGGTATTCGGCCGCTAGCTGAGTGCTTTTAACCCCCGCTAGTGGCCAAAAAAAGTATTAAAACCACCCGCAAAGCGCTCCTGCATTGATTTCAATGGGCAGGAGCGGTATACACACCGCTCCAAAGATGCTGCTAGCAGGACTTTTTTTTTTTAGCGTCCTGCCAGCGCACCGCTCCAGTGTGAAAGCCCTCGAGGCTTTCACACTGAAGAGACAGGAGCGGCTCTTTCAGGGCGCTTTGCAGGTGCTATTTTTAGCGCTGTATCGCCTGTAAAGCGCCCCAGTGTGAAAGGGGTCTTAGGGTTACAAGTTAATAGAGACTGCAGATCATCTACTGATTTTATTTAGACTCTGCCTGGGAAGCAGCGTCCGCCTACATAAATCAGCAATAATATGGCTGTCCCAAAAGTGACAGGAATTCCCCTCTTATACAGCTGGCAATAAAACATTGTAAGACTTACACTGACATCTTGTCCTGTTCTGGTGACAACTATAACATTTTTTTTTAAATCATTTTACTGCCCTCATTTTCGGTTTCAGAGACAATGAGCACCCGGGCAACTAATGAGGATGATTTACCCCAGTAGGGATACGAACAGCAAAAAAAACTTGACAGAGGGTTATCACCCTTCCCCCAACTAAAAACTGACAGTTCTGGGTTTGTCAGAGTCCTACTACCCCACTGCTTTTTTGGTTTTTTATTTTATGCCTTCTATTAAGTCACTACTGTATATCATATTGACTGAACGATGGGCAGAGGGACCAAACGGCACAGCAGGGGGAGCAAGAATTTGTAAGGCTGGCCTTTTGAACACATTTTCTTTTTAAGAACTTTTGCTGGATTTTTCAATTGGAGGGGTCAAATGGACATTCATTTTGGACTGCAGTGACAAGAAAATTTAAAGGTGCAGGATGAAAGATTTTTTTAATGAACACATTTTCAAGAGCGAATGTGGTTTTCCTTCAGAACCGTCTATTCACTCCAAAATCAAAATGTTAAAAGCGAAAAAGTTTTTGGAAGTACTATTGAATAACATTTGCCAAGTTATCGAATGTACTGATATCAATCTTCGCACGAATGTTCATTCGAAAATCTATTAGAATGTGGCCAGCTTAAAGTGGATGTAAACCCAATTTTTTTTTTTATATCATACTGTAGAGTATAAGATTTCCTATCATTTGAGCCCAGTCTTGCCACACAGAGTTAATCCATCTCTGAGCAATCCTCTTTTATTGTTCAGTGAGAAAAATCTTGACAAACTGACAAAAACCTTTGTCAAATACTCCCCCTTGCTGTGAGTGACAGCCTAAGACACAGGCATTATTTTTGAATTCCCTCCCCCACTCCTTTCTTCAGCAGCTCTGCAAGGATTGGCTGTTCCACACCTCAGCATGATTTGGCATGCTGAAGTCATGTGGTTACTTTCCGTCTTTTCACTGGATGTTAGAGATCATAGCAGAAGTTCAGTTAAAAATACACAGGAGAAAATGCATATTGACAAGGGGAGTGTAGAGGTGGGCGGGGAGTCTACTGACATCACGACTCCACCCACCGAGCTCCGGACAACAGACCCGCCCACAGAATCTGCAGTTTTTCAGCTCTCATAACAGACAGAGGGGAGACATTTGACAGGTAAAGATACATGCAGGAGGCATGTATATCCTTATAGATAACCCCTATGGCAGTAGTTTAGAAAGGATGACATTGGGTTTACATCCACTTTAAAGTATATGTGAAACATCATCTTGTAAAACAGCCCATTTCGTTTAAAATGGAAATGATATACACATACACACACACACACACACACACACACACACACACACACACACACACACTATATACTGATTTTACTTTTTTTTTTTTTAAATAAGTGATCATATGACCTCTGTTCTCTGCTGCATTAGGGGCTTGAAGAAGAGGGGGTGGAGAAACAGCAGTGCACCGATCTTCGCAGTGAATGGCTGCGCTGGAGGGGCATGTCAGCACAAGTCTGAACAAGTCTGAACAATTGAGGACAGGCAGGCTGTGCGCCTAGCACAGCCAGAAAACAGAGAACACTGGGAAGGATGAGTTAAAAAAAACATTAAACTCCTTAAAGGGAACCTGTCCACATAGAAATATAGGAACTGCCACTGCTGTCATGTTTTAGAAAGCACAGGTTCTTGGGCTGTCACACTATTTCACTACGGAGTAACTCAATGACCAAAACTTGCGGCCTGGGCATATTGGGTCACCTGATAAGTATGCAATTCTCCCGGCTTTGTAACTCATTAGGATATACCTTCGGAAACAAGTTAGTAATGGAAGTTACTATAAGAAAGACACCAGTTCCCTACAAATGTTCCAAACAGCAAAAATGTAATGCAGAATAGTATGTTAATTTACTAACCACATCTTTTCTGTAAAGTACTTCCAAGATGTTGCTCAGCAGCTGACAACAGGCTTCAAGCTCCTCCTGTTTTTCCAAGTGATGCTTCAGCTGATCGGTCATCATAGGAAGGAGGATGTCTCTGCATTCTGAACACAATAAGGTTGTCACATATGAGTGGATGATCGATGACCAAGTATACTTAAAGGGTATCTAAACCCAAAGCAAAATGTATTTTCAATCCAGTGATCTGACCAGAAACACATTCCCTGTCTTAGGGTGTCTCCACTCCACTGCAACATGTTTAGATAGCAGCATTGTCAATGTGGGGAGAGAGAAAACTGGGTATACCATGCATGCAAATTACACCATCTACGCAAATGAGGTGAAACCCTCCCAGCTACAGCATTGAATTCTGACAGTAAATTTTTTTTTCGGGGAAGGGGGGGGAGGGGGGTGGGGGCCAGTTTTGACAGGTACCAACTCTCAATTTTACAACCCCCGGCCGCAAGCCTTCCGGGACACGTCACAAGTCCCAGGAGGCTGCGGGACCATTCATAAAGCACAGCACGGCTCGCACATGCACAGTGGGCAGCCAGCTGTGAAGCAACAAGTAGTCACAGCTAGGCTACCCACAGTTAACATGCTGGCCATGGGACCCGAAGCAAGGTGAAGAACTGGCTCAGGTGAAAAAGGCACTGGGTCTTTGGACAGGTGAGAGTCTGTTTATTTAAAGTCAGCTGCTACAGTTTATTGTAGCTTCTATCTTAATTTTTTTCCAAACTCACTAAAGAACCGCTTTAAGGATTGGTAAGTGGCAGTATGTAAAATTTTTGTTTGTGGGTTTAGACACCTTTAAATGTGAACCAGTCAGATCCAATTTAACAATACTGATCATGTACCTGTGATACTCTTCAAAGAAAACCCCAGGTGCAGCCCCTGGATTCTAGACCCAGGCAGTATGCCAGGCTCTAAATTCTGTACAAGTCGGCACCAATAAAAATGTTTACAAGGACACAGACACAGCTTTTAAGATTATCACAAGTATTTAGAAGTCAAGCGAAACAGATTTTAGGGATGCTTTTACAAGTAGATTCATGGTTTTGCCATATTTCTTACATATTAATAAGGCCGAACAGATAAGTAAAGGAAAATGCCAGGCAATACATAAAATGTAATCATAAATACAATAAAAGAAGGCAACTATTGACCTACGTTTGTCTTTGTCTTTAGACAAATCTTTAAAAAAATAAGAAATAAAAGTAGGAGTTTTGAACAAATTATAGCTTGCAGTAATAGCTGTGGAAAAAGGAGAGGAGCTGGGAATCATGTGAAAGGTCTCCAAAAGAAGCAACAGGTGCTTCAACCTGTTGGCATCTATTCAAACAAACGTTTTGGGTGGATTAAATCTTTGAG
The DNA here is from genome assembly GCA_037952925.1 of Lithobates clamitans. Taxonomy (NCBI): domain Eukaryota; kingdom Metazoa; phylum Chordata; class Amphibia; order Anura; family Ranidae; genus Lithobates; species Lithobates clamitans. The sequence goes on along the minus strand of JBBGZY010000028.1, from coordinate 3,280,875 downwards.
AAAAATATATAAATAAATAAAATAAATAAAACGTACAAGGCCTTGAAAAAGTATTCATGCCCTTTGAAAATTTACTACATTTTGTCATGTTACAATCAAAAACATACATTTTATTAGGATTTTTGTGATAGACCAACACAAAGTGGCACATAATTATAAAGGGAAATGATAAATGGCTTTCAAATTTTTTTACAAATAAAAAAAGTGAAAAGTGTGGGGTACATTTGTATTCAGCCCCCCTGAGTCAATACTTTGTAGAACCACCTTTTTCTGCAATTACAGCTGTAAGTCTTTTTGGGGATGTCTCTACCAGCTTTGTACATCTAGAGTTGGATTGGATGGAGAACGTCTCAACAGCAATTTTCAAGTCTTGCCACAGATAATTGGATTTAGGTCTGGACTTTTACTGGCCCATTCCAAAATGAATATGCTTTGATCTAAAAAACATGCCATTGTAGCTCTGGCTGTATGTTTAGGGTCGTTGTCCTGCTGGAAGGTGAACCTTCGCCCCAGTCTCAAGTGGTTTGCAGACCCCAACAGCTTTTCTTCTAAAATTGACCGGTATTTGGCTCCAACCATCTTCCCATCAACTCTGACCAGCTTCCCTGTCCCTGCTGAAAAAAAGCATCCCCACAACATGATGCTTACACCACCATGTTTCACGGTGGGGATGGTGTGCTTAGGGTGATGTGCAGTGTTAAGTTTTCCGCCACACATAGCGTTTTGCTTTTAGGCCAAAAAGTTCAATTTTAGTCTCATCTGATCAGAGCACCTTCTTCCACGTGTTTTCTGTGTCCCCCACATGGCTTCTTGCAAACTGGACTGCTTCTGGCTTTCTTTCAACAATGGCTTTCTTCTTGCCACTCTTCCATAAAGGCCAGATTTGTGGAGTGCACCACTAATAGTTGTCCTGTGGACTGATTCTCCCACCTGAGCTGTGGATCCCTGCAGCTCCTCCAGAGTTACCATGGGCCTCTTGGCTGATTCTCTGATTACTTTTGGTAGGTTTGCAGTTGTGCCATACTCTTTCCATTTTCGGATGAAGGATCGAACAGTGCTCCATGAGATGATTAAATCTTGGGATGTTTTTTTAAAACCAACCTTGCTTTAAACGTCTCCACACCTTTATCCCTGACCTGCCTGGTGTGTTCCTTGGCCTTCATGATGATGTTTGTTTGTTCACTAAGGTTCTCTAACAAACCTTTGAGGGCTTCACAGAACAGCTGGACTCTATTTACTAATTAGGTGACTTCTGAAGGCAATGGTTCCACTAGATCAGTGATGGCAAACCTTGGCACCCCAGATGTTTTGGAACTACATTTTCCCATGATACTCAACTAAACTGCAGAGTGCATGAGCATCATGGGAAATGTAGTTCCAAAACATCTGGGGTGCCAAGGTTCGCCATCACTGCACTAGATCTTAGTTAGGGGTATCGGAGTCAAGGGGGCTGAATACAAATGCACGCCACACTTTTCAGATCTTTATTTAAAAAAAAAAATTGGAAACCATTTTCCTTCCTTATGTTCCACTTTGTGTTGGTCTATTACATAAAAGCTCAATAAAATACATTTACAATTTTGGTAACATGACAAAATGTGTAAAATTTCAAGAGAGATGAATACTTTTTTAAGGCACTGTACATCCTAGAAAATTTCAGATTGGCTTTTTATTACATGCTGAACAATTAATCCACACAACAGTTTTTATTTTCAGTGAAAAAAAAATCATCTAGTCTGCCTTGCTATGGCCCATATGGTTGTCATAAGGTTGTCATGCAAGTTCAGTTGAGTCCATGAGAGAAACTGAAGTACCAATAAAAGCACAACACAGGGCTTGAAAAGATGACCAAATTGAGGCAAACCAAGCTGGCCTTCCCAAGAGCAGATCAATTGATCCATATCTTAGATGCAGCCAAAAATGGAAGCAGACAACTCCACCTTCTCTTACCCTATGGTTGTCAAATAAATAAATCAAACACAAAGGACCACACAGCCTCCTTGAAACAATAGGCTAAGAAATTCGGGCAAACATGGTATTACTGTTTGGACTACATATTCTCATAGGAATGTGAAGCCACCCTTTCAAATGTTAGATCCCCTTTTGCGAAATCTTAATCATCCTTATACCCCTTTCCCTCCTCGTTAGTTTTCTGATCGTTACTGGTCTATTCTATTTTTTTATCACCGGTTCCACTTACAATTTATTCTATAAAAAGGAATAAGAGATAGTGAGTACTTATATGTGAACCAATTCAAAACTATAGTTCAAGGCTTTACTTATCCCCAATCACTCTGGCCCTACACTACAAGAGGTCTCATGCCTATTGCAATACCATGGTACAATTGTGAAATATACTATATACCCAGTCTTGTCTATAAAAAATAAATTAGACAAGCCAAGTCCACCATAAATATTAGATGGTGGTTGTAAATTCTGACCTCTGATCAATTTTTCCACAGAATAAATCATGACATGATCAACAAACCATTTTGGCTATGCATTAAGGTTTGTGACGTAACAGACATTCCTGGTGCCCTCATCTCAAGGCAACAATAGTGATCTGGAAAAATCCCTTGATTGATGATAATCAGCTGACCCACAGCGTGTGCGCCAAGGTCACAGATTTCCTGTACTGATCTGATTCAATTGTTATCAGACAGATTAAAAAAAAAGGAAATCTCATAGTAGACTACATTATTACTTTCATTTTAAACAGATGGGTGAGATTTGCATCACACAAAAAAAAGATACCTGTGAAGGGTAGTCTTAATGACAATATTAAAGCCATAAATAGCAGTACATCTGTTTATATACAATTATTGCTAATTCACAATAATTAACACCACAGTGATGAGTACTGAGAACAATATTAATCTCTATAAAGAGGCCCCCATGCACATTATGAAGTTGTGAGTGATGCAATAGACCAAACAACCTGCAGTGAATATCAATAGAACCCACTGACAGAGCATAGTCAGATCAGAGGAAGAAGATTGTCTTGCATCTCTTGGTTCTTGGAATCAGGAATTCCGTGTGATGTACAAATGAATTACGTTAGCAACCCGGGGCCTCACAAATAACTCTGTCAGTACTGGGACTTTAAAAATGCAATCCTCAAGCAAAGGTTTGAATCTAATGCATGACTGTGGGGAAATAAAGGCACTCCCTCCCCTATTTGATAAGGATGTGCTCTCTAATGGTCTATAAAAGAATGTCTACATTACATAAATGGAAAGTAAATATTTCCTTGGCATTCTGAATTGCCCCTTAGGCTGCACCGACTGCAGTTAAAGGGGTCACCTGACGAGAGTTCAATTTTGGACCTAGAATATGTGCTAGGTTCACCATTAACATTAGCAATGTCTACAAGGACATTAATGACAAAGCGCCCAAAACCTGACTCCTCTTAAGAAGCTGTATTCTCTGTAAATTGAGCATTTGGAATACAGAATAGTGTATGTTTACCAATAACTGTGATCAATGTACAGAATAGGCATGTTCAAAGCAGTGCTAGGTACACAGATTTAAAGCAAATCATTAAATACCCCATATCTATTTACTGTGGTAAGTGAAAATCTGATTGCTTGCTGTATATCACTGACAATTACACATTGTTCTTTAACTTATTAAAGAAGTCCAATATAGAAATATATTAGCACTTTCTATCACCTCTCATTTCTGTTTAGAAGCTGCCAACAAGCGAGAGGATGCACTCATCCAAAAATCACAAGATAATATGCAGTGACACTCCATGGGAATACGTTTTAATGACATATCTCACCAACCAAAAGCCACATGATCCCCAAAGTTAGGTTGCATACAGTGCTTTTGTGCAAGAGACTCTATATCTAATGAGATACGGAATACTTAATGTCAAAGTTTTAAGTTGACTGTAATGGTGTTAAAGTGGTTGTTAAGCCAACAGAATAAAAGCCTCCCCATCCCCTCTGTACCATAATGTTATGTACCCCGGTGTCTTTTTTTTTATTAAACAGAGCAGAAGGGAGACAGAAGGACAGAGCAGGGCTGTGGATGACTGGGGCATGTAAACTGACCACGGTGTCAGGGCTCAGCAGCCATGATAAAAGTGGTCAGTTTACAGGAGGGAGGGTACAGCCAGGCAGGATCAGCCAGGTTTTTTAGTTGATAGAAGGGGCCAAATTACACAGCACAAGCACTGTGCTATTATTCATGCTTTAAAGCGGAGTTCCAACTGTTAATATTTTTAATTTTTTTGAATATCGTTTGTTTCAAACTCTTACTTATAGCACTCACGTTTCTGTGATGAATCGCCATTCAATTGCTGATTTCATAGAGGAAGATTTCTAATATTCCTCTTTCCTGGCAATTTCCATAGTGCTTGTGGGAAGGTGAAGCCCACAAGCACTATCTTCCGGGATCTGGTGCAGCTGAGCGACCAGCATGCACCACCCGTTCTCATGCAGGAGGTACGACTTGCGTCGCCGTACACTTCTGACGTTGCCATCACAACAGGCGGCAGAGCTGGAGATGCCCACCCCGTTGTGATGGCAATGAAGCCCTCGGCGCTGCCCACTGACTCCTGGGAAATGATGAAAGCATCTCCCAGGAGCACTAGCGAGCACAGGCGCCAAGGGAAATGATGTCAGGTGCCATGGAGAGGAAGTGGAGGAATACAAAGGACCCCATAGCATTAGCAAAAACATCTGGAAAAAAATTTCCAAATGTTTTTGCTGATGCATAATGCTGTTGATTTTATGGTTCTAACTCTGCTTTAAGGGAACAGGATCGTTATTTTTTTTTTTTTTTAGGGTAACAAACACTAAGTCCTGTCTCAACACCAATGAAACCACTTTCTTTAAAGGAATTTAAATTGAGGAGTGTTGAGGTGCTGAAGAAAAGCGGAGCCTGTCTCAGCATTTCTATAAACAGTCAAACAGCAGGGAGGCGTGGGGGGGTGGGGGGACTTCAGTTCCAGCCTCCCCACTGTTCACAACCTTTCCCTCCCTGACACCACTCGTCTCCTATACAAACCTATTTCCTGCAGTGTTCAGGACAGACTGGTGATGCCACAGGTCCCTTTTCTTCTTTTTCACTGATAAACAGCCCTACCTCCAGGACTGAGCAGTGCTCACATAATGTGTGATTGCCACCAAGTTCAGGAGTACTGTGAGCTCTAGCTATAGGATCTTCCCCTCCTCCCAAAGTTGTGTCCATGATAGCTTGGTCCCACAGGATGTGGGTTGGATGATTCTGGCCAACATTCAACCCAGAAGACTAGTAGCATTAGACCTCAGAGTAGCATATTTCATGGGCAAAGTGATGGGATTAATTGAAGTATTGAAGAAAATGACACCATTTTACTTTAGAGGCACTGCAAATTGTAAAAAGAAGTTTAAAAAAAAAAGTTAAAAAAAAATAAAAAAAAGGAAGAAGTTCTCCAGGCTTCAAAAGTATACCAAACCATTCTTCACTGGGGAAAAAACCTAACCAAATTAAATACATTATTGGCTTAATTTAACTCTTTCACAGTTGTGCAGTAATATGAGTAACCAAGTAAACTCATCCTCAATCTATCATTCATGGGTTACACAGTAGTTTGCTTCATGATATTAAAGGAGATTTTTTAATTTAGTTCAAATCACGTAATAAAAAAGTTATCAATGAAGAATATAAAACATCTGAATTAGCCATATAAAAAGAGTGGAAACAGGTTTGCCTGCACAATAAGAAAAGTAAAAGGTGAACAGAACTGCTGTGTATATTTTGCCAACAGTGCTGCATTTTAACAAATGCAACCTTCCCCATAATTGTATGACTCCACAATTCAATAAAAATACTTTAATCATATTTGATGCCGAGTATTTCATTTTACAAGAACATCAGACAGAAAATATATGGGTACAGGCAGGAGCTGCTTCTTACCAAGCTGGCTGAAAAGGTCACTGTGTATTATCTCAATAAGGCAATAGAGCTTCTGCCGCACAAGGCGATCTCTTGGAACTTTCAAGATGAAGTCTGTAAACAACTTGCTGCAAAAATAAACAAACAAATGGAGACAAATTAATTGAAACACATAGCCGATGCTCGTTTTGTACTGTGTTTCTGGACATTTACAGGGCTACTAAACAAGCCTTACATAATTGTCATATTCGTAACTAGAATGCCGCGTACACACGATCGGACATTCCGACAACAAAACCGTGGATTTTTTTTCCGACGGATGTTGGCTCAAACTTGTCTTGCATACACACGTTCACACAAATGTTGTCGGGAATTCCGATCGCCAAGAACGCGGTGACGTACAACACGTACGACGAGCCGAGAAAAATGAAGTTCAATAGCCAATGCGAGTCTTCTGCTTGATTCCGAGCATGCATGGAATTTTGTGCGTCGAAATTCTCTACACAACAAATTCTGTTGTCGGAAAATTTGAGATCCAGCTCTCAAACATCCGATGTCCGATGGAGCCTACACACGGTCGGAATTTCCGACAACAAGCTCACATTGAACATTCGTTGTCGGAAATTCCGACCGTGTGTACGCGGCATAAGAGTTCTTAAGAACATTCTTGGGCGAGTATTAAATAGTTTTATAGACATAGAACATATTTTAACAGTGTAAGGATACTTTTAGTCACAAATACACAAGTGAACAACATGTACGTTCACGATGACTGTTGCAGCTTCTGAGGCTCTGCCTGTAAGATGCCGGAATATCTGACCCTCCAGCTTACTACAAATAATGTTGGAAGGATTGAAAAAAGCTTTATTCTCTACCTTTCCATCAACTTGCTGTCAAGATGACACATCAGGAAGTAAATGGTATTAGCACCTATTTTTGCTTAATAGAACTCTTGTATTTACACTTTGTGTTCCTTTAAGCAGATAAGTCAAGCGTTAGCATTCAATAGTACTGCATTTTAGGCTAAAAACTAACAGGAAAAAGCAGCTTGCACAACATGCATTATATAATGTGGCTAAAATTGTAAAGGAAAAACATGCTGCGCTAATTCACTCAAATCACAAAGTACATCCCCATTGTGAATGGTGTCTCCTACTCTAATCCCCTTCACAATAGGAAAAAAAAGTCACACACAGTGAGAAATTATAGCAAACCATAAAAGGAATGAAATTAAAAAAAAAAAAAAACTCCCATAAATGTAATTTGTTCACTGATAAGTGACAACAGAAGTGCAACACTCAAAAGATCAAAAAAGTCCCACAAAATGCCAGTTAAAGATCCATATCATCATCCATGGGCTAAAGCCCTTCTAGTGATTCCACACCATCAGTGTTGACAAGTGGGCACTTACCACAGAAGAATGACCTCATTGCCTGAGTGGTCATAAACAGTATGTAAGTTATAATACACAGATGACTCAATCTGTCAGAGACTCCACCACCTTTTAAACATAGCCAGCTCATAAAGCCAATATATGTGCAGGAAAGACAAAACAGGATACTCAAGTATTGTAAACCAGATAGAAATGACTATATTTAAAAATGGTTAAAAGCACTTACATTTATTAGGCAACTATAACACTATTCAATCCCGATTGGCAATATGTGCCGTTCATGGCGACGTCAGATGCACCAATATCCCCATGCATACTTCCTATCAGGATCTGGATTGTTAGGTGAGAAACGTGCTTTTCAATCAAACAAATGTGAGTGATTTTAACCATTTTAAATGAAGTGGTTCCTGTTTGGTTTACATTACTGGAGTATCCCATTTTGTCTATCCTGGACATATACTGGCTATATGAGATGGATATGTCTGAAAGGTGTCAAAAGAAAAAAGGTTCAAAACCACCTGTGCATGAGTGTGGTGGGATAGGGGGACAATCTTCACATGTATTTGCTTTTAAGATAACACCCAGGGATAAGTCTGGCCTTGCTGCACTCTAACAACCTGGGTAGTCCAAACAGTAACTGCAAAAAAACAAAAACAGAAGGTTCACCAGCCTAGTGTATTATCCCAATGGTGATTTATTAGAGGCAAATAAAAACCACGCTCACAAACATTGACGGTCCATACTTTTAGCTGGCTGGCTCCATGTCATCCTCAGTCTGTTTGCTCAGTGATGCCTACAGCCTCACACTGATTGCAGCTGCTTGGTCTCAGGTGTTCCCTATCCATGCTGTTTCATGCTAGCTTCAATGTAAGTGTGCTGCTTATTTAATAGTGTTATTTACTTGGTACTGACCTCTGCGCCCTGCTGTTCGTTTTCTTCTAAATAAAAACATTCAAACTGTAAAAGGTAAACAGCACGTCAAGCCACTGCCTCGTGGTATAGTGGTAGGCGAGACCCGAAGTGACCCGATGCCAAGGAGACGCCACCTGGGACCCACAAGGTGGCTTGCACGTGTCAAGGGCAAGCCCTCTTCCTCAGAGCCAAGCTTGGGTCTGAGGAAGAGGGCTTGCCCTCGAAAACGTGTCACCTTGTGAATCCTGGGCGGCGTCTCCTTGGCGTTGGGTTACTTTGGGTCTCACCTATAACTGTACCACGGGGCAGTGGCTTGACATACTGTTTACTTTCAGTGTTTGTATGTTTTTATTTAGAAGAAAATAAACAGCAGAGTGCTGAGGTCAGTATCAAATAAAAAAAAACACTTTATTAAAATAATCAGCATACTTGCATTGAAGTTCACATGATAACTTCAATGTAAGTATGCCGATTGAAGTTAGCATGAAACAGCATGGATAGGGAACACCTGAGGCCTACAGCCTCACACTGATTGCATTCCATTCCTGTCACTTGGGACACTGCGGCTGATCTTAGACATCTGTTTGGGTGCAAGTGGGTGTCTCCAAAACCACACGCACATGCACACACACAAATGTCAAATTGGGAGCAGCGGCTGTGTTCTGGCAGCTACCGAGTTCTAATTGACATGAATAGGACTGCTTGCACACAGATGCACAGAACACCTGTGCATTCAGGCTGGCAAGCACGGCCCTTGGACCGGCCTATGCTTAAGTAAGCCCATATGAATGAGGCCTAAATGTTATATTAATTAGACTACTTACCTTAACTCTTTTGGATCAAATACATGCTTGACATCATTTACGATAGTTGGTAGATATTTCAGTGCAGCACCCTAAAAGAAATCAGTGGGAAATTAGATTCAATAATAATAAAATACCTACAATGAGTACAATTATTAGCATATGGTCAAATGCATTGCAACCCTTACCAATATTCAGTGTACAAATAAAAAAAAAGAAGATACCGATGCGCCTTTTTTTGAACAAGGGCAAGTTGAAAACCAGACAAATTGTGCACTTGCAAAAAAATATGTAGGAGTTTACTTACAAGAACTGAAGCAAAAAAATGCAACAGCAGCTCAAAGCAGCCACATTTTACAAACAGGTAAAAAGCTAGTTATCACATGGTAATTAAAAAACAAAAAACACACCCTATAAGAAATTTAAAAATGTGTATATTTTTTTTATATATATATATATATATATATATATATATATATATATATATATATATATATATATATATATATATATATATATATATATAAATAAAATAAAAAAAAAATAAGATTATCTGAAACCCCAAACCAAAAATGTAATATACTGCAGATTACTAATCCTTGGGAGTCGCTGTTCCAGAATTCATTGCAACTTTAACACAGTTCCTCGGCTGGAACCAAAGGCTGGCAAATGAGGAGTCAATTCAATCTTGATCAAAGTTACAATCATCTTTATAAAAGAGTGATGGCGAAATGTCATTTTTTCTTATTGAAGTTATCTCACAAGATCTAATAAAGCCCCCAAAAACTAGTTACCTTAGTCGACTATATATCAAAGGAATGCCATTATAAAATGACCAAATCCTTAATGGGTCATGTTTGCAGTGGGGGTTGGCCATTTCCTTAGACACAAGTCCTACATACTACAGCTATAAACTTTGGATATCCAGTGTCGTATCAGAGCTGCCATGCTGCATGCATCTAATCTGTGCCACGCCATATAAAAGAATGTGGGACGCCCTGGCGAAAAGGCATCTTTAGTTAGGTACTCTTGTTATATTTTCTATTATTACATTTGTTATCTATAGCTGTCATTATGTAATTAAATGTTATACCTAAAAGTATCTGTGTGATCTTTCTTTGCACATCTCAAATACAACCCCAGAAATGTAATTATCACGTAACCATGATAAAACGAAGATATTTATTTTCAAATTGCTAAATGGGGAGAAAAAAAAAAAAAAAAAAAAAAAACTGCTTCTCAGGTGTCGTAAACACTAAGACCCCCTTTCACACTGAAGCGCTTTTCAGGCGCTTTTAAGCTAAAAAAAAAAGCACCTGAAAAGCTCACGAAAAACTATTTCAATTAAAATCAATGAACGCTTTCACACTGGGGCAGTGCGCAGGCAGGGCGGTGAAAAAACACCCCTCTCCATTGAAGTGAACGGAAAGCTCTTCACAAGCGCCTGAAAAGCTCTTCAAAAGCGTTCAGTGTTTTACTGGCAGTTTAGAAGCGCACACACACACACACACACAGTTGTGCTCATAAGTTTACACACCCTGGCAGAATGTATGATTTCTTGGCCATTTTTCAGAGAATATGAATGATAAACACAAACATTTTTTACTCATGGTTAGTGTTTGGCTGAAGCCATTTATTGTCAATCAATTGTGTTTATTCATATTTTAAATCATAATGACAACAGAAACTACCCAAATGATCCTGATCAAAAGTTTACATACCCCAGTGCTTAATACCATGTATTGACCCCTTTAACATCAATGACAGCTTGAAGTTTTTTGTGGTATTTGTGGATGAGGCTCTTTATCTTCTCAGGTGGTACATTCCTCTTGGCAAAAAGCCTCCAGTTCCTGTAAATTCTTGGGCTGTCTTGCATGAACTGCACATTTGAGATCTCCCCAGAGTGGCTCAATGATATTGAGATCAGGAGACTGAGATGGCCACTCCAGAACCTTCCCTTTATTCTGCTATAGCTAATGACAGATCGACTTGGCCTTGTGTTTTGGATGTTTTGAATGTCCAAGTACGTCCCATGCGCAGCTTTCTGGCTGATGAATGCAAACGTTCCTCCAGTATTTTTTTGATAACATACTGCATCTTGCCAACAATTTTGACTAAATTTCCTGTGTCTTTGTAGCTCACACATCCTCAAAACATCAGCGATCCACCTCCGTGTTTCACAGTAGGAATGGTGTACCTTTCATCATAGGCCTTGTTGACTCCTCTCAAAATTTAGCGTTAATGGTTGTGGCCAAAAAGTTAAATTTTGGTATCATCACTTCAAATGACTTTGTGCCAGAAGGTTTGAGGCTCGTCTCTGTGCTGTTTGGCATATTGTAAGCGGGATACTTTGTGGCATTTGTGTAGTAATGGCTTTTTGGCGACTCCACCATGCAGCCCATCTTTCTTCAAGTGCCTCCTTATTGCGCATCTTGAAACGGCCACGCCACATTTTTTCAGAGAGTCTTGTATTTCACCTGAAGTTATTTGTGAGTTTTTCTTTGCATCCCAAACAATTTTCCTGGCAGTTGTGGCTGAAATTTTAGTTGGTCTACCTGACCGTGGTTTGGTTTCAACAGAACCCCTCATTTTCCACTTCCTGATGAGAGTTTGAACACTGCTGATTGGCATTCTCAATTCCTTGGATATCTTTTTATATCCCTTTCCTATTTTATACAGTTTAACTACCTTTTCCTGCAGATCCATTGACAGAATCCAGAAACGTGGATGAAAGATGCAATGGTCTGTCAGGAATCCAGAAACTCATTGACCTTTTATACACACACACTAATTACAAGCAAACAGATCACAGGTGAGGAAGGTTACCTTTAATAACCATTCAAGCCCCTTTGTCAACTTGTGTGCATGTTATCAGGCCAAAATCACCAGGGTATGTAAACTTTTGATCAGGGTCATTTGGGTAGTTTCTGTTGCCATTATGATTTCAAGAGAGTAAACACAGTTGATTGATAATAAACAGGTTCAGCCAAACACTAACCATGAAAGAAATGTTTGTGTTATCATTCATATTCTCTGAATCATAAATTCTGCCAGGGTATGTAAAATTATGAGCACAACTAGTGTGTGTGTGTGTGTGTGTGTGTGTGTGTGTGTGTGTGTGTGTGTGTGTGTGTGTGTGTGTGTGTGTGTGTGTGTGTGTGTGTGTGTGTGTGTGTGTGTGTGTGTGTGTATATATATATATATATATATATATATATATATATATATATATATATATATATATATATATATATATATATATATATATATATATACACATACATCCATATATATATATATATATACATACATATATACACACATATATATACATACATATATATACATACATATATACACACATATATATATACATACATACACACATGTTTATATATATATATATATATATATATATATATATATATATATATATATATATATATATATATATACATATACACACACACCCTTGTGAAAATGCCAGGTTTTTGAGATGTAAAGAAATCAGACCAAGATAGGTCATGTCTGAATTTGAAAGATCATTATTCAGCTAGTAGAAATGTATTTGTTTTCAGCTTGTCCTTTATTAAACGTGAGTCACGAAAGTTTAATAACCAAAAAAGTATGTGTCAAATTAAAGGCTTCAAACAACTAAACAGCCCAAAAAAAAATCATCTGGTGGTCCAGGCAAAGTGTGATGCAACTCAATATATTCCCTGTGGCATGTGTACTTCATGCAATTAGACACCTGTATAGACTTTCACCGGCATGTTCACAACATTTTAGAAAGAGATTTGTCTAAATTGTTCCATCGCTGAGAGGTTATTGAACCAGTAAACTTAAAAGCAAAAAGAGATACTAATGGCATTTACAAATGTAAGTAAAAAGCATCCATATCTGCACACTACATCACATATCTGCCAGTCTATCACTACTCGTCTATAACAGATGCTTTTTGAAGAAGGCCAATGTAAATCTATTGCTTCGAAGGTTAAATTACAGAACTGAAAAGTGGGCCCAGACAATACACAATCAAATTCATGACGCCATTGCCGAACAAAGCAGACATTTTGCCATCTTGTATTTAAATGAAAACTGCAATTATAAAAGCACATTTTAAAATAAATCAGGAATGAAGTTGTCAAGAGGAACAAGATGGCAAAAACAGGAATAAACATGTTAGTCAGACTTTCTAGCCCTCTTCTACACCCAACTTGAAAAACTGCAGCTAAAAGCACGTACAAATCAAGTCTTTTAAATGCTTACTTGCAGTGTTTTTCTTTTCTTAAAATATGTTTTGTTCACGTGCATTGTGCCTTTGAATTTGCTAGAAAATTTGACCACCGCAAGATAGGTCAATTCCCTACCGCAGCGCCCTCTCTCTGCATGACAAAGCCCTTTTATACCCGTCAGGGGAGGAGCGAAGGGTAATATGGTCATTTAATTGACACCTCTGGGTCTGCTAGGGCTGTTAGTATCAAATCCAGTGTACCCAACAGCAGTCTCAGTTCTATTGATTTCTACACAGTTGATACAGCCATCATGCATGTATGATGTTAAAAGTTCATATCTTTTAGGAAAGTTGTTGAAAGTAAAGGTCTGGCAAATTTGGTCTCTTTAATTAGGCTGGCACAGGGCAGAATGATAGGGAACTGGTTCAGTGCATGTATATCAAATTGCCTCTCCCCTTAAAGCTATAGAGCAGTGATGGCGAACCTTGGCACCCCAGATGTTTTGGAACTACATTTCCCATGATGCTCATGCACTCTGCAGTATAGTTGAGCATAGAGGGAGATGTAGTTCCAAAACCTCTGGGGTGCCAAGGTTCGCCATCACTGCTATAGACTGATGAGCATCACTTTGCTTTGCTGATCAAAAGTGCATTTGTCACTATTTAAAACACATTTTCCTAGTAGGAAGAAACTGACTCTTAATCTCTCTTGTAGCTCACTTTCCCGCCCCCTGCAGATGTTAAGTGAAACCACTGGCTGAAGTTCCTGCAGAATCTAGCACCTTCTGGGAATGTGGGATTCCTGGTCTCACCCTGCTCTCAATGGATCGATCTGCTGGACTGTAGGTCACTACTGTGCTCTGCAGTGGTGTAGGGGCTGGCAGGAGGAACTATAGTATGTGGCCGGGGACTAGGAAAAGCACACACAAGTTTTGGATTTTCAAGAATCTCCAGGTGACACTTTCTCTTCACTTTAGGTACACTAAGTGTACACCAGAGGTCTAAAACAAAAAGGAGTCCTGGAGTAATCTCTAGATATTCTTGGCATCAGTTGGTTGACTCATAAATGACCACACTTTAGATGTTCCTTTACAGTACAGCTTGGCCTAGACATTTTCCAAAAATTGCTAGATAAGCACCTATCAGGGGTGCAGAAAATCCTGGCTTATCAAGAGTTTTGAGATGGCTTTGCCAACTTTTAGAGGATCAGTACTGGTCAATGGGCAGAGCTCTACCCTGAGAAAAGGGTAGGGGCACTCTGCTGATGTTTCTTTCGATTAATTTTATTGATGAAAGACTAACCAAATAAAAACAAGTTTTCTGAGTAAAAAGAATTTTGGAGAATTCCATTAGTGCATTGACGTACGAAACCTAAACTAAAAGAAACACTCAGAAACGGCTCTCCAATATTACAGGAAACAAACTAAACAAAAACAGGAAAAAAGATACTGCAAGATGAGTTGTGACTAAAACACTGAGCAACTTTTTTTTTAATCTAAAAAAAAGTCAATGATTAAAGATTGAGAGAAACAGTGAGGCTCCAGCGCTAGGTGTGTAATATTAAATAACCCGTTTGATGGTATCACTGAGTGTTTCTCCTTGGGGGTAGCATCTAATAACACAGATCTGAGATGGAGAGCTTTTGATGGGTGCGGATTTCTCTTTTCAGATGCCAATGCAAGGCCATTAAATTCTCAAGGGGTGCAATTTGGACTCGAGTTTGATGTCGCTCGAAGACAAAGCTTGTTAGATTTGCAGTGTTGCTCTCCAGAGCCTCCCTAAAACTGTTACAATATTTATTTTCTTTCAGTAGTTCTGTATAATACAAAGAGCCGATGGAGGTATAACAATGGCAAGATATAGGCCCGTAAGAAATGCTTCTAACTAAAATATTTCTGTTATGTGAGATCAGTAAAGATGGCATCATGCTGCAAAGCATCTGGGTTAACATTGGAGACTTAAGGAACTACAGTAAGTCAGGCAGAAATATTGCTCAATAAGTCTTTTGGGTAACAACTTGACTGATCAGCTGTGAGTATGACAATTTGATTAGTTGGAAATTGTATTCACTGTCAGACTAGGATGATTTACACAGACATCTAATGACAATGCTCAACCGGTCACTGAAATACTGGTGCAGGAAAATGAAGGTGTATATAATAACCATAGATGATAAATATATTTTTCCCGATCTGAGTGACAAAAACAAAAAAATTGTCACCACAAAAAAAAAAAAAAAAAAAATAGATAGATATATACACACACACATAATATATATATATATATATATATATATATATATATATATATATATATATATATATATAGATAGATAGATAGATAGATAGATAGATAGATAGATAGATAGATAGATAGATAGATAGATAGATAGATAGATAGATATACACATACAAATCACTCATTTAAAAAAAAAAAAAAAAAAAAAGCATACATACAGCTCTTTACATCATAACCTAGGGTTCATTAACACTATATACCCCGTGTGCGCTGGTGCGTGAGGTGAACCTGCACTGCAATAGAGTGCAGGGAGTCTGTCATGCAACAACCTAGCTACCACCCAAAAAGCAGGCGCTTTACCGCCGGCCCCGCCCGTGATGCAGTGCTTCCGAATCGCTTTTCAGGCTCTTCAGAAGTGGTACCCATTCATTTCAATGGGCGGGGGCGGTGCCCCAAAGATGCTGCTTGCAAGCGCACCGCCCCAGTGTGAAAGCACTCGGGCTTTCACAGTGGGGAGGCACGAGAGGTGCCATTTTTAGAGCTAAAACACCTGAAAAGCGCCTCAGTGTGAAAGGGGTCTTTAAGTATCTAAAGACAACTTTTATTTATTTATAGGAAATATTTTTTTTTTTTTTTAACACCATACTAATAAAACTAAAAGTTTATTTAATTTATAGAACAAAAGTTCAGTTTTTACAAATTTTTTGCCATAAAAGTATGTCCCCTGCTATAGTCTTTGTATTTAATACCCATTTTAAAACACCTTCACCAAAGCTGAGCAACATATAAAAACTTTAGTGTTAGGGCCAGTTTACACCATAGAAACGCAATCCGTATGCATTTCAGATGCTTTTCTGCATGCACGTTTTTGATGCATTCCAGTGCGTTTTGATGCGTTTTTGATGTAGTCCAGTGCATTCCCCCCCCTCTTTTTTCTTAACATTAAATAAGGATGTGTGTGTTCCAGTATGTTTTTGGTGCATTTAGGTGCGTTCCAGTGTGTTTTTAATGCATTTTACAACGCTTCAGTGCAGTAAAAATGCAGTACATTCTATTTTTTTTCTGGAACGTACTGGAACTGCAAGCACTGGTGTGAACCATGCCATTGAAAACCATATAACCTACTTTCCATGCATTTTTGATCCATAAAAAAAACAAACAAACTGGACTGCATGTGGTGTGAACTGGCCCTTAAGGAGTAAAAATATAACAAGAAGCACCAAAACAATGCATTATTTCAGAAAATAACACACGCATAGTAGGATCTTGATGCTGCAGAGGAGAAGCAACACAATCTATGAATTTTGATTTATAGTACAAAACCATTAAAACTCTGTAAAAGAATGGAGACCCAAAAAACTTCATATGTAAGATATTTAAAAGGCTGGTTACATAAATAGCACCCTGCTGAGTTAAAGAAGTAAATTCCAGCTTGCATCAGACAATGTGGATATATTAGCTCTGTTAAATTACCGGATGCTTTGTAATGTGAATGCAAAGGCCCCTATCATACAGGAATTCCCATCAGGTCCGTGTCCTTTTCTGTTTTTGCGGACCGGATCGGAGGTAACCTGATGCAATCAGACAGCGGAGTCCCTTTACACCCAGCCGCCCATATTGCTAACAGGCGTCTGCCCGTATCCACTAGGCAGAAACTGAACAGGCACGGATGTGACTTTCATCCTGTTTAGCTCCAATCAGTGGGGGATCTGCTCACAGACACCCCCCCACTGTTCAGAGCAGACTCTGCTCTGTGGGAAAGGGGTAAAGTGTCACTTTTTAAGAAAGGCTTACCAAAAAAAACAAATGCTTACAAGCTTTTTCAGCAAGGCAATGATATTGCCTCAAGACCAGAAAAAACTAAGCAATTGGAGCTCATTTCATCAGTCTAAAACACAGTTTCTCAGCTCCAATCCTCAAGGCGCCCCAACAGGTCATGTTTTCAGGCCTACCATTATTTTTCACCGGTAATTTGATCAGTTTCACCGCCTTAGTAATTACTACAGCTGTTTCATTGGATGGAAATCCTGAAAACATGACCTGTTGGGGCACCTTGAGGACTGGAGTTGAGAAACACTGCTCTAGAACACGGAGGGCTCTTTCACGCCAGGCGTGTTGGGACTTTGCAAAGCGGCCTTGCCCCCCACAGTGCCAGCACAAGACAAAGGGCTCTGCTTCTTTTTACGTCAGTTCATACTGTTGTAATTAGGGTGGAAACAACTAATCAATTAATCAACAACTAATCGATTAAGAAAATAGTTGTTAACTATTTTCATAATCGATTAATCGGCCAGCCGATTAGTTGACCTGCATGCGGAATGCATTATTTGTTTACATATCAGGAAATACAGTGTAGCACACATACAGCTCAGTTCCCCTGTTCCTACATGTCAGCAAGTGCCTGAGAACTTGTGAATGTGTGAGGAGCAATGCCTCATGGGACATGTAGTCCTGGGCAGGAAGTGAGTGGTTCTAAAAGGCAGAATTTTTTTTTACTTTGCTATACTATAAAAGGAAAACGAATGCTCCTGTGTTTAAGAAATAATTCTGCAGCCAATTAAAAAAATCACGAGGTCAGGAGAAACCAAAAAGGAAACTCTAAAAGAAAAAAAGAAGTACAGAGGGCGCACCAGCCTAGCGAATTACCTATGGGATATGTTAATATTGCAAGAAGTTAAAAACATACTCACAAAACGAGTGATAAAATCAAGCAAATTGTATAAATCCACCATTAGTTCCATCCAGCAAGATTTGCTGGCCAGTAACAGTTTGTGGATGTGGAGTCCAAAGAAATCTGCTCCGTTTCGAGGGGTGTCCCCTCTTCAGGGTATTTTTTTTTTTTGAAGGAAGACATGGTTTTTGTATGGCCAGCATAATTGACAGCAGGAACAGGTAGCTTGTATCAAGCCTATGACAAGGGAGTCTGCTATACATAATATATTACAGTTCTGTTGGCAAAACCATCTTTAATTTTTTTTTTTTCTTTAAATAAAAAATTTGATCCGAGTCTGATATTTACCAGATTCAACCTCTAATAGTATATCTCTTCTGTCTGTTCTTCTCAGAGTGGATTCAAGATTTTGCTCCCTAACCATATAGTTGGTTATTTATATTTACCACTGCATATAGTTAAGAATAAACTGCCTTATATTTTAAACTTTAAAAATATTAACTAAATTATACATCACACTTTTGTTAAGGTTGTTATCCGATTAATCAATTAATCAAAACAATAATCGACCAACTAATCGATTATGAAAATAATCGTTAGTTGCAGCCCTAGTTGTAATGCAGTGGTGAAAAAAGAATACCACATGCAATATATTTTTCAGCACAGTGGGTTGCAATGCAAAATGATTATATTGCAACCCCGCTATGTGAATAAAAGTTTATGAAATGACAATTTGACATTTCAACAGTTTGTACAAAAAAAAAAAATAATGCGGTGCGCTGGGATTGCACATCATCAGTGGAGTGGGGCGGCCTGGTGTTAACGAGCCTTTAATGGTGAATTTGCAGAAATTCTCCAACATGCTGCAAAGTATCCGAAAGCAATATCCCGCTCAAACCTCCCACATAACTTACAAAAAAAAGGCTCATTTGCAGTCAGTCATATTAAGCTTTGAAAGCTAAAAAAAAGGCAGGCAAAAAATCTGGAGGAGAGAGATTAATATTTATGATGAATGTTGACAGGTTCAGTCACAAATTGCTTCCAATAACTCTTGCGAACTGAAAAGGCAACATCTTTTGATTTTGCAGGTCCTCTCCCACTACCTACAGTCCATATGATTTAGGTCTCATTCACGGGATCATAAAATTTTTTTACTGATGTTATTACACGTGTTTTCTAGGAGAAAAATATTTATGTATCCCTTTGTTTAGGCATAAATATACGAGTTTACAAACTTGTATACATGTGCTTATTAGACGTAAGTGCGTAAAGCACTTGTTTTTAGATGCAGATTTTTTGATTTTGTGTTACGGATCTGGATGCAGCACGTTTGCACTTGTGTGAAGAGATCCATTGAAAACATTGTTGGTGAATTCAGATCCATAATCAAAATGCACTTGTATATGCGTTTTTTTTTTTTGTTTTTTTTTTAACGGCCGTGTAAAGGAAGCCTTAGTAAGAACAGTGATGGAAGTCAAGACAGTAAAAGGTAACTGCATTTTGTTTTTTACATTTGTTCTTTGTTCTTAAGGCCAAAATAGACACGATTCCTAAAGTGATTGTAAAGCTTTAATTTTTTTTTTTCATTAAAATAATAAACAAGTTATACTTGCCTGCTCTGTGCAGTGACTTTGCACAGAGCGGCCCGGATCCTCCTTTTCTTGGGTCCTCCCCTCCTGTCAGGTGCCCCCTCAGCAAGCAGCTTGCTATGGGGGGCACCCGAGCTGCTGCTCTGTGTGTTGATTCACACATGGAGTCGTGATTCGGCCCCACCCACTCCATCTCCTGATTGGCTCACTGGCTGTGATTGACAGCCAATGGCTCTCGCTGCTGCTAATAGCCAATCAGGAGTGCGAGTCCACGGAGAGGAAAGGCTCTTGTGGACATTGCTGGATCGAGAAGGGGTCGGGTAAGTAATAGGGGGGCTTCTGCACACAAAAGGTCTTTTTACCTTCCAGCATAGAATGCAGGAAGGTAAAAAACCTTGTGCCTTTACAACCACTCAGTGGACAGCTAGCAAACGCTACAATTGTGCTACAAAGAGATTCCAAATAGCTCTTTGCACAAGTGGGGTAATTAGGTCTGCTTTTTGAAGCCGTACTACATAGTTCTTACTTTGATAGCTCTACAATGTTCACAGGTTCAAGGCAGAGTGTGACTTCTGGTTGTCAGAAACATTTTAAAACAATTTGATAAAATTTCGATTTGTAATAGCAAAAAGGCTAGATTACAAACAAGCAACCAAATCGGGCCACAAATAAAAGGCTAACAGTACGGAGGTAGACTGGTACCTGTATAAAAAAAACAAAAAAAAACTGATTATACATATTGTTGAAGACACAATAAAATCTATTGGAAAAAAAAAAAGAAAGAAGAGGGAAAAATTGACAGGGAAGGCTTCATAAGTATTTCAAGTATTCACCATTTACCTGTGAAACGAGACAATCTGGCATTTAAAAACACTCTAGGAATTACAGCATACATGCCAATGTGTTCTAAATTACCTTGAGGTCTAATTTACACTTGCGTGTTCGTTTGGGGAACATGCACAAAAAGCGTGTCGTACTTGCTGTATCATTTATTGTCAAGGGCACCCCAAACGCGGAGACGGATGCTTATTTTTCTGCATAGCAAACTCGAAATTCAGTAACACGTGAGGAGTTCAACGCCCAAAAAGCTACATGAGCACTTCAAAGACATGCTGGTAGGTTAATTGGCTTCTGTTTAAATTGGCCCTAGTATATGAATGTGAGTTGGGGACTTTAGATTGTAAGCTACTTGAGGGTAGGAACTGATGTGAATGTACAATGTATATGTAAAGCACTGTGTAAATTGACAGCGCTATTCAAGTACCTTAAATAATATTAATTAATTATAATGAGCTACTTTCACGCATTGCTGCATATAGGGCAATCTACTGAATGAATGGGCTGCCCTTTTCATGTTGCACGAAAACCAGCACAAAACGCGCATAAACAACTAGTCCCAAAATGCTCAGGTGTGAATGTGACCCAAGACATTTGCATTCTACACATAGCAAGCCAAACCTTAGAACTATTATGCCCCGTACACACGGTCGGACAACATTCCGACAACAAAATCCATGGATTTTTTCCGGTGGATGTTGGCTCAAACTTGTCTTGCATACACACGGTCACACAAAGTTGTCAGAAAATCCAATCGTTCTGAACGCGGTGACGTAAAACACGTACGTCGGGACTATAAACGGGGCAGTGGCCAATAGCTTTCGTCTCTTAATTTATTCTGAGCATGCGTGGCACTTTGTGCGTCGGATTTGTGTACATGCGATCGGAATTTCCGACAACGGATTTTGTTGTCGGAAAATTTTATAGCAACCTCTCAAACTTTGTGTGTCGGAAATTCCGATGGAAAATGTGTGATGGAGCCTACACACGGTCGGAATTTCCGACAACAAGGTCCTATCACACATTTTCCGTCGGAAAATCCGACCGTGTGTACAGGGCATAAGTATCCCTGTGGATAAATACAAAAAATGTGTAGCGCTAAAGACAGCAAAATACCTTAAAAACAGTAAGTTAAAAAGGCCTGAACATAAATTATAATGTACACAAATAAATGTATCGCATATAAAGTGGTTCAAATAGGTAGACAGTGAGTTAGAACGAAATGGGTCACTCCCAGAAGTGAGGTGAGGAGCGCCTTCACCAAAATGCAGCAGAAAGGTATTGGAAGGTATTAATCTGCAGTCACTTTAAAAAGTCTCATCACTATATTGAATTCTCATATCACACCACTGTGTCTTTTTAAAACATGCAGTGCACTTGGATGTTACAGATGGGAGCTTACCGGAGGGTTTGAACCCAAAACAGCGTATGCTGTGAGGGTCAAACCGGCTTTTATTGCACCCTGGCAATGGTGGGAAGATCTTGACAGTCTGATGATATTGAAAGAGGCTGTTCTAAAAGCATATCTTCTCCACACATATTATTGGATCTCTCCACATAAGGTTCATAAAGGGTACAAAAGGGACTACATAGTGTGATACCGTAGACACCGTAATTTATTAAAAATCAAAGAAATACACTTACATGAAGAAGTTGGTAAAAAAGCGCTTGTACATAAAAGGGGCGGTAGTGGAGTCCTTCCGACGCGTTTCGTCTGAATAGACTTCGTCTTGGGGTGCCCTCCACTACAGCTCAACTCCCTAATATAGGGACTGTGTTCATCTTGATGTGACTCCAGCCCGTTCAATTCCAAAAACCGCAACTTCCGGGTTGTCCAAGATGGCGGACCCGCGTGCGTTCCAGACCTCGTTTTGGTGGGTGTATTCATGCGTTCCACCATCCAAAACGGAAGTCTGATGTTCCCCATATATCTTGATATTAAAAATCTTAGCCTTATTATAGTGTAGCAATAAAGGTATTTAAGAGTTAGAATGTTTCCTGATTTGTGAAGATAATTAGTATCGATCAGTGTCCGCAGTGTGAATCAGCGAGATCTCGGCAAGTCACGCGATGTGACGCTATAGCGTCACGCGATGTGACGCTATAGCGTCACGCCGCCAAGGCGGAAATACTCGTATGGAGTACTTCGCTTGCGTTCCACTGGTGGTTAACCAGACAGTCACGGACCTCTCGCGTGATGTGACGCTGTGACGTCACGGCGCGAATACGGAAGTAAACATGTGGATTGACAACTTGCATTCTACTGGTCAAAGGTCAACAGTGAACAAACGGGTTGAAATTAGCTTTACCTTAAATGGCTTGTATGTCAGTGACTAAGTAGAGAACTGAAAGCCAGTGATTCATCACATGACATGCACCTTAAGGGGGCGATATAATGGTGGTGTAAGTAACCTGATAAAGCCCGGTGACATGTCTTAATATTATAGCTAGAAGGGAACAAAAGATGTATATTTATAACCCCATATGTTTAAATTAAAAAGAATTCAAAGAGCTGGATTCACATAAATGTGCTAATTATTTCATGTGTGGCCTGTACAATTTTACAAAAGGACATAGCCGTATGTGAATACATCCAAAATCCAAAAATATAAAACATAAAAATATAACATATATAGATATATATCATTAAGGACAAACATTGTATCTCTTATGATTCATCTAAAAAGGCGTTAACATCAACCTCTACATTAAGTCCTGACGGGGCAAAAGTCTGCAACTCATATGCCCAGAACATTTCGAGGCGGGATACTCCCCTCATTTTGGCACCCCCTCTCCAGGGTGGTGTGTATTTATCAATAATGATAAACTGTGATCCCTCAGGATTCCCACCATGGAATTCCTTAAAATGTCTCGGGACCGTATGTTTGGGGTCTCTGCTTTTAATCAAGGCAATATGTTCCCCCACCCTAATGGAAAATGTCCTTGTAGTACGGCCTATATACTGTTTCTGGCATGGACAATTTATGAGATACACCACGAATTTCGTGCTGCATGTACAGAATGGCTTTATGGTGTATCTTTTTCCAGTCACTGTAGAGGCAAATTCGGAAACCTTACCTGTTCTGACGGCATTATGCTGGCATACCTACATTTCTTGCATGGAAAAAAGCCTGTCCAATCATGAAAAAACAAGGGACGGGTGGGGGGGTTTATGATATTGGGGGCTATCTGTCCTTTTAAAGAGGGTACACCTCTGAAGATAACATTTGCTTCTTCTGGGATGAGTGGGCCCAGAATACTATCCTGCTTCAGGACACCCCAATGTTTCCTCATGATGTTTTTGATCTGTCTGTGCTGTGTTGAGAAAGAGGTTAACAAAGCCCACCTAAACTTCCCGTCAGGTTCTCTTTTGGGCTTGACTTCTAGTAGTGATTTCCTGTCAATGTTGATAGTTTTTTGAATTTCCAGGTTCAGGTCGTAAGTATCATAACCCTTATCTTCGAACCTGGGATTTCAAAATCATGGCCTGTTCAAGAAAAGTCTCCTCTTCAGTGCAATTCCGTCGGAGTCTGAGAAACTGGCTCCGAGGTACCGCATTTAACCACGAGACGTGATGACAACTGTCGACAGGTATAAAACCGTTACGGTCTGTCGGTTTGAAATAAGTGCTGAATCTAAATTCATTATTAATGATCTCTATCTTTAAGTCTAAAAAATGAATTTGGGTTTTACTGGCTTGATAAGACAAGGATATACCCGTGTCATTGGTGTTTAAACTCACAAAAAACTCATCCAGTGATTCCATGGTGCCATTCTATAGGAGAAGGATGTCATCTATGTATCTGGTCCACAACACCAATGACCTGGCTTCGTGGACATAGACGACATCCTCCTCCCATTTGGCCATGAACAGGTTCGCGAGACTAGGCGCGAATTTAGCCCCCATGGCCACTCCCCGTTGTTGGAGATAGAAATTATGGTTAAACCAAAAGTAATTGTGTTTTGCCGCGAACTCTAGTAATTCGACAAGGTACTCACACTGGAAAGAGGCCAAAGAGTGTTCCTGAGACAAAAAATGTTTAACGGCATCGATACCTTTATCGTGTGGTATGCACGTGTACAGTGATGCCACGTCAGCCGTGGCTATAATGTAGCCCTCCTGTAGAGGGATATTCTCGAGGAGTCTAATCGTAGAGCTAGTATCCTTTAAATATGAAGGTGTTTTCTTTACTAGAGGCTGTAGGAAAAAATCTATATATTTGCCTACTCTGGCCGTAATGGAGTTTATACCACTTACAATTGGCCTACCAGGGGGGCAAACTGGATCCTTATGGACTTTAGGCAAATAATAAATAGTGGGGATTCGCGGTGCTGTGGGGATCAAAAAATCTCTCTCTCTCTTATTCAGGATCTTTAATTCGTATCCTTTTAAAACCAGTTGGTGTAATTTTTGTTTAAATTTATGTGTAGGATTATTAGGTAATAACTGATAGGTCCCTGGTTCACTCAAAATGCGATGCATTTCTGCTTCATATTGGCACTTGTCCAAAATCACTATCCCCCCCCCCTTTGTCTGCTGGGCGGACCACCAAATCTTTGCGCGCACACAAAGATTCCAAACCATCTCTTAACAATGGAGGATGGTGAGTACGTTTAATTGGAAGTCTGGCTAAATCATGTAGGACAAGGTCCCTGAAGATTTTCACAGCCGGCGCCGTGGGGACTGGGGGGGAAAAAAGGGAGGGATTCGATAGGCCGGAATGAACCGTTCCTGATGTGGATGCTGGGTAGTCAGTACGGATCGGATTGGATACCAAATATTTGTATTTATCCATCTGTTTGGCAACGATTCTAGTTGTGGTGTGAGCGGCTCATATGATTATATGATTTTTTATGATCATTTAGAGTAAGCGCAAATTTACTATTGGTGCATAAGTATCCCTGTGTTAAAAAATAAAAAACATATCAAATACGACTTTGATACAAAACGTTTATCAGTGCTTGAAACTGTTTATTTGTATTTTCAAAACCAGAGAGAAATGGCGATTGTGCTTTCTGGAATTATTTTTCGACTCGTTAGCCAATCACAGTCAGTGGGAGATTTATCACACGTGTCCCATAGTGTTAAATGGTTTAATCTGAACAAGCGACAATCTATCTGCATAGACCTTATACAAGATACAATAACAACAGTCACAGGCACAAGAATTATTCACATGGGGCTGACAAAGCTTTTCTACTGATCACAAATCTCAAAGGGCCCAATAACATGGTTATTTGATGGAACAGGAAGAAAATAAGAGAGATAAATCTAAAAAGAGCAGAAATAAAACAGTTTACTTTGTTCAAGACCTGCACATGGTAATGTAGGTGAACAAAATTAGAAGCAATGAAAGTGCAGATCGTGGGAATATACTGGATATCCATTAAAGTGTAACATGAGCCACATTGCTAAATAGACCTTGGAATACATATATTTTGACCATTTCCTTCTGCCCAGCATCTGTAATTAATTTCAGCCAGTCTCATCATTCACTCGCATTGCCAGGCAGGTGATAACCATTTCCTGGCTCAGCTTTGCAGCTTCCTATGTTACATCTCCACCACCAATCAGGACTGTGTACATTAAATCACCATCATAACACCTCTGTCCAATGAACATGTAGGTGACCCACGTAGCTGGAAAGTGGATCCAGAAATAATGGACATCTTCCTAGCTGTGCAGTGTGTGAATCACAAGACTGGACAAAAAGAATCACAGTAAGTATACAGTATATGGACTTAAAATGTGTATGTAGCTACCCGCCTCAAATTCCACCTTAACTGTAAAGGGTATGTAAAGCCGAGAATATGTTTTAGACGGCATAGGAAAGTGTTCAAACCAATGTTTGGTTATTTTTTGCTGCAGGTGTGCCATGGCAGAGATATCCCTTCAATTCCTTGTAACAGAAAAGAAGAAAAAACGGTCACTGGATTTGAAGCCAATTGGGGATTTTCCCTCACCTCTGGTGACATCCCTAGAATTTTGAATTGCCCCTCAATTTCTGTCTCAGCAACATTGGTCATCAGGACAAATGGGGTGAATCTCCCAGCCAGAAATAAAAAACGTGTCAAAGGCTCTAAATCGTATGCAATCCTAAAAACGTAATAATAAAAAAAAAGCATTTGCATACATATATACACTATATTGTCAAAAGTATTGGGACACCTGTCTTTACATGAACTTTAATGGCGTCTTAGTCTGTAGGGTTCAATATTGAGTTGGCCCTCCCTTTGCAGCTATAACAGCTTCAACTCTTCTGGGAAGGCTGTCCACAAAGGTTTAGGAGTGTGTCTATGGGAATGACTGACCATTCTTTCTGAGGCAGAATAAGGAAAGGGATGGTTGGCACTCAGGATGACATCCAAAACAGTATCCCTTTAGTAAATACGCAACTAAGGACTAACATCCAAAACGCGTTGGTTGTTTTACAGCTCTGCACATGTATTTAATAAAGGAATACTATTTTGGATGTCATCCTGAGTGCCGATCATCCCTTTCCTTATTCTGGTATGTTGGAGGTGTCAGCAGCCTCAAGGTCTAAGCACCGGGTGGAGCTTTCATGTGGGAGGGTTGCAGCACGTATACACTTATTTTTCCAGAAGCGCATTTGTGAGGTCAGGCACTGACGTGAATGAGAAGGCCTGGCTCACAGTCTCCGCTCTAATTCATCCCAAAGGTGTTCTATTGGGTTGAGGTTAAGACTCTGTGCAGGCCAGTCAAGTTCCTCCACCCCAAACTTGTTCAGCCATGTCTTTATGGACCTTGTGCACTGCCACGCAGCCATCCCCAAACTGTTTCCACAAAGTTGGGAGCATGAAATTGTCCAAAATGTCTTGGTATGCTGACACCTTAAGAGTTCCCTTCGCTGGAACTAAGGGGCCAAGCCCAACCCCTGAAACCCCCCCACACACACTATAATCCCCCATACACCAAATGATTTGAACCAGTGCACAAAGCAAGGCCCATAAAGACATTGATGAGCGAGTTTGGGGTGGAGGAACTTGACTGACCTGCACAGAGTCCTGACCTCAACCTGATAGAACACCTTTGGGATGAATTAGAGCAGAGACTGCAAGCCAGGACTTCTCGTCCAACATCAATGCCTGACCTCACAAATGCGCTACTGAAAGAATGGACAAACATTCCCATAGACACACTACTAAACCTTGTGAACAGCCTTTTCAGAAGAGTGGAATCTGTTATAGCTGCAAAGAGTGGGCCAACTCAATATTGAACCCTATGGACCAAGACGGGGGTGCTATTAAAGTTCATGTAAAGGCAGGTGTCCCAATACTTTTGACAATATAGTGTATATAGGAACCCTGCTGGTGATTTTACAGCCCAACATGATGGTTGGCCAAGGATCTGCTTCATTAGGACTAGCAACTGCCACTTCAACTTTTGTTTTATAAACTATTTGAATTACTGCCAGGAACTGTCAGCTGTTTTTTGCAATTTTAACATAGATGTAGGCCAGGCCACTGGTACCCTATACTATATTTTCTGGCAATTCCCCATTATAAAACCTTTTTGGGTATCTGTGCTACAAATATTGGGCCAAGTTTTGCCTCTAGATCCCATTCACTGCCTTCTCAGTTTGCCTTTCCCAGGTTTTCCCAAAACAAACAAAAAAAACTGGCCGATTACAGTGCAACTGTCGCTCAAAAATTGATACCATCCCATTGGAGATATACTAAACCCACATCACAGACACAACTCATAAATGATATCTCAGCAGTACAGAGAACCGAGTCTCTCCCAGCCAAGGTTGGAGATAATCAAAAATTGGCACTTGAGATTGTTCACCCTTTGGTCTCTACAATTTGACCCCCAAATCTTATGATATTATTTCATCTCATTCGATACAGCAAAACTAGTCTCCTACTTTCTGGTGTACTTCCCATGGTTTTAATTCCTTTATTGCACACCTCTGTAATCTGTTGTATTACCCATATGCCTCATGCACACTGGACGTTATAAGAAAGCCAGTAGTGTTAGCTGTAGAAAGCTGTAGAATGAGTTTTTTAGCGGTTTTGCAGTAGCATTTTTCAGCGTTTTTTTTCTGCGTTTTTTTAACAAAGTTATACTCCCACAAAAGCTTATGGCTCAAAAAAACTGATAAGCATTTTTCTGCGTTAAGCTTTTTTCAGAGTTAGAGCATTTTTACAGCTGAAAAACTCCTCTCAAAACACACTAGGTTCTGAGTTTTTTCCCAGCCAGAGAGAGATTGCTCCTGCCAAAAACTGCTGATAACAGCCTGTGTGCGCATGGACACATAGGATAACATGCTGGAGAGTTTACTGGCTGCAGAAAAAAAATCGTCTGAAGCCAAAAATAGCAGCTGTAAAAACGTCCAGTGTGCACAAGGCCATATGTTGTGCTTTCAAAGTTGCTGTTTGAGACACATTGGGAGAGATTTACTAAAAGCAGGAGCATTCAGAATCTGCATGATGGCCAGTTTCTAACTTTAGCTTGTTTAATTAAGCTTGGTCAACAAAACCTGGAAGCGGATTGGTTTCTATGCACAGCTGCACCAGATTTTGCACGCTCCAGTTTTAATAAATCTCGCCCATTATGTATCATGATTTCTTAGCTTAGTTTCTTAGTTTAACTAGCTGTGCCTTAAATTCTCATCTTATTGTGAGTACTGAACATCTGTTTTGATGTAAGACGATTATCTATATTCAATGGTTATGCTTCTGTCCTTTGTATCTTTATTGTAATTTTTTCAACTTTAATCATAAAAAAACAGATGTAACCCAATTTGCAAAAGCATTTGACACAGTTCCCCATAAACGTTTACTGTACAAAATAAGGTGCGTTGGCATGGACCATAGGGTGAGTACATGGATTGAAAACTGGCTACAAGGGCGTGTTCAGAGGGTGGTGATAAATGGGCAGTACTTGGAATGGTCAGGGGTGGGTAGTGGGGTCCCCCAGGGTTCTGTCCTGGGACCAATCCTATTTATATTTGTTTATAAACGACCTGGAGGCTGGGGTAAAAAGTTCAATCACTTTATTTGCAGAGGATACTAAGATAATCAGGGCAATAATGTCTCCGCAGGATGTGGAAACCTTGCAAAAAGATCTGAACAAATTAACGGGGTGGGCGACTACATGGCAAATGAGGTTCAATGTAGAAAAATGTAAAATAATGCATTTGGGTGGCAAAAATATGAATGCAATCTATACACTGGGGGGAGAACCTCTGGGGGAATCTAGGATGGAAAAGGACCTGGGGGTCCTAGTGGATGATAGGCTCAGCAAT
This sequence comes from Lithobates clamitans, assembly GCA_037952925.1. Lineage (NCBI taxonomy): Eukaryota > Metazoa > Chordata > Amphibia > Anura > Ranidae > Lithobates > Lithobates clamitans. The sequence continues at coordinate 3,251,040 of JBBGZY010000028.1, read as the reverse complement.
GGTATGCAATGTCAAGCTGCTGCTAACAAAGCAAACAGAATATTGGCATGCATTAAAAAGGAGGATTAACTCAAGAGATAAAGCTATAATTCTCCAGCTCTACACGACTCTGGTCCGGCCTCACCTGGAGTATGATGTCCAGTTCTGGGCACCAGTCCTCAGGAAGGATGTACTAGAAATGGAGCGAGTACAAAGAAGGGCCGTACTGGTGACGATTTACAAATACCATACTGGTGACTTTTTCGCGGAAGAGAGTTTAAAAAGACATGTGGCTACTCTTAAAATTAGAAGAAAAGAGGTTTAACCTTAAACTACGTAGAGGGTTCTTTACTAGAAGAGCGGCAAGGATGTGGAATTCTCTTCCACAGGGTTTCCCCACGTCCAATCGCAATAGTTTGGACCCAGCCTAAAGGTCCTTTTTTTGTTATAGAGTAACAATGCTCTGTCCCTGTCTAACTGTGCTCCTGCTGTGTCTCTCTCTGACATGGGTTTCTTTTCCAATGGGTTTAATTAAATGTATCAAAGGAAGTACAAAGACCAACATGTGAATAGAGGTGACATGGGTTTCTGATGGAAACTACAAGAAAATGTGGTCCACTGTTGTCACCATCAGGAAACCCACTCTAAAAAAATGCCATGCAGCCATCCCCGGAGTGTATAAAGACAAAAAGACAAAAAGTGGCTGTAGGAAATAAACTGCATTCAGATGCACCAAATATAAAAAAAAAAAAAAAAAAAAGATGAAAAACACAAAATTTTAGAACAAGAAAAAGCCAACTGTTTATAATGCACAGAAACATGTAGCAAATTAAATGTCATTCCATTAGGTTTACATCCACTTTAAGCAATTGTGAATTGTCATTCAGTAAACCAGACATTGCCCCCTGGGGAAGGTGATCAATAAAAAAAATTTATGAAATAAAATAAGCTCCATTAACACATTAAGGTCACACTGAGAGATAAAGGACATAACCCTCACAAGAGGGTTCCTTTGTTTCACATGATGCTTTCCATAGACCAGGAAACCTTGTAAATACCACTTTAATTAATTGGTTATTTAATGGAAGTGATAGATAAAAAAGGTTAACACCTAAGGCCATCTACTTTGTTGACTTCTGAGATAACTTGCCAAGAGAAGCACAACTGGGAGAACAAGATGAATGTTATTCAAGACTGTTTTCTAGTATTGTAATATTTGGAGACTGCTTTGATCACCCTGTTGTAGAATATTAAAACTGGCTTAGCTGAATACTGTATTGAAAACAATTACCCCTTTCACTACTGATGGATCGTTTCAAGGAGATATACAAGTGAAAACATGGCACAGGGAAGCTCCAAGCTAAGCTGGGGATGTGGAACTACTTATGTTAGCATTTTGGACAGATGTTATACAAATTGAGAGATAGTTATTCAGAAACATACTACAAAAGGAAAATAAAAACTCTTGGGATATTTTATTACTTGTTTCATTTTGCCCATTTCTACTTTTTTTTGTACTTCCAGAATGCATTTCATTTGGGCCCTAAAGTGTGTGAGAAAGGTACACTAGGCCAATAGCAGGGGCAACTAGACTGTAGATTGAGGCAAAATGTCCCCTTTTTCCATGTCTTTCTCAATTAAATTTCCAGGAAGAAATATATTTGTAAATTCCAATTTCACCTTTTTATGAATATTTATTTGGGCTTTAAAGGATAAGTTCAGCTTAGGGAACATGCTACATATTACACCCATATTTAGGGTGGAACATGTAACTTGTTCCAGCTCCTGCCGACCATTCCACCAATCTCTGTGGATTTTCTCCCCCCACCTGCTGTCACGTTTTGAGAAGAAAGCGGCCAAATAGGGCTCCGTCCCCAACCCGCCAGAATTATTCTTTTACAGTTTTCCGTGAATGAACTACCACAATGGCTGATGGCTTGTAGTTCTTAATGAACTGCAAAGGCACTGGTGGCACTGGTAGTTCATGGATTTTTCCTGCTCTAAAGTAACTGCCTACCTGTATGTGGTACAGGCAGAAAGTCATCTTGAGAGCCTGCAGGAGCCCTGCATTTCACCCATGACCTGCTGATCGCAGGTGCAATCCTCTGCAGGTTGCCTGAAAAAAAAAATAACACACTTTTTTTTACCTGCAAAAAAAAATGTACATTTATTATTTTTTATTAAAAGGTGAATTTATCCTTTAAGGTTTGCTGAAATAGGCAGTTGACAGGACTCATCAGCTCAAGCTGATCAAGTCTCAGAGATCAGTCATCCCTTAACAGACAGCTCAGTTAGAGCTTTCAGGCTGGTAAATACTGCCTAAGTGTAGGCTTATACTGTGCTGTCTCTTTAGCTAGCACACTACTCCAGGAATCCTTTATCATGTTAATAAATATTTGTAAAACCAAGACTGTTAGGCTCCATGCACACTGAAGCTCATAAATGGCTGCTTTTGGGAGTTCAGGTGCTTTTTTTTTTTTTTTTTTTAAACAGCCCATAAACTCCCCTCTGTTATCCTATGTGTCCATGCACATGTGGACGTTTTTGGACATTTATCAGCAGTGGCATTCGGGAGCTGTTTATCTGACCACAAAAAACGTTTAAAAACGTTAAATGCTGATAAACGTCAATAGACGCTCAAAATCGTGGCTCACCAGCATTTAACGTTTTTGATCCATTGATAAAATATATATATATATTTTCTTAAAAAAAACTTAAAAAAAAAAAAATTGCTAAAAAAAGCTAACGTGGAAAAACGCTAATAAACGCTATTGCAAAAACGTTAAAAAAAATGTTGAAAAACATTGAAAGACTCACTGCAAAGCTACTGGCATTTTTACAACGTTATTTTAACATCCAGTGTGCATGAGGCCTAAAGAAAAAAGAAAAAGAAACAAAACACACACACCTATAAGTTGAAAAGTGTATAAGGCCATTTATCTGAAGCCCTTCATAATAGAATAGTGCACAAATTCCCCCACCGAAAAAAAGACAGAGAAATATACTCCTATTTAAAAAAAAAAATTATAAAGACAGCCATTCAATATATAACCAGTCCTGAGGTTTCCCATATTTCCTGGACCTTCACCTCTGAGATTTCCCCCTTCATTTGTTCCTAGTTCTGTTCTCATCTCTGCTGTTGCATATTCCATAACACTAAAAATACATAGAGACAGTGGGGCCCATTAAGGCTGTAGCATATCTTGCCAACAGTTTTCCAGAGCTATGAGAAACCATCTAGCCCCTTTCACCCTGGCGGAGTCTGCCAGCAGATCCACCATCTCTCCACTGATCCCTGCTAAGCAGGCAGATGACGGGTCCGTGTCTCCACTGGTCCGTTGCTCCACTGATGCAGAGCGGACACCGCCCCCTGTCCTCAATGAGCTATCAGATGAAAACAGACTGCCTGTCCGTTTTCCATCCGACTGTCATCCGATCTGATAGATGGATGGGGAAAAAGATCGGATCTTGCCATAGAGAGCAATGGATGGTCCGATCAAGTCCTCCTGAAAAACTGACAGGCGGACCCGATCGGTCCATTTGCATGAAAAGGGGCCTTAAGTAGTTAAAACTTTACAGCAGCTACCAAGAAACAAAATATAGCTTTTTGGTGGACAGAACATTTAAAATGAACTCTCACTAGGATTCCTGTTCAGCTTCTGTACCAGAGACCCATATGTTTCACCTCTTACCTGTATAAATGAGAGACAACCTCCACATCCACCTCCCTGCAATCACCTATGGAAACATATGTGTCTAATTAACCTTTCAACCCTCACCAGTTCCTGTCCCAGGAGCTCAGGCTAAATTGAACTGTCATATGGTAACTGTAATCAGCAGTCAATACTTGTCCATGTATCCCCAATCCAAAACACAAATGGCACAGTCTTGCTTAATACAAATGAAGCCTTCAAAGAGAATTGATTGGCCTTACGTTCTTAAGTGCCAGAGATGAAAACAAAAGTCATTTACATAAACCTATAAGTCATTCCATGATTAGCAATGCTTTACTTCTTTCTCTGCTACCAAAACAGCCCGATGTGAATTGCTCAATAGATTTTTTTCGCTAACACCCTTGCTCCAGCACAACTGCAAATCCATTTTGCCATCTCCGCACTCTGATATTAATCAAATATATCACTTGTTTTTCACGTTACTGTGCTGCCATGCTAATCAGTGTTTGAAAGGCCAGAAATCTTAAACTCCACTTATTACCCTGGGAAAAAGAGAAAAAAAAAGGCTTGAATAGCTTCAGGCAATTTCTTGACTTCTTTCCTTTTTTTGGCTCATAGCAAACACTTTGGATCCATGCTTTTTTTTTTTCTACTGCAATTTTCTAGTTACTGAAATATAAACAGTTAGCAGAGAAGTGATGCTTTTCTTTGCTCCATCCATTTGCCTTCAGGAATCAGTAAGTTGTAATCTATGGTCTTGTGGTAATACCACTTTTGAGTACATTGATTTACTAAAAACTGGGACATGCAAAATCTGGTGCAGCTCTGGATAGAAATCAATTAGCTTCCAGTTTTTTGTTTTTTTTTAAGCTTAAAAGGATAAGTTCAGATTTGTTAAATAAATACACGTTTCTGCAGGTTAAAAAAATGCATTTTTTTTTTGTTAGGAGCATGCAGAGCATTGCACCCATAATCAGCAGATCACAGGTGCAATCTCAGGCTCCTGCAGACTGTCAGTGTAGCGATGTGCCTGTGCGGGGGCCGATGCACCAGTAACATGTTACACCCTGGATACGGGTGTAATATATAACATGCTAGGAAAGATGCACTTATCCTTTAATTAAACAAGCTGAAGTTAGAAGCCGATTGGCTACCACGCACAGCTGCACCAGATTCTGCACTCTCCAGTTTTAGCAAACCAACACCTATAAGGTCTTGTTCACACTTGCTCAAAATACTGATGCTTATCAAAACGCGGCTATAGCGTTAATGCGTGTTCATAGGTGCCTTTGATAAGCTTTAAAAAAGCGCCCCCAAACGCCCTATGCGCGCTTGCGGTTGGGTAGACATGCGATTAATCTGCATCATAAATGCCTATTAGCTGTAATGTGCTTACCGCACCACAACCACATGCTGGTGCGTTACCGTAGACTTGAATGTAAGGAGCTGAATTGCCTCAACTCCTTTCAAACTCGACAGAAGGATTTAATTTTGAAGCAAAGTGATGCTAACACTTCATGTTTTCATAATGTGAACAGCACTGCGTGCTGTCCATAGTGTCATTTGCATAGGCGTTTGAGGGAGGTTGAAAACGCCCTTCATACGCCTGCTTTCAATGCCAGTGTAAACTAGGCATTAGTCCTAAAGCACAACTTTGGACAAACAGCTAAATATGCAGTTGATATCCATATACTGTAAATGTTTACTGTCCTACCTGTCCCCACTTCCGGGAGTCTCGGCCGCGGCAGTCACCACTCGGCCGCCCCCCCCCCCCTTCCCCTGCCGACATGCCAGCGAGAGCACAGTGGGTGCCTCGCACATGCGCAGTAGGGACCTGGCGTGAAGCTGTAATGCTTCACTACCGGGCTCCCCTATTGGCTCTGGCAGCGGCAGCACCCGACAGTCGATGGAAACATCAGCTGCGGTGCTGACATCGCTGGACTCCAGGACAGGTAAGTGTCCCATTATTAAAAAGTCAGCAGCTGCAGCATGTGTAGCTGCTGGCTTAATTTTTGCAGTAGTGGGTGGACCTCTGCTTTAAATAAAACATTCAGATCCACAAAAAAAAAAAAAAAAGGAACAGCCTCAATGCATGCACTTGCTTGTTACACTAAAGATTTTGAGATAATGCGCTAATGTCAGCGCATCGGTTTTATCTTCTCTGTTGATGCATTAACATAAAGAAAGCAGACTAGCATTTTTAAAAAGGAGAGTTCAGCAATTGCAGTGTTCATATTTTCACTGCACAGGTTTCCTGTAAATGAAAAAAACATTTATTTACAGACAAGTCTAATATATTTTGCATTGCTAACATATTTCACATACAACAGATGTGATAGAGATGAGATCCCATGGACAAAATAAGAGAGAACTGCTTGTATTTCCTGGTTTAGGGGCAAAGCATACATGTTCATAGCTCAACAAACACTCTGGGGTTGATTTACTAAAACTGGAGAGTGCAAAATCCGGTGCATCTGTGCATGGTAGCCAATCAGCTTCTAACTTCAGCTTGCTCAATTAATCACTTGACCCCCAGGCCTTTCCTGGCACTTTTTGTTTAAATGTAACAATCAGTATTTTTCGCTAGAAAATTTCTTAGAACCCCCAAACATAAAAAGGCCCAAGAGAATAGATTGGTGGGTTTTGCAAATTTTTGTGTCACCTGCCATTTGTGTGCCGGTTTTTCAATTCCCCCCCCCCCAAAAAAAAATAACAACACACTTTTTTGAATTTTAATGCAAAAAAAAAACAATACAAAACCCAATTTTTTTGTAATAGATAGAAGATGATGTTATGCCAAGTAAATAGATATCAATGGTGACAAGCGCCATAAATTTTACTATCCATAAGCAACGCTTTTAAAGCCTTTACAGGTTACCACTTTAGATTTATACAGGAGGTCTGGAGCTAGATTACTACTACCCATGATCTGACATTTGCGGTGATACCTCCCATGTATGGGATGATCGCTGTTTGCATGCACCTGAGACTGACGTGTGCGTTGCCTTTGCATGCGAGCTGGGGTGGGGGGGGGGGCGGCGCTGCAGGGGCACTTTGTTTATTTATTTTAATTATTTATTTTATTTTGATCACTTTTATTGTTGTCACAAGGAATGTAAACAGTGACAGCAGTAGGCATGTGGCAGGTACTGTTTATGAAAGATCTGGGGTACATAAGACCTTAGATCCCTCCTCTGCCTTAAAAGCATTTGATCACACCAAGGTCAGTATGATCAAATGCTTTTAATTTTTAAAAATGATGCGGTATACATAATGGTAAACCGGAAGTGACGTAAGGTCGTTGCTTCAAAGTTATTATATCAGAGCCGAACAAAGCTGATCCGGTCTTTGTTCAGCTCTGTGATCAGCCGGTGGAAGCTCTGGCTGGTCGGGACTCATCTAGTAAAGCCGGAGGAGGTGACATGGCATCATCCTGGAATAATTACTTGAAGTCTAGCAACGTACGTGTAAAGAAAAAAAAAAAAAGGAAGCCGACTGCTTTCTTTGCAGAGCTGCACCAGATTTTGCACTCTGCAGTTTTAGTAAATCAACCCCTATATGACCCGATCACCACACCTACTTAATGGCCAAAAGGTCTATTTCTGTTGCAGAATGACTGTGCCCCTGTGCACGAAGCCAGCTCCATAAAGACATGGTTTGATGAATTTGGTGTGGAGGAACTTGGGAGTCCTGACCTCAACTGTATTGAACAGCTTGTTATGAATTAGAATGCTGATAGCAAGCCAAGTTTTCTTGTTCAAAATTAGTATCCGACCTTGCAAATGCCCTTCTGGCTGAATATGCACAAATTAATACAGACACACATAGTGATTGGGGGAGGGGGGGAGTTGGGGGTGTTGGCACCAAAGTAATGCCCATGGTTTTGAAATCGCCATCAAGCTTATACAGGTATAATAGTCAAGCAGCCATGGTCTGGTAATATACTATAGGATAAAATAATGTGCAAATGTGAAATCTGCAAATCGTACAATAAAAAGGGGTCATGTCAAGCACCTGAATATGTTTATTTATGTACCTTAACTATAACGGTTTGATCGGTCTGACTGCTTGTCATCTTATTGATTGATTCGAACAGCTGCCGCAAAGACTCCATGAATTCAGCCTCTCCTTTGTTTTCATACAGTCTAATAGGGAAAAAAAAAAGAAACCTTAGTTTGAAACCCAAGGAATAAAATGGCTTTCTGAAATTACAGAATGCTCCATGTCAAAGGCAGAGGGAAAGCTATCACTGTAAGAGCCTGCACATACAGGTGTGTAAGGTCCTGTGTGCATAAGCACCCATTAGCATCAGATCATTTTTTTTTTTTCTCATGCAAGTCAATGATTATGCAAAAGTAGCTTGAAGAAGCTCCAAGTTCCTTCTAAGGGGTTTATAACCTTCTATTGTGCTGCTTCAAGTTTGCAGCATGCTTTCAGGTGCATTAATCTTACATAATACACAAGCTCTTTAAAGGGCAACTCCACCTGCATGGGGGAAAAAAGCAAATAAAAAAATATATATCATATACGATTGTGTTCACAAGTCATATTGTAATTGAATATTAAAAATGATCCCGATAAGTAAGCAGAGACAATTCTAGGGACAATATATATATATATATACCTAAACAGCCATAACTCCAAGTTATGATATTTTCTATAATGCCCAACGTTGTATGCGAGTGAAATCAGGAAGAACTAGAAGTAAACAATTAACCAACCAAGGTTCACTTCATGCTGGAATAGTGGAGTTGACATTTTCTTTCTGTAAAATTTTACAGGCCATGTTGGCCGTGATATCTTTCTACTTTTCAATATTTGCGGAATGTACATTGTATTCTTTTACCTGTTAAACTCAATAAACATTATTGGAAAAGAAGAAAAATGATCTTTCCTTTTCAATCTGCAGCGCTGTAAAATGCAATATGACGACCTGGAGGTGTTCTGTACACAGAATTTGTTCTGTATTTGTTCATAAATGACCTGGAGGATGGGGTAAACAGTTCAATCTCTGTATTTGCAGACGATACTAAGCTAAGCAGGGCAATAACTTCTCCGCGGGATGTGGAAACCTTGCAAAAAGACCTGAACACATTAATGGGGTCGGCAACTACATGGCAAATGAGGTTCAATGTAGAAAAATGTAAAATAATGCATTTGGGTGGCAAAAACATGAATGCAATCTATACACTGGGGGGAGAACCTCTGGGGGAATCTAGGATGGAAAAAGGACCTGGGGGTCCTAGTAGATGATAGGCTCAGCAATGGCATGCAATGCCAAGCTGCTGCTAACAAAGCAAACAGAATATTGGCATTAAAAAGGGGATCAACTCCAGAGATAAAAACGATAATTCTCCCGCTCTACAAGACTCTGGTCCGGCCGCACCTGGAGTATGCTGTCCAGTTCTGGGCACCAGTCCTCAGGAAGGATGTACTAGAAATGAAGCGAGTACAAAGAAGGGCAACAAAGCTAATAAAGGGTCTGGAGGATCTTAGTTATGAGGAAAGGTTGCGAGCACTGAACTTATTCTCTCTGGAGAAGAGACGCTTGAGAGGGGATATGATTTCAATTTACAAATACTGTACTGGTGACCCCACAATAGGGATAAAACTTTTTCACGGAAGGGAGTTTAACAAAACACGTGGCCACTCATAAAAATTAGAAGAAAAGAGGTTTAACCTTAAACTACGTAGAGGGTTCTTTATTGTAAGAGCGGCAAGGATGTGGAATTCCCTTCCACAGGCGGTGGTCTCAGCGGGGGGCATTGATAGTTTTAAGAAACTATTAGATAAGCACCTGAACGACCGCAGCATACAGGGATATACAATGTAATACTGACACATAATCACAGCTTTTTTTCCCCATGAAGCTGATTTTCTGACTTTAAAGACTAACTCCACTTTAAAGTCAGAAAGTCAAACAATCCCCTCTGGATGATCAATGTGCATTGCAAGGATTTTTAACAAACTTTGCTGCAAATTCCTTTCTGTTTCTGCTCTGAAGAAATAGTAGTTTGTCTCTCTTGCATATGGATTCTCTATAGGAGTGACTGGTTCATTATAGTCAGCTGGTGCATACTCTGTGTTCTAATGAGAAAAGATGCAGTGTTTGCATCCTTTCAGTAGAAATGAACCCTTGGGCTGGCCATACACCATACAATTTTTATTTAGAGTTACCAAAACCACATAATATGGGGTCAAACGTAAACACGTTTAATTTGTATGCAATCCGGCAGGCCCTTGCACTACATAGCTGAAGGTAAATCTAAATGTATGTATAATGTTTAGCCAGCTTTAGGATTAAATTGTTTTGCATAGAATGCCTGAAATCTAACTCGTCTCTTAGTGCAGACTTCTGGGAAAATCAGTGAGCCAATCACACAAGCAAGAACTGACATCTGTGGAGGCACACCGTGCACCAACGGTGTACAGAACACCTCTAGGTTGCCATTTTGCATTGAATTTCACAGAAAAGTACAAACTGCAGATTGAACTGGAAAGGTCATTTTTAAAAATAGATTGCAATATGGCTTTGTGTAGCTAATTGTATATACTATACTCATTGTATTTGCTATATTTTTAGATGAAAGTGGAGTTACACTTTAACTTTATGCAAGCCAATACAGTTTTAACCTTTTATTTAAGCTGGAGTTGAGCTTCAGCATATACTAACCATATACGTGGTGGCAGTTATTCTAGTCCTCTGATTTAATATTAATAGAATACAATAGGATCTCTGCTGTAATGCAGTAATGATCGGTAGCGGTAGGCCATGTGATCTAGGTTGCCTAGGTGAGGGGCTCAGGAACAGCCATAGCAACAAACCAAAAGAGGATAGATTCTTCAGTGATATCAGCGTGTCAAAATAAAAATACTGAATAATAAAAGTATTGAAAATTTTTGTTCAGGTAAGGGATTAAAAAAAAAAACAAAAACAAAAAAAAAAACAAACTTACTGGATAAATAAAATTCTTGAGCGCACAATGAATTTGAAGATATATTCCAGAGCCTTCATTACTTTAAATACTTGGTCTGTGATACCGGGTTTATCTGCATTCTCCACATAGTTTTTTAGCACTTTTGTCAGTTTTCTGAAACATAGGTAAATGTAAACATTTAAAATATTGGTCATAAGGGCAGTGAGTGCAGAAAGTAGAGAAAGAGAGATCGGTACCTCAAACCAAAACTTGACAGAAAGTGATAGAAAATCAATATTTAAACATAAATAACAAACAAAAAAAGGAGGTTGTGATTGCAGCTACACTTAGACGGTCAAATGCCAAGAGATTGAGGCACCATCAAGCAGAGCTAGACCTTGCCAAAATAAAAATAATCCAAAAGAAGACTACAGAAACAAATATGGTCAATCACATTAGTGATGCATAAGAAAGGGCCCCAACCTCAGTTTTAGATACCACCACTGTAGTTGCCTAAAGTGGTTCAGGTTCATATGAGCCTCATAGTCTACCTTCGCGAGGTGTGATTATTCTCTAAAAACACAGACTTGGGTATGGCCTAGTAGCAAATTATCTGCAAAGTGTATGGAGGTATATATGCATATAAAAATCCCCAGGTTGAGTACAAAGGGACCACAGGTAGCCCGGGTTAAGCTCTGGGTCTCAAACTGTGGACCTTTGCTTGGGGCACTATTCCTGCCAATGACCCCAACAACGGGGCATATTTCCTGTTAACGACACCAACACCGGGGCATATTTCCTGTTAACGACACCAACACCGGGGCATAATTCCTGTCATTGACACCAACAGTGGGGCACTTTTCCTCTCACAGACACAAACGATAGGGGACTACTCCTCTTACTAACACCAATGATGGGGCACTTTTCCTTCCACCGACAAAATATCTGGGTACTGTTCCTCCAGCGAACACCAACAATGGGGCACAAATCCTCTTATGTACACCAATAATGGGGCATTGTTACAGACGCCAAGACATTTTCTACTCCCCCTGGCCACATTTCAGCCCTTCTAAAGTATAAAGGGCAACTGGCCCTTTGTTTAGAAAGTTTGGAAACCCCTTCTCTAGGTGGATGTTTAAATTTAACATGTCTGACAAGTTTGTTTTATGTTCATGCTCAACAATGACTTATTTCATCTAAACAACTGAAGACTGCGGTGCAGAATCAAAAGCTTTAGGCCCCATTAAGAAGAAAGGGAGGCTTGGGAGTATTGAGTATGTTTACCAAAAAGAGAGGCAACACACTGTCCTGAAAAACATTTAGGCATAAGATCCTGTTTAAAACATGCTGCATGAGTGTGTGCGCGCATTCTCCGGAAGGGCTCACTAACCCGCTTTGAATATTAAAAGGTAAATGCAAAACAACACTTTTGCTGATTTTCATTAGGAAGGATTAAGCATCTATTTGCATGCATTAAATAGGTCAGAAATCAGTGAGGAATGTATAAACCCCAGGCATTGAGAGTTTAACAGCATTCTGAGTTGCCTTGCAGTGAGTGCACAGTGTCACTACTGATCTGATAATGTAGAGATTAAACGTACGTGTAAGCTAAGGTTGCACTGAAATGTTTCTTTATATAGGTCTCCAAGACAGGGTTGAAGTGCTGAAACTTGCGATCGGCAATCAGGCCAATAATAAATACCTGAAAAATGGGTGGAAAAAAAAGGGTTACTCATTAAATATGCATACATGTAGAAGCCACATTCCACCTTTTCTCTCACACAAAGAAAATGCCTGTAGCATGGGATACACTTCTGGAAGAGAATATTTCAACAGGAAAAGTGAACAGGGATGAGACCATGGTCACAAACCAAACAGAAATTTTCAACATTTATACATATACGTTACTGAATTCATTTTTAATGCCTGTTTTTAAAGAGTATACACTAGTAAAGTACTTGCAAAGGGCTTTTATTTGTCATCCTGGAAATATTAGTATACCAAGCCAGTCTCCCATTCTGTAAGTTGAGAATTCTCGCTCTAAATTTCTTTGTAGTTTAACTACACACATTACAGTTTCAGTCTTCTTGATTATTTAAAATAAATTGTTTATGTTCCCGATACTCTCACTACTGTAGGAAGCAGGGAACGCTAGAGAAAAACAGATCTCAACAGAGGAGGTTGCGCAGGAAAAAAAATAAAAATTAAATTAAACTGTCAAGATGTTGCAGTGCTGTACTAGGGTGTACATGAAAGCCTCGGAAAAAAAAAAAAATGAAAATAGACCAAAATAGCCTGACTAAAGGCCAGTTTTAGTGCTTGTTTACACCTAGTGCACTGCCAGTAAGGCACATTCATTTTAAATAGCTGCCATTCATTTTATTTAGCTTGCTAAATGCACATTTACCACATACAGGGGTTGGACTAAAATATGGAAAGACTACATGATTTTCAGGTGTGAAAGTGACCACATTTTCTGCTTTGAAAGAGGAAGTGATGTAATGTAAAGCTAACAGGTGAGAAGCCTCACTTTCGTCATTTACTGCGTGCGCTGCTAGTGATACGGAGTCATGTCAGGGTTTCAAAGAGGGCAAAATGTTGGTGCTCGCTTAGCTGGCTCCTCTGACTGACGTTGCCAATTTATTTTCAGTGTCGCGAGGTACATTATTAGAAGGGTATGATGGCATGTACAGTTTTTGGGGAAAAAGTAATCGGATAGGCATGAGCACAAGTAACGTGGTCAACTGACCAACAAAAACAAAAAAAAGGACATTGTGCCCGATTGTGAGCCGGATTTCTGAACGAAGAGTGGTATCGGATTCCACCATCCAACACTTATATTTGTCAGTTCCCAGTAGAATTCAGGCCGTCTTGGATGCCAAAGGCAGTCCAAAATCATATTAGGTAACAATTTTGTTCTTTTACCATACTTGTTCCCATAATTTTGTCCAACCCCTGTACCTGTGTTAAAATGTACCACAACGCCACGGTGAGTTTTATTGTACATTGCAGAGGGGAAAAAAAAAATTGGAAGAAGCAATATTTCCGGTGTTGAAGCCCATGAGGTTGCCTCAACCTATTGCACCTCAAGCACTTTGAACGAAAAACCGTACACAGAAAAAAAAAACAAAAAAAAAAAACGGAGGCTTTGAGTGCGGAATATCTGTTCCAGGTCAGTGACTTTACAGCAGACTAAAAGACACTGCATAAGTGCGACAGCCAAAGAAGTAGTAGCACACCCACAATCACCGACATTAGCATATAAAGCATAGTCTCCAGACACTATAAAAAGGCACATTCTACTCCACAGTTTTTTTGAAAGTGCACCAATCCTTTAACCACATTGTAAACCTTTTTCACAGGATGCAGCATCTATTGTTGAAAACTAGTGATAAGTAAAACACAGTTCTTTTTAGCATTACTCCATCTAACTTTTTAACTCCTTTCCTTCAATGACCTAAAAACAGAGACAATGCTGAAAACCATATTTCTGCTTTATCTTTTACACATCTATCACTAGCATAATAGAATATGACCCGCTTCGCTATTCTGCAAACCCTAATATATCACATTTTGACCGTTTCCTACCTTATGGTAAATGTAATCAGAATGCAGACAGCTCAAAACAATGGCTGTTTAATGTTAACAAAAGAAACAAGAAAAAGCAATATTTCAAATAATACTGCACTCTATTTATCATTATGTTTCCTCCGATAGAACTTACCAAGGCATCAAAGACTAATATATCATATGTTTCGGTATCAGAGTTTTCCATTATGATGTTAAACAGCGCATCCAAAGTGTCCTGCAAGAACTACAGATAGAGATTGTGTCAACTTCATACCACATTTTGTAAATTAGAATAGTGCAAAATACTAGCTGGGAATTTTAAACTGACTGCAGATAAAAACATTTATGTTAACCGGGATCTGAAAATACTACTTTGGTTTGTTAACCACCTCAATACAGGGCACTTACACCCCCCCCTTCCTGCCCAGACCAATTTTCAGCTTTCAGCCCTCTCACACTTTGAATGATAATTACTCAGTCATGCAACACTGTACCCAAATGAAATTTGTGTCCTTTTTTTCCACACAGATAGAGCTTTCTTTTGGTGGTATTTAATCACTAGTGGGTTTTTTTTATTTTTTGCGCTATAAATAAAAAAAAGACCGTAAATGTTGTGAAAAAAAATGCCTTTTTCTTGGTTTCGGTCATAAAATTGTGCCAATTTGTAATTTTTTTTCATAAATTTTGGCCAAAATTTATACTGCTACATATCTTTGGTAAAAATAACCCAAATGAGTGTAAATTATTTGGTCTTTGTGAAAGTTATAGAGTCTACAAACTATGGTGCCAATCACTGAAAATTGATCACATCTGATCAGGCCTTTAGTACATCAGGTGAATCTCATTACTTGAGACACTAAAGCTCCTTTCACAGGAACGATCCATCAAGTTTTTTTAGGCGGATCTGAACGGACCCTCCATAGACCTCTATGGAGCGTCAGATGTCAGCGGTGACATCGGTCCGTCATCATCCGATCTCCCATAGAGGAGAGCGGCGCTCTGACAGGTCTGTCACTGCACAGTGTGCAGCGACAGACCTGTCATCTTCCTGTTCAGTGGGGATCGGCGAAGCGATCCCCACTGAGCCAGCCAATGTTCACGGGGCGGATCATCATGGATCTGTCCCGTGTGAAAGAGCCCTAACAAGTCAGGTAAAAAACAAATAACCTCCAAATGAGCCCTTTTTAGAAAGTAGACATTCCAAGGTATTAAGTAAGTAGCATGGTGAGTTTTTTTAAGTTGTAATTTTTCCCACAATTCTTTGCAAAATTTTTTTTTTTTTTTAACAAAATTGTCATATTATCAGGTTATTTCTCACACACAGCATATGCATACAACAAATTACACCCCAAAATACATTCTGCTACTCTTCCTGAGTATGGCAATACCACATGTGTGAGACTTTTACACAGCCTGGCCACATAAAGAAGACCCACATTGAAGTAGCACCTTCAGGAGTTCTACGAGCATAAATGACATCTCATTTCTCAACCACCTATTACACTTTTGAAGGCCCTGGAGCACCAGGACAATGGAATTGCCCACAAAATGACCCCATTTTGGAAAGCAAACACCCCAACGTATATTCTATGAGGTATAGTAAGTCTTTTGAACGGTTCATTTTTTTCCAGAAGTTTTTGGAAAATGTGAAAAGAAAATGAAAAAGCATTTTTTTTTTTACACAAAGTTGTCAATTTATAAGATATTTCTAACACATAGCATGTATATAGCAAAAATTATACCCCAAAGTACATTCTGCCACTCTTCCCGAGTATGGCGATACCACATGTGTGAGACTTTTACACAGCCTAGCCACATACAGAGGCCCAACATTATAGTAGTACCTTCAGGCGTTCTAGGAGCATAAATTACACATCTCATTTCATTCCTACCTATCACACTTTTGAAGGTCCTTGAGCACCAGGACAGTGGAATTACCCATAAAATGACCCCATTTTGGAAAGCAAACACCCCAACGTATATTCTATGAGGCATGGGCTGCAGATATATACCCGGGTACCCTGCTGCAGACAGGTACTTGGGTAACTTGATTAGCTGCAGACAGGTACTTGGGTAACTTGATTAGCTGCAGACAGGTACTTGGGTACTCTGATGGCCTGGTGACAGGTACTCTGATGGCCTGGTGACAGGTACTCTGATGGGCTACAGATAGGTACTCGGGTACTCTGATGAGCTGGTGACTGGTACTCCTATGAAATGTGACAGGCACTCGGGTACTCTGATGGACTGTGACAGGTACTCGGGTACTCTGATGGACTGTGACAGGTACTCGGGTACTCTGATGGACTGTGACAGGTACTCGGGTACTCTGATGGACTGTGACAGGTACTCGGGTACTCTGATGGACTGTGACAGGTACTCGGGTACTCTGATGGACTGTGACAGGTACTCTGATGGACTGTGACAGGTACTCAGATGAACTGTGACAGGTACTCAGATGAACTGTGACAGGTACTCAGATGAACTGTGACAGGTACTCAGATGAACTGTGACAGGTACTCAGATGAACTGTGACAGGTACTCAGATGAACTGTGACAGGTACTCAGATGAACTGTGACAGGTACTCAGATGAACTGTGACAGGTACTCAGATGAACTGTGACAGGTACTCAGATGAACTGTGACAGGTACTCAGATGAACTGTGACAGGTACTCAGATGAACTGTGACAGGTCTTCTTTATTGGGAGGGGGGGGCAATCAGTGTGATTGGTGTACACTGTAAGCGGTAACGAGAGGTTACCGCAATCTCCTTACACACAATCGGTGTGTGAGGAGGGAAGAGTTTTACATTTAGTGATTGGCTGTGAAAGGATTACAGCCGATCACGTGGTAAACAGCCGCTGGTCAATGGCTGTTTACCAGCGTCGGTGACAAGCAGTGTTCCCGGGAGCACGCTGTCACAGACGTGCACACTCAGTGTGCTCGCGACCGCGTGCATGCGCCATGCACAGTGGGGCGGTACCACCTGTGATCAGCCGTGACTTCATCACGGCCGATCACATGGTAAACAGCCATGCCCAATTGCTGTTCACCCACCTCGGTGGCGAGCAGTGTCTCCGTGACACACCACCACTAAAGGTACAGGGATGTGCGCACACGATCGTGCGCATTCCATGTTTAAATGGAGGGACGTAATATGACGCCCGCCCAGAACGAGAGCCGCGCTGCCTGGTCATCACATGACCAGTTTTGTAGCAAGCCATTGTAGGACAAGGACATGCAGTCAGGGGAGGCAGGGCCATGAAAATAAAATTAAAAAAAACAAACAATCAAGCTTCGAGGGTCATAGCTCAGCGACCTGAGGTCATAGAGACCCCAAGTTAAAATACAGAGCGGCCATTTTAAATACAAGCTGACACACTCTGTTTGCAGCAGACTGAGAGGATGAGCTCACAGTGCCTCTCACTTCTTGTCAGAGGCACTGAGCTCAATAAACAGCTTGGAGTCTTGGACCAATGGTAAAAGTACCATTGGTCCCAGTTGTCCAATAAAAATGCTGCAGTGGAGGCACACCTCTCACTGCAGTGTCATAGGAGGGGCATGTGTCTAAATTACAAATGCTCCCTTCCAGCTCAGCCCTCTTAACTACAAGGAAATACAGGTGTTTATGGGTACAATATTTACCCATGTAAAAAAATTACAATTTTTTTGCTAGAAATTTACTTAGAACCCCCAAACATTATATACATTGTTTTAGCAGACACCCTATGGAATAAAATGGTGGTTGTTGCAACTTTTTATGTCACACGGTATTTGCGCAGCAATTTTTTTAAACACTTTTTTTGTGTGTGTGGGGGGGAATGGTTTCATGAAAAAAAAAAAAAACACCACTAATGTTAGCCCAATTTCTTTGTATAATGTGAAAGATGACGTTACGTAGTAAATAGATACCCAACATGTCACACTTTAAAACTGCGCACACTTGTGGAATGACGCCAAACTTCAGTACTTATAAATCTACATAGGAGATGCTTTAATATTTTTTACAGGTTACATGTTTACAGTTGCAGAGGAGGTCCAGTGCTAGAATTATTGCTCTCGCTCGAACAATCGCAGAGTATGTAACCTGTGTGCATCTAGCTCTGATACTAGCCAGTGCCTCATCAGCCACTGACCTCACCGCACGTCCCTGTTGTAGAAGTGGACCATAAGAACAGAGGGGACGGATCTGTATACCTAAAGCCACTTTCACTTTGCCGCGCTGCGGTTTGGCACAACACAGTGCACGTGTGGGTTTTGTGCAGGTAACCCACGGTTTGCCATGAACTTCTATTACATCCCTTGTTTTTGGCGCGTTTGCTGAAAGAGCACCAAAGATGCAGCATGCAGGACTTTTGATGCCTTTAATGTACTCTAAATGAGGGATTTTAAACCCAATTTTCTTAATTTTACAATAAGGGACACAGGATGAAGTAGTCCAACTGAGGGTTGGGTGACACAGCAGACAAAAGACAATCAGGCTGCCTGACAAACCCTACAACCAAAGCCAGCATCTGGCCACAACATGCACCTGGTAAAACTGAGAAAAAGATGCCCGATGGTGAAAAGATCAAGCAGCACTAACTGATCAGATGGAGTGCACTTTGACAAAGAAAGGTGAAACCCTGCCCTTGAGGCTTTTGACTCTACCTGGCAATAATGAAAGGTGAAGCAGATTATCCCCCACAGGAACCTTCATTGCAAACAAAGGGCTCGTTAACACGAGCTTCACCCTCTGAGGAACGATTGTCAGCAGATCGCTTTTTATAGGGCATTTGACAGGAGGTAGGGCTGCATTATGTTGCCTCCTCACTGCCTATTTTAACCTCTAAAAAGGCACACTACAACGACGTGCATTGTAGATGTCAGTCAGCTTGTCAAACTCTATTTGTCATAGGGAATAACAAAGGCTGCTGAAAGAGCTGTAGCTGTGAGAGATTTGAATAGTTCATATCACAGAGACAATGGATTCATAACAGAGATATATCTTGGCTAAGGTGAAAGGAAGAAATCATTTTAGAAAGAAAGGGACCCTGGGCCTCAAAACAAACAACTAGTCTTTATGGCCGATTCACTAAAACTGGAGTGTGCAAAATCTGATGCAGCTGTGCATGGGAGCCAATCAGCTTCTAACTTCAACTTATTCAATTGAGCTTTGACAAAATAACCTAGAAGCTGATTGGTTTCTGTGCAGAACTGCACCAGACTTTGCACTCTCCAAGTTTTAATAAATCTTACCCCTTTCTGTAGGACAATAAAGGGCTCTTTACAAGTTATTGCCACCAACTCAGACTCTCCTCACAGAAGTGATATGAGAAAGGCAAGGTTGTAATTAGGAGTAGATAGAGGAATAACCCTTGTAGGTTTAAAGGGCATATATACAGGCCCGGATTTACTCCCTTTGCCGCCCCAAGGCCGGGACCTTCAATGCCGCCCCCCCCCCCCCCCCACACACACACACACACACACACAGACACAACACCATTCTCGTCCTTTATCGATGACTGCTACAATAGATCAATTAAAAACATATCTCCATACACGAGAACACTGAAAATAACTGGCTTTAATTGTACAGACTAAAAATACTTCAGGGTAAGCGCGCGAGGGGTAAGGATTTTTCGCTGGCAATTTTTCAGGGCAATGGCTGGTGTTAGTGCCTCAATCATCCCCGGCACCATGGTTGGTATGGTGTCAGGATGATTGAAACACATTACTTCTGTCATTACATTGTAATGTAAAATGAAATAGTTCAACTCACCATAATGCAGAATCATTGGGAGCCCTGAGTGTGTCACTTGCCACCATCGCTTGTCACTTGACACTATGCCTGCCACTAGATGGAGATGTCACTTGCCATGATGCCACCACATGGGGATGTCACTTGCCACACTGCCTGGCTGCCACCAGATGGGGATGTCACTTGCCACACTGCCTGGCTGCCACCAGATGGGGATGTCACTTGCCACTCTGCCTGCCACCAGATGGGGATGTCCCTTGCCATGCTGCCACTAGATGGAGATGTCACTTGCCACACTGCCTAGCTGCCACCAGATGAAGATGTCACTTGCCACGCTGCCACCAGATGGGGATGTCACTTGCCATGCTGCCACCAGATGGGGATGTCACTTGCCACGCTGCCACCAGATGGGGATGTCACTTGCCACGCTGCCACCAGATGGGGATGTCACTTGCCACGCTGCCACCAGATGGGGATGTCACTTGCGACGCTGCCACCAGATGGGGATGTCACTTGCCACGCTGCCACCAGATGGGGATGTCACTTGCCACGTTGCCACCAGATGGAGACCTCACTTGCCACACTGCCACCAGATGGGGATGTCACTTGCCACACTGCCACCAGATGGGGATGTCACTTGCCACACTGCCACCAGATGGGGATGTCACTTGCCACACTGCCACCAGATGGGGATGTCACTTGCCACACTGCCACCAGATGGAGATGTCACTTGCCACACTGCCACCAGATGGGGATGCCACTTGCCACGTTGCCACCAGATGGGGATGTCACTTGCCATGCTGCCACCAGATGGAGACGTCACTTGCCACACTGCCACCAGATGGGGATGTTACTTGCCACGTTGCCACCAGATGGGGATGTCACTTGCCATGCTGCCACCAGATGGAGACGTCACTTGCCACACTGCCACCAGATGGGAATGTCACTTGCCACACTGCCACCAGATGTTGATGTCACTTGCCACGCTGCCTGTCTGCCACCAGATGAAGGAGGGCGGAACAGCGGTGCTGGCAATGAGAGATGTCATCTCTCTCCCCCCGCCTCCGCACTGCTGACATTACTTGTTAATCTTTTCAAAAATGGCGCCGGGCGGCGCAATCACACTACTGCGCATGTGCCGCCCGGCCGAGCGCGTACAAGCTTTCCCGAGCCCAGCCGCTTCAGAACTGCGCATGCGCAGTAGTGGGCGGCTCGCGGCCATCTTTTCTAAGGGCACCGGTGCCCTTAATCAAATTTAACGGGCAGCCTGAAAGGGGGGGGGGGCGGCCACGAAGTCGCCGCAGGAGCGGCGCCGCCCCTGTACCGCTGCCACCCCGAGGCCTGGCCTCGGTGGCCTTATGGCAAATCCGGCCCTGCATATATACAGAAACGTGATGGGCTGTTTCTCAAAAAGTAATGCAAGTGAAAACCATTTGAATATAAAGCATGAAGAACATTAACACACATACAAAGTTAAGTGCAAATCTAAAAAAGTGATAATGTGAAAGAAGCAGTCAAGTGTTGTCTTCAATGCCACAATAAATGCTTCAGTGTTCCATCAGTGCCAGAAAAATATGCTTCAGAGCTCCAGCACTTACACCCACAGCTTATTACCAGAAGCTTAAACCTCCAGCAAGAGAGTTCTACCGCTGCTTATAAGAACCCACACAGATCCCTGATGGATGGATCTCTCCCTCACCAGGTTCCCCAATGGTAATTTCTAGCAACGTTCAGCATCCCACAGGAAGTAAATATAAGAGGAACTCCATAGTGCAGTAAATCAGCATATCATTTTATTCAGGTAAAGACAGGTACCTACAAACACAAGTAAACTCAGACAGATCACAAAAACACCCCTCAATCTTGTGGGATGATGATGTTCCGCCCAATGAGTTTTGTCACAAGAGACATCTGGCGAACTCCAGGCACATATATTTTAAATAACTTTCTCAGTGGCCACAAAGGAAATAAATCCACTTTGTGTACACCAACTGAGTTTGTAAACTCCAATATTACCTTGTAAAAGTAGAAGTGGCATTATCACTTATGTGCTGTACATAGCCTGTGCAGACAGCAAAACTGTAGGAGGGCCCCAGCAATGCCGCCCACTACAGGCTGCCTGCAGAAAACTACAGGAGGGGGCAGAAAGAAGACCAGTCTCTCTCTGGTAGAGTAGAAGTGACCAGTGTTTTATACTGGAAGCTCCTGCACAGAGGCAAAGTTTCACACTGGATCACTGCACATATCTGGAAGAAATACACAGCGCACACCAATATTACATGCATCCTCTTGCATTTAGGAAATATTTATTAGCTTGAAGTTCAGCTTTAATGTAAGCCACAGTCTTGGGATTGTCCAACAAAATCTTGGTCAGATGATCCTGCAGTCGAACAGCCCAGAAGGATAACTGATTCACTAAGCCCCAGAATATGTATCTGGAGATGAACGTCCTCCATCAACCACACCCCTAACAGAAAGAGCATTCAGAATATGTGACATCCAAAGAAACAGCCTGCTTTTCCCTCGCTGCCAGAATGATGAATTGCAATTATATGGAGGTAGTAAACTCCCAGCCAGCAGTGTGGGTGGCAGGAGAGGAGAAGGTGAAAGCACAGAGCGATTATCCACTATGGGCTATCTGTGTCATGCTGTGGCTTTGAGGCTCCGGGTTTGGAATTTCTACCTTGAGGACCCATCCTGATGATCTTTGGAGGTTCGCCGGTTGAAGTCCATCCTGCCAGTTCCAGCATTCCGGATATCCCTTCTTCAGCCCGGTGGGGCTTATTGCCTTACGGACTCCATGTTGCTCACAGGGGAGTGCACCATATCCGGTAAGAGTACCCATCTCTTCCCACTTATTGATGTTGAGCACCATTAATGTTGTATCACTTCCACGGATTTACATCATCCTGGTCAGTCCTTTTTGGACCACAACCATCCACTTCTGCCTTTCCTTCAGTGTGTCGACAAAAGTGGACATTTAATTTATCCTTTTTTTCACCTTTTGGATTAGGACTATATGATTTATTCATCACATTATTCACCACTAAAGACCACACCCATGGACTTGATTTATTGTTTTTATTCTTTAATATTTTCTTAGCGCTGCATTTTTCACTCCCATTTCACTGTTTTTGTCACAACGTATGCTGCTGATGATTTCATTTGTTTTATATTATAGAGCACAGTGTTTTGTATTTTTCCTAATTATATGGACTGTAAATGGGATATAGAATGGCTTTGAAAGAGGCCACGGCTAAACACTTAATTCTCATGCAGAGGGCTGGGTGGCTTCTGGACTGTATATACTGTAATATTGGGGGTTATTTAGCTTCAGTGTAGAGCTTACGCCAGATATGCAGTTTAAGGGCTTTTTTGGCCCATGTTTATTGAAGTAAAAGAAAAAAAACAGTCCATCCAGGATTCCCACGCAGGGGTTTCAACTTCAAAGCAATAATGAAATAACAAATGGAAAATACTGAGCCACCTGGCTCTCTGGTCAGCACTGCTGTTCAGGCGTTGACCTGGGTCCTCTTGACCCTGTAACTGTGTCCCTGTTTGGTACACACTTTGTACCTCTGGCGACACTCTCTCTTACAGCTTCCTGGCTGCTACAGCCCACTGGCTTGGGGCCTCCGTCTGCTCTGTCAGACTGTCCTGTGCCAACAGACACACTTCTCCCTTGCACGCCTGGACTCCTCAGCAAGGTGGAGCCCAGAACCCTGGTCCTGGCTCTGCTATAAGCCCAGGACCCACCTGCACAATCAACAAGCCAGACTCCTGGCTGTTCCCAAAACCCGGTCCCAGGATTGGAGATTCCACCCCACCCAGATCGCTATGAAATCTCCAGGCTCCAGGTCCTCAACTGGATTTTACCAACCAAAGAGGAAACTGATAAAACAGTTTCCTCCAAATTAAATAATCCTCCTGGAGCCTCTCAATCTGCCTATTTGAGAACCCTGGGCAACAGTCACTAGGACAGGGATCTGTACTGTCACAATACGGAACATGGGAGTGGAGAGTCTGGAGTTTGTCCAGGGTAAGAGATACCCTGGAGGGGGCCACATTTAGCATTAGGCCAAACAATTTAGGATTCAATGGAACCTCTGTAGGGTCAAGGCTGTTGGACACTGGCTGATAAAGCCATTCAGATATTACACTATGGGGCTTTCACAGGGAGCGAAGTAGTTGTAAGAACATGGGCCAGCATCTTGGAGAATATCCAAGGTCCAGGGGACAGACCAAAGAGAGGGGTGAAAAGAATGGTGGAAGGATGGAAGTAGGCAACTTTAATTTTCACAGAGTCCAGGAAGGCTCCCAGATGGAGGGAAGCAATAACTGACCCTATAGATTCAATAACAGAAAGTGGTGAGTACTTTTAGATCCAGTATACTACCTTGGGAATGAAGGACAGGTTTGAGTAGAAACTCTGAAACCGTTCTTCTCCAGAACAATGGCCTTGACCTCTAAAAGGGGATTCAGGCTTGCAGTAACTTAGCCTGGATTCAGGTACTTATACCAACCTCTAAAAGGTAGAAGGTTTCCCAGGCTGAGGTTATTCCACCTTGCTGGGGCAAAAGGGCTTTCTTCTCTTCTTCTGTGTTGTCCTTATCAAAGTTAGCCAGGAATGTGTCAAGAGGCATTCCCCATCGAAGGACATCTGCAATAAGCATTCCACGTCCTGGTGTCCCACAAACCAACATTCAATTTGAAGGGTTCTCCACAATGGTATAGGTAGGAGACACCTAGATATTAGACGTTTATTATCCACCAGCTGTGGCAACACTGGTGTGAGGGAGGACTGAATAATGAAATAGAATAGATTCAGAAAGACTGGACATATCCTGGGTTTTGATCTCTTGGAGATCTTGGAGATGTCCAAGGTCTGTAAGCTAAGCCTGGCAGCCATAAGAAGCTGCAGGGAGAGGTCTGTTATAGAGAATAAATCCTTAACACTGGGCAGTCCTGCACAGGGACAGTCAGACAAATTGCTAAAATGACTGCTTCATAAGGAGCTGCTCCTTAACAGGGTATCGCTGTGCAAAGCAACTTTGAGGAGTACACAATAAATCTGGGGTTTTTCTTTAGAGAACCCTGGTTGAGAACTTTAGATAGCAGAGACAAATTGCGCCAGGCCTAGACATGTGCAGAATGTGTCAATAAGGACAAAAAAAGTACCTTACGTCACAAGTTATGTCTGGAAATTGAATCTCCCCATGTACCAACTCATATAGAAGGATCGGCTACATTCATCATCCTCAGCTGAATGGGCAGATACAGCTGTAGGTGTAAAGGTTCAGAACTATGCTGGCAATGCCTACGTTCTAATTCAGCCATCACGGTAATGATTTTTCCCACTATTCTGATATAGCTGCAGAAATGCCCTCCCTGGATAAGACAGAGGAGGGTGCCATGCCTAGGAGCATGTGGACTGTAGCAGGGGACAGTTACCTGGGCTAGCGGTGATCAAACCTACAGGAAGGCTGCAAACTGCTAAAAAAAAAAAAAAAAAAAGTCTGAGGATTGTACGCTGGAAATAGGGCCACTATGCCTGTGCTTAGGTCAACCCTGTCTAGGGAGGCACAGGCTCCATAGAGTATGGGGAGTGTCCCAATAACTCTGTGGCAGTGGTCTGAATGGGCCCTGTGGCTGACAGATGATACAGTAATAAAAAAACCTATGCAGCAGGCCTAGTATGCACATTCAGACAATCTTCTCTTCCACTCCCTAAGGATTCTACCAGACGGTTGCACTATGGCCTTGGATCTGTAAAGCACTCTGCGGCTTTCTCACACATTGCACTTTGGTACCTTGGCCAGAACTTTCAGAAGAGTTCAGTGCCTAAACAAATTACAGGCCGGCTAAGTTTCTTCCTCCTGTAGAATCCAGGTACAGACTCCATGACAATGAAGAGGATCAGCAGACCCCAAATTTGGAAAAATTACTCCCTTCTGGTTTTCCAGCAACTAAAGAAACTTGCTAGATTAAAAAGCTATTTGATAAAAGAAAAGGTTTTGCTTCCCTCAGAGGAGAAAAGAAGTCCTGTCCCCTAGGACACTAGCAAAAAACTGAGGCAGGCTGTGAATAGGAGGGATTATACTGGGCTGTTTTTGAAGCTTTATTTGCCAATGAGGGAGCAGCTGAAGCTTATAAAGTGTGCCTTATATATGCTGTATGAGAAAGTTGATGTGTCTACTTTATGCATGCAGCACTGCTTTGACTGAATTGATGAATCTGTGACCGCTTTACCCAAAACTTGGTGTTCAATTTTTCAGGAGCAATTTAAGACAGCATACAGACATAAGACAGCATATCTTCACTTTTTTGAGTTCCAGATAGATTTTAAGAAACATATTCTGTACATTACAATAATGTCAGTGAACTACACATAATACATTACAGTAACTAGTGGAGGCCTTGTTTCAGGCCAGGGTCTCCCTAAGGTTTCTTGCAAGAGATGCTTTCAAAGAAATTACCTATTATTTATCAAATGGGAAACATATACCACATAGAAAAAAGGAGCTGAAGTAAAGACAAAGGTGAAAAGAGTGGGAATTACCTTGACAACTTCTCCTCCATCAACATTCATTAACTGGCATAAATTCTGCGTCAGTAAGTTTGTATTAGATCGCCACTTTAAGAGACCCAACAAATCCACTAAAAGAAAAGAAAACATGTTTTACTTAGCAAAGCATTAAAATTGTTAAAAACAGACCTGCATTTTAACATTCAGTCTGAATTAAAATTGTGCTGGTTTACTTGTCAAATTAAAGAGTTTTGTTGCTTATTAAAACTCCTTTAAAATAAAATTCTGTCTTGTGAAAAACAAAGGCTGCCATTGCTGAGCTCTCCTAAAAATGCTAGTTGCTTGGCTGTCATGGCTTCAAAACGTCAATCACCCACAATAATTATGCAAATTAGAGCCTATGACTTTAATCGGCGGCATACTTGTTCCAGATTGGTTACCCAAAGTACAGGCAACCAGCATTTTCAGAAAAGGGTCATCACTTTCAGTCTCCATATTTTGCTCAAGGTTTCTTTTAACAGTGGGAGTCTGTTATTTTCCGGTCTATATTGCCATTCATGGTTTTTGTGTCAGCTCATTGCATTGCATTACAAACGTCATAAAAGTTAGCATCCTCCAGCTAGGTTATTTTTTTTTTTACCAAGTAGACCCAAAGGTTATTTTTCCAGGCTAAATTAGGATATGACTCCTGCTTGTAGTCTCTCCTCACAGTGACAGAGAGGAACTTGCCTTCATCATCACCCCCAAACAGAAGCTGACAACTAATTATGTGAAAATTCTTCTGTGATAGAGTTGCATTTTGCCTTTCAAAAAGGGACACTGTACTACCAGTTTCAATGATTGGACTATAATACAAGATGTGACTTGAAGGTGTTATTGCATATCAATTCTGAAATCCTAGTCGCAAAGAAATGGGAGAGAGGTAAAATGTGGACACATACTGTATTATACTCCGGAAGACCTCTTATGTAAAAATCTGCAATTTAGTCAAAACCCAACATTACAGCAGGCAGTAAGACCCCAAGATCTTCCTACACAAAGCCCCACTTACCGTTCTGTGTGAGTTTAGTTGAACAGACCAGGGTGGATATTTGGAAGGAGTCTTTGCTGATGGTACAGCAGCCTAAATTCTGCATGCTCTTCCCAATAGATGCGTGTCCTTTCTCCTCCAGTTCGATCTTGGTTGCAGGGAGGCCGAGGTATGTTGATGCATCTTCAAGCTTCTTTGCCTCTGCCTTTTTGCAAAAAGAAAAAGAAAATCATTATGTGCAATTTGGAAATGAAATGCAGATACATAAATATCCAGACTAAAACGCAGTTAAGCCTCTTAGGTCAAAACTGAACACACAGGCCGTTTTTCACAAAGCTTAAGCAGTAGGAAATGGCTAATTATAAAATGTTCTTTAAAAAGCAGAACATTTATTAGGAGAACAAGAGATCTTCAAAAACATAAACAAATAACTTATGCACAGTGAAAAGCAGCCAGCATACCTCCATTTCTAAGACTAATGCCCTTAATTGCAACAATAATTTAATTCCCAAGTTGTGATTCATGTATTTGTTCTACCAATCAGAGATATCCAATTAAATGTTACAATAATTTCCAATAATTCTGAAAAACAACTACTATGATGAACACAGGTGTAAAATCACAAATCTCAAACCTATTTTCTATATTAAGTAGAGATTATTTATTGTGTAAATGGCTTTCTCTGCAGAGTGGTATAAGAAATACATTAAAAAGAATTCTCTGCAGACTTTTCCTGAGTGCCAAGTATTGGGCTGGCATTTTGGTCTGCAGCTTGCGGGTCAAAGACAACCGATACACAAACCTCACCGAGAGGAATGCATCTTTATTTTAGTCTGATTCAAAGACCTTCCTTTGCAATGGTACATACACTTGGTTCTTCCAGTAGTGAAGGTGTACTACATTTGCATTTATCTACACCCTACTTGATTATAAACCCTCATACCATTTTCCCACAACCTAGGCAAACCAGCACAGGAAAGTATATACGTGGCAGGCTCAACCACTTCATTGTAGAGGATACCAACCTCTTCCACAATGTAACATGCCTACAGCTGCTTATATACAAAGTAGAAAAAGTATGACATGGAAACTTGCTGTGGACGGAGATTTCCCTGGGAGTAGAGCTGCACGATTCTGGCCAAAATGAGAATCACAAATTTTTTCCTTAGGATAAAAAGATCACAATTCTCTCACGATGCTCATGATGTAAAATCTTTCACATTATACAAAAAAAAATTGGGCTAACTTTACTGGTTAGTTTTTTAAATTAATTAAAGTAATTTTTGCCAAAACAATTGCATTTGAAAGACTGCTGCGCAAATACAGTGTGACATAAAATATTGCAACAACCATTTTATTCTCTAGGGTCTCTACCAAAAAAAAATATATATATAATGTTTGGGGGTTCTATGTAATTTTCTAGCAAAAAAAAAATGATTTTAACTTGAAACCAACAAATGTCAGAAAAAAGGTTTAGTGTTTAAGTGGTTAAACTTTCTTAATTTACACACAAAGTCTTTTCCATTGACAAATTGTTACAATGTTTAGACTTAGTTCAACTGATAAAGAATGTTCTGATTCTTGGCAGACTACCCAGATTTTTTTCTTCCTTTCTTTTGACAGCTGTGGCTTTAGAAGAGCAGAGAGAATTCTTAGCATAGCAAGAATCGTGAAACACATATCAAGATCGCAACGGGGAAAAAATTGCGATAATGATTATTGACGATTAATCGTGTAGCTCTACCTGGGAGCATTCCTCTGAGTTCTGGACTTTTGTTATTAACTGCTACTACTCAGCTATTTACAATTCAGAATACTTTATTAATCCCAAAGGGAAATATATGCATGTGTATAGAAAACACGTCACTAAAAACACAAAACATGTGGCTACACTGCAACGCAAATACCTGGTGGCGCATATACATCGCCCCGTCTTTTTAGCAGCATGAGAGACCAGAAACCCAAGGAGCAGTAGTAAACAAATTTCGACACCTCCTTAAATTGTCCAGATGTTGCTCGCCCCTACTGACTCTCCCTATTGGCAATCTTACTACAAACTAAAAGACAGATGCTTCAAACGGAGAACCCCGATTTTGAAGCAGATTAATTGTCATGTGTAACACAGTCAGTTCTAATTTCAGTATTAAGGTGTCCTTGTGAATTTCCCTATGTTGTGTAATAGGATGATCCTTGTCAAATAAAAAAAATATATATATATATATGTGTGTGTGTGTGTGTGTGTGTGTGTGTGTGTGTGTGTGTGTGTGTGTGTGTGTGTGTGTGTGTGTGTGTGTGTGTGTGTGTGTGTGTGTGTGTATATATATATATATATATATATATATATATATATACGCACACACACCTCAAGGTATGTCTTTCTTCAAACATCATTCCATAAACATGTGGTGTTTCAATGAGAGAAAATTCAGTCAAACTATCTTACTATCTACATCTCTTTTTTAATGAGGGAACTTGCATTACCTTGTAAACAATGAGATCATGCTCTCCATCTCTTAGTGTTGTTCCATCATATCTGATTAGCTTCACAAATGCTACAGCAAATATCTTCTCTGATTTGTCTTTAGCTGTGGAAGAAAACATAACATACTTGAATGCCTTGTATGAATGTTGTTTGAGCCTGAGGAAGTGCTGGCCAAGCTTTATATAGTTACTGACTATTTTTTGTTTATCATGCTGGAACAAAGTAGCTCGTTCTTTTGGTTATAGCATCTAGGGACTTGTGAATAGCAGTGGGTCTCTGTGTGTACCACTGATTTGTAAAATACAAGAAACCTGATGTGTGCTTATGACCATAAAAGCGTCTGCTGTTTCAACAGCAGGTTTCTGAAGCAACAGGCTGTTGGTACTTTATTGATATTTTCAAAGAGGACAGGTAATGAAAGTGGGTGTTATGTTACCTGTATGGATTTTCAAAATGATTGCTTACAATGATTTTCAACTAACTAGGAAAAACACAAAAAAAAAAAAAAAAAAACACCATTCCCTCTCAGGGCAGCTCTTCCACTGCATGTGCAGCCAAATCTGATTACTAGGACACCTCAGATGTCTTCTAATTGCCACTGAATAGTACTCTGTGTCTATGGAGGTGACACAAAGTAGACTCAGTAAATGATAGAGAACACATACCATAGTGAGGTGCAACAATGGCAGCCACTATGAAAAATCCGATCAAGGGCTAGTATATACCCAAGCTGGCCATAGAAGGATTGAAATTTGGCCAGTTCAACAGGGATGGGCTTAATTTCGATCCATCTATGGCCATTCCCATGTGACAGAAATTGATCTAACGATTGACCTCTATTGAACATAAAGGTTGGAAAGTTTGCATTCGATCAGCAGCTGCAGCGTTGGTCAGTGCATTCTGACAGTGGAGGAGTCTCTGCTGTCAGAATACAATAGCACAGCAAGGAGGATTCCTCCATCCACTTCACTTGTGTGTAAGGGGGAATCTTTTCTTTCTTACGGTCGGTCCACTGGCAAAAAAACTTGACCCATCTATGGGATGCCTTAGGGTCTGTTTAAACTATAAATCCTTCCAAACATTTCGCAGCTGCCAGAATTATGCACTTGTATTTTGTTCAGTTACAGCCGATTGCACTAGGGCAGGGGTGTCAAACTCAATTTACTTGTGGGTCACATCAGCATTATGATTACCCTCAAAAGGCAGCTTGTACCTGTAAGACTAGATGTCCGAAGCACCCAGAGACCAGCCCCTTTGCGTTGCAGAGAAGTGCAGGATGTGGTGGAGGAATTCTGTCTGATTTTTGAGAAAAGGTGGGAGCTGCAGCAGCAGGATAGGTTTAAGGGCCACATGAAATGGCCTGGCGGGGGTCACACTTGGCTCCCAGGCCCTGTGTTTGACACATGTGCACTGGGGTGTTGTGCTTAGGGGATTTCTTAGAATAATGCCGGGTACATTTCTAGCAAGTTCTCCAAAATGTTGGTGAAACACACATAAAAAACTTGTTTGCAGCAATTACATGATTTTAAAGGTCAAATAATATCACCATTTTATTAAAAAACCCTTAAAAATACCCCTAAAATGTCAATACAATCGGGCCATAGAGCATACCGACACTTGCCCGGTGGGTCGGGGCTGCATGTCGTTTTGGGGTCCAAAGCTCCCCCTTTACTCTTCCCCCGCCCACCTCCCTTGCTCTCAGACTCCCCCCAGTTCTCTCCAGGCCCCCCCCCATGCTATCAGACTCCCCCCAGTGCTCTCCACCCCCCATGCCTGCATTGGGATGGAGAGTGGGGAAGGGTCTGGTAAATATGTCATGGGCTGCTCAGTCTAAAATTCCTGGGCCTATTTTTTGTCCCAGTTCAGGTCTGGATACAATACTTGTAAAAACTTCAAAAGCACACTGAAACCAACTAAAAATAAGCCTAGAATTTCAGGGGCTTCTGACATGAATGGGTGCTTAGGGCTACATTATACTTACACTCTTGAGATGATCTGTGGCGAAATGTGAACTTTAAATGACTCCGATTTACATCTTCAATTGGTATCGCAACCTGGAAGGAAATGCATCACATTTAAGTGCATATGGTTCCAATTATGGCTAAGCATATGCCACCCTTAATTGTCTATTGTGCCAATCTTGCTATCAGATCTAGAATAAGCTTATTTCTATACACAGTGCACTATATGCTTTAAAGCAATATTAAAGTCATGTTTTGTTTTTGTTTTTTAAATAAACAAACATGTTATACTTACCTGCTCTGTGCAGTGGTTTTGCACAGAGCAGCCCAGATCCTCCTTTGCTCAGGTCCCTCCCTCCTGCCAAGTGCCCACACAGCAAGCAGCTTGCTATGGGGGCACCCGAGCCGAGCTGCTGTTGTGTGTGTGTCCATTCAGACACAGAGCTGTGGCTTGGCCCTGCCCCCTCTCTCTCCTCATTGGCTTATTGACTGACAGCAGCGGAATTCAATGGCACCCACTACTGAGTCTCAGCCAAATTAGGAGGGAGAGTCCCGGACAGCCGAGGCTCTCGTGCAACATTGCTGGATCCAGATTGGAGTCAGCTAAATATGCACACTGAAGGTTTTTTATCTTAATGCGTAGAATGCATCAAGATAAATAAACCTTCTGCCTATAGAACCACTTTAAGCCTCATTTATCAATGTGCCCAAAACAGGCAAACCATTTAACTTTTCTTGCACACTAAAATACATACAAGGGATCGTTTTTACTTTTTTTTTTTTTTTTAAATCGGAGAAAAGTCTTCAAGAAACATTACAAAAATAGTTCACATTAAGAGTTTGGTCACTCAAATCATTTACAAAAAATAAAGTACAGTAATGCTCGTATACACAACCAAAGCAGGTATATACACCGAACTAAACATAGTATACCAACACGTGTTACTACTCACAGCATATTTACTCACATATACATCTGATAATGATGCCCCCAACACATCCCTTCCCCATAATACCCATCCATGCACTATTTGAGGGTTGTGAATTGTTAAGCATGTGCATTTAAACTTTATAGCATGAGTATCGAAGACTAAATCCAATGGAACTAGGCCTGGGGTAGCTAGCCAGCATTCCCAAATCTTATTAAACCGTGTCAGGCTACCCCTATGCTAACAAATCAGGCGCTCGTATCGTAAGGTTACTCCCATATTGGTTAGCTACATCTCTAGTGGACTGTGATATACAATGTTGCAAAATTAGCTTATGAGCTTAAAATAGGGCCCTGGGTACTGCTTCTCTGACATAAACATCTGATATGACCTCATGCAGAAAGCCCAGTAAATACAGTGAAGGGTGAGGGGATATGGCTAGTTGAAAGGTACAGTTAATGGTGCGTACTATTCTGGTCTAGTACCTGTGTAACTTTGGGTATCTCCACAGGAGATGTATGAGATCCCCTTTATCTCTACCACACTTTGCACACAATGGGTCAGGACAGGGCCCAAGAGTGAACAGTTTAAGGGGGGTGTGTTGAACCCGCAGTAGTATGTATAGTTGGGACAACTGGCTCACTATTTGAATGGGTTACATTCAAGGAGCAGCTACGTACAGATTCCAAGGCCTCAGTCCAGTGATTCCCGGTTATGGGGCCTACATCTTTCCATAGCCATGTTGGGGAAGCTATCCAAGTATTCCGCCAGCAGCATTGAATAGCAACTAGAAATTAACCCTTTAGTGGGGGTGGAATGCTGCATCATGTTGAAAAGAGGGGTTGGGAAAAACATAAGAAAATGCAAGGAGGGTTGAGCCTGAATGGCGCGTTGCAGTTGGAGATAAGGGAAATGCATGGTTTTCCCAAATACCAAGCATTTCCCCTATTGGGATTGCAGCCGAGCAAATGAAAGCAACCGGTCATTACTGAAAATGTGGCGGAGGTGTCGTTTTTACATTTTAAAAGGATCTGTATTTCTGTCCATCCAGTCCTGAGCTTTCAAACAGCAATGACACACAACGCAGATTTGAAAGAAGAGACCACCTGATCTTTCCTTGATGCAGTTTCACTTTTACATACAGGTAACCTCCCCAGCCTTTGGCTGGGGAGTAAAAATAGAAGCAAGAAAAAAGATGAGCTCATCTCTGTGTTACTCTACTCTTTCCTCTTAGCAGCATGCTTCTTGCACTGAACAAACCTGATCAACACCTTGTGCTGCTTCTCCCTCTCTAAGCTTTGCTGTACAGGGGCTGGAAGAAGCCGATAAGTCAAATCAGGGTACTTGCAGCCTTGTATTATTTTTTAAATGTAAGCCATGTATTAATGACAGGCAGCATCAAGTTGTGTCTTTTATATATGACTGTAGTACAGCTTTAATGTTAAAAGATTTAAAGGGGTTGTAAAGGTTCCGATTTTTTTAAAGAAAATAAATATACCGCGCAAAGTGCCAAAAATGTTAAAATATCACATTTGAAACCGATGTGACTTTGGAAAAAAAAATTGCTAAGAAGTCCCATGCAGATAGTTTGTTGCAAACATCAATAACCTTGAAGCAATGAAAGTTCCAAATCCCAAGTAAAGTGCTTGTGCTCTACAAAGTGGATACAAATCCGTGCTTGATATGTGCTCACAAGACGGTGCCCCCACATAGATGTGAACTCACCCCTCCAAGTGGACGACTATTTCTAGTTTGGTCACACACGCATGTGGGGCAGTCCCCCTGGATTTTCTGTGGTTTAAAGCGGGGTTCCACCCAAATTTTGAACATTATCTCTATGCATTCTCTTCCTTGCCTAGATGCTGACATGCTGTGTAAAAAAATTTAAATCGCCGTAATTACCTTTTTTTCTAATCTTCTTAGAACTTCCTGGATTTCCTCCCATGGGAGTAGGCCTGTTTCTAGCCTCTCCCAGACCTCCCACAGTCCCCTGGGAGCTAGTCTCAGGCTTCCCAGCATGCATTGTGCAAAAGCATCATCACAACATCTCAGTGAATGCTGGGAGCACAGCATTCACTGCATCCAGGAAATACATGCTTGTGGGCTTCAAATGCCCACAATGAAGATGGAAACCGCCTGCAGTGAATTTTATAAGTTATTCTTTACAACTAAATCGGACACAGGCGGACTTATTACACAGAACATGTGAGTAGATAATCATGAGAAGAAAAGTTTGTGAATGAACTCCAAAAAAAAAAACGATAGATAGGTGGACCCCCGCTTTAAGATAGTCGTTTCCTAATATGAATGGACGTAATAAGGAGTGCCTCATTCCTCTATGTTACTAGCGATGTTTGGGGTAGATGTTCCACATAAAAAGGACAGAAAAAGCCTAGTTGCGCAGCACCGTTTAAAACATTTATTCCAGATAAAAAAAACATGGTATTAGACTCAAATGTAAGGGTGCCTAAAAGCCTGGCACCTGGTGTAAACAGCAGATAAGTTCCCAGGAAATTTCAGCCGTGTTTAGGAAGTTGTGGTTCCGTTATTTTAGTTGAGGGTATAAATACCCTCACTTCAGGTCACATGTGTGATTTGTTTGTTTGATTTGTGAACCACAACTTCCTGAAGACGGCCCGTCTGATTGGCTGAAACATGTAGAGGTTGGTCCGCTTTATCGCATCATCACGACACACTTCCGGTCCCGGAAATCAACCAGTATGCGGCGGCTTACAAGTGCTTATGGGCAGATTTCCTGGGAACTTATCTGCTGTTTACACCAGGTGCCAGTCTTTTAGGCACCCTTACATGTGAGTCTAATACCATGTTTTTTTATCTGGAATAAATGTTTTAAACGTTGCTGCGCAATGAGGCTTTTTCTGTCATTTTTATGAGGAACATCTGCCCCAAACAACACTAGGTACATAGAGGAATGAGGCACTCTTTATTACGTCCATTCAAATGAGGAGACAACTATCTTAAACCACATCAGCCCACAGAAAAACCACGGGGAATGCCCCACATGCATGCGTGACCAAACTAGAAATAGTCGTCCACTTGGAGGGGTGAGTTCACATCCATGTGGGGGCACCGTCTTGTGAGCACATATCAAGCCACATATTCGTATCCACTTTGTAGAGCACGAGCACTTTACTTGGGATTTTGAGCTTTTATTGCTTCAAGGTTATTGATGTTTGCAACAAACTATCTGCATGGGACTTTTTAGCGATTTTTTTTTCCAAAGTCGCACTGGTTTCAAATGATATTTAACATTTTTGGCACTTAGCGCGGTATATTTATTTTCTTTACTAGTATGTGATGACTAGGATCATTTTTCACTTGCAAAGTTGTATTCACTGCAGCTGTCAATTACCATGATATCACTTACTCATATCAATATTTAGATTTCTTTGGCGCTTTGTTTTTTTTCTTTCTACTTCAGATTTTTTAAAACTAAAAATAACAAACAAAAGCAGCCCGATCCCCCTCTTCTGGGGTGCCCCCACCGGCGCTCCTGGCTCCTCCCCTTCATCAGGTGCTCACATGGAAAGCCGCTTTCCATGGGGGTACCAGTGCAGGCACGCTCCCGAGTACTGCTGCTGTGTCCATTGACACAGACATTGGGACTCGGCCCCGCATCCTGCTCCCATATCTCTGGATTTGATTGACCACAGCGAGAGCCAAATGGTTCCTGCTGCTATCAATCTGTACAAAAAGATGAGAGCCAGCGGCCAGAGCCGCTGGACTCATGCACAGCACTGGAACCATGAGCTATGGCAAGAAAAAGGGAGGGGGGGGTGCTGCAGCAAAGAAGTATTTTAACCTTAATGCATAGAATGCATTAAAGCAGGGGTCCACCCACACCGCCAAAAAAAAAAAAAAATATTAAAAGCCAGCAGCTACAAATACTGCAGCTGCTGACTTTTAATACATGGCCACTTACCTGTCCCAGGGTCCAGCGATGTCGGCAGGCGACGCCGACAACCCGCTCGGTTCTCGGCAGCTGCCGCCGCCATCCTAGCTGAAGGAATCAGGAAGTGAAGCGTTGCGGCTTCACTTCCCGGTTCCCTACTGCGCATGCGCGAGTCGCGCTGCGCATCGTAAGTGGTCCCCGCTCTCTTCTGGGAGCTGTGTGTTTCCCAGGAGACAGCGCGGTGGGGACGGGAAAAGGCATAGACTCCCATGGGAGTCTATGCCGGAAGTGGGTGCAAATACCTGTCTTAGACAGGTATCTGCAGCCCCCTCCCCCCTGAAAGGTGCCAAATGTGACACCGGAGGGGGGGAGGGTTCCGAAAAGCGGAAGTTCCATTTTTGTGTGGAACTCCGCTTTAAGGTCAAAAACTTTGAGACTTTACAATCCTCTTAAGGGGAAATCTAACTGGCTGCTGCGTGCAATAAAGAAAACCCTTTCTGTAGACAACCAGATAAAGACCTATGTACAATTCAGAAAAATGTATTTCAAATTGTAATTGAGCACCAGTTAAATGAAAACAGCAGATTTTGTTATTGCTAGACCTAATTTGTGTGGTATCATTATTTTGGATAACATGTTAGATTTGTATTTGCAATTAAACAATAATCTGGTGACAAGCATCCCACATTCCTTTCATTACCTTAACAGTTTCAAACCAGCGGGGCTGCTTCACTTGATAGTATATCACAGATTTGTATTCTGAAATCGCTTCATCTCCTGCCCCCGGGTAAATCACATTCTTGAAAGAGAGGAGGACAAAACAAATACATTCAGTGTGTTCCGAGGTTCTCCAAACGAACAGCTTTATAACAAAGCACTAAAAACTGACGCACTAAAGCCATTAGTAGCAATAAGGCATAAAGGCTTTTCTGCTTAAAGAGGAAATCAGTCCGATATTGTGTTCTCAAACAGTACAGATCACAAAATGTAAAAAATGTTTTTGCACTGTAATTAGATTATTGTAAGATTAACATGCTCGTAAAGGCTCATTTAAAAAATAAATCAATAGTTTTGTCCCACCCCACCTTCCTCCCCCCCGCCAAGCGCTCCCATAGCAAACGGATTGCTATGGGGGCACTCGAGTGTGCTTGCTCCAGCGCCCCGCCTCTCGCTCCCTCATCACTGGATGTGAATGACACCAGTTGGAGCCAATGAGGGAAGAGAGCCGAGAGAGCCCATGCTCTCATTCACAATCGCTGGATCAAGATCCGACCCAGGTATGTATTTAGGGGGACTGCGGGGGGAGGAGTTGCAGTAGGAGCTGCATGCAGATCGTTTTTTCTCTTACTGCATAGAATGCGGTAGGTGAAAAAAACATTCTGCGTTTACAACCACTTTAAAAGAATATGTAAACCCAACATTTCATATTTCTGATATGTGTCTGCTGTACCATGTACCGATTTGATAAAGTATCCTACTCTCTTTGCATTGCCTCCAGTGTGTGAAATCCCTGGTGTTCCTGCCATTCCTCTGCTTTCCTATCAAAAACTCACTACAGGAGAGAACAGCATGGTCCATTCTCTAGCTGTGCTGAGAACTCAGCCTGCTCTCCTCCAATGTTCAGACTCGTCTTGACATGCCCCCACCGCACAGCCATTCACTAGGAAAACCAGTGTGCTGACATGGGCTGTGTTACAAGGTGAGGGTCTACATATACTTTAACCGCTTCAGCCCCAGAAGATTTTATCCCCTTCCTGACCAGAGTACTTGTTGCGATTCGGCAATGCGCTTTAACTGACAATTGCGCGGTCGTGCGACCTTGCACACAAAATTTATGTCTTTTTTTTTTCCCCAGAAATAGAGCTTTCTTTTGGTGGTATTTGATCACCTCTGCGAGTTTTATTTTTTTGTGCTATAAACAAAATAAGAGCGACAATTTTGAAAAAAAAAACACAATATTTTTTACTTTTTGCTATAATAAATATCCCCCAAAAATATCTAAAAAAAAAAAACATTTTTTTTTCCTCAGTTTAGGCCGATATGTATTCTTCTACATATTTTTGGTAAAGAAAATAAATAAAAAAAAAGAAAAGAAATCGCAATAAGCCCCCCGCCCGCAGACCCCGACAACCAACGGCCAGGGTTGTCAGGAAGAGGCCCTTGTCCTCATCAACATGGGGACAAGGTGCTTTGGGGTGGGGGGGCCGCAGGGCGCCCCCCCATGCCCCAAAGCACCCACCCACCCAGGGCGCCCCCCCATGCCCCAAAGCCCCAAAGCGCCTAAGGGCCTGGTATGCCCCTGGGGGGGAACCCACGCCAGTTCCCCCTTATGATTCATACCAACTACTGTATGTTTTCATTTGTTAATGCCAAAAATGTGGCAAAGTCGTACAAAGTAGTACTGCTCCCAAATCGCGCTAAAATCGCAGCAAAATTGCAGCCGCGAAATCGCTGTAAAATCGCGCGACTTTGAAGTCGTATAAGTGTGAAAGGGGCCTTAGGAAAATCAGTGAGCCAATCCCACAAGCAAGAAATTATGTTTCTGGGGGGCGTTCTGTACACATTCTGTGTACAGAAGGCCTCCAGGTAGCCAAATTGCATTTTACAGAAAGAGCTGCAGATTGAAAAGGAAAGTAATTTTTAAGAACATTCAATTACAATAGGAGTTGTGTTGCAATTGTATACGTTATATTATTTTTTTTTTTTATTTGGCATTTTTTTTCCCCATAAAAGTGGAGTTACCCTTTAACCACTTC
The DNA here is from genome assembly GCA_037952925.1 of Lithobates clamitans. Classification (NCBI taxonomy): domain Eukaryota; kingdom Metazoa; phylum Chordata; class Amphibia; order Anura; family Ranidae; genus Lithobates; species Lithobates clamitans. Next base: position 3,211,562 of record JBBGZY010000028.1, on the reverse strand, counting down.
AGGACCACCCACTGCACATATACTGCGCAGGGCGGCCCGGCTGCGCAAACAGACATACCTGTACATCGGTCCGTGCATTAGATACAGCCGCGGGAGCTCTCATCGAGTCCGCCAGCCACCCGCGATTGCGCTAAAGAGGCAGAACGATGATCTGCCTATGTAAAAAGGGCGAATCCTCCCTGCCAGTGCCATTTATACAGTGATCAGTGCATTTTTATAGCACTGATCACTGTACTGGCGTCACTGGTCATCAAAAAGTGCCATAGGGTCAGCTTTGTCCGCTGCAACGTCGCAGTCCCCTAAAAATCACTGATCCCCGCCATTAGTAAAAACAATTAAAAAAATGAATAAAAAGTGCCTAAATCTTTCCCTTATTTTGTAGATAAAACTTATGTCAAGAGTGCTCAGAATGTCAGGACCAGGCAGATAGTGACTTTATTGGATGGATGAAGTTGTCTTCAAGCACTTAGGGCTGCACTCAAAGAGGGAATCAATCTCTAATAGAAAACAAGAAAAAAAATAAAAGAAAAAAGGCGCCTCTAAGTGCAGAATGAAAACTTTTAATATCCCCAAACAAGATTAAAAACACTTACAGAATCAAGGATAAGAAGAGGCATAACATGGATGTATGAAGCAGGTGATCTGGCATCAGGAGGTCCCAGTGTATCACAGCTTTCCAGGGATAATGATATGCAGCGTGGAGCATGACTCCCGGAAATGACATCAGCGGGAGGGGACAACAACCAGCATGGACCGCAAACAGGAAATATGTCATCAAAATGGGACGCGTTTCGGAACTACTGATTGGTTCCTTCTTCAAGCCAAGGTCACTGGACTCCAAAAAGAGGGCTTGGTGCTGGGTTTAGAAGCGTTTTGGACCAAGGGCTTTTTCTGTTAATGGCCTTGCCCTTGCCCTTGGCTCTAGCGCCCTGTTGGTGGTGGAACTGCCTTGGTGCTGAGACACTTGAGGAAGCAGTCCCTGAGGTTTTAAACGAGGCACACCTGGTGCTTTTCTTCACCGGAAGTAGAGCACTCTTCCCTCCAGAAATCTTTTGGATATATTTGTTCAAATGATCACCAAAAAAACGTTACCCATGAAAGGGGAAACCTGCCAATAATTTTTTACAAGGAAGCTCGGCTGACCGGTTATTAAGCCACAAGAGTCTGCGCATATGAACAGACAAGAGAGCCAAACGAGAAACCTGCTGTATTAAATCCTTTAATGCGACAACTGCAAAACACAGCGCTCAAGGAAAATCTGTCTTATTTTCAGCCAGATCATCCTCCCGGTTAGGCCTGTCAGGCTGTCTGACCTGATCCTTTACGGACTGGCAGATACCAATTGCTGCAACAGCTGGCTGAATAGCTGAACTGGCCAAGGATAGGAAGCTTTTAATAATGACTCCAATTTCTTGTCAACAGGATTTTTCTTGTTTAAGGAAGAGACTGCTGCATCTACGGCTGGCATGCTCCGCTTCTTAATGAACTTTTCACCCATGGGATAAAAAGGGAAAATCTCTTAGGAGGAACAAAAATCCTGTCAGGATGTTCCCAATGAGCATACATCACCTGTTTCAACAGAGAGTGTAAGGGGAAAGCCTAGGCGGCCTGAAGAGGCCTCAGGGACCCCAAAGAGGACCAGGGGGGCTCAGTAACCTCTGTAAGAGGCAACTTAAAGGCAGAACGAGCCATCTCAGTAAAAGACTGGATCAAAAGCCTCTGCGACTGAGAGGCAGACATCAACTGGATATCTTCTTGTCCATATTGCTCATAAGCAGACTTATCCACCAGGCCCTCCACAGCTTTTAGCTTTTCCCCATCCTCAACCCATTCCTGCTCCAAACCAGAAGGCTCCGGGGAAGGGGGATCTGTCACGCTTCTTGCCACCCTGCGGGATGGAGGAAATCATGCCAGCAATCCTGTGCTCTAACCTGGCTAGGGCCGAGGACAGTTCATCCTTGGTGATAAAAGGTGAAGCAGCAGCATTGACTGTAGGCACAATACCAGATAGGCGCAGCGGCTCAGATTGCCCAGAAGCCTCTGGTCCTTCAGGGGATACAACACTAGTAATACGACTAGGTTTATCAGTAACTACTGACAACATAGGTGTGCCCTTCCCTGTAGTGTTAATCCTGCTCCTCTTTTTTGAAGACATATACTAGCCACAAAAAGAGTATCTGGGTGTGGTATCAACACATCTCAGAAGGTGCATTAATATGTTCGCCAAACAAACTGCTGAGCACAGCGTCGCAATGGCAAAATGGCGCCATTATACAGTTAGAAAACAGCCAGACACAAGCAAAAAAGGTACACTTTGCAAACACCCACAGCTAGCCCAAAACTCCCCCGTATGGTCACCGCACACAGGTGTTCAGCCTCTAGCTAGCTTGACTGAATGTTACAATCACTGGGACACCCAACAATAAGGAAATAAAAAGGGGTTTCACTTACCCGTCCAGGCGCAGGGCAGCTTGGAAACTAAGAGCCCAATCTTCACCCATCATGGCGGGTTCCTGTCACTTGAGGACCTTCAAGGACTGGGTACCCTTTTCATGTTTAGGGTCCACTCCCTTGGACCTGTACAGCACCCTGCAGGAATGCCTTAGCGCTGTGATGTCCAGGATTCCACTACGCACAGTCCCACAACGAACAGTTTGTGGGACTAGAGACCTGGAGCTCAGAGAGATCAAACAACCGTGCCATCCACCTTGCAGACACTGGTAAAAAACTGAAGTACTTCCTGTACGGGAGGTGTTATATAGGGGATCACTTCCTGTCTAGAGACCTTTGGTCTACCAGTGTCCATTCACCTGGAGATGAAGTATAACTCAGTAGGTAATGAATATTAGCCCAACTCTGTGTCCCATGATGTATAAAAAAGAAAATAAAAACTGCAGAGGTGATCAAATACCACCAAAAGAAAGCTCTATTTGTGGGGGAAAAAAAGGACATCAATTTTGTTTCGGTACAACGTCGCACGGCCGCGCAATCGTCAGTTAAATTGACGCAGTGCTGTGTCGCAAAAAATGGCCTGGTCATTTAGGGGGTAAATTCTTCTGGGGCTGAAGTGGTTAAAGCATATTTCCACTTTTGCAGCCAAATTGGGATAACACCTACTTTATATTTGTTACACGTTCATGAAGCACAAAATATGTATAAAAAAAAAAACACTTTCCCTTTTATCTAATAATAAAGTGGATCTTCAACCACGGAAACACGGCACATGCACGAGATACGCTGTGCATTCACAGCAAACAGCAGGTCTCTGACAGGCTTGGAGACCTGGCAGGAGCACGTGGCAAATCCCCACAAGTGTGAGGGGGTTTGCGCATGCACAGACATCACATGTCTCTTCCAGGTCCCATAGACCTTGTAGAGACCAGCGGTGTTGCTGCACATGGGAGAGATGTTTTAATAAATACCTGTAATAAATAAAGAAGGTTCCAAAAAGGTATATGCTAGAAGTGTTGGCAACTGAGATACATTACCTCCAACCTTTTCCCATCTTCATCAAACACAGATACTGTGACTTCCACATTTTTGGCCGCGGTTTTGTTGCCTCTGTCAAAGTCGCCCTGGAGCAGTGTGACATATATATCATTCCTTACATCACCTGCAAAGTATCGTCGAATGTTAGGTTAGCAATGTACTTGTCTGCAAATAAACAAGTCTATAAAGCTTGCAGTACAAATGTCTATAATGTATGCAAAAAGAATGCCACTGGTTTGTAGGTTTCCCCGAATACATTTCAATTTTTTTTTTTTTATGACTATAAAACACACCACCTTCACCTGGCATACAACATAAATGAGCCTTATGCACTTAATTGCAGTTGTAATAAAAGTCCCATATCACAACTCTCCTGGATACACGTTTTAAAATACATGTAAACTCCAAATGGATGGCATTTAGTTTTTAAAAGCATTCTGCATGAAATAATTGGCATGTAATTTTCTTTAAGAAAATGGTGTTTTCACTTCTCTTTGTTGTATCCAAGGGCTGCTGATCTCCTGCAGCATCTCTGCAGCCACCTTATGTCTTTACACAATCAAGCGATTACTGTACTTCACTGCTTAGCATGGGGTTTCTGAACTATGAACAGGGTGCAGCTAGATAGAGTCTTCACTGAAAGTGCATGGGGTGGGGTGACAATGCAGTAGCTCATTTGGGAAAACAAGAGACAGACCGCTGTCACCCTGTAACAGGAAGTGCCTAAACAATGACCTTCACGACAGGTAGTATTGCAAAAAAAACATTTGAAATAACTTTTCATAAGATGGAAAGTAGGTTATGAAATTACCTCAACAAGATTATGTAGGATTTTAATTATTGGGTTTCTAGATGCTTAAGGGAACAAATTATACAGAAACAATGATTTTTACAAACCTCTACAGATAGGCTTTCACCTCCACAATTAAGATGAATATAAAGTCCATTTTATACTAACATTTAACTGAATGAGCTACAATTATGTAGTGCTTTTGGCATAGTGAAATAACACCACAAAGTTTCAACTTCTTTTTTTTTCTCTTGCATTTTTGACAGGTCTGAACAAGTCTGAAAAACATGGAGCCTAGGCCAGCTCTTAAAGTAACTAAACTCAAGAACATGTAATAAGTTACCAGTCCTTAGATGTTGTAGCTGCATTTTTCAAGTTTTTATTTTTAAAATTCTTACCTGATGATCCTGCCAGTAACATTTCCTGTGCCAGGGTGACACAGGAAATGTTGTCTCTCTAGAACATTCACCCCTCTCCTCCATAACAATTAGGGAGAAGTCTTCTGTAGCCCACAGAGGTTCCCAGGGTAGGGTTGAGAACTTTGCATGTGATTTAAAGCGGAGTTCTGCCCTCCCACAAAAAAAAAATTAAAAGCCAGCAGCTACAAATACTGTAGCTGCTGACTTTTAATATTACGCTTACCTGCCCAGGGATCCTGTGATGTCAGCACCCCAGCCGATATTCAAATTGCGGGTGCTGCCGCCAATCGTGGCAGCCAGTTCCCTACTGCGCATGCACGAAGCGCGCTGCTCTTTCTAACTGGCCCGGCGGTGGAGGAAAAAGGAGGGGGGGCCGAACTTCCGAGGGATGTCACCGCTGTGCAGTCTCCCAGAACTGGGGACAGGTACCTGTCAGAAACAGGTACCCAGACCCCCCTTCCCCCGGAAAGGTGCCAAATGTGGCACCAGAGGGGGAGGAGCAGATAAGCGGAGATTCCACTTTTGGGTGGAACTCCGCTTTAAGTGCAGCATAGGAAGTCACAAGCTCAATGGAGTTCTGCCACGATTAATTAGGTTTTTTTATTTTGCACTTATCAAACAGACATAATAAAACACTTTCAATGATACATTTAACAGACAAAAAAAAAAAAAGAAGAGGAAAAGAAGATGCTCATTGTGTGGGTTTACATAAAAAAGCAGCAGTTTTGTAACAAACCATTATCTAAGGTATACAAAGTTTCTATTATTGCAGTAACGCATTCCGGCTAAAAGCTCTGCACATCTATGACGAAAATACAACATACATTTCAAGCACCTACTGCTTGAAAACACCTCAATAAAGAAAGATTTCTCTCAGTCTACACCACACGGTTTCCATTCTAAAGCATACAGAATCACCTTTCTATTTATCTTGGTTACTGACCTCACTTCCTCTCTACTAACAACAGCAGTCAAATAACAGCAGTCAAATAACAGCAGTCAAATAACAGCAGTCAAAACCAAAGAATAATCCAGTTTCTTATCGTACATCACAGGATACAGAGCCACAGTGGTTACTATGTGGGTTATAGGCCACCTTCAGGTGATGGACACTGGCACACCCTAAGATAGGAAGTCCACTCCCTATATAACCCCTCCCACTACTGGGAGTACCTCAGTTTTTTCGCCAGTGTCTTAGGTGTTGGTCACGAGTAAAGATGTGCTGTGCTGAGCTCCACTGGTAGATTCCTTTGCTGGGGCAAGCTATGCAACCGGATCCATTCAAAGTGTCTTTTCTAGGCCTAATTGAAAGGTGCCCGGGCCTCCAAAGAAACAAGGTTTTGCCTGTAACGCTTCTCATTTTAGAGAGCTGGACCTCGGGATCCAGAGCTTTGATTTTTTCAGCCATAAAGTTTTACTGGTGGGGTGCTTTACAGGTCCAGGAGTGTGGGTTCCCGAGGGTCCCCGGTTCCTAAAAGTTTGGTAACAGAGCCCACCGTGAGGGGTGAAGATTGGGTCTGTCGGTTTTACCACAGAGAACCCTGCGGCGGGAAAGGTAAATGGAGACTTTTAAGAAAATAAAAAAAATAAAAAATTCTTATGAAAAGTCTCATTTAAAAGAGTAAATGTTGTCATGCCTAAGAGTCACCACTGGGGGCTGTATAGAGCACGTACCTTGCCATGCTTTCCTCAGAGATCACGCTGTGCAGCAGAAACAGCAGGCTTCCCTCCGGCGAGCAGCTCAGACCTCCAGTAAGAGTGGGGGGGGGGGTTTCTTCACTGAATCACCACCCACCCGAGTCCAAGCTTCCCCTCTTCTTAGAAAGAGGGAAGCCAAAAAACGATCGGCGATGCTGCTCCGTTTGTTTCACCACCCCTGCACGGCGGCCAGTCTTGGGTCTTCTCCTCGCCATTTCCCTCCCCACACAAAAGCCGATCCTGTGGGATCGGAGGCCCACGTTCGCGCGGGAAAACCCTGTTTCGAAAAAAAGAGGGGGGCGTAACGTGACAGAACGGGCGGGGCTTAGCGCGGCATTGGTGTCCTGCAACGTCTAGCGCGGGAGTGTGTTTAAAAGCTCAATTTTTGCTGGCTGCAGATGTCGGATGGACAAAGAGCAAAAAAGGGGCATGTAAGAGGTTGGTGACACAGGCATTCCCTTGACACATTTACTAAAAGCATCACGCTGAGTGTTAATAGCAGCGGCAGTGGCTGGACTTTTGCTGAAGCAGTGGATGCGATTTCTTCTGGTAGTACCTCTCCCTTTGTGCATCGGGCTATAGTCAGAAGAGGACGATGAAACACCCCCAAAAAAGGGCTAAAAGGGTCTCCCTCAAGCTCTGGAAAGCCTACTCATCTCTACAATTGCATCCTGCCCTGAGAGGGGGTGGCTGGTCAGAGTGAGCATCGGGGCCATGAAATGATTGCAATTGTTTTCAACACTGCAGACCCTGTATTTTACTAAAGAGGTTTTTTTTCCCCAGCCATAAAAAAAAAAAAAAAGGTTAGCGGCTTTAATTGCATCCCAGTGTGGGACAAAATGCGACAGGTTCTCTTCCATTAACCAGGTCCCTCAAACTCAGAAACTGGGGGCAGGAAAAGATGAATTTCCCTCAGGGGACCGTGGTGAGGCCTGATGACTCCTCTTCTGGGGGGCCAAATGCGGGGGGGGGGGGAATCAGATTCACAAGCTGTAAGATTGATGGTGCAATTTTTTACTGATGGTCCGCTCCACATTTATGTACTCTTAACTGAGTGTTTGGGTTCACTAAAGCCTCCTAAAGCTGTGCATGCCTTTCCTGTCCATTCCTTGATACAAAAAGCTTTTCCAGCAGAGCAAGATCACCCAGATGAGCATTTTTTCCCTCCTAAAAAGTTTTTTTTACACTTTATCCTATGGAGGAAAAAATTCAGGTGGGAATACCAGCAATTGACGCTGCTATATCCTCCATGAATAAAAAGTTTGACTTGCCCGGCAAACAATGCTCAAATGCTTAGGGATCCAACAGATAAAAAGTTGGAATTCCTATTAAAAAACACTTTTTTCTCTGGCAGGTTGAGTGTTTCAGCCTGCGCTGACAGTAATTGGTCAATCCTTGAGAGACCAGTTTAAACATGTGCTCAAGGTTATCCTGTTCAGCAGGCCCAGGACCTGGCAAGCTACTAGCAGCTTTATGTTTGCAATAATCGCTATGAGAGATTCTATCCTTCAGACCTCGTGCCTTTCGCTAAACGCCATGCAAGAAGCTCCTGGCTAGTCTTTGCGGTGAAACAGCTGTGTGGGAATGATTTGGGTAATACATCCAAAGAATTTCTAGTGGAAAAAGTACCCCTTTGCCATTTAAGAAAAGGAGCAAAACGTATTTTCATTTTAACAAGCTCATTCTCCAGTGCCAGGGGCATCAGGTAATCCTCAGGGTCAACCCCAGGGACAAAAGAAGTCTTGGGGGAGAAAACCTACAAAATACTAAAGCCTCTTTATAAGGAGGCACCCCCGCTCGCTCGAGTAGGGGGAATACTTATGCAGTTCTCAAGGATCTGGCAGGAAGAGTGTCGAGACAGATGGGGGACTTCCTCAAACGTTCCTACGGATCCAGAGAAAAAGAAGTCTTTCTTTCAAGCATTGGACCATCTTTTGGCAAAAAGTGATCATGGTGGTCCCCATGAAAGCACAGGGGTTGGGGTTTTGTTCAAACTTTTTTCACGGTGCCAAAACCGAATGGAGATGTCAAACCCATTCTGGATCTCAAGAATCCAAACCGGTTCCTGAATATCTGCTCTTTTTATGTATGGAGTCAATCCAATCAGTTGTCTCCATCCTATAAGGAGGAGAACTTCTGGCGTCAATCGACATCAAGGATGCATACCTCCATGTTCCCCGCTCACTAGTAATATCTATTTTTCAAGGTAGAAAATCTTCATTTTAAGTTTGTGGCTCTGCTTTTCAGTCTAGCTACTGCACCTTGAGTGTTTACAAAGCTTCTGGCCCCTCCTCTAGCCAGATTAAGGGCCCAAGGTATAACAATTATAGTTTACCTAGACAATCTGCTCTTGATAGACCAGTCGGTAGCCCACTTAGACCAAAGTATGGTCATCACATTCAACTACCTGGAATACCCAAGTTGGATTCTCAACCTAGAGAAATCTTCCTTAAAACCATGAAGATGACTAAAATACTTGGGTCTCATTATAGATACATCCAGAAAAGGGTATTCTTGCCCCAGGCAAAGATCAGCGCCATAAAGGAACTGATTCAGGTGGTCGAAGCAAGATGAATCCTTTTATTCAGCTTTGCATGAGGTTGTTGGGAAAGATGGTGGCTTCATTCGAGGCCGTTCCTTATGCTCAGTTTCATTCGAGACTGCTGCAAAACCGTATCCTATCGGCTTGGATTCAAGCCGATAGGATAGGTTCAAGCTTTAGATTTCCCAATGTGTCTGACTCCAAAAGTGCGCCGGAGCCTCAGTTTATGGTTAATAACCAAAAATCTGCAAAGTGGAAAATCCTTCCTACAGTTACCTGGGAAGTGGTAACAACATATGCCAACCTTTTTTTTTTTTTTTTTTTGGGTTGGGGAGCAGTCCTGGAAGAGGCAACTGTCCAAGAGAAGTGGTCCAGATCAGAAATGACCTTGCCCATTCTAGAGATTCGGGCAGAGCTCTTGGTCCTGAGGGCCTGAATGTTCAGTTTACGGAATTGTCCTGTCAGGATCCAAACCGACAATGCCACTGCAATGGCCTATATCAATCACCAAGGAGGCACAAGAAGTTGTGCGGCCCAGAGAGAGAAAGGTGAATCATATCCCATCTTGGGCAGAAAACAATGTACTTTGCCTATCGGCAGTCTTCATTCTAGGAATAGAAAAAATTGACAGGCGGACTACTTGAGTCGCCAGCAGTTGTTCCCGGGAGAATGGTTCCTTCACCCCGATATCTTCCTGTCAATATGTCAAAGATGGGGGATCCCAGACGTAGTACTGTTTGCGTCCAGGTTCAACAAAGAAACCCACAACTTTGTGTCAAGAACAAAGGATCCGCTAGCATGTGGAACAGATGCCTTGCTGTTCCCATAGAATCAGTTCTCACTGATTTATGCATTCCCTCCTATTCTGCCTGCATCCACGACTTCTACGCAGGGTCAAGCAGGAAGGGAAGTCAGTGATTCTTGTGGCCCCCAGCATGGCCCAGGAGATCTTGGTATGCAGAGATCTTAAGGATGGTGGTAGGGGTCCTATGGACCATATCACCACATCCAGACCTTCTCTCACAAGGTCTGGTATTCCATCCTACCTTACAAACACTAAATTTAATGGTTTGGCTATTGAGACCCACATTCTGAAGAAACGTGGGCTGTCAAGTTCAGTGGTAGCTACCTTGGTTAATGCAAGGAAGCCAGCCTCCAGATTCGCATATTATAGAGTCTGGAAGGCATAGGTCTCCTGGAATGAATCCAGGGGTTGGCACCCCAGGAAGTATGTCATAGGTAGAATCCCTGACTTTCTGCAGATTGGGTTAGAAATGAAGCTGGCCTTGAGTATTTTCAAAGGGCCAGGTCTTGGCCTTATCGGTACACTTGCTTTGCATTCTTTGGCTCATAGTTTTTTTTTCAGGGGGTAAGGTGGCTTAATCCCCGGTTAGGTCACCCCTGAACCCTTGGGACTTGAATTTAGTTCTGTCGGCGTTACAAAAGCAGCCTTTATGAGCCGATACGACATATTCCCTTGGTTCTTTTGACAAGGAAACTAGTTTTTCTGGTAACCATATCCTCTGCAAGAAGGGTATCAGAGTTGGCTGTTATTTCTTGTAAAGAGCCATATTATTATTCACAAGTATAAGGTAGTATTGCATCCTCATCCTAACTTTCTACCGAAGGTAGTGTCAAGTTTTTATCTAAACCAGGATGTTGTTCTACCTTCATTTTTTTTTCCAGAACCCTGTTCTATGGAAGAAAAATCACTACATTCTCTTGATGTGGTGAGCAGTCAAGGTCTACTTAAAAGGCGACTGCTCAGATTTAAAAAACAGATGTTTTGTTTGTGTTGCCTGAAGGTCCTAAAAGAGGACAAGCAGCATCGAAATCTACTATTTCTAAATGGATTTGACGAGTGATTGTTCAAAGTTCCACCTTTTCATATTAAAGCGCACTCCACCAGGGCTGTTAGTACTTCTTGAGCAGTGCATCACCAAGCTTCCATGGCTCAAATCTGCAAGGCCGCAACTTGGTCTTCAGTCCATACATTTACCAGATTCTATCAAGTAGATGTATAAGGTCATGAGGATATTGCCTTTGGGCGCAGTGTGCTGCAGGCAGCAGTAAAAGTCCTCTGATCTCATGGTGCCCTACTTTTGTTGTGTCTCCCTCCCTTCAGTTGGCATTGCTACATAGTAACTACTATTGCTCTGTGTCCCGTGATGTACGATAAGAAAATAAGCTTTTTATAACAGCTTACCTGTAAAATGCTTTTCTTTGAAGTACATCACGGGACACAGAGGTCCCTCCCTCCTTTCTGGTATACACGTGTATTGCATTGCTACAAAACCTGAGATACTTCCAGTAGTGGGAGGGATTATAGAGGGAGTGGACTTCCTGTCTTAGGGTGTACCAGTGTCCATCACCTGAGGGTGGCCTATAACCCAGATAGTAACTACTATGGCTCTGTGTCCTGTGATGTACTTCAAAGAAAATGATTTTACAGGTAAGCGGTTATAAAAATCCTATTATTTCAATACTACACCCAGCATGAGCCTCCAACCTTTCTGTACTCAGACTGTATCAAAACTCTAACACCACATACTGTCCAAAACCATATACCTTTCAGTCTCATAATGTGGATTGAAATATAAGCTTTTTGAACTGTAAGTTTTTTAACTCCAATACATAAATCTGTTAAGAAAAAAAAAAAAAAAGGACTGAGGGTGCCAATAGTAAATGCTCAAAATTTGTTTCCACGTCTGCTCCAATAACAGGTTAGACTAATTAGCTATGGGAAATAGAAGTGATTTTTTTCTTCCTTTACTGATTGTAACTAATTTGTAAGTGTCCTTCAAGAATTAAGCTTTTTTTTTAATATCAGAAAGACATTAGTATGATAGACACGTTCAGCAGCTGGCAAGGAAGGCCTTGTTCGCACGGGGCGATCACATCCGTGCCCCATGCAGGGCCATGATTACCCACACAGGGATGCTCACCCTGGGTGTGTTTGAGGCCATGCACCCGCACGGATGTCACATTGGGAGCTGTGTGTGTGCAGCTGCTGCATCTCAATAGACATCTTTAGGACTGCCTACGCTGTTGCTTTCACCCAGCTGCTGAATGTTTCTATGCCAACATTTACATGTACCATTACATATTTTCACATTACAAGTTTTCACATTCTGACCCAAAATCTTTACAAGCCCTGAAAAAGGAGGCAATATCAGGCCCAAGAAAAATGTTGGTTTTTGTAACCAAGTTATATTTGGATTAAAACTATTTCAAATTTATAAATTTTGGTGTGGACCTTCAATCTCCAGGATTCAAAAACAGCCTTGAAACTGATAGAGGACACCTCCTCAGTGACCGAATACTTTCCCTCATGACTCCTGTTGTAGAGAACCCTAGATTTGCCCCTGGTATAGTAGGCAAAGCTGTTCAGTCTTTCCTCAAGAGAAAAAGTATTCATAGCCCTTGAAATGTTCCACATTTTGTCATGTTACAACCAAAAAACGTAAATGTTTTTTATTGGGATTTTATGTGATAGACCAACACAAAGTGGCACATAATTGTGAAGGGGAAGGAAAATAAATGGTTTACAAAATTTTTGACAAATATCAGAAAAGTGTGGCGTGCATTTGTATTCAGCCACCCCCCGAGTCAATACTTTCAGTGCAATTACAGCTGCAAGTCTTGTTGGGTATGTCTCTACCAGCTTTGCACATCTAGAGAGTGAAATATTTGCCCATTCTTCTTTTGCAAAAGTACAATAGATATAAAAAGTCTGCACATCCCTGTAAAAATGTCAGGTTTCAGTGGTGTAAAAAAATAAGACAAAGATAGATCATTTTAAAACATTTTCAACCTTTAATGTGGCGTATAAACTGTATAACTCAATTGAGAAACAAACTGAAAGGGGGGGTGGGGGGGTAAAAATAAAAAAATAAAATATTGTGGATGCATAAGTGTGCACACCTTCTTATAACTGGGGTGTAGCTGTGTTCAGAATTAAGCAATCACATTCAAACTCATGTTAAATAGGAGTCAGCACACACCCATCATCATTTAAAGTGCCTCTTATTAACCCCAAATAAAGTTCAGCTGTTCTAGTAGGTCTTTCCTGACATTTTCTTAGTCGCATCCTACAGCAAAATGCATGATCCGCAGAGAGTTGCCAAAGCATCAAAGGGATTTCATTGTTAAAAGGTATCAGTCAGAAGAAGGGTACAAAAGAATTTACAAGGCATTAGATATACCATGGAACACAGTGAAGACAGTCATCATCAAGTGGAGAAAATATGTCACAACAGTGACATTACCACGAACTGGACGTCCCTCCAAAATTGTTTAAAACAATGAGAAGAAAACTGGTCAGGGAGGCTGCCAAGAAAGCCTACAGCAACATTAAAAGGAGCTGCAGGAAAATCTGCCAAGTACTGGCTGTGTGGTAAATTTGACAACAATATCCTGCATTTTTCATACAGTAGGTCTGGGCTCTGGGGTAGAGTGGCAAGACGGAAGCCTTTTCTTACCAAGAAAAACATTTAAGCCCGGCTAAATTTTGCGAATACACATCTGAAGTCTCCCAAAAGCATGTGGGAAAATGTGTTATGGTCTGATGAAACCAAGGTTGAACTTTTTGGCTATAATTCCAAAAAATATGTTTGGCATAAAAACAACACTGCATATCACCAAAAGAACACCATTTTTGTTAGGAGCATCAAAGAGGGCTGAATACAAATGCACGTCATACTTTTCAGATATTTATTTGTAAAACATTTTGAAAACCATTTATCATTTTCCTTCCACTTAACAATTATGTACCACTTTGTGTTGGTCTATCACAGGGGTCTCCAAACTATGGCCCGCCAGTGGTTCGAGAACTTCAATTCCCATCATGCCTAGTCTTATCTGTGAATGTCAGAGTTTTACAATGCCTCATGGAATGTGTAGTTCCGCAACAGCTGGAGGGCCATAGATTGGAGATCCCTGGTCTATCACATACAATCCCAATATAATGCATTTATGTTTTTGCTTGTATCATGACAAAATGTGGAAAACTTCAAGGGATATGAATACTTTTTCAAGGCACTGTTTATATGTGGTCAAGTATAATTACCAGGACTTGATTATCACAAATGTTAGTTGGGTTCACTAGAAGTTTCAGTTAACGGTTTATTGTCAAGCTAGTATAGGAATGCCTACCAGCATGTGATCATTGGCTTATATTTGCATGCAGAAAGAGATGGAGGTGAAGGGTGACCCCTGACAGCACATGTGACAATGTTAAGAAAGAATGCCAACAGTGACATATGGGGTACACTGTAATCAATACAAAGTAAAATATATATTTTGCACAGAATGACACAAAGAATGATAAATTCCCAGGTGTAAGAATACTTTAACCTAAATCACCCAGCTGTTTGGGTCTTAAAAACTCTAGAAGCCGTATCTATTCAATTCTGAAGGCAATTTTGATTAGGAGTACATTGCATTAGAAAACAGGCTGCATAAGCTGTATTCGAGAACTGCACAAGTCCACGATAGAAAGTTATTAACACATTTCCACACAGACCTGATGGTAGAATCTCTGAAGAGACAATATCAAGCAGCAACTTGCATTGTACTTAATTTCCTTTAAGAGCAAGTGATGAAAAGAAAGCCTCCAGATAGAAAACCCCAAGCCTTGCTAGAGTTTAATGTAACAGTCAGGATGTTCTATTGCTATAGTGATGCTCATGCATAATTAATAGCAGAACATCAGTGAGCTTTCATGGCTTATAAACCTACCAAGTAGAAAACCAGGCCAGCACGAAGCAACACACTCTGCTTCTAGGCTACATATTTTCCGAAAAAGGAAATGAATCCAATCGACCATCAAAAAATACAATTCTAAAACTTGTGTGTAAAATTATATATCGCCCAACTTTTCTTGAAATAAAAAAAAAAAAAAAAAAAAGGTATAAAAGTTTAAAAGTTCTGCAACTCAGTTTTAAACTTTCATACATATTAAAAAGGAATAGCAGTTGAGACGAAAAAAATTAACCGCAAACCTCAAGTCAGGTTGTGTGCACTTTCTACTTCCTGTATACCTCCCAACTTTTTGAGATGGGAACGAGGGACACCTATTGGCAAAAGTATGTAGGCCACGCCCCCTTAGAGAATTATACAAAAAATGGTTAAACCCACGAGTGCTTTTTTTTCACCACTACTATTCCTTTATACTGGCTTATGCATTTTACAATACAATTTAGAAATTGGATGAAAGGTTTAGCACTGTGAAACCCTCTATGAAAGATAAATAGTGCGTTTTAAACACAACTATATAGCTCAAACTAAAATGAGAAGGAAAGAGGAACAGAGGAGACTTTGTTCCAAATAAGGGAAAAGTCCCTCAAAATCAGGGACAGTTGGGAGCTATTTTCCTGTTATAATAGTAACTTGAAGCAGTCTCCAGGGTTGGATTTTGGTAATCGTAGAACCGAGGCACCCCATTAGTAATCAGCCAGAACTTCATTCCCTGTTGATTTCAAGATTGTACTGAATGACTTGGAACTCCTTCCTGGAGTGGTACCACTAAAAGATGTAGTGTTGAGGGTGCACAGAAGCTGATCTGTTTTATCGTGGTCAGTTTTCATCCTTTGGCTGGCAATTCAGAGGCACAGACACGCAGGAAGCTTGTATTGGGTATTGGATTTGTTCAGCCACCATGCCTCCCAACCAATCACAGCCTGCCTCTTCCACACATCCCCTCCCAATCACAGCCTGCCTCTTGAACACACCTCCCTACTCAAGCACAGTCTGCATACTGCCTTGGGATGCACAGACAATGGCATACAGTCACACTGTCCTGTAACTCCGCCCTCCATTTTTAGGAAGACGGGATGCATGGCCACATGTCAGAACTTTTTAAGCTTGTAAAAGAAAGATCATTTCTGAAACAAAGCAAAAGCAGTTATGGTGCCGGAACAGTTATAACTGTATTAGAAAGTGTTTACAACATTGTATGTTCACAACTACTTAAAAAAAATATAAAAAAATTAAATAGCAATTGTTTAAGGAATAGAGAAAAAAAGTATCAGAAAAATAATAGCTGGGGGGTGGGGATGGGGTTGATTAGGGTTAACCAAGTAGAGTGGCAGCAAGGGTACAGGGACAGGGCATGCTGCATGCTACATAAGAGAATATTGAAATATAATGTATGCAGCACAACTAAGCTACAAGGTTTATGACTAGTGTCAGAAATAATTCATCTTAAATTTTTCTGCTTTGTATTTTTACTTTTTCAGTGGCTATTCACATTTTGTAGACCCTGGAGTATCATGCCTCCTAGCCTAATTCCTAATTTTGAACGCTTAGGCTACTTTCACACTGAGGCGCTTTACAGACGCTACAGCGCTAAAAATAGCGCCTGCAAAAGGCCTGTAAAGCGCCTCTCCTGTCTCTCCAGTGTGAAAGTCTGAAGGCTTTGACACTGGAGCGGTGCACTGGCAGGAAGGTAAAAAAAAAAAAAAAAAAGTCCTGCAAGCAGCATCTTTGAGGCGCTTTAGGAGCAGTGTATACACCTCTCCTAAAGCGCCCCTGCCCATTAAAATCAATGGGCAGTGGTGCTTTGCGGGCGCTTTTAACCTTAACTTTTTGGCTGTTAGAGGTGGTTAAAAGCGCTTCGCTAATGGCCGAAAAGTGGCGCAAAATCAAAGGTAAAGCGTCGCTAAAGATAACGGCGCTTTACCACCTTTGCCCGCCTCAGTATGAAAGTGCCCTAACTGGCTTCACCACAACTCACAAATGACACTCTTTTAAACTAAATTTATTCAGTCCCGCCTTCTTTAGAACCACCCCTCTGTAACACTTAGTGTAAATATCTACAAAAATAAACCTATTTACCTACAAAAGTGCTATATTGTTGCAAACCTAATTTCATCCTATAAATCAATGTACTACTCATAGCCAAACAACAGGAAATGTAAATGTATTAATAATGCTCATAGTAACCCCAATGTTTGCTTCCAAATTCTATCCTCTGAAAACGATAGTTTTGTTATGGGCAGCCTGACAATGCATACAATATGTGTATTTTACACATGCAACAATGAGTTGTATGAAGAACATATCCTTCGGTCTTAGCAAATTGAAAGAATGGTTACCTGAACACTGCAAGCTACAATTTACAAAATATCTGTATTAGGCTGAGGCAAAGTCTGTAACTGCTTATGGGGCAGGAAACACATGCACTATATTGTCAAAAGTATTGAGAGGCCTGCCTTTACACAAACATGAAATTTAATGGCATCCCAGTCTTAGTCCATAGGGTTCAATATTGAGTTGGTCTACCCTTTGCAGCTATAACAGCTTCAACTCCTCTGGGAAGGTTGTCCACAAGGTTTAGGAGTGAGTCTATTTGACCATTCTTCCAGAAGCACATTTGTGAAGTCAGGCACGGAGGTTGGACAAGAAGGCCTGGCTCACAGTCTCCACTCTAATTCATCCCAAAGATGTTCTATCAGGTTGAGGTCAGGACAATCAAGTTCCTCCACTTCAAACTTGCTCATCCATGTCTTTATGGAATTTGCTTTGTGCACTGGTGCGCAGTCATGTTGGAACAGGAAGGGGTCATCCCCAAACTGTTCCAACAAAGTTGGGAGCATGAAATTATCCAAAATGTCTTTGTATGCCGATGTCTTAAGAGTTCCCTTCACTGGAACTAAAGGGCCAAGCCTAACCCCTGAAAAACAACCCCACACCATAATCCCCCCTCCACCAAATGATTTGGACCAGTGCACAATGCAAGGTCCATAAAGACATGGATGAGAGAGGAAGTTGACTGGCCTGCACATAGCCCTGACCTCAAGCTGATAAAACACGTTTGGGATGAATTAGAAAGGAGAATGTGAGCCAGGCCTTCTCGTCCAACATCAGTGCCTGACCCCCCAAATGTGCTTCTGGAAGAATGGTCAAACATTCCCATAGACACACTCCTAAACCTTGTGGACAGCCTTCCCCAAAGAGTTGAAGCAGTTATAGCTGAAAAGGGTGGACCAACTCAATTCTGAACCCTACGGACTAAGACTGGGATGCCATTAAAGTTCACGTGTGTGTAAAGGTAGGCATCCTAATATATTTGACAATATAGTGTAGCTTGTCATTCTGAACCCAAGTTAGGATATTGTCTGTGTTTGGCTTTATTCCCTGTTTTGCTACAGGCTCAGAAAACCTTCTCTGGCAGGGACTGAGGTCAATCATTTTATATTGTCCAATATTGTTTATGGCGTTACACAAAAACATTAAATATATCAAGGACAGTTTAGCTGTTAAAGTTTTCATTAAATAAAGTTCAGGAAGGCATCAAGGAAAAGATACAGAAAACCTGTTTATTTACCTGACCAAGCCACAAACTACCAGTTACTTGCCAAAGCAGGTACCTTTAAGTGCTTGTATGCCGGTTCATATCTCTTCTTTTATATAAACAGCAACCAGCTTCAATGATCCATCCTCCTGAAGGATGCCACTCTATTAGTCAGCGAGGCTTCCCATCATAGTGATAAGCTAAGACTTAGGCAGGCCATAGATTCTGCAACTTTCTTTCCTTCCACCACAGGTGGATGGAAAGAAAATGGTTTGATTTCCGTTAATGTTGCGGTGGCGCTAATCATTTGGGGAAAAACCTGACAGGCTGGTTGTACACAAGTCGGTTGATAGATCAACTTGTGTACAACTAGGATGCCCATACATGGACCGAGTTTTAAACGAATTTTGATTCATATATAGCCGGTGTCTTGCCGAGAAAGTTCCCTCGGCGAATAAGGACCCCCCCTGTACTGCGCAGGCGCAGCGCCTGCGCAGTACGAACTACTATGAGCCGCCGGAGATAGCCGAAGCTCAAAATCTTCAATCAGCTGTACACGGTGCCTGCGCCCTGGGTCCAGGGTCCAGGTTCCTTCCCCACCATCCAAGTGGACCTAGAGGGGGAATAAAAAAGAGCCGAGTGAAGCGAGGCCGTGCCCGAAGCGTGGCGAGCGAAGCGAGCCCACAAGGGGCCCTCTTACAGGCCCCGTGTACAGCTGATTTTCACCTATTCACCTTCGACTATTTCCGCCGGATCCTACTCCGCAGGCGCAGCGCCTGCGCAGTAGAGGGGGGTCCTTATCCGCCGAGCGGAACTTTCTCGGCAGAACACCGGCCTTAGACAGAAAGCAGTAGAGAAAGAGTAACCCATGACATAAAAAGCCTTTGACTGCTTCCAGGTTGCAGAGTCAGAACTCTTGTACATTTCCCCATGCGTGCTGGGGAAGGGGGGGAGAGGGGTAATTAGGCACTTGCAAGAGGACCAACCTAAGAGCTAAGTCAATATTTGAATCATTTAGCTCTCCAGGTTCGGGAAGCATTAGTAGAAGACTGAAATAACAAGAGTATGCAACGGTTACCATTTTTTGTTATCAGTTGCACACATAAAGATGTTAATGTTTTCTTCCCCGGAAATTCCCTGATCTTGCGTTATTCCACTTAATGAATGTACAATGAGGCTCCCAATATGGCAACTAACTTATCAGATTGTGGGCTTTGATATAATCTTTGTTTACCTGTACAGTTATAACTGTCTGTATCGAGACATTGTATATTTACATTTATCTAAAAACTTACTTTTCCTCTTACAAATATAACAGCTGTTCTCTATCAGACCAGCTCGTCTGCTTTCAAGCAAAAGTACCTTTCAAAAACAGACCTCTCTAATACAAGAGATGCCATTAAACACTTAAAATGGGCACAACTACGTTTTGAGTGTGTTATTTTCCAGCCAATTCATCAGTAATTACACAGCATTGTAGATGTCACCTCATATTTAAAATCACAAGTGCAGTGCTGCAGCTGTGCGCTGGAATCCAGAAAAGGCCTCCTCACAGGCGTACCAAAAAAAAAACCAACCTTTACAATGAATGCTTGCCTAAACAATTCATTTCACCACATGCACAGGCTAGGTCAACAAATCTTGAATGTAATAAAACCAACAGCAAGCAAAATGAATATATCAAAGCTTCAAAAAGAAAGGACTTCAAGTCAGAACTTCTGAGGTGGTCTTTTAATATACTGGTTTCCTGCCAACACAGGAACATAACGAAAGTGGCGCAATACACTGCATGCACATCTGATCCAGTACCACTACACAACAGCAGCTAGTGCCGTGTACACACGAGCTGACTTTTCATCGAACTGAACTCCGAAGGACTTTTCTACGGAGTTCCGATGAAACGGACTTGCCTACACACGATCACACCAAAGTCCGATCCTTTTGAACGTGATGACGTACGACTGGACTAGAATAAGGAAGTTCATACCCAGTAGCCAATAGCTGCCCTAGCGTCGTTTTTGGTCCATCGGACTAGCATACAGACGAACTGATTTTTTGATAGGAATTAAGTCCGTCGGAAAGATTTGAAACTTGTTCTATTTCTAACGTCCGTCAGATTTTTTAGACAGAAAAGGTCCGATTAAGCCCACACACAATCGAATTGTCTGACGGATTCGTTCCATCGGACCTTTGATGCCGAAAAGTCAGGTCCTGTGTATGCGGCATAAGGCCTACTAGTGACAAACTTAAATATTTACCAGATCCAAAATATTGGGCAACAAGAAAATTATTGAATAGAAAAGTTCCTCTCGCTCCTTAATTTGCTTTACAGGATGCACAATGGTAAACTGCCACAAATTATGGATATGATAAAGACCTGTCGTTCCTTCCAAAGTTGGTGGGGCACTGGTAGCTTCTAAATGTGCTCCATTAGGCCAGCTTACACAGAGGAAGCTCACAATATAACAGTCAAAAATGTAATTGGAATAATACGATTTCTAAAAATGTTACATAACGATCCTCCAAACATCCTGAAATCGTCAGGATCAGTCAACAATTGGATATCACTGGAGACAAAAGAACGCAGCAGATAACTTTGGAAACACTTGAGGGTAAAGCAACGGTCATAATGGAAGATATTTTCCTATAAATAGGCTCCAGAGACGCATTTCAAGCTTTGCCATTTTAATGCCCACTTATATGTAAAATTAAAACAAAAATACCGCGCTGTCTCTTTAAGTTGTGAGGTAGCAGCCAGCACAGCAAAAGATCAGTTTGCAAAGTGAAAAATGGGCAAGTGAAATGTGCAGCCCTAATATGCGGTCTTTAAAGTGAACCAAGACAGTATTTAAACAGGGTGCACAATAAATGTAAACACCTTGAATAAGAAAAAACAAACAATAAGTGTATACAATGGTGAATGTACACTATATCAAAAAAAATGAAACCCTGCTCATATGGGTTGTTAAAAGATCATGAGGAGACCCAACGTTCAATTAAAAAAACAATCGTGAATATAATAAAAAACAAATAGAGAAGAAGTCCAGAAAGTGAAATAATTCAAAGTCCATAGATGAACATAACATGGCGACTTCAAATATAAGGTTTGTGTAGACAAGATTGCTAATAGACAATTTACCACCAATATGTACAAGGCTTACTGGAAAGATAGAACCCAAACAGGCATACCCCTAATGAGTCAATCGAGCTTGTGGTGTGATACACCAGGAAAAACCAGCATCAGCATACATGACTTCCGGTTGGGGATAAACTCCTGTGGTCCTTCACAGCAATACTTCTAATGAATAACCCTCCGAAGGGGTAATGACAGGGAGCCAGATGAGTGATCTCTCCTGTATGGTGTGGTTTATAAAAAATAAAAAAGTGCGCTTACAATCTGTGAAAACGTGTAATATTACAAATTAATGAATATACAAAACACAATGTATTATAAAAAAAACAAGCAGCAAAATGAATTACGTGACTTTTTTTCGGTCATGCTCCAGGTCACATGCTGATTGCAGTTGCTTTTTTACACTATTGGAGCCCTGTTCTTTTGTTTTCTCCTTTTCACCATCTTGGGAGCAAGAGAGCCCTCTCCCCCCCCTTCTGGCTCACGACTTGGACCAGCCCGGACCGGAGATACCGTTTTCGTCAGCTGTTACAGATATCATCTTTACACGGTCCCCGCAGAGGGCAAAGTCTGCACGCTTGATAGACCTCGCTAGAGGGGGGTCCAACACGGAGGGTAAGGGTACATCTTTTACCTTATTTTCATTTATTGGAGTCACCGCAAGTGGAGTCATATCACCTTGTATATCCCTCTCTCCTTTTGATCTATCTATAAGGATGATGGGTTCCTGTAAGGTGGATGAAGGTTCTTTTTACTGATGAACTTTGTTTGATTCACTTTATGGACTGGTTTTTTAATTCCCACACAACTGTTTAGATACATTTTTTATACTAAATATTTGCAATTGGTTTGTCCATATCTCACAGGTCGCATTTCATATTATTTGATTTCTTCACCACACATACGTTTTCATTCACGTAATTCATTTTGCTGCTTTTTTTTTTTATAATACATTGTGTTTTGTATATTCATTAATTTGTAATATTACACGTTTTCACAGATTGTAAGCACACTTTTTTGATTTTTATTTTTGAATTTTGTACACAGATATTGATGTGTTTTAGGTGCAGCTATCAGTTTGCTTTCTTACATTTGGCTCCGCAGCGCGGTTTTTCTCTTTTATTTTTAATGGTGTGGTTTATAGGATTAAGAGTTGAGAGGCCACATAGTGTAATTCCATTTCAGTAAAAAGGTATTTATTATGTAAAAAGGAACACTCACATTTGTGAAGATGAAAAGCTCTTGACATAATATATGGATTGTGACGCAGTGGCATCAGCAAAGCCCGTCCCGGCTAAATACCTTTTTACTGAAAGGAAATTACACTATGTGGCCTCTCTCCTCTTCTTCCTATAAACCACACCATACGGGAGCGATCACTCATCTGGCTCCCTGTCATTACCCCTTCGGAGGGTTTTTCATTAGAAGTATTGCTGTGAAGGACCACAGGAGTTTATCCCCAACTGAAGGTCGTGTATGTTGATGCTGGACTTCCCTGGTGTATTACACCACAAGCTCGATTGACTCATTAAGCATATGCCTGTTTGGATTCAATCTTTACGCTAAGCCTTGTACCTATTGGTGGTGGATCGTCTATTGGCAAATCTTGTCTACACAACCCTTATTTGAAATCACCATGTTGTTATGTTCATTCATCTATGGACTTAGTTCACTTTCTGGACTTCTGCTCTATTTGTTTTTTATTATATTCACATGATTGTTTTTTTATATTAGAGACATGTCAATTCAATTATTACATTGAACGTTGGGTCTCCTCATGATCTTTTAACAACCCTTATGAGCACTGTTTCATTTTTTGATATAGTGTACATTCACCTTTGTATACACCTATTGTTTATTTTTTCTTATTGAAGGTGTCTACATTTATAGTGCACCTTGTTTAAATACTCTGTCTTGGTTCACTTTAAAGACAGCATATTAGCGCTGCACATTTCACTTACCTAATGCTCACTTATACACACATGGAAAGAAGAGCTGGGGTTCACCTACAACAAGCCAACACATTTACACGTAGTAAGACCTACTGTTCTCCAATCAACAAGCAGCATGAGCATTGCTCATTGTATATGCAGGGGGCATAGTGGGCTGTCGAAGACAGGCCCGCTGCTCTCACACAACAGACAGCAGTCCTTACATTCAACCAGCTGCCAGAAAAGCAGATTATGGTCAACACATATCTCTAAATAGCTTATTCCAATACAAGGCATCATTTTTGACAATGTGGATATTAGTATCCCTTTAAAATGTTCTTTAAAAAGCCTGCATTCAGTAAAAATGTGATAAAAAAAACCTCACCTGGCATGATAATTTCAGGGAATCCCATTTTCCGAGCAACAGCTGTAGACCTGTCTACAAGATGAGGAAATTCCTTGCGAATCTGATGAATGTCACCAGGCAACAGTTTCATTGTTACCCAAAGACCTGAAGGAGGAAGGAAAAGTTTACACAATGCTGTTTACCTTGATTTCATCTAAGGCTTCAATCACACATGAGTTGTTTTCCTTAGCATGTAGCAAATCATAAAAAAAATAAAGAGATCATTTTATGAGCTTTTCTATTTCATTTGTAGTCTGTCACATGCATTACCACGAGCCTTACAGCACCCAAATTTTGAACAATATCTGTATGTATTCTCTTCCTTGCCTAGATGCTGACATGCCGTTTAAAAAAAATTAAATCGCCGTAATTACCTTTTATTTTTCTATCCTTCTTTGCACTTCCTGGTTCTCCTCCCATGGGAGTAGGCGTGTTTCTAGCCTCTCCCAGACTCCTGGGAGCTAGTCTCAGGCTTCCCAGGATGCCACTGAGCATGTGCGGGAACGAGCGGTGAATGCTGGGGGCATTCACCACATCCAGGAAATAAATGCTTGTGGGCTTCAAATGCCCACAATGAAGATGGAAACCGCCTGCAGTGAATAATATAAGTTATTCTTACCGACGAAATCTGACACAGGCGGACATATTACACACAATATGTGAGTATGTAATGCTGAGAAGAAAAGTTTGTGAATGAACTCAAAAAAAAAAACGATAGATAGGTGGACCCCCGCTTTAATTGCACTCCAGGATAGAGATTGAATAGATCCGTAAATATAAATGTAATTCTGTTTAGTTACATTTACAATCCAAATACCCCATGCCAAACAGCACAGCAAAGTCCTGGACTTCTCTGCTCTTTGATCCAGAATGCAACTCAAATCATGAATGTACAATGAAGAAGCAGCATCACACAGATGGGTTTTTCCTTTCACTTCACAATTATGTGCCACTTTGTGTTGGTCTAGCACATAAAATCCCAATAAAACACATTTACATTTTTGGTTGTAACATGACAATATGTGGAAATATTTTAGATTGTAAGCTCTAACGAGCAGGGCCCTCTGATTCCTCTTGTACCAAATTGTAATGTAACTGTAACGTCTGCCCACATGTTGTAAAGCGCTGCGCAAACTGTTGGTGCTACATAAAACCTGTATAATAATGGAAAAAAAATGTCAATGGGATATGAATACTTTTTCAAGGCACTGTACATCCCACATTAATAATTATGCTACAAAAATTAGCATGTGCTGTATAAAGCCTCCGGCATTGCTCCCATTTCTTCTTGCAGGAGGCTGCCATTTTGTTGAGGCTGTCAAAAGATCGGCCTCTACAAATTCAGCACAGTGCCAAAAAAATAAGAGAGCAACTGAGCATGTGCAGAGCAGGGTGAGACAGTGTATTACTGGATTTTAAGCAGTATAGGCACTTATTTTTAATGTTTTACATAGCTAAACCTGCAAAAAGGGTGAGCCTGAAGTGATCTAACAGGACTTAATTTTCTAACGAAAGTTCCACTTTAAAATGCATGTGCTTGCTTTCATATACAAAACAGGTAAAACACACTGGACACAGGCAAGATAATAATTTAATCATTTTAACTGCCCCTTTTCTTAACATATTTATTTTAGTGCATTGCATATTAATGCAGATATGTGCCAATGAGGTGGCCCTAAACATTCAATGCACGTCACATAAATGGAAAGCTCATTTATAGACTTGGCCTCACTTTGGATGGCTAAAATTAACTGCAGCTCCACCACTGCCTGAGCCGCCAGCTCTAGTTCACCGCAGCCTGAGCCACTCAGCCACGTTCTGAATAAACCTGGCATAGTTCAATGTATGAGTAGCTGTAAATAAGTAGTTTTTTAAGAAAGGCAACTCACAACCTTGCCTAATGTAAGATTCACTTTAACTGAAAATACTACAATAGCCTTTCAGCAATGTTGACATAAAAACAAGTCTGAAGAATTCTATTTGCACAAAGTAAATGAAAACTAATGCAGTTTATATGATAATGCGATTTGTTCTAACAGACCAACTGGATGCACGTCTCCTGTGGAGGTGAGAAATTATCTGCTCCTTGTTCTAGAATGCAATCATTAATTTTAATTAAAATAAAAACCTTCCACTTGGTACAGTGATATTTTAATTACAAAGCAGCCGAGAATTCTTGCGGCAGCTGGATCACAAATGTTAATATTGCATGAAAGCACATACCTTGACCTTTGTGGTTAACTTCCTTGGCGGCGATGACTTTGTTGATGACCGTCTGCAGGAAATCATTCTCTCCCGCCACCCTGGGTGAAAAACGGGATGATAGGTTGAGCGGCTTGTGGCGGATGACGTCATCCAAGGCTAGCCTGGAGGGTGCACATCACAGACACCACCACAGGGGACATAGGGCCACAGGAACAAGGGAGTGGATGAGGTTAAAGCAGAGTGCAACAGAGCGCATGTATTAGTCCACAAGAGACAGAGAACAGGAATAAATGACAAGAAAGACAGAAAGATCAGTGATCAGGAAATAATGGCAGAAGAGAAACAGCAAGTTTTAGGACCCTAAAGCCCTGCGGAGCGTGTCTGTGACAGTTTCCAGAAAATTGGAAACCTGCACCCAGAGGTCAAAACTCTCACTAAAGTTAATTCATTTATCCAACCAAAAAGGTGACATCCAAATATGCTGATTCTTTACAGCAGCAGCACAATGGCTTAGTGACAAGGAAAAATGTAAAATCATGTAACAAGTCACCTCAGTTTTCTGTGCGCAAAATTTTTGGCTGCACACTATTATGCAACTCAAATCACAAGTGGGTACACTTTACTTATTGTGAATCTAAACCCAATAAAGACACATTTAAATACATTGCAGCCTACCAGTCCTCCAGTGTCACTCTAGGCTGCCACCTACTGATCTGTACTACAGAACACCAGAAAAAAATATTGATGGCCCATGGAAAACCCAACTCCAGACAACTTTTTTTGTTTGTTTGTTTGTTTGTTTTATTATAAAAGTGCTGCATGAGATTATAATGGGGAAATTTCCCCTTAGCTCTGATCTCTCTGACACCAGGATTTGTGATATATACAAATCCTACAAAATCATATATAATGACAGTGACAGACCTTCCAACCATTCTGCTACATTCAAAACTAAAAAGCAAATGTTTGCCCTGCGTTAGTTAATTTAGTCTGGAGATTGTGGCTAAAGCCTAACTAAAACATGTGTAAATCATAAAGAGGACTGGCGACACAAGAAATGAAATATTACAACCAGGTAATGGCTGTTCTTATGATCACTGCTAATTATGCCCATTGATGTAGAACACAGCAACAAAGGTCTTTCACTTCTGCTCATCAATGGAGATTATAACTACTTGGAAACCAGAGGAAAAAAAGAGAGCTGTTTGCTATGCGAGCCAGGAGTGAATAAGTAATTGTAAATGGTTCAATGAGGTAGAAAAAAAACAAAACAAAAATGTAAAATAACCTTTTAAAAGGCTGAAAAAATATAATGCACGTTACCAAGACACTCAGGTCTTTATGTCGGCCAACTACTGGTGAATACTGAAGTGGAGGAGAACATATACAAATAATGTGCATGTGTATCTATGTGATCATGTACAGTGGGGACGGAAAGTATTCAGACCCCCTTAAATTTTTCACTCTGTTATATTGCCCCAGGTCTTGAAGGAGTCTCTTCTTGCCTCTATATTGTTTTTTTAGTTGCTTTATTCTGTTTGATCAATGTATACATGATTTTATGAATTTTTCTAATAAAATATGAGGATTTTAAATTATATATAGTTTAGTGAATTCTAGCGGTACCATGAAAGTCCCCAGTGCCTGCAAAAATTTGCATTTCCAGTATTGAAACTATTGGGACGCAGGTATATCAATAATATATTATGCGTAGTTGTAGCACATTTAATTATACATAAATAGTTGGTAACAATGGATTGAGAGAATATAGTATAAATATTTTTAATGCTGCTAGCCTATGTAAATAGGAAGATATATTAGATCCACTTGTTTTATTGTTTAAACCCTTTTTCATATTTCATTAGCTTCCTGGTTACTCACCTAGCCCAAAATGATGTCATACATCCCATGAGTCTTAATGGGCTTCTTTTTTTCCCCTTCATGGGGAGGAAGGGCTTTATCAGCTAAGTACACCCTCCTGCATGCATGCCTGAGCTAAGGGCAGATGGATTCATGAAAGTAAACACTCATGAATCATCTGCCCTTACTCAAGAAGGCCACAGCTAAAAATGCTAGGGGGAAGGCATTTTTCACAGTGATTTCTTAACCAAATAAAACATGGAAACAAGGGCAGATGGGAGTGTTTGTTTTAAATATTAAAAATTAGTTAAATAGCGTTTTCAGTTGATGGTACGCAGATACAGTTCCTGTTTAACAACTATTTCAATGTTTGTACCAGCTGAAGTAATTACCATAATGCAAGTGCTTAAAGAGACTTTTTTTCGGTTTTTGACCAGAACATCTTTTTAAAGTGCACCAATCAATAAATGTCCATCCTTCTTCGGGACACAAACTGCTGTAGCTTGTTGTTGAACCTGGATGCACGTAGGTCAACCTCTGGCCATCCCCAACATTGGCACATTTCTGGAACACCCCTGGGTGTAGAGACCATTCCCCCAGGCAGATCTGCTGGCGACTGAGATAATCTGCCTTCCAGTTCTCTACTCCTGGGATATGGACTGCCGATAGAATCGGCACAGGTCCCTCTGCCCAGGTTAGTATGTGGTTCACCTCCTTCAGAGCTGAACGACTCCTGGTACCGCCTTGGTGGTTTATATAGGCCACTGCAGTGGCATTGTCGGACTGAACCCTGATAGGACAGTCCTGAAGCTCAGTCGTTCAGGACCATAGGGCTAGACGTACTGTCGTAATTCCAGGGTGTTGATGGGCAGGATCTGTTCTGTCCTTGACCATTTCCCCTGAGCTGTGAGCCCTTTGCAGTTTGCCAGCCAGATGCCAGCCTGAGAGACTGGCATCTGTAGTCAGTACTGGGAGGAAGGCTCTTCCCTTTCGCAGGTTCTGATCCTGCAACCACCAGTTTAGGCTTAAGCGTGCCCAAGGAGATAAGAACATTGGATAATCCAGAGCTTGTTCTCTCCTGTTCCAAGCCAACAAGATTTCCTACCTTACCGACACTGGTAAAAAACTGAAGTACTTCCTGTATCGGAGGGGTTTTAAAGGGGATCACTTCCTGTCTAAAGACCTTTGGTCTACCAGTGTCTTCACCTGGAGATGAAGTATAACCCAGCAGGTAACGAATATTAGCCTAACTCTGTGTCCCATGATCTATGAAAAAGAAAAAAACCCTGCTGATCCTGCCAGTTCGCTAAACACATCCCTTGCACCTTGCCTGTGCTGAGCTGAAATCCCAAGCAATGATATTTGACCTGCACAGGTTATCTTTGTGGACCACACACCACCGCCACCTTATGATTAGAAGAAGGGTCTGTGTTTTGTAGTCCTAATACTTTTTCTGTCCTAGGGTGACATTGCTGCTTCTTTACAGATACCAAATGAATAAGTATTGTCCCCATGCCAGGAAATTAGTTACTGGCATGATCGCCAAGTTAAAGTAAATAAAAAAAGACTGGAAAAAAAACGAATGCAGCCAACACATCTAAAGACTGATCAGCCACAATGTAGTACAATTTTTGTTCTTAGGTTTAGCTAAAGTCTAACTTCATAAATTGTAATAAAGTTAGAATGTTTCCTAACGTTATTCCAATCAATGTGTTAAATAACTTTAATTGCCAATTAAAAGGCATCCTATTCTTTCTATGAATAATAAGCTCTGAGCTGCAGCATGTCACCTGCACCCTAGGCAAGATAACATGGCCTCTGGCTGCTGGGTCTATTGTAGGTTTTTAACATCCATACAAACTGTTGAGGGCCTATACAAAGCTTAGAGGGTCAATAATGCCTCGTTTCCACCGAGCGGATCGGTTCAGGTCGGATCAGTTTGGAAGGCCTAGAATGGTCCGGCCTGTTCAGGCGAGCGTTTCCACTGCAAGTCGGACCGCCAAGGACCATACGTGGGTTTAGAAAAAATGCCGTCATGGCGTCACACGTCCACCAATCAGTGAAATGTATTGTAGCTCCGCCCTAACCGAACTGTTCCATTTTCTATGGCCCCACATCTGAAGCAGGACCCTGAATGGAACGGTTCGGTTGTATGGGCCGCTTTCATAATGGAAACACCCAAAATAGCGTACCGTACCGTACCGAACCGAACCGATCCGCTCAGTGGAAACGAGGCATTAGAAGCAAACTAAGCTTACGCATTTACAGCATTTTTTTTTTTTTTTAAGCCCGACTGAAGTTTAATTTTTTTACCCACTTGCCAGTCTCCTGCTGTAGTTTTTATTTTCTAATTAATTCACGCTTGCAAAATGCCTTAAAATAAATAATTCTTTGACTCCCATTGTACAGATGAGTAATGGCCACTCTCCTCATATTATATTGTACATCCTCATGTACACTTGTATTGCTAAGGAAGGGCAGGGGGGGGGCTAACCAAGGCTGCTGGATTGATCTGTGCAGTGTCCAGCATTGTCAAACTATGGTACCTATTTAGACTGTGCAGTCAGCTCTACAAAAATTGCACAACTGCTATAATAGGTCATTGGAAGCAAGTCTATAAAAACCTAGGTTGTCAGTATTCTGTTTATGTGACATAATACATATATGTTTCTGAAAAGTCAACACATCTACACGCTTTGTTAATATAATCTACACTTAATACCTTTTATACATTCAAATAATACAAATGTAAAAGTCTCAGTTCCTAGTGCTATAGCTATGGTTGCAATTAAGGGAATTTTTCATAAATGAACATGCATCATCGACTGGAGGAGCCATCACCAGCGTGATCTCCCTAATATAGATCTTAGTCATTATTTGAATGTAGCAGTGGATAACTAGCTGGCCTTTGAGCCAGTGACTATGCTTGTCTGATGTCTGAGGAAATCTCCAGCGTGCCTACACACTGATGAAAGCAAGGCTTCAGAAAGCGCTCGATGCGCCCATGTGTCATAAAAGGTAAATCCCTGAGAAGCAGAGAACATTATTATAAGCAAGGTCAGCGGGCGCCTAGCAGAGGCGTTCAGTCCTAATTAATGTGGAACAATGATTTTGTATTGTTTGTTATATAAGACCATAAAACAGCTGTCTTCCTGAATTATTCACACTGTACCGCTGTAACCATTCAAAGGCTTCACACACAATCTTACAATAAAATGCCACTGTGCATTAGGACGACGGACTGGTAAGAAATCACGTCTGTCCAATATTTGGCTGTGGAAATGGCCACGAGTAGGTTAAAATAATGCATGCTCATTGTTATTACGATTTCATAGACTGAAATCATGTTTTTGCTCCCATTGGCTGCAGAGGAGGTGGCGAGCCACACTGGACACTTCAGTTTTTATTCAACCAGACAAACATCATATGCTGAAACCAATACACAAACAAAAAAATACATTTTCTGGTGTAAACGGTCATAAGGCAACCATAGATGTATGCTTTCAGGAAGCAATACGGCTGATTCAGGCATTACTTGCATTCATTCAGTGTTCATTGTGTACAAATTAAAGCAGACCTTGTGCTACATGTAAGGTAAAATGAACAGATGTAATGCAAAGCCCAGTAAGCTGGTTGTTCAACATTCCCTATGTTTCCTTTCTACCAGAGCCCCGCAAAAAAAAAAAAAATACCACTTCTAGGTGACCTGACACTCCTACAACTAAGCATACAGTGGCTGAACAACCAGTTACCAGGTTCTAGAGTTAGCCATGTAGGGGAGACTTGACATCTTGACATCACAGAGAAACGTGCGAGAGATGTAGCTCTTGCTGCAGATCAGGGTAATTCAAGTACATTGTGGTTTAATAATTTGCTGCTTCCTGTGTCCTGGTATTAACTTAGGGGCCTATGGATAAAAAAACAGTGCACTGTGGGGGAAAACAGGCACTCGCCATGCTTGGAAGTGTATTTATGGCAAGCTTCTGCCGGAGGCTGCAGAGCAAAGATAAGAGAAACGGGAGCATGGTATAGATCAGGGATATGCAATTAGCGGACCGTCAGCTGTTGCAAAACTACAGTCCCATCATGCCTCTACCTCTGGGTGTCATGCTCGTGGCTGTCAGAGTCTTGCTATGCCTCATTCTGCAACAGCTAGAGGTCCACTAATTGCATATCCCTGGTATAGATTATGAAGCCTCTGAAGAGAATAGAAAAACAATTGGGAGGGTACCTTCATCCTAATGTAGTCATACAAAGAAACTAGAGACCATCCCTCATGGTCACCAGGTGAGCAAAAGGAAAATTAAATGAAGATGGATAAATATATTCAATGATAATCCTGAATCCTCCTCCTGAAAAAGAGACACCAGTCTGTGAAACATGTAGAGGATATCAGATATACCACGGTGATCCTGGTGCCACATACCTTGGAAAATATCAGCTAGGTTGATGCAACATTGGTGCGACACACTTGTTTTTTTGTAAACATTTAATTATGTAATACTATGTGATCTATGTTTATCCTTTTTGTGTGTATGCATACCAATTTTTAATCTTTGTATGAATAAAATATGATTGGATTTTTTTAATCAAGTTGTCTGTATATATATTGGTACCGAGATAGTCCATTTTCCCTTTGCTCACTTGGTGACCGTGGGGGATGGTCTAGGGTTTCTTTGTATGGCATGGTATAGACAAGCAAAACATTTTTCTTTTGCATTTTTTTTTAATAATTTTTCCAATTTGTGATACAGTCACTTATATGCAGCCCAACCTATTTTTTGGAGAAGTTGGGAAGAGTTAAAACACCTGCAAGTTTTTTTTTTTGTTTTTTTTTGCGGTCTACAAACCACTGGGGAAATTTCCCCTCATTTCCTGTCAAAACGACGAACAGGAAGTTAGAGGAAATCTCTCATAAAAGGGGAATTCCCCTATTAGACAGTTGTCCCCAAAAACAGGTGTCCCATCAGAAGATTTCCCCTTATCTCTTTTGGGAACAACTATAAAATTTTGGATTTTCCATTTTCTCTTTTGGTGACATACAGAAGGTGATTCTGCCCAGTGGGGAAACAGACAGCAATCCAAACTAAACACAGGAAGAATTTAACATCCAAAAAGGAAAAAAAATACAATTTCGTCTAGATTACTATTTAAAGTGGTACAATTAAACAAACCTACAGTGGGGACGGAAAGTATTCAGACCCCCTTAAAAAAAATTTCACTCTTTGTTATATTGCAGCCATTTGCTAAAATCATTTAAGTTCATTTTTTTTTCCTCATTCGTGACCGCCGGGTACAGAGGACCCGGCACATCACGGATCACGGTCGTTTACCATGTGATCGCTTCGTCAAATGACAGAGCGATCACTTGTAAACAAACCGGTGTCATGTCATGACGCCGGTTCCTCTCTCCCCTCTGTGTACCGATCTGTACAGAGGGGGAGGGATCAGATGGCAGCAGCACTGTAGTGCCCACAGCGCTGCTCTGTGACACAGAGCCACAATCCATCCATCCATGCTCAGAAATACCCTGTGCAATACCCCGCAATACCCCACCATACTCGGCTGTACTCGGCCTCTGTATGTGGCCAAGCTGTGCAAGTCTCACACATGTGGTATCGCCGTACTCAGGAGTAGGAGAATCTATTTTGGGGTGTCATTTTTGGTATGTACATGCTATGTGTTAGAAATATTGTATAAATGAACAACTGTGTGTTAAAAAAATTAATAAAAATGCGTTTTAACCACTTCCCGTCCGCCGTCATATGACGTCCTTGACTTTGTGCGGGGATATCTGAATGATGGGTGCAGCTACAGGCATCATTCAGATATCAGCTTTTTCAGCTGGCGATTCCCTACACCATAAGAATGATCATAATGGCTGTTCCACTGCTTGATCGTTCTTACGGGAGGCGAGAGGGGACGTCCCCCCCCCCCCCTCCCGCCACCCTCCCGTGCTTCTACCGACTCACCGCTACGATTGAAGCCAGGATCATTTTTTTTTTTTTTTTTTTTTTTATTATTTCAGGCTTCCCAGCCTAGAGGTGAGATGTGGGGTCTTATTGACCCCATATCTCACTGTAAAGAGGACCTGTCATGCCATATTCCTATTACAAGGGATAATTTAGTTTACATTCCTTATAATAGGAATAAAAGTGATCATAAAATTAGTTAATTTAATTTTAATTAATTTTTTGGAAAAAAGTGTCAAACTAAAATGAAGTAAAATGACCCAAAAAAAAAAAAAAATTTAAAGCGTCCCTGTCCCCATGTGCTTGCATGCAGAAGCGAACGCATACGTAAGTCCCACCCACATATGAAAACGGTGTTCAAACCACACATATTGTGTAACTCAAAACATGTAACCAGTAATAAATTCTAAAGCGTCGCCTATGGGGATTTTTAAGTAGCGAAGTTTGGCACCATTCCACGAGCGTGTGCAATTTTTAAGGGTGACATGTTAGGTATCTATTTATTCTGCGTAACTTTATCTTTCACATTATGCAAAAACATTGTGCTTACTGTTTTTTTTTTTTTTTTAAAGCACAAAACCTTTTTTTTTTCCCAAAAAAACGCGTTCGAAAAATTGCTGCACAAATACCGTGCGAGATAAAAAGTTGCAGCAACCGCCACTGTATTCTCTAGGGTCTTTGCTAAAAAAAACCATATATAATGTTTTGGGGTTCTATGTAATTTTCTAGCAAATAAATGATGATTTTTACATGTAGGAGAGAAAAGTCAGAATTGGCCTGGGTGCTCCAGAATGCCTGAAGGTGCTCCGTGCATGTTTGGCCTCTGTATGTGGCCACGCTGTGTAAAAGTCCCACACATGTGGTATTTCCCATACTCGGGAGTAATAGCAGAATGTGTTTTGGGGTGTAATTTGTTGTATGCATATGTGGTGTGTGAGAAATAACCTGCTAATATGCCAATTTTGTGGAAAAAACAAAAAAAAAGATTTTGCAAAGAATTGTGGGTAAAAAATGACAACTTCAAAGAACTCACCATGCATCTTTCTAAATACCTTGGAATGTCTTCTTTCCAAAAAGGGGTCATTTGGGGGGTATTTGTACTTTTCTGGCATGTTAGGGTCTCAAGAAATTAGATAGGCCGTCAGTAATTTAGGTGTGATCAATTTTCAGATATTGGCACCATAGCTTTTGGACTCTATAACTTTCACAAAGACCAAATAATATACACCAATTTGTACTTATTATTACCAAAGATGTGTAGCAGTATAAATATTGGGCAAAATTTAAAGAAAAATTACTAATTTGCTAAATTTTATAACAGAAACAAAGAAAAATTCGTTTTTTTACAGAATTTTCAGTCTTTTTTCTTTTATAGCGCAAAAAATAAAAAACCCAGCGGTGATTAAATACCACCAAAAGAATTTGTGTGAAAAAAAGGACAAAAATTTCAGGTACAGTGTTGCATGACTGAGTAATTGTCATTCAAAATATGAGAGCACTGAAAGCTGAAAATTGGTCTGGTTATTAAGGGTGTTTAAGTGCCCAGTGGTCAAGTGGTTAAGGTACACACAGCACCCCATATTGACAGAAAAACACAGAATTGTTGACATTTTTGCAGATTTATTCAAAAAGAAAAAAACTGAAATATCACATGGTCCTAAGTATTCAGACCCTTTTCTGTGGCACTCTTATATTTAACTCAAGTGCTGTCCATTTCTTCTGATCATCCTTGAGATGGTTCTACACCTTCATTTGAGTCCAGCTGTGTTTGATTATACTGATTGGACTTGATTAGGAAAGCCACACACCTGTCTATATAAGACCTTACAGCTCACAGTGCATGTCAGAGCAAATGAGAATTATGAGGTCAAAAGGAACTGCCTGAAGAGCTCAGAGACAGAATTGTGGCAAGGCACAGATCTGGCCAAGGTTACAAAAAAATTTCTGCTGCACTTAAGGTTCCTAAGAGCACAGTGGCCTCCATAATCCTTAAATGGAAGATGTTTGGGACAACCAGAACCCTTCCAAGAGCTGGCCGCCAGGCCAAACTGAGCTATCGGGGGAGAAGAGCCTTGGTAAGAGAGGTAAAGAAGAACCCAAAAGATCACTGTGGCTGAGCTCCAGAGATGCAGTCGGGAGATGGGAAAAAGTTGTTGGGGCTTTATGGCAGAGTGGCCCCTGAAGGACTCCAAGATGGTGAGAAATAAGATTCTTTGGTCTGATTAGACCAAGATTGAACTTTTTGGCCTTAATTCTAAGCGGTATGTGTGGAGAAAACCCAGGCACTGCTCATAACCTGTCAAAATACAGTCCCAACAGTGAAGCATGGTGGTGGCAGCATCATGCTGTGGGGGTGTTTTTCAGCGGCAGGGACAGGTCGACTGGTTGCAATCAAGGGAAAGATGAATGCGGCCAAGTACAGGGATATCCTGGACGAAAACCTTCTCCAGAGTGCTCAGGACCTCAGACTGGGCCGAAGGTTTACCTTCCAACAAGACAATGACCCTAAGCACACAGCTAAAATAACGAAGGAGTGGCTTCACAACAACTCTGACTGTTGTTGAATGGCCCAGCCAGAGCCCTGACTTAAACCCAAATTGAGCATCTCTGGAGAGACCTAAAAATGGCTGTCCACCAACATTTACCATCCAACCTGAAAGAACTGGAAAGGATCTGCAAGGAGGAATGGCAGAGGATCCCCAAATCCAGGTGTGAAAAACTTGTTGCATCTTTCCCAAAAATACTCCTGGCTGTATTAGATCAAAAGGGTGCTTCTACTAAATACTGAGCAAAGGGTCTGAATACTTAGGACCATGTGATATTTCAGTTTTTCCTTCTTTAATAAATCTGCAAAAATGTCAACAATTCTGTGTTTTTCTGTCAATATAGGGTGCTGTGTGTACATTAATGAGGAAAAAAAATTGAACTTAATTGATTTTAGCAAATGGCTGCAATATAACAAAGTGAAAAATTTAAGGGGGTCTGAATACTTTCCTCCCCACTGTATACATCTACTTTACCAAATATGTAATGATCAAATTACATTTTTATTAGCTAGATTATGTAAAAATTATGACTTAAACAATGGCCATGGTCATCACTACCAAATGTTTAATCTTCAAGATTCATGAAAAGAGTATCTGTAAATGCACCCTACAGCACCATACAATATGTTTTAACCTGTGCACTCTCAAACCCCAAGCAAAACTATAAAGAACTGCATTCTGAGGTTATCAATGCAGGGAAAAAAAAATATTTAAATGTCGAAATCTGCATTATAATTATGCACGTTTACTATAATTGTACTTACGGTTGAAAAGGTATAAAATGCTGTTTGTCCTCGTCATCGAGTTTTCCAGTAATTATGTCAGTCACATCCATTACTGGAAGAAGAAACATAGAATTAATACAGTCCTCTGGGTAGCCAAGTGTGTTAATGGATGGAATATTTTAATGGAGTGCATAGATGGAATAAACATTCGATTTCAAATTCATCAAATAAGTACGTTTATTCTGCATCTGTCATTGGATGTTTCACTTTCCTTTCTATTAAGAGAATAAGCTGTTTATTTATTTATTTAAATAACATTGTCTTACCTCAAAGCCACTAATCAGACATTTGCCTTACAAAAAAGAGGAACGCTAATCAAGAGAAGAACTTTTATTTTTATAAACTAGATGTTAGATTCTAGATCTGAACCTATTAATGTCATCCCAATATAGGTAGAAAAGGTTCCAACTAAGCTGAATTACTGACATTTCAAACAAGACATTCCATTATTTTGAGGTAACTGCATCCCAAAAGTAATTTTATAGTAGCTTCTAGAACTTATTAGATGCATGTAAAAGAAATAATTTTGATGTAAATATTATCTTATAGATGCGAGTTAATGCTTTGCACAAACTTTGCAATTATATATGTACACATGGGCAGACATCTATGCCCATTGCACATTTACACAATTGTGCTTTACTGCTTCTTTTTTTTACTGCTTCTTTTTACAATGCAAATCTATAGAGCCTGCAGCGAACTGCGGTGTTCTCTCTATACTGGGGCCTGACTTCTATAAGCCATTCATAAAATGCAGGCCGCAGTGTGGTGCCTACAGTGTCCAACAGAATTTGCACTGCGAATTCAGAAAAAAAAAAAAACACAAAACACACACACAAAACACACACACACACACACACACACACACACACACACACACACACAATAGGGACCCCAATTTTTTTGTATAATATGAAAGATGTTACGCCAAGTACATAGATACTCAACATGTCATGCTTTAAAACTGTGCACGCTTTTGGAATGGTGACAAACTACGGTACCTAAAAATCTCCATAGACATGGTTTTAAATGCCTTTACAGGTTACCTGTTTAGAGTTACAGAGGAGGTTTAGTGCTAGAATTATCGATCTTACGTTCGAAGCGATAGCTCACGTGTGGTGTGAACACTGTTTACATATGCGTGCGCAACCATTTGTATGTGTCCGCTTCTGCACGCAAGCACAAAGCACAAAGGGATGGGGGCGCTTTCATTTTTTTTTCTTATTTATTTTACTTTATGTAAACATCCCTTGTAATAGAAATAAGGATGACAGGTCCTCTTTATGAAGAGATCTGTGGTCAAAAAGACGCCAAATTTCTTCTATACCTTTAAAAGCAAAAAAAAACAAACAAAAACACAACATTTTTGAGCTTTCTTTAAAAAAAACTAAAAAAAAAAAAAAAAAAAAAAAGGCCATAGAGGCGATCTAAGCGGATAATTTTTCAGGCAAGCCGGCGGAAATGGTAAGCCTGAGAAACACTGGCGAGTAGTGGAAGGGGGGAGGAAAGTCCCTTCCTGTCGCTTCTGAAAGTATTCCAGTGGCTCATGAGCCGCTCAAAACGATTTGAAGAGAAAGCCAGCCGCTGGCTGAAAAAAAAAACCATTACCGGGGTTATGGCTGAAATCCTCAGCCATAATCCCAGTAAACCACTTGCAAACAGAGATAGATTATATTTGTGTATATATATATATATATATATATATATATATATATATATATATATACACATACATACATATATATATATATATATATATATATATATATACACATACACACACACACACACACACACACACACACATATATATATATATATATATATATATATATTTGGACACAGGCACAATATTAGTTTTTTTGAGGCATGTACCAAGACACATTAAATTCATTATATAATGGATATGGGCTGAAGGTGCACACTCAGGTTTAATTTGAGGGTATGTACATCCAAATCGGAGGGAGGGTTTAGGAATTACAGCTCTTAAGAATAGCCACCCCTCCCCCTTTTTAAGGGACATCCACGGAAGACAACAGTGGTTGGCGATTGCAGGATCCTCTCTATGGTAAAGAAAAAAACCCATTCACAACATCCAGACAAGTGAAGGACACTCTGCAGCAGGTGGGTGTATCATTGTCAAAGTCTACAATCAAGAGACGACTTCACAAGAGCAAATACAGAGGGTTCACTAAAATGTGCAAACCATTCATAAGCCTGAAGAATAGAAAAGTCAAATTAGACTTTCCAAAACCCCCCAACGGTATCCCCTCTCCCCCTAAAACAACCCCAAAGTACCGCACCCTGTATGGGACAATGATGCATCACCCCTCGTAAAAGAGACCGAGGGGTGGGGGACACAAAGCCCACAGGGGGCTAAGCCCACCCTACCCGATACAAACACCCCCCCTTTTTAAAGATGGCTCTAAGCCAACCTATCAAGGACCCCCAGAACGCATTCCTAAAAGGGGGCAATGAAAATACAAAGGGCATATAACACACTACCCTGTAAGGGAATGGGGATACACTGGCCGGTATATGTCCACACTCTACTAAACCAACAGGGAAATCCGCACTGTCATAGGTCAGTCAGCCATCTGAAAAATGGGGCTGATCAAAAAATGGAATAGACACTCCGATATTCAATCGATGTCAGCTCGCCCGATATCCAGCTGATGAACACTGGTAACACAGGTGAGGTTCAACCAAATAGCTGGTCAGTCCCGACTGCTGTTGCCTGAAGCAGGCTGTCCATGTGGAAATATGGAAGGAGGGAAAGCTGAAATGCGGAGATGAATGAAGCAAGGAGTAAGTTCTGTGTAAGGTCAATTGTCTGTACACCGCGCATGAGAGGTTGCCAGCCACAGTATCAAGTGTGATGATGCATGTCAGCATAAAGGGATTTCCGCAGCGTGCAGATAATTCCGATCTATCACAAATGTAACAAAACTTCTCACAGCTTCAATATGCTCAGTGTACTCTCAGACCTCACAGATCACCGTTCAGTCTCCCACAAATGGATGGACGAGCACGCCGTGCAGTATACTCCTAGTTTAAACGGGTCGCCTTAGCTGGGATACTCGTGTCTGTGCCGATCAGCTGGTGTGCTCCAGCATAATCAGAGGCGGTTACTCTCTTGAATTCAAAGAGGTGGTCAGATGGAATTTAAGGTCAGTGCATCAAAAAAGTCAGGTTAAAGTCCCTGAAGTTCAGGGTGGCTAGGTCAATGAAGGGGGGGGTGCATGTCCCAGCGTCAATGTCTACATGTTTCGTTCCTATACACCCGAACTTCGTCAGGACACCCCCCCACCCCTCGGTCTCTTTTACGAGGGGTGGTGCATCATTGTCCCATACAGGGTGTGGTACTTTGGGGTTGTTTAAGGGGAGGGGATACCATTGGGGGGGTTTTGGATATGTGGGGGCCTTGGGGTTTGTGCTAGAAATGTTTTGTATGGCTTTTGATGCAATAAAATATGTAGTTAACTCTATAGGGCGTGTAGAATCTTTTGTTTTTTGCTTTATATCCTTGTCTATTATATTTTGATTACACCCCCCCCCTATTCATATAGGGCGAGTACTACATACAGGTATTAGGTGGGATTCCCATTTTTTCTGATTTGTGAAACTAAGATTAATCTGTACCAGAATGACGGGAAGAAAAAAAGTGTGGAGAAGGCTTGGAACAGTTCATGATCCAAAGCACACATCATCTGTAAAACATGGTGGAGGCAGTGTGATGGCATGGGCATGCATGGCTTCCAGTGGCACTGGGTCATTGGTGTTTATTGATGATGTGACAGAAGACAGAAGCAGCTGGATGAATTCTGCAGTGTTTAGAGATATACTGTCAGCCCAGATTCAGCCAAATGCAGCAAAGTTGATTGGACGACGCTTCACAGTACAGATAGACAATGATCCAAAACACACAGCAAAAGCAACCCAAAAAGCTTTTGAAGGAAAAGGAGTGGCATATTCTGCAATGGCCAAGTCAATCACATGATCTCAACCAAATTGAGCATGCATTTCACTTGCTAAAGGCAAAACTAAAGGCATAAAGACCCACAAAGAACAACTGAAGACAGCTGCAGTTAGAGTCTGGCAAAGCATCAGAAAGGAGGAAACACAGTCTTTGGTAATATCCATGGGTTCCAGACTTCAGGCAGTAATTTTTTTTTAGGATTATATTCATTTGTCCAATTACAATGAGGTCCTGAAAATGGGGAGACTGAATAAAAATGGTCGCAGTTCCTAAAACGTGTACTTGATATTTAAGTTCAACCCCTTGAATTAAAGCTGAAAGTCTGCACTTCAAATTCATTTGGATTGTTTCATTTTCATTTTGTTCTGGTGGCATACAGAGCCAAAAGTATAAAAGTCATGCCCGTGTCCAAATATATATGGATCTACCTGTATATATATTGTGGTTGGCAAGTGGTTAATGCTGCAGGGAGAACTCTGGTATTGAAGAACTCTCCCAGCGTAGTAGAAGAAGATATTTTCATCAACAAAATTGACACTGCTTACAAATAGGCTGGCTCGTGTTGACTGACTCATTGAAAACAATTCCCACCATATGCGGCTGATATCTCATCCACACATCTGTCAGGGAGGCAGAGTTATTTCAGTGGCTAATGTAGGCTGCCTCTGTGGTGGTTAATTTGATATCTCTGCCACTTAATAGTGTTACAAAAAAACAAAAGCATACAAATGTGAAACACATCAAAAAACATTACTTTCAAACATCCTGTGCAATAAAATGAAAATATGTGCTAATTGACAATGCATTATACTCTCCCTTTAAGATCACTGGGCGTTAATGTTGGTAACTTTGTCTGTGTCCACCCCTACCATTGATTTATTATGACTCACATGTGGAACACAAAATGGAAAAGGCTCTATGGGAGCCGTGAATTTTTTGATCCTGGGCCAGACCTACGCGAGTCATTTGTAACATGCTGAGTAGGTAGTATGTCTGCAAACACAAGTCCTAATTGTTTTTACCTCTTTCACATAAGACTATTAACAGCTGTAAACTATGTACATTGTATAGCGTATAATTCTTCTACACAGGCCAACTTGGCTGCTCATTTAAACAGCACTTGAAACATTAATATAAAAATCTATTACACTCAAAAAAAAAAGAGAAAAATAAGAGGCCTTAGGGTTTTTTTGTATACACATCATTGCAGTGTGCCTTAATCATTTCAATAGCAAGTAAATAGAGTGCGCCACAGCTTTACCTTTTCATTACTAATGAAACAAACATGCAAATTTAATTAACCTATAATCACAGATAATTCACAGTTTCTTTAGCGAAATTGCTGTCACATGTCTGAACACAGGAGAAGAGAGGTCGAGGTCTCAAAGTGAAAATTATACTTGACGTCAAACAGTACTCTTTATTTAATACATCAACAGCAAAATATTTTCTGTACAAAACAGAATTTTTTATACACACCGCCAAGTATAACAGTAGAAATCCCTTTTGTTTTCAGAGATTTTTGTAAAACATAATGGGAGAAAAGAATGAACTGGTCATGTTCTTTAACATAAAAAAGGGGAGTGGTACTCCAAGGTATGGAATTTACTGGTCAGCCAAAATCATCAGTATAGAGAGTTACAGACCATGGGACATCCCTGAGCAAAAAAATTGGTGAGCAAAAACATAGAAAACAAGCCCACAAAAAGAACAGTCAATAGACCCAAAACTCTCAGATGACAGCTTAAAACACCTTGCAGCCAAAGCTCACATTAGCAGCAGCCTAAAAAGTAATCTGGTAAAAAAAATAAACAAGCAGACCAGTTGGCGGACTTGCAAACCTGCAAAACTGATACTCATTACTGACACATCCAGTGTAGTGGGCCCTGATAGGGAAAAGAAGAACCCGTTCCTTGAGGGTATAAGCCCTGTAAATTAGCAGCCTGGTACCTTCAGGGATGACAAAATAGGAAGAAAGATGTTGCAGCTTGGTAAACCCTAACCCAGTGATGGCCAACCTTGGCACCTCAGATGTTTTGGAACTACATTTCCCATGATGTTCATGCACTCTGTCGTGTAGTTGAGCATCATGGGAAATGTAGTTTCAAAACATCTGGGGTGCCAAGGTTCGCCACCACTGCCCTAACCACTCTGATACATCCAGGCAGTGTAGTTAGATCTCATTGGCATGCTTTGGAGTAGGAAAGATGAGAAGGGAGGACAATATCCTCACTGAGGTGAAGGAAAAAGACAACCCTGGGGAGGAAGGATGGTCTCAATCTCTGGACCATCTTGTACCCAAGACAAGAAGACAAGACCATAAATGTCTCCTTACACAAAAAAAAAAAAAAAAAAAAAAAAAAGAAGATGCAACCTCAGAAACACGCCTGACAGAGGAACCACATAAAACACCACCTTACTCCTGAGATCCCACAATGGGACTCAAATGAGTTCAAAGGAAGGTTTTTGAGGTAAATATATCAGATTTAGATCCTAGAGAGACACAGGAGCCATAAGCAACTCCTTATTTAATGGGCTTGAAAAAAAGGGTGTATGAAGGTTTCTAGAATAGAATGGATAAGAGAAACGTGTCTCTTTAGAGTACTACGGGCCTAATGCTGGTCTAGATCTTGGGCAATCCTCATGCAAAGTACAGTTAATTATCATGTTCAAAGAAAGACTTTCTAGACTTTGCCCGCTCTTTTTTGCCCATAGTAGCTTGTTTAGGCTGATAAGATTCTGGTGTTGCTAAAGGGTAAGAAAATAATAAAGTGTGGCGCTAAAAGGTGATATGATCTGGAAGGTATTAATACCAAAAATGATAAGTAGATGTGCACAGTCCCGGGGTATGTGCAAAGAAAAGTTTGGTGAAGTGAGTATTAGGAGGTGGTAATCCCCATAGATATACCAAATATACTAGTGATGATCCTAGGAATGTATGGAGGGATGATATCTTCCCCACCCAAAATATCTTATAAACAAAAATCAGCAATGGGAAAATTACATGTGCAATGATATAACTCAATCTATATATCAACAATGAGTGAAAAAGGTGGGGTGATATCCAATAAATCAATATTTTAATTCCATATATTTTGGTCTATTTGTAGGGTTGTAGGTTACTTAATACACATCACTGTGTTACTTCCAATTTTTCTATACATTTTGTTTTTTTTGGGGTTTTTTTTTTTTTGAACACTCAGGTAAAAGTTTGGTTATCCTATCCAATATTGATTTATTGGATATCACCCCACCTTTTTCACTCATTGTTGATACATAGATTGAGTTATATCATTGCACATGTAATTTTTCCATTGCTGATTTTTGTTTATAAGATATTTTGGGTGGGGAAGATATCATCCCTCCATACATTCCTAGAAT
Organism: Lithobates clamitans; assembly: GCA_037952925.1. NCBI lineage: Eukaryota > Metazoa > Chordata > Amphibia > Anura > Ranidae > Lithobates > Lithobates clamitans. The sequence goes on along the minus strand of JBBGZY010000028.1, from coordinate 3,167,131 downwards.
CATCACTAGTATATTTGGTATATCTATGGGGATTACCACCTCCTAATACTCACTTCACCAAACTTTTCTTTGCACATACCCCGGGACTGTGCACATCTACTTATCATTTTTGGTATTAATACCTTCCAGATCATATCACCTTTTAGCGCCACACTTTATTATTTTCTTACACATTTACACGGGTCAGGTTGTTGTGTTGGCTGCTGCACTTTGTAGGAGTTGGCGCAAATTTTTTTATATAAATTTACACGTTGCTAAAGGGTAGTAAGCACCCCATCAATGAGTGAGCTCACAGTAGAAAGCATATGGCATGAAGCCTTAGCTAAAGAGGTGAGAATTCCTTTACAGAGCCCTCTTCTGTGTCAACTTCATCTTCCTCCAAGATGTTAGTTCAGGGCCACACTCTTGAATAGATTTAAGTGGTGGAGAGGCAGAAGAGTGCTTTCAGGTCCTGGGCAGTTTTTAGACATAGTTGCAGTGAAATCTGTCTTTAGTCAAATTAGCGTGTGCTGTGTCACAAAGAATGAGCTAGAAAGAGAGCGGTGTCTAGGACCTTGCTCAAGAGCAGGGGAAAAGCCATCGCCCTGTTTAAATGATTTTCCTCAGTGCTGCCTATATAGCACAAGGGGTACTGGGCCCTTTTTTCATTCACAGCTCTTCTGCACCTAGTCTCCGCCATTGTTCAGTGAGGAGTCTGTGGAGTACTCATAAAATGGATGTGGAATGAGAGGGTATTCGTATGTCTGGGAAAGGATCCCATGATACCCCCAAGACCAGCAGACATGCATGCACAATAGATTACCAGAATATATGGCTCTAATGGGTTCCTCAACTCAATTACACTGAATTTTTAATCTTTATGCCATTTATATAGAGGATATAACATAGTTGTGGTTCTTTGTTTGTTTTAACTTTGTTTTTTTTTGCTTTTTTTATAAAATAAAGAAATGTGTTACCTGCCACACCAAAGGGTCTCCTTAGACCTGATGTAAGTTTTCTCGTACTATTGTCCCGTAATTCCATGCGCCCGACTCTTACAATTTGGCATACAAAACTTATCTTTTCTCTATTCAGGTCTTTACTGCCAAGATCCTGTAAATAAAGTTAGGCTAAGTAAATAATAATAATAATAATAATAATAATAATAATGCACACTAACATTTATCGCAGTGCAAGACATCTTTTACATGCATGCATCCTCATTATTCCTTTCCCCAATTTCTTATTGCAGAGATGTAAAATCATGGGCATGTAACCCAAAATTCAATACCATGCCATCGCCTATAATGCAACTAGTATTTTTCAAGAAACCCGCCATAATGCATATTGACATTTACAATGATAGCACACACCATACGCACTGTCACTGTGCAGGGAACAATACAGTGGACTGCTGCAGCTCATTGTATCACTTCCTCCATCTTCCCCACAATCTGGCAGGACTTGGTCCCAAAGTCAAAGAAGGTGAGCCCTTAATAATAACATGAAACTCGCATCATCGGCCACACCATAAGTCTTTTTTTTTTTGGCCAACTATAGTATCAACTGGCATTTTGTGGTGCCTGCTCTTAGACAAGGCAGCTGCAAAAAAGGAGTGCAACATGAGCAGCACAGGTATTCTTTGGGAAAACAAAATCACTTTTCCATAAACAAAAGGAAACTCCTCAAAAGGGAATTTATACTATAAAAGATAACAACTTGATTTTATTATACCCAGCAAATTTTAGATTTAATCTGAAAAACATAACTGCTGTTAAAAATGCCATGGGATTGGTTATTTTCATTGTATTTCATTGAATCGGAGCATCACTGTTCAGGCAAAGCTGCTATTTGTCCTGCTCTGCCTGGATTTCAATCCCCCCAAGACATTTTGGCAAAGACGACAAGGCTCTGACAGGGGAGTGGGTGCCCACAGGGAAAAAGAATGCATTTAAGTTGATGGAAATTTATGTAATAAAATCAAGTACAGCTTAACAGTATTAGGAATGTTGGTCATATTTAGTCAACACCATGCTAAACATCTTACTATTAAACTGGAAAACAACTATATACAAAAATATTTGCCAGTCACCCACCATCTTGAAAAACTCTTGGTGGCAACAGTGGAAATATTCTCCTGCAGTACATTCTCTCTCTGTATCAGTAGAGAGGTGCACCATAACAGGCAAAGGTGCACTCACAATGGATTCCCTTCAAATATAGGAAGCCAGCATACGATCCAACTTAGCAGCACCCAGGCAAAACTGACATAGGTTTGTTATGGAGTTAGCCTTTAATAGGACAAGTAGTAGTATTCAAACACTGCAGAAGTTGTTGAGGTGTTACATGACTGACCAAAGTTAAGGAAAATCTGCTTAAAATTGTTTTCTACAGGATGGAACAGTCATGTCTATCTAGGTCTCTGCAACCACGGGCTGCGATCTCAGAATGATATAAAACTTCCTAATTAATTTTCCACCGCCTCCTCTCTGAAGAGCATCCCGGAACACTTAATGCAATAACTTACTGTGAAAACTGCTCGTAGATTATGCAGCCGCTCAATATCCTTCGGCAGGCCCGAGCTTGACCAGCGCACCAAATAGTTTTCACTGCAAAAATAGAAATGATAGGCGATTGGAGTAGGAACATTTTCTATTTGAAAAAATAAACATTACAATGAACTGAAAGCCTGGGCTCCTTGACATATCTTACTTCAGAGCAGATCAATTCTTAAATAAATAGTATGAAAAATAAATGTTTTTGTTTAACTTCATTTCTTTTTTTTATAAGCAAACGTAAAAAATAGTCAGAAAAATGCATAAGAGGACCATTTCTATCACTTTCTTAAGCATTTTAAACAAACAATATAAGGGTCGGTTCACACTGGGACAACTTGGGATCTGACTTGTACGCCCTCAAGTCGCCCCAGAAAAAGATTCACATTTAAGTGAATGGGAGCGTCTGAATAGACACTACTGAAGTCGCTCCGACTTCAGAGCGTACTCCCTGTACTACTTGCATCCGACTTGGTAGGCGACCTGTACCATAGAAATCAATGGAAGTCGCCTCCAAGTCGGATCTCTCTGTAAAGTCAAGCGACTTTGCAGGGAAAACCCCTCCCTCCCAGAGAGCTGAATGTCCTGTGATTGGCCACAGCCGAAGTCGCCTGTCATGGAGGCGACTTCAAGTCGCCTTGTAATGCGCTGAAGTCGCGTCGAAGCCGCGTTGAAGTCGCCGTGCAAAGTCGCGCTGAAGTCGTGTTGCCCCTGTGTTTATCGAGCCTAAGAGGACCTGTCATGCAAAACTTAAAGTGAAGCTATAAGCAAAATTTACATAAATGATGCAATTTGTCAAAAGCATTAACATAGCAATTTATGTTTTCCTGGTAACATAGTTTTATTAACTGTCGATTCTGTTGGTATATCCGTTTTTTTCCCCTACTTTCTTTAACAGACCACGTTGTCCAAAAAAATGTGGCAGTTACAGCAGGGAAAAAAACATTAACACATGTAAGGGTGCTTACAACAGTCACCTTTTATTCATATAGGATCTAGATTAAACCTTTTAAACCTTTTTATACTTAAAGTTTAAGCTAGCTCCGGGGAAAGCGCACTCACCACTCGATCTCCATCTGCCTTAGTACCAGAAAGGCCCTGCACCCTACTAAGTACTCCACTTCAAGGGTCCAGCTCCCAGAGCTAAAATATCCCCATTTTCTGAAGTTTATCCAGTATTTGGACTCTCTAACTTTATTCCAATCAGTCTTGCTGGCCTACAGGGAACAGACTACCAGTCGTATTTGGGCAACTTGCCCCCTTACCTATCCTCAATTCCTCTATGGATACCATGAGTCAGTTGCTCACTGACTCTGTAATTAGGGACCTAATTTTCACCATCTCACCTGTCCCGAACAACTATTGCTATGCTATTCTGTTGAATCTTACTATGCCCACATTGTCCAGATGTAAACCCGACTTTATTTGCATGTCTTTATTGCCATGCCCTCATGGTGTATACCATTGTCCTTTTTTGTCTCTTCAGCATATCTTTGCTTAATAGGCTGAATAGAGTTGCTGGTCATCTCTCTCCTGGGTGATTAAGAAGCAGTTTCCCCACCAGACCTGTGTCCAGCCATGTTTTGACCCTTCATTCTTCAGCGCACTGGGACCCACAGGGTCTATTATGCCTCGTTTCCACCAAGCGGATCGGTTCGGGTCGGATCGGTTTGGAAGGCCTAGAATGGTCCGGCCTATTTAGGCGAGCGTTTCCACTGCAAGTCGGACCGACAGGGGCCATACGTGGGTTTAGAAAAAATGCCGTCATGGCGTCACACGTCCACCAATCAGTGGAATGTATCGTAGCTCCGCCCTAACCGAACCGTTCCATTTTCTATGGCCCCACATCTGAAGCAGGACCCTGAATGGAATGGTTCGGTTGTATGGGCCGCTTTCATAATGGAAACACCCAAAATAGCGTACCGTACCGAACCGATCTGCTCAGTGGAAACGAGGCATTATATTCTTGTTGTTGATCCTTTTTTAAGCCAGGTAATCCTGGGAGCAGAGAATGCTGTCTGTTTTACACTACAGTTGCTATTTTAACTTGTTAATGTTTACTTGCACGATGGGAAAACTGTTCACTAGCCCGATATT